>CM019168.2:6530956-7130956 GCA_009739505.2 Apolygus lucorum | reverse complement strand
CAGTTATTGTTGAGCCAAGATAAGGTTAGTAATAACTGAGTGAAACCTCTCTTGAGATTTTGTACGTTTCGGGAAAGCCAGATTCGATGAAATGATCATTTTCTGTTCCCTGGGTAACGTGGTTTATTATTCGAAGAAATTAAATATGAACATTTGAATGAATCAACTTCTAGCCGTTAAATATTATCACCGAACTCAAGACTCGCACAATCAGACGACTTCATGAAATGTGTTCATAACGTTCTTTTTACCTACATTTGATTTGTAGTTTGGCTTCCTAAGCGAACTTCTTTGTGTGGGTGGGCAAATCCAGCAGGTTTTACAGTCTCGCCGAAATGTTGAGGAGGTTGGGATGGGAAACGGGTCTTCTCGCTCGGCCCCTTGAGTTGGCGCCGAGTTGGCTGGCACTGTAATCGATGTCGAGTTTATCGCGACTGGATATCGCACATCTGCGTGACCCGCTCCGAGTCGGGTGGATTAGATGGATACTTGTACATCCTCCGTGGTAATCATACACACGGGAGTAATCACACGGTTTATAGCATCCACGAAAAATGATTATCACGCCAACCTCCCGAAGGTATGTAAGGCTTGGAAAGGGCGCGGTGGGTTGTCGAATCAGCACTTCATGCCTCTTGACACGTTCGTCCTCTTCTTGTCTTCCACTCAATTTTTCAACCCTCCGTGCTAAGACTCTACTTTTGGCGCACGATCTCCTCTGTTTTGTTCAAGAGAAATTCAAATACCTGTCCTGGGGCTTCTAAACGTCTCCCACACAATAAATGTCAAAACACTTTCTCCTTCTAGACTCACTCAAGACAGGAGAACATCTTCACACTCCCAGCAGTATTGAGTCTAACCGCAAACAGTTCAACGAGAAAGTGAATTCTTCAAGTTACAGTAGAAAATCGGGGCAACTAACGTCTACATAAAAACCACGAAAGTAGACTAATAGCGGTCCCACAAAACCACTCGAGTTGTCACATTGTGGCTAGAAGATGCTTCATGAATTATACAACAATCATTTGGGAGCTGGATACATAAATCAACGGCTGAAGTTAGACCTCCTTACTTGGTAAACCAGCGTAGCATCATCATGTACGACATTTCTGTCGAGCTCTTTTACCTCTCACAGCTAGTCAATTCTCCTGTGTAATTTTGCTAATAATGACTGTAGGTAACTAATTTTAAGAATTATCTGGTTTATGAAGTTGAACCTGGAGATGCACCAAGAGACTTGGAGGGTCTTCCAAATTCAAATTTCCACTCGCATTTCCCTTTCCAGAGCATTGTTGAACAATGGTTGTGCTTGTTTCTTCAGACTTGTATTATGTAGCTTTGTCACAAATAGAACTATTAATTACATCATGGATTTCAGTAGGCAATGGATGTTATGGGAATTGACGTATGGACGTTTCATGTTCTGATACAAAAAGTATGTATTCTGTTTTAATTCAACAAGTCAGTGATGCTATTTTCAGAGGAATTTTTCCAGTTTTCGAATGACGATTAGATAGATTTACCTTTGTCAATGGGCTGAGGCGAGTCTCCCTTTTATTGATTTTTACCCCAATTGGATGGATTCTAATAATAATTTTTTCTCTACCATTCTTTTGGTATTACCCAGAGTCCCGAAGTAAAACATATTTCGGATTTATGCTCAGAAAATGTGCAATTCAATGTTGTAAACTGCATAATTTTCGCCTAATTTTTTCAGGCCTTATGAATCGAAAATAATTTGATTTCCCACTAAAAACGTACTAATAGAAGAAAGAATCGACTGAATTCGTTCATGGGTCTATCAAGCGGGGGATAATACCTTAGGGAGGACAGTAGGCCTGCTCTGAGACACTCGAAATCATCTAGATGTTTAAAATATTTCAAATAAAAATTATTAAACGAATTAAAAAAAGTAGGAAATTGTCGACAGGAACTTGGATCGATAACCTAGAGCCTTTAGGGGACTGTAAACCACCCTGTCACGCAACACCTAACACGTGTATATTAGCAATAGGTAGGTAATTGTTCAAAAACCGTTAGATGGTTGGCGTGATCCCAGAACATAATTTCTCCCGTTGACCAACTTGCGATGGTCAAATTGTAAGGGACTGGTCTGTCCTACTTCTGCCTTGGATGGTTGAGGTACACCATCCATGGTTCTGGGAGACCATTCCATTTGAAAGCCACCAACCCTAACTTGGACAAACTAATGAGGAAAGTTGGACCTGTACAAGTAGTTCTCAATCACTAATTTTTTTTCTTTTCTGCTAAACTTACGATTTTTAGTATTTATTGGGTAATTTCAATAACGCCTATTTGGCTTAGTTTTCGCTAATTTAAAATGACTATTTCGTTTTGATTTTTTTTAAAACTTTTCTGGAATAAAATTTGGCCAAAAACCCTTAAAAAATATGACACTATTATTTAAATTTTTCTAATCATGCTATTTTTTGTTACTTTTCCCTTTCAGTTAATAAATAATAACTGCCATAAATTATTTGAACCTTCATTGTTCAGAAAATACATTCCTGTCTTGAATGTGTCCAACTCAGGTCTCGACACTCACTGATTTTTCGAATTTCGAAGATATTATACCTAATGAAGCTAATAATGTGTAAGCTGAGTTTGGATTCTTTGGAATTATTATTATTAATATTGTATGAGTTCGGAAAATGAAAACGATAATGTCTGCTTACAACCCCCCCCCCCTTAATGGACTTGTGATTCTGATTTTTCATCAAATTGATACACGAGAGGAGCAAATCGGACACGCCTATACCACAACCCTATCCTCACTTTCTTTCATTATGGGGGTACTTACGAGTAAAACATAAAATGGGCGTAGGAGAATCAACTGCGGCCGATGTCCGCGAAACACAATTCAAGAGGACACCACAAGTGAAACTGGTGGTCATTCTTTGAAGTATTCAGCTCTAGACTGGAGAGCAACCTCTTCATACTTCAAGTGGCACTCTCGAATAAATCTTTTCACTTATTTTTTTTGTCGTTTTGAGAGGGTCGTGGTTGCACAGTTAGCGTATTTCTCTGCCTCTGTCACATGGAGACAGTACGCTCTTACCCGACAATATCTGCTGAAATACCAAATTCTCGATTTCTAGGGTGTAGCGTGCCGTTCTATTATTTTATTTCAACCGGTGGTACTAATTTTAGTTGTGGAAACCTGTTTCTTCCGTGTTACTTCTATCTGTTGACAACCAGTCATAAGATAGGTTAGCGTAGTTGGAGTTAACTTTTTCCAAAGTCAAATTTTCTCTCTGAAATACAAAGATTTATCATAAGGCAGAGTCTATAACAACATAGTAGAATAAATCAAAAACTATGTTTTTGACATTTTATGTCTTAACTTTGGCACATGAACGAAAAAAGCGTTAACAAAAAGCGTTACGGTTGGTTTTCTGATGATTTCCGCTTACAACCGAGTTGTTGCTTGGGAAATGCTTCTTTAGTTTTAAACGGACAGAAATTGTTCTCCACTCGTTAGAAGCTCTCGATTTATCACACATTTCTTTCGTACTTGTTCTTGGTATTTATGTCGAAATTTTATATTTATTAATGTTATTAATGGATGTAGTAAAGAGTTCCGCTTGTTTTGTTGTCACTTGCAAGTGAGTTCCCATGAGAACTAAAGACATAAAATGTCCCAATGTGTTGCAGACTCGTATGCAAGCGTTTTTTGGTCCTGTTGACTGTCAATTACTGGCGATTTTCGAAAATCATCAAACGTCAAACGTCAAACGTCAAACGCTGATGCAAAAACCCAAGTTTGGAAAATGCAATAATTAGCCAATATAATTATTGAAGTTTGTGTAGATTTCAAGGTTTTGGTGAAGTATCATTATCTCAGACAATCCAGAAAAATCAAGAATTTCAACGATGAAGGGAAAATAAAGCCTTCTCAAAGTCCCCTTGTCACTTAGATCTATTGTGACAAAATTCCCTATTCAATTGAGTACCCGCTTCTTTCACAAAGTGAAGGAGTTTTGTGGGTCTTTCCCAGGCAATAACGGCCGGGTCAAAGGTACCCTTACTGAAACGTCGGAACCTGGTAGATGCTACCGCAGGGCACGCGCGGAGTTGTGTTCTACTGTATCCTTTTCATATGACACAAGGTTTCAGCCTGATAAATGGTCGCTGTTGCTCCTACGGGTTTAGCTAGGCTGAAATGTGGGCCTTTAAACTTTAAGCCAGCTTTTCCACTCATCCGATATGTGTACCAGAGAAGTGAACCTGGTTCATAATGAGGTGTGCCTCTTTTCCAGAAAATGATCACTGTGAAGGGTAGGTCAAAATTCATTCTTCCCAGCATGATGTGGGGAACCACCAGTATTTCCAGGTGACTCCCTTTACGAAGGAGGATTTTGAGTTTTCTCGAGTGCATCATTCTATCAGCCTTCTTCTGGGAGGATGTCCTCTGAATGAAAATGTGGAAGAGTGAGGTCTTGTGCTGATGTAGGGGTAGTCCTCATTGCTCCATTCATACCAAGGCTGCTTGATTCTGCAGCCTGGTTTGTTTTACGCCACCATACTACTGAGGCATACGTGACCATGATTTCGCTTGTATGACCAGGTGTTCATTTAGGGCGTCAAACCCCATGTTTTCCCGAGCATTCTGTGACGAAGCTATAGTGCTCGGGTCCCTTCGTTTAGGATGTTTTCTAGGTGCTCTTTCCGAAAGAGTTTATATGTGTTGCATCATGATTTATAGTTATGGTTATCAAGTTGTTAAGCAATCATATTGAGAATATTTTCACCTAAATACATTCATTCTTCCACAAACTCTTGACTCGTAAATATTGTCAGTTAGCAATATAGCACTGGCGACGAGGATGGGATATACTTTGGATATACTTGGTGATGCTGGCAGTGAGTCTCAATAAGTGTGAGATTAAAATGTTGTGGGTAAAGAGGAAAAAAGACAACAAAACATTTGCAGAAGCAATGGTGAAGCAGAAGACGGGACCGTTATCATATGTGGTCATTATTGATGGGGTCGAACGTCGTGTTCATGCAGACCATATGAGAAAAGCTCTGGGTTCCTAAAGGGGGAGGAGTTGTTGCATCATGAGTTAAAGTTATGGTTATCAAGTTGTTGAGCAATCATATTGAGAATAGTTTCGCCTAAATACATTCATTCTTTCACCAACTCTTGACTCGTGAATATTATCAGTTAGCGATATACTTCATTGGCGACGAGGATGAGATACTTGGTGATGCTGGCAGTGAGTCTCAATAAGTGTGAGATAAAAATGTTGTGGGTAAAGAGGAAAAAAGACAACAAAACATTTGCAGAAGCAATGGTGAAGCAGAAGACGGGACCGTTATCATATGTGGTCATCATTGATGGGGTCGAACGTCGTGTTCATGCAGACCATATGAGAAAAGCTCTGGGTTCCTAAAGGGGGAGGAGTTGTTGCATCATGAGTTATAGTTATGGTTATCAAGTTGTTGAGCAATCATATTGAGAATAGTTTCGCCTAAATACATTCATTCTTTCACCAACTCTTGACTCGTGAATATTATCAGTTAGCGATATACTTCATTGGCGACGAGGATGAGATACTTGGTGATGCTGGCAGTGAGTCTCAATAAGTGTGAGATAAAAATGTTGTGGGTAAAGAGGAAAAAAGACAACAAAACATTTGCAGAAGCAATGGTGAAGCAGAAGACGGGACCGTTATCATATGTGGTCATCATTGATGGGGTCGAACGTCGTGTTCATGCAGACCACATGAGAAAAGCTCTGGGTTTCTAAGGGGGGGGGGGGGAGTTGTAGCATCATGAGTTATAGTTATGGTGATCAAGTTGTTAAGCAATCATATTGAGAATAGTTTCACCTAAATACATTCATTCTTCCACCAACTATTGACTCGTGAATATTATCAGTTAGCGATATACTTCATGGTCTACCAAACCCCCAATTATTTTACTTCATTGGAGAACAAAATTCTTTGCTCATGTAGATTGTGGGTCACTAATGATAGTTTCCTTCTGTTTGTGAAGGGAACAGTGGTGGTCCTTTATAGGTTGACGTGAAGCCCTTGATAAGTATTGGATTAGTTTCTCTCTCGAACCATTTTTCCAGCAGGCTTGGTGAGTTTAAGAGGGAGAACTGTGCCAAAACATTGCTTTACAAGACTTTCCTAGAGGCCGTTAAGAAGTTACATATAAACAAATCTGAATCTGAGGGCATGGTTAATTTATCTCTGAGATGAACCCAACTTCCCAAATCAAACTGCATCCAACCTTGTTCTGATTGCTCAAAACGATGCGATTCCGTAATATGCAGGTAGAGAATGCTTTTACACTGGAAATGAATGGAGAAAGTTAAAAATTTTTTCATACTTTCGTAGCATCATAAATTACGGGCTATTATGTTGGGGTCCCCTCGTCTTCACGAATTTTTGCGACCCAAAGAAAAGCCGTGATAAAACTGTCCACCTAATTTTCATCGTACCTAAGTCGGTACCTACCTAATTTTCTTCATTGAGTCTTTCTTCCACCATAAATGTTTTTAAATAAAGAGAGAGAGAGAAAACACTTATTAAACATTGTAGAAGGAAAAAAGGTGGACAAGGACTCCAGTAGTGGTCGAAACGTAATGGATTTGCCGAAAGTTCAGATTGAGTTACCAAAGGTTCAAATTGGTATGTCAAAAGTTTTCCAAAATTTCAAATTGAATTATGCCAAAAGGTTTTTTTAATTGTTCATAAATTGTGATAAATGCCTACTTGGCCACAAAATTATACCATCTCTTTTATTCAGTTGCGATGTTACCCAGCCCAAATATATTGTCTGACTCGCCTCTATCGAGCTGACCGCATGAAATTGAAACGCCTTCCTCCATAAAACGAGCCGAGCGCCGCCAGACTTCTTGGTGCCCAAGGAAAACCGTCCTCGTCTGTCCTCGAGAGAAACCAAGATTCTCTCTCGGAAAATTAAACGCTTAGGCGACCCAAATAATTCTGGTGACCTTCTCATCGGATTTTGACTCTCCTAATTGCAGCTCGTTATTCTTTCTTGGTTTTCTATCTTCGTGCTTTCGCGTCCTTTTTAATTTCGATGTCGTGGGAGGAAGGGGGTAAACGGACGCATAAAAGGCCCATTCTGATTCCTGACCTCATTTCCGTTTCATTTCCCCCAGTTTTATGGTCACCAACTTCCATTCCTAAGTGGAGCAGTCCAGATGGAGAGGGATCTGAAATAGAATCATCAGCTCGGCATTTGGCTGCTATTATTAAAGTTGTATCTAATTAAAAACCGGAAGCGATGACTTTCATTACCAAAACTTTATCGCCGCTACCAATGACGACATCGAATCCCAAGTCGAATAACATTCATTTGTTTCTATAAATAAACGTCAATCTGTTCATTGTTGGTTTTCTCATTATGAAACACGGCGTCTTCTCTGATTCGAACAGTCGAACCTTGAGAGCAGCAGCCATTTTGGTTTATTATTTTCAATAATGACCACGCGGAGCTCTGTAGGACAAACCGTTCGCTCTCTACGAGAATTTAAGAGTTGGACGTACGATAAATCAGAAACACGAGTGTAAATCGCAATAGAGGCCTAATCTCCGTTCAAATGTTAGCTGACAGAAATGCGATCGATGTTTTTCTTCATGTTAGATGGTTGGTGGCTTTGCAGACGAGTGATCTATATAGAAAAATAATAAACCATTGCGTAATAGTTTGCAGCAATTTTATACCAAATTCCCCAAGTCAAGGTCCTTCTGTAGTGGGCAGAAAAATTGTGTCTTCTAATATGAATTTTTTTGTCACAATAGATCATACTTATGGTCCAAGTGGCTAAGGGCTAAAATGAATTTTTTGTCGAATCTGAGCTTGTTTGAGGTCAATTTTCGTTACGGGCAAAAATTTCAAACTTTTGGTAGATAAGATCATGTTATAAGTGCCAGTGTTTGTGCGGATATCTAGAATACTTTGAATATTGTAGTTCTTGGACGGGTTATGACTCAAAATCTTCTTTAGGAGGCAAGAAAACCACTCCGGTCATTTTGCGAAGGTTCTGACGCCGAGGGTGGGTTGAAGAAGTACTAAGGAGTAGTAGTACTCATCAAGTAGGTGTTGAAGCGTCTTTCCCACGTCAAATATCATTCAAAGACGGCTCCTGGAAGTCTAAGGTCATAGTATAGTCGGTTTTATTAGAAATATATCTTTGGACGCTGGATGTCGCAAAGGGTGGGGACAAATTGTTCCAGGAAAAATTGATCCAAGAAGCCATGAAAATATTTTTTTTTAAGTTCAAAACATTTTTTGTTGATATGCAAAAGGGTGTGCCGGACCAGTTACTCCCCCTTATTCTTATTGACTAAAACCTTAAAAAATCATGTGGTTGTTGTTGGTGGATGCTCTATACGTAGGATAAGGTTTTATCTACAAATCCAACAAATCTCGGTTGTTGCGTCCGCTGCCGGATAACGAATAGACTTTCGTTACGGTTGGCTATTGTTTGCCCCTCGCCCTTGATGGATAAATGCAATGGCAACCGTGGGAAATGCCTTCCTCCACGGCCTTGCTTCAACCTGGTCTCTCTTACCTTGTGGATCTTTCACATTCCCTTTCTCACTGGTGCATTAGCAGCGGCCGAATCGTCTTCCATCTTGGAGGAATCGCCCTTGATGGTCGAGTTATTTTACCACCCAACCTGACAGAACGGTTGGTCCCTATAATTATGACCCAATGCAACTTTGAATGGATGCATTTACGAATGAATTCAAAAGTCACAAGTACTTCTAGCAAGTGAGCTTGAAAGTAGGTATTTTTCTGAGACATCGATTTCCTACAATACAGTGTCCTGATTATGCTTGAAAGTAATTTACTCTCTTTGATGCCTACGCAATACAGGTACTAACGACTCGAGAAAACCAAGAAAGAAGGTACTTACTTGAAGACACTAGAAAGTTTTCCATGTACCCACCTTCTGACAATTACGACTTGATACCTTACATATTTATGTACTTGTTGATGGGATCCCGTATTTTGTTCTTCATGCACTTGTATGAGGATATGAACTTCAATATAATTTTATTCCCTCGATGCAGAAAATACTATTTCCTCTAGTTTGAGGAAAACCTCATTTTGCTTCTGTTTCGAAGTAGACAAGTCACAAAATTCGGGAAATGAATGCTCATCATCAAGTATAGCCGTCTGGCAACGCAGGGATAGAGTCGGTAATTTATCAACGTTCAACACGAGAGAGGCTTCGCGGTTTAAACTGCTGAAGGAAAACGTTTTTATTGATACAAACATGTCGTAATTTATTTTACTCAATATTTCATCCCGTTAGTAGATATCAACCCACCGACCATCTGATTTATCAACGAAAATATTTAGGTTCTTATTTCGACGGAAGCCTTCCTAAAAATAATCCAATCATAAACCTCATTCGATAGTTGAGCCTTGAAAACCCCTTTTTATTGACATTGCGGGAGCTTTCTTTTTTTACCGGAAATTATCAGTTTGACAGAGGCGCGGCTGAACGCAGGAACTACCGATAAGCACAATTATGTGTCAACAACGGCCGGAATAATCTTTACTCACCTCTACGAACGCGATAAATTTTTTTTCTTTCAGACTTCTGTTGTGGTAAAGAGGTGGAAGAATAATAGGCGGATCGCCGCGGGCTTGAGTTTCCATTTACTTGAAGGAAAAGTTCCAAAGAAATAATCGTCGCTTTTTCAGAACCTTCTCCTTGAAGTGGAAGAAATGTCCAAGTCCCTCCATCCTGAGTGATTATGCCTTTATTGAAACGAGAAACAAAATTCGAAGATTTATGTGAAAAACAAGACAAAACAATGGGACAACACCGTCGAGAGCTTTGTTAAATTTGATTGCTGTTTCTTGGACTTTCTGGGACTTTATTTCAGTCTTTCAGTTAGTACTTAAGACCTGTTATTGTTTCAGAGAAGTTTTGTTTTGAGAGGTGAGACAAGATCTACCTAAGATGGTGTTCATTCTAAGAAGAATCTCTCTCAATACCTGAAGATATTGACCTGAAGCGAAAGGGATGTCTTGTATTCAGACTAAAGTTTAAAAACATCTTTAAAGACAAATGTTGATCAATGGAGTCGCACACTAACTTCTAAACTGTTTTGAGTATCCATTATGCATCGGACCATCAGTTCAATCGAGATAATGATACGAGAATGCTATGTGCTCCACTCACTTGATAGACGTTTTATTTTTGTAAAGTAATCACTGGCGTGTAGGTACCCACCATAAACGAAGTTTTACAGCAGAGCGGTGTATCAGCAGGCTCTCATCAACTCGTGAACTCCGAATGAGTGTTGCCAGATGTACTGAGTAAAGAAGAACTGAACAGCCTCTCCAAACGGGCTAGGAAACCCCCATCCTTGAGTGAAAGAGCAAACCTTTAACTAAATTTTGGCCTTTCAAATGATTACCAGACAGTATTTATTATGTTGAAAGAAATCAGTAAGCACTCGTACTGTCCCTAGAACTGGGGACTGGCACAAGTGAACTGCTTCCTCCTCCTCTTCCCACTCATCAGCCCTACTGCGGAATTTTATCCCTCGAACGTTCTTCCCCATCCCCAAGACCTGGCACTGGAGGTAGAGACTAATTAAGGGCAGTAATAGATTTTCTCTGCTGAAGACTAGTATCTGGGGCCTTAGTGTGAAAGCAAGCCAAGGATCATGATTCTTGGGTGAGTTTGAGGTAGGGGTGGCACATCGAATGAAATATATCGATATACAGATCAAATGGTATATCTTCAATGAGATATCGATACCTACGATATATCGGAGAAAATATATCAATATTTCGATGTATCGGAGGATTGACATCGAAAAATGTGGTGAATTAAAACGTTTAAAAAATATAAAAAATTAATTTAGGAAGACATTTATCGACATATCGAAAGATGTACTTGAAAGAAATTGAAGAAGTTTGTAGGTAGGTGAATTGAAACGTTTCTAACATCATTTTGGAAGAAATATATCGATTTATTCGTCATATCGGATATTTGAAAAACCCGGGTGAAATAAGTACCTAGGTATTAACCTACTTTCAGAAGTTATTGGAAATTCATAGTTTAAAAACGAAAAAAAAGTGCGAAAATGTCATTGCAATGTTGAATTAATTTTTAAATTGACAGGGGTACCTAGGTATACTGTAGACCAGCGGTTCCCAACTAAATTTTTCCAAGGACCCCTTCATCAATGACGAGGACCCCCACTATCTAAAGTTAGCTAAAAAGAACCAAAATATGTGAAAAAATAAATCAAACTAATAATAAATAAATAAAATAAAATAAATAATTTATGTAATGATTTATTATAAATATTATAAATAATGATTTATTCGTGAAAATACAGAGATTTTTCAAGGTTCAAGAGACGCCGACGAGTCGGGTTCAAGAGATACTAGCAAGTTCGGTTCGAGAGTCACTGACTTATTAACTTTAACATCGAAAGCATTTTCTCGTTCTTCGTCTGTATGCCTAGGTCGTTTTAACGATCCAAATTTTAACCAACGGTCCATAACGTACGCGTAATTAACTTTCCGTGAAAAAAAAGCTTTTCAATCACTAAAATGTTGCACAAAATCACACATGTTAACAACTCGGTCAGGGACCTCACTAGCACTAACTTGTCTCCAGTACTCTGTGAGCACTAGCAATAAATAACTAACAATATAGCAATAACTGACATCTCTGAAATACATAAAGCCAAACTAGAGTGTGCTAGCGTTAGTTGTCATATGAAGCCAGACGCAGAAGTCAACGTTCAGAAGCTGCAAATATATATTTAATTTGTATATCCTAAGGACCCCTCAGCCATACCTCGCGGACCCCCGGGGGTCCGCGGACCACCAGTTGGGAACCGCTGCTGTAGACAATCATGAACCTTCAAAATTGAAAATAATTGTTGTGAAAACCTGCTTCACTTCGTATAGTAGGTAAGTAGTTTTAATGTAGACTAGCCTCCGTCAATTTTGGCTCAAGTTAAGTAATTGAGCCTTGAGAGCCACTGTAGGTGTACACTATGTACTCAATCATGTCTAAGCTGAAGTCAACTGTCTGAAATCTACCCATCACGTAGGTACCTACAAAATTTGGAATAAAATTGCTTGCTGTTATTACAGGTACAGGCGTCCCTTCTCATCCATTCATTTCAATATTTAATTTTTACTTGTTGAAAACAAGTCGCGATATATCGGTCAATATATCGATATTGATCAATATTATCGGTTCTCTTTATCGAAATAAATATATCGATATATCAATCGTAATATATCGATATATCGTTGCCATCGCTAGTTTGAGGTAACTGAGGTTGTTTTTCTTCCCCGCCATGTCTAGATGAAACAAACAACAGCTCACTCAATTCCAGCTTTCACCTGTCAAAATATCACAACTTCTCATAAATAACTCATATTTTTGAGGGAAAACAGAAAAATCGGGAAAATGGCCTAATAGGAGAAGAGGGATAGGTTCATGGACCATTTGTTTGTAAATACACCTCTGTATTTTTTGTTCAATAAGGGGCTAGGTTCAGCTCATAGCAGCTGAATCCTAATCCTAAGAATTCATTTCTTCTGAGCAACACTCCTAGTAAAAACCGAATGGGGCACTTTGGACTGAACAATACCTACTTTCTCTTTGGTTATTATTGAAGTAGGATACTATCAAAATTTTATTTTTGTTCTTCCTGTGTGGTAAATTAAGCTTCATATTTGTCATTCACTTCCATAGTGTGATGCTCATTTCAACTGCCTTTTCAATCTGTCATTCTCATATTTTCATTTTAGTTTTCCCCTTTTCATTTCAATTTATTGTTTGTTCTGGTCTCTTATAATTCTGAATTTCCAAATTACGAGACTATCCACACAAACGTGCGTACCATTAAAAGTGATTTTACTTGAACATGTATTTATCGCAGATCAGAAAGTTTGGAGCCCTAGAAGAAAACACATTGATTTTAATACGATTCGATCGGCAGGAGCCACTGTACCCACGTGTACAGATGAAAACCCATAAACGTAATCGATTCTATGTCATGTTGCTTTCGAGTTGACATAGAAAATAAGCATCATGATCGTGAAAGTTTTGTATTTGTGAGTTAATTACTGAGACTACTCAATTAAGTGCATTTTGACGCCAAATAACTACGTCCTTGTTATTCTATATGAGAAAATTATACTACCCATCCAACTTGGTAGACGTTTTTGCCGTAGTTTGATAAATTTTTAAAGGTTTCACTTAATAAATAAAATCATCGAATTGCACTTTGCATTATGAGATTTGTAATGCTTTCCTTTCCTCAATACGCGATGAACGTGCAATATTCAGAATCCTAAAATACGTTAATGGAGAAATTGGAAAAACTGCCTGGTTTTAACTTTTAACTTAATCTTTTTGACCTCAAGTAGAGGCATTTTGACACTACGGAAATTTTATGCTGAAAATCTCCAGAAATTACTGTTGGTTTTCTTAAGCTAAATAACGTGCTCAACATACGAGATGAGGTTTCTCAAGTTTTCCTGTGGAGATTAGAAAGAAGTGTCGTTTTTAACTAGGAATCATGAATTGTGTGATATTGCGAACAAGTTGTTTTTTCCACTTTTATTCTGCGAGATAACGATAATGTAATCATGAAACAAATGTCCTGTAGCACCGGAAATGTCGGAAGGTCGAACGATTCATATACGTAGCTCGAGAGAAACGACAACAGTCAATGTTTATTCTCTTCCAAGAATAATATTATCACCGTCGATATAAATATTAATTTATGCAAAAACGACTTTTCCAACTTTTCTCTCAACTCAAGTAACCTCTCCTCAGGTAGGGTCGCATAATTCATGGGATTCTGCTCTGTCTTTTCCGAGATATTAGTAAGAATAAAAATTAATTATAACAGCACGTTCGACCTGACAGTTGATTTCAAATAAAGCCCTTGTGTCGGAAGGGCTTCTGGCAGAGTCGCGTGACTCGTTTGAATTTTCAGTTACACGCTAATCTCGATGATGTGGGCGATTGGTCATTTCAATAAGTCGTCACGGCATTGTGTTTATATTTATGTTTGTCGAATACACGTGAAACTCAAATGACCTCGTGCTGTTTGAAGCCTGTGTAAAGTCCAGAGCTGATCTCCACTAAGCTGGAACTAGCTGTTTACGTGTGTCTTCTTTATCCTCCTCCATTCTTCATCTTTTTTTAAAAATCTCCCCTCGGAACATTAAATTATCCAACAACGTGAAAATCTTCACACCTCTTTTACAGCAAATAGTAATGGAATTTGCTAAGAACTTGAGTAAAACCTGCCGTACGCAACACTGTCCGTAGTTACCATGGGCCGATTTTGATGAAATTTGGTATGTGGGCTCCATTTGTGGTATAGCTGTACCGCCAAGCTTTTGGTTGATGACAGTCACTTCTTAGGGGTGAAAATTAAGGGTTGAAATGTTCAAAAGTCTTCTAGCTCGAAAACTCTCGAAATAAAAGTATCGTTTTCATCAATTTGAGATAGTATAGAATTTTTAGCATTTTTTGAGACCACACGGAGCCCTGTAGGACAAACCGTTCGATCCCTACGAGACCTTGAGGGTCGGACTTACGATAAATCAGAAACACGAGGGTGAATCGCAAAAAAGACCTATTCTCCGTTCAAATTTTAGCTGACCAAAATGCGATTGTTGTTCTTTTCTTCGAGTTGTACTCAGTTTTACGTCCTTAGCAACCAGTAATCAAATTTCCTAATAATTAGAGCCATCTCAACTCCCTGTTTCTTCTAACTGAGTGTGAAGCGTTTATTTCTTCCAAATAAACTTGATTTTGAAGTAGGCATGAGTAGTAGGTAGGTAGTACCTAAGGTTGGTAGATGGTGACAATGGCAAAGCCGTGTTCTTTGCAGACGAGTGATCTGTACAGAAAAATTATTAACCTTTGTGTAATAATTTTGTGTAAAATTTTAACCTTTGTGTAATAATTTTTTTTTATACCTGTTGACAATAGTGACACCAACTTCACTCTCCTACCATACATTTTTTTTCTCGGTGATTTTTCGGTTTCTACTAGTAAAAATGTGACTTGAAAATGCTTTGGACTTCCTCGACTGTCAGTACGGGAAAACCAGAGTAGTCCTTAGTCTAGACAGGACGTGAATCGATAAAGGGCTGTCCATCGTTCGAAAAGGTGCGGGGGAGTTGGAACTTTGCAATTTGATTTCCTTCGGACGATGATAGGTCGTAATGACGAGCCTTGACGTGTTCCCATCACATCCAACTTTTGACTCTGAGGGAAAGACCCTTGTTCCTCACGAGCTATTTTTAGAGGTGGACGTCTAGCGGTGAGTCAGATGCTACCATCGACCGACCTGTCTCTGAGCTGAGATCAACCATCCTGCTCCACTAGGCATCCTTTCCGGTGTTTATATGTTGAATAAAAGTTATGCCTCCCAAAATGTTCTCAAAAATCCCTGTATCAACAATATTACAGAGTTAATATGAGGCAACTGTACGGATTTTGTTGAAAATTTCAGGAGTTTTGTGGCTTGGCTTGTAGAGAAAAAATTGATATCAGGTACTACTCATTATGTTCATGTGCAAACGTAAAACCCTCGTAATAGCCATAACTTCCATTTTTTCCCATCCAAATTCGATGAAATTTTCAGGGATTGTGTGGTTGGTGCACTGGATGGTTTCCTATTGATTTTAATTGTCTTGAGACTGAATTTTTGGGAATCATTAGTAGTCACTGCGCATGCGCCAACGTGAAATTCTACAATTTCAATACGATTTCGATGGGATTTTCAAGGATGTGTAGTTGAAACTTAGAAAGGTTCCCTATAAATTTTATAGGGAATGACATTTAATTTCATCGCCTTGAGACTGAATTTTTGGGAATAACCACTGTGCGATACAAGGAAGCTTTGTGCCACACTTACTTGGCAGACTTTTTATGGTTAGAATATCAACAAAATGTCAAATTATTGTAAATAGTTTTATTTTCATTTTTTGTAATTTTCTATTTTTTTTAAACTGTTCATCACCGAAAGCCTCATTTACAAAAATGTCCCACCGAAAGTTGAATATTTCCCTCGATTGTCACATAATTCGCATTTCAGAGCTTTGTGAATAGGTACTTTCTGGTTCCGTGTCAGCTCCACAGTCCATTCTTGTCCCGGATATACCCTCACGTCAGAAGAGCAAATTTCGTACTTCCAAGCCCTCTTTGTCACAGAATTTTTTTTCGGGGTTTTCTATAATATTGTTATTTTTTGTAACCGTTCGTTCTAAACGTCGAGGCTTTTCAAATCATTAGTAGTCATTTCGACACACTCAGATTCTTCTGTAAAACGTTGGGCTAGGCACCATAACACGGTGATTAAGAGAATCCTTTGAAGTTGATGACTTTCTAATGAACCTATAAGGATTATAACAGCTAATTTTGACTTTTGAGAGTTGGATTTCGGAAGATATACCTGGTCGTGAGTAATGCACGACTGCATTCAAGGTATCTGTTTGGCCTTCAGAACAGGTCTTCCGAGTGTCGGTACAAGTGTTGGCCTCTAAAAAAACCGTAGTTTCACTCACTTTAGTAACCACATGCCAAGCATCCGAATCCGCAAACTTTGCGAATCTCGATTAATTATCTCCAATCGTGATCACTTAATTCATTGTACTTGGTGTTTTCAAATACTGGGTGTGACTTTTTGTCTTCGCTGATGTGTGACTTCTTAAGAAAATCAGAACACGATTGTCACAATAGGTGAACTATGGTCTATGAGATTTTATTGCTCTTCAAGACAAAAATGTAGGAAAATCTATTTGTTCATTTATAGTTCATCTCCCGGCGTTTAGAAATTGAAGCAATTCTGTTCGACTGTTGAAGTCACATTCACATTTCATCACGTAACCGACAATTGTGTCGATATTGCCAAAGCTAAATCGCTTTTGGAGAAAAAGATGAATCGTCTTTTGAAGATAATTTCCATGGTGAGGCCATCTCAGTGCAGCTCAAAGGAATGATTCACAGCTATGAGTCAGGATAGCTAACCTTGTTCTGTGAAGGAAACTGATCATAGGAGTACAGGAAACGTGAATAATTATGTTGTCTACATCATGACAAGAGTTATTTAGAATCTAATAACACTTTAGAACTTAGGAAACGTGACACTTGAATAGTATAAGTATAATGGACTACAATAATTGTAGTATCTATAATTATTACAGATAGTTGGATATTTTATATGACGAAGAAAACAGAACAGCGCAACTAGAGAAAATGCATGAACACTGAGATGATGCACCTTGCTGAGATTCCCTACTCATCATTAAAATCTTTGCAAAAAAATGCTTCAATTTGGCCTGTGCACAACCGTAAATTATCATAATATTATTACATGTTTTGGTTTATTATTTTCAATAATGAACCTTTGGAATCGACCAAGACAATTTTTTACCCCCCCCCCCCCCCCCCCCAAAAAAAAATTGTTGGTTTACGTTTCGAGGTACGTAGAATTCAAAAATCAAATAATCACTTTCCTTAGTTACCATGAACCGGTTTTGATGAAATTTGGTACCTATTGGTATTGTTTTTTCCATCTATTTAAGATAGTATTGCACTTTTAGCATTTTTAGAGACCACGCGGAGCACTGTAGGACAAACCGTTCGCTCCCTACGAGAACTTGAGGGTTGGATTTACGATAAATCAGAAACACGATAGTGAATCGCAAAAGAGGCCTAATCTCCGTTCAAATTTTAGCTGACCGAAATGCGATCGATGTTTTTCTTCATGTTGGTTGGTGGTAACAATGGCAAAGCCATGTTCTTTGCAGACGAGTGATCAAACGCAAAATGCTGCAAAATTATTACACAAAGCTTTATTATTTTTCTATATAAAAAATAATTATAGCAGTATTATAAATATAATAGTAAAAATAATAGTAATATAATAAATAATAATAAAGCTTTGTGTAATAATTTTGCAGCATTTTTTCTCTATCTTATGTAAATTCTATTTTACTACAGTACATTAGACGCTGTTCAACAGCCTATCAAATACAAAGCAGTTACCAGCCATGTTTGGTCGTGATTTTTAGTGTCCATAATGGGGTCACCAGGGCTTGGGTGTGATCTGTCCTGGTTTGGGCCATCGGCGTAAAGCTTCTTGGGTTGAATCTTACGTTTTGACGTGACAACGTCTTATAAATTGGTTTGCCGGGTGACACTTCAAGAAACTGCTTTACGCTCCGCTCACGTTATGCGCTCACAATGAGAGCGAGTGAGAGGCACGCGTCCCTTTCACTTCTCTCGCTCTTTCTCTCTTCCGCCTAAGAGCGAGAGAGACAGAGCGAGAGAGATAGGCATACACACTGGTTCATGTCTTGCGCTTCTATTTAGGCGCCTGCATACAATTTTTTATTATAATAAAAAAATTTATTATAATAATAATATTATCCTTCTTCCTACTATACGAATGAATATTAACATTAAAATTATTTTACCACTCAAAGTCGTTGTCACGTAATAAAACTTTCGCCCGTATACCGACTTTACAGGCAACCAATTTTTTTCGCTAGGATGTTCATCCTTTTGAGTCTTTGGCGTTGGCGATGGTTCTTTTTGGAGATTCTGAGGTCGATACAGATCATCCTTTGAGGCATAGGCACGCTTATTCTCACTCGCATGTTTTCTGATTCTTCTCCTCCTTCTAATGACATTAACATTTAATTTGTATTTTATAGCTATGGTAACGAGCCCAAATTGCTATTTAGCTCTTCGGATTCGATTTTTTAACCTAGCCTAAATCCCCCGCAATTTGGGAGGTTGAAGGTTTTTTACTCGCAGATGGTTAGCCAAACACTCATAAATAATTATACAGAACCGCTCTGAATTGCTTTTGGTAGGTTGAAGTCTACTGTTTAGTCCTTAGTTATTCAGACTCCGTGGAACCAGGAAATACTCTTCCACTCCTCCCTTGAGCAACTCTTCCGCTCACTCATCACCACCTGAGATGGAAGGTAGACATGGATGTTTTACGCTGTGTAACCCTGGGACCAGAAGGAGAATGTAACCTTACTTACTTGTAACTACTTACTTTGAATTTAAAACTAACTCTGTTTTTGACTAATTTCTCTCCTGTTGGATCTCTTTGAATTTCATTATTCACCTTGATGAACAGGATGGCAGGCTGTTAGCGCTACCTCCTCACCTGGCTCCGAGCACAAATTAAATTAGTTATGCCGCGGGGCTCTGATGCGGAGGTGATTCTGATTCAACGTAGGTTGAAAGCCAAACCTCGTTCGATGAAATTCATAATAGATCCTGTGGCCTTATAACCTTTGCCTCAGCCTGCCATCTATTGTTCACAAACGCAATGTCCCTCGGCCATCTCTGCATTTTCACGTTGCTCTGATATAACTTGCCTCCCTCGCGAGCTGAGCGTTTTTCAATATTAATTTGCCCGACCCAGGGACCGGGGACTCGTGAAATAGAAAAACCCTCGCACACGATGCAAACCGTACAGAAAATCTGGAGTTGACCCCAGCTCAAGTTATGATTTGCCACAGTCGAGAAATACCAATAAAATTGTATTTATGTACTCCACGGAACGTGCGAAAAAGTGAAAAATCATCAAAACCATTTATAGAAATGTGAAATTTATCGGACGATTGAGATAAAATGCAACTTACCTGATACCTACCTTAGACGACCAGTAATAATGTCAATACCTTAACAGAATGACTGTAATACTGATCGTCTAGGTTTGGTAATGATGGAATGACGGAGATCCGGATTTTCTGATCTTGAGGCATCATTACTTGGGAGGGGAGGGGAGGGGATACTGTCATTATTACTGATCGTGTAGGGAGTTTGACGTCAGTTCCCGTCATCACTCATTCAAACGAGTTCTCCATAGTGATCATTTGCGAACGATGGAGGGTGATAATGTATTATCAGAAGACAACGAGGGAGTAATTGGTGAAAGTGAAGGTCTTCTACGGTCTTTCATTGAAACCTACGAAGGGATTCTTCTGTTATGGAACCCAACTGACTCTTGCTACCTGAACAAAACTAAAAGGAATGCTGCGTTGGACAAGATTGTTTCCATTTATTCTCAATCTAAACCAGGAGCAAATCGGGTTGACGTGAGAAAGAAAATCAACACTTTGCGGAGCAATTACCCGAAAGAGTTGAAGAAAATTGAGAACTCGAAGAGATAAGCACGTGGATAAGCGCTTCACATGTTTCTGTTACAGCAATGCTAATTAATGATGGCGACATAATCGCTGAAAATTTTAAATCTTCGAAGTTCCTCCCTGTTGCCAGGTATCGTGACAGCTAGTATTTCCTTGACGGTTACACACTGCCTCATGACAGTGTTTTGTCTCGATAAATAAGGAGTAACCAATTCTAGTAGCTTATCGAAACACCTTCCATCCATTCGAATAGTTGCAGAAATCTTCTATCTCATCCGACACCCTGATTTCTTTCAGCAACACAAGATGAGAATACTGCTCACGTTTCCTTAGCCATTTCTTCATCCGTTAAAGTGCAGTTATAGCTCAGTGTTGAAGATACTGTTATGAGAAGGGACTGCGTTTTACTGTAAACGGGCTCTCAAGGAGTGTAATAATGATATGTAATATTGCTGGATGGATTGTATTTAATATTCAGTTGCAATAATAAATCACGTTAAAAAAAAATTCTTCATCCACCGTTCACGATTCACTCTTTGTTTAGAAAATAACGCGATAATGACTGCAGCACAAGCTGCTTTGCGACGATCCATTATTAAATGCAGACAAAATGTTTAGCTTGAGACACGGTACTGAAGGAAATAATGACATTATTACTGACCGTCTAGGGTTAGAGTGGATTGATGAACTGAAATGATGCAGTACTGTCATTACCTGTAATGATAGTATTTTTGATCGTGTAGGGGCCGCTTAATGACTTACTCACTTACTTACATGACTCAGTAGTTTATCTTACTTAATTGTGGAAAACGGAGAATAACGTAGATCTTGAACATAGCTTCATATTTAATCAACTTCACGAGTAAAATACAGTTTAACATCCGTACATCATAGAAATACGAGTAAATTCGAAAAGAATCATATAACCAGAGCTTCGAGAAGTGCCCGAACCACAGAGGTTCGTCCAGCTACGGTTTCTCAGTTCCGCCAACACGACAGCACGGATGTACCATGGAGAAGTGATATTGGTACTTTCTTGACAAACGACGATGCAACTTTCTTGACGATGCAAACCATACAGAAAAACTCTGTGTACACTACCTACCAAGTGCTTCGTTCCTTTTCTGAGTACAATACCTGCTCTGTGTATAATTACGCGATTTACAACACCTACCGAGTACTCAATACCTATTCAATGTACTGTGCCTTCGCTATTCGGTTGGTACCTTTTCTGTGCACAATATTGTTGTGAATTGTTAAGGAAGCAATGCTTGCATACGAGTCTGCAACTCAATGGGACATGTGTGTGAAAGTAAGGTTGTTAGTTCATGTACCCAAGCATCAAAATAAGAAAACAGTTTATTGTTCTCTACGCAACACAGTGAGTCTATTTTATTTATTGGTCGCGTGAGCAAGTTTTCGTGACGATTTTTCGGTTTATGTGCTAAAGCAAAGAAATGAAAATGTCAAAATCTGGAGTTGACCTCAAGTTATGATTTGCCACAGTCGATAAATGCCAATAAAATGCTGTTTATGTACTCCACGGAACGTGCGAGGAAGTGAAAAATCATCAAAACAATTAATAGAAATGTGAAATTGACTCGTGATTATTCGACACGTCCAGGTTAGGAAAGATTCTACTCTATTTGAGGAAACTAAACTTACCACTTAACATGTTTAAAAATCTTAAAGGAACTTACCTAATTACCTAACTATTATAATGAAATACTTTCGTGACGGAAATCTTTGAGCTGATTTTTGATTTCTAGCATAAATTAAATATAAATCGAGGTGGTCGATAATCATGAAACAACCTAAGAGAATCCATCACCTTGAAGAAGTCTGCTTTCATCAAGAATGTGAGGTTAGAGGTATGAAAATAACATGTTGTTTAGTAATGCATGCATTCTAGGGGACTCCGCATTGGATGGAACGTAAACGATAGAACATAATTTTTTAATTACTCCTTTACTGCATAAAACAGTTTCACCACTATTACCCAAATTTCAGAACTCTAGAAGTTGATAATTTATTTCGTCGTGTTTCCTTTTTGTGGAATTAGAATTGCATAATTAATTTCACGAATTCTTGATTTTACCGTGCGGAGGAATTCCCATAATTTGTTCAAGTCACTTCAAAGGACTCCAAAGGATCATCCTTCTTAGGAGTGCTGATTCGGATAGTGGAGAGAGAAATCATTTTCCTTCCTTTCAGTTTCCTCGTTCTTTGTTCGATGTTACACGTTTATCAAACGGAGTAGAAAAAACCGATAATGATAGATGACAAAGGCGAATTAATATTTAGAAGTACTGTTCTATCGCCACAGCTCGTGTGATTCATCTTATTCAGAATCTTCTTTTCTTCTTTTGATCGTTGACCTTGGTGATTTGCCGCTGTACTGTTAGCCTCCGGAAGTCGTAACGTGCGTCAGCAACAGAAGCCAAACTTTTTCCGATTTCCTTGGACTAGGTAATTTTGATACAATTTGGGATGCCGGCTCAGTTTGGGGTCTAGTCGTGCCCCGAAGATTTTGGTTATTGTCAGTCACTTCTAAGGGGTGAAGAGCGGGGGATAACATTTTCAAAACGCCCTATCTTGAAAACTTTCAATGCCCAGGTATAGTTTTTTCATTAATTGAAAACAGCGACGATTTTGAAGAATTTTCGGACACCACCCAGAGCTATTTGGGAATGACCGTTCGCTTCCTATGAAAATAATTAATTATTTAATTCGTTAATAAATAATTACGGACTTTTTTTCATTAATTTAGGATAGTGTCACATTTTTAGAAACAAATGAGACGTTCCACAGCTCCGATCGATGAAACATGGTTATAATTACAGTTGATTGTGAAATTAATCGAGATTAGGTACACGTGACCTGTCTAGGAGCTTCTTGACCGAGGGTCCCTCCTACAACCCCCCTACAACTGGTCCCTAGAAGCGTGGAAGAAACCGTATTCTTCGCAAACCGGGTGATCTTTGAAAAATAATAAACCGTTGTGTAATAATTAGCAGCGTTTAATTCTAACTGTTCTTGCTTATAGAGTAGAGGATAGAGCGTCAAAATGCTCATATCTTGGTTGTGTTTTGAAGAGCGAATAGAATGGGGTTTTTATCTTCTTTATTGGAGTTCAGAACTTTGGATGGAGAAACTTGGTGTACTCGCAGGCTTTTTATATACAAGACCCAGACCAATCACAGCTCAGAAATACCCCAGTTTCTTGACTCAGGCGGGGTATCTAATTCTCCCCTCATAAAATCGCCTTGCAAGCTCTGAACCTGGAATGAAGTAACTTGGTGTACTCGCGTGTAGGCTTCTTACAGGATCCAAACCAACACAATAAGAGATGCCCTACTCTCATCACTCAGGCAATCAACCTAATTCTCGTAAAACTTCCTTGCAAGCTCTGAACCTTGGATGGAGAAACTTGGTGCGATCTCCTGTACGCTCTTTGGAAGATTCAGATCAATCCCTAACATGATCCATTAGCCGAGTGGTACAGATATTATGTTTTACGTACAGGATAGACGTCTATGTCTCCCTTAAACATGAGTCGCTTGAGCACTCAGCATAGAGGAAGTTTCGTTTCCTTTGCTTAGGGCTCAGTTCCCAGAGATACTATAGTGTTTGAATAGGCAGTGGAAGTTTGTTTTTTTCTCAAAGGATATAATTCGCTACAAAAATTAGCAATAGAGTGAATTAAATTCAACAAGTGTACCAGTGCAACTTGGTTGCACAAATACACATGTTAGGGCGAGTGTAGTAGAGTTTTCACACTCCCCCTCACGAGTCGTTTAACTTCAGTCCCAGTTGCTCCCGAAAGATGACGAACTTGGGTCCGACAAGAGCCTTGGTGAAGATGTCAGCAGTCATGTCTTCAGTTGGGCAGTATTCAAGTTTGACGTCTCCATTTTCAACAACTTCACGAATATAATGCTCTTTGATTGCAATGTGCTTTGATTTTGCATTTGTGATGGGGTTTGTTGCCCAGCTCTGTGCCGCTTGGTTGTCCGTGGAGATGCAGATTTTCTTGTGCGGTATGCCACTGTCTTTTGCCAGGTTTTTCAAGTGCATTGCCTCCTTAGCTGCACTTGTCAGAGCCATATATTCGCTCTCTGCAGTCGATTGTGCGACAGTCCGTTGCTTCCGTGACTCCCAGATTATGGCTGATCCAGCAAACGTGAAGCAATGTCCGGTATAGGATCTGCCATCGGTGCAATTACCCCAATTAGCGTCTGAATATCCTGTGATTGGTTGTCCTCTCTTCTGGAAAATTAAACAAAGGTCTTTGGTACCCTTTAGGTACCTTAGTACCCTTTTTGACGCCAACCAATGTTCATTCTGGAAACATGAATTGAATTGCGAAAGGTAGCTTACTGCATATGAAGTATCTGGTCGGGTTGCGGTCGCTAAATACATAGCGAGCCGATTAGATTTTGGTATGGTACTTCGGCCAGTTTTCCATCAGTAGGTCTTTCCAATTTCAAATTCGGTTCCATCGGGGTTCTTGTTGGTTTGCATTGTTCCATTTTGAATCTTTCCAATAATTTTTCGATGTATTTACTTTGGCTCATTATCACATCGTTGTTTTTGTTCCTCGAAAACTCTATGCCTAAGCAATATTTCAAAGGTCCAATGTCACGCATCTCAAACGTTTTTGTGAGATTTTCTTTCAATATTTCAACTTTTTGCTTGTTTGCTGAGGCGATGATCAAATCGTCTACATAGACAGCCAACAGGATTCTGTCTCCCCCTTCTCCAGATATGTAAAAACAGGGGTCAGCAAATGACGATTTGAACTCCAATTCTTTTAGCCGAGCGTCAAGCTTTTTAAACCACTGTCTACCAGCCTGTTTGAGACCGTAGAGTGATCTTTTCAGTAAACAAGTTTTGTTTCTTGACCCACCTCTATTTAGATCTTCAAGCATTTTCTTGGTTTTCTCATAAATTGTTTTTTCGCTATTTTGGCTTTCTTCAATCAAAATTTCATGGAGGTACTTCTCCAGTCCCGCCGGTTTCTCCATGAAAATTTCTTCGTCGAGGCTGCCATTGAGATAAGCTGTCGTTACGTCCAGTTGGCTCAATTCAAGGTTTTCTTCTGCTGCGATTCCCATCAACAGTCGAAGTGACTTCAGTTTGACAACTGGTGAGTATGTCTCATGGAAATCAACTCCTGGACATTGCGAAAAACCACGTGCGACTAATCGAGCCTTTCGGCGTTCGAGACTTCCATCAAGGTTCAGCTTTTCTTTCAAAATCATTCTGTAACTAATTACATTCTTGTTTGTAGGTTTATTCGTTATCTCCCACGTCCCATTTTTTACATGGGCTTTTATTTCAGTTTTTATAGCCTCTTTCCAGATCTCAGGATTTTCGTTTTCATGATTTTCCAGTTCATCACAGAAATATGCAATATCGAAATCCTGTTGCCACAATGGACGTCTAAGTTGTCGTCCAAAACTGCTTGTTCTGGGGACCTCTGCATTAGTGGTTTGTTGTTCACTGTTATTTGATCTGCTCATCTGTTCGTCGTTTGATTCTTCATTTTCTTCTTCATCTCTTTGTTCATTTGCCTCTTCGGCTTCTCCACAATCATCTTCTTGGTAAGGTGAAGAGTTGTCATTTCCTTCTAGATTTGTAGAATTTTGTCTCGTACCTGTTGTAGTAGTTTCATGGTTATCTACATTTTCAATATATCTTTGAGTTAAGTTACGTTTGTTAA
This sequence comes from Apolygus lucorum, assembly GCA_009739505.2. Lineage (NCBI taxonomy): Eukaryota > Metazoa > Arthropoda > Insecta > Hemiptera > Miridae > Apolygus > Apolygus lucorum. The sequence goes on along the minus strand of CM019168.2, from coordinate 7,105,026 downwards.
TAAAAACATTAACTGTTTGATCATTGGTGGGGAACGGTAAACAGGACTTACTGTGTTCATCATAAATTTGTGTGTAAGAGTTCAAAACTTTCACATCTCGAGAAATCACAATTTTATTTGCTTTAGGAACCCAGATTCGGAATGCTTTAGATATTTCAGAATATCCCATAAGTATTCCTTCTTCGGCGCGGGGATCTAGTTTTCCTCTTTTTCCTGTTTTGTTTAAGAAAAACGCTCTAGCACCAAATAATTGCAGATGTCTCACTGATGGAGCACGACCTACCCACAACTCAAATGGGGTTTTGTGGCTGATTGATGATGAAGGACAACGATTCAAAAGGTAGTTTGCTGTGTTTATGGCTTCGGCCCAAAATTGTGGTGGTAATTTTGCTTCTAACATCAAACATCTAGCTTTGTCTTGGAGTGATCGGTTTTTCCTCTCTGCTAGACCATTCTGTTGGGGTGTGTATGGAGCTGAGAGACGTTTTTGAATTCCATTATCTTGCAAAAATTTGTCAATTTCTCTATTGCAATATTCGCCTTTTCCATTGTCACTTTGCAAAAATTTGATTTTTCGTTCATGATTGTTCTCAACTTCATTTTTGTATGACTTGAATACTTCAAGTACTTCATTTTTTTGTTTGATGAAATATACTTTGCAGTACCTAGAATGCTCATCAGTAAATGTGACGAAGTATCGTGCTCCTCCTGGTGACGGAGTGGGGAATGGTCCACAAACGTCTGAGTGGATTATCTCAAGTAATGATACTTCTTTTGGTGAACTTCTAGTTTTGAATGGAGATCGTGTGAGTTTTCCTTTGATACAAATCTCACAATCACCCAATTTATCATTTAGTTTGAAATCTAAACCTAATATAGTTTCTTGCTTACGTGCCTGTCGAAGGTCGTTTTCATTGATATGACCCAATCTTCGGTGCCACAAATTCATTGTTGAAGACAAAAAACACGCGCTTCCTTCTTGCTTCTGTTGGGTTTTTACGTAGTACAAACCATTCGACGATTTTTGGGCTTCCAAAATTAGATCGCCTTTGTCGTTTGAAATTTTAGCCAAGTTTTTCTTGAAAAGTACATTGAATCCATGATCTGTAATTTTGCTAACAGACATTAAATTAGTGGTTAAATCTGGTACATATTGAGTATTAACCAAATTCACTGTGTTAGTAGGGCTTAATGAGATTTTAACAACTCCTTCTCCTTCAATCGAGGCTGTGTGGCCTTTTGAGGCTAATTTCAGTTGCTCTTTACAGTTTTCATTCAAAGTTGTGAATTTAGACTTAGAGGAGCATAAGTGTGAAGTGCATCCACTGTCCAAAACCCACGTACTGTTATCCCTCGAAGAATCGGTAGATAGGCATGTTGACTCGGCCATAAAAGTGGATTCATGTTTATTTTGACTCTGACGGCGACAATTACGAGAAATGTGACCAAATTTGTTACAAATTGTGCATTTTGGTTTGTCTATTTGCTTGTTGTAATTATTTTTCCAATAATGATTTTTCTTTTTACCTATGAAAGCTTCCTCGGTTGTTTTGGTTGTTCCCTGATTACGTGCTTGACTTTCCTCTAAAATTTTTATTTTTAAATCCCCTGGTGTAGGTAAATTATCTCTTGTCTCTATCGCTATTCGAAAATTTTCGAAGCTTGATGGTAGAGAATATAGCATAATTATGCTGAGTAAGTCTCCGTTTATTTCGATGTCCATCTCTGCCAATTTATCTGCTGTATCGGTAAAGGTTCGCAAGTGATCGCGAATGTTGTCCCCATCTTGCATTTTGGTTAAGACTAAGGTTTTTAGGAGTGTAGCCTTCCTGGCTGGTCCTTTACTTTCATAAATATTCGAAAGGGTGTCCCACACATCTTTAGAATATTCACAGTTTTTTATTTGTCTCAATTCGGAGGGAGCTATGATTAGTATGAGTTCGGATTTGGCATCTAAGTCCTCACATATCCATTGTTCTTGGTCATTACCTGTTTCAGTTGGTCGTAGCTTTTTACCGCTTACGTAGTCCCAATATCCAGCTCGTCTGAGAACGGCCTGTGCCTGGATCTTCCAGGTATCGTAATTGTTGCTACGAAGAGGTTCAATTCGGAAGTTCGTATTGGAATGACTCATCTCGTCCTTTCCACGAATATAGATATAGTACCTATCAATCTGTTCTTCGGAAGCTATTCAATATTGCTGGTGCGCATGACCTATAAGATTTTATACGCAGTAGAAGTTTTTTGTTTCACAAAAAATGTATTCGCTATACAAATTAGCAATAGAGTGAATTAAATTCAACAAGTTTACCAGTGCAACTTGGTTGCACAAATACACATGTTAGGGCGAGTGTAGTAGAGTTTTCACAGATACACTGCTGACTCAGTGACAGATCATAGTCGTACGTGCAATCTCGTCAGTCGGGCAAGACTGCCTATAAAGCAAAGACAAGACCTTAGAAGAAGGAATGTGGCGCACTGTCTTATTCTTCTAAGATGTAATGTTTCTTACAAGATCCAGATCGATTCATAACTGTGATTCATTGTTTGTTGTCGTGTTGTACAGATGTTACGTGTGTACTGAATTGATTCAGAGGGATGTGCCCCTATGATGCATGGCTCGCACGTGCTATTATCCTGGAATGTCACGATTAGGGCCCTTCCAGTTGAGGGATTTCCACTCCCTGGTATTCACTGGTTGTACTCGTTCATGCTCTCTTAGGGCTCAGGCGAGCACGACGAGAACATCCCACCTGACATCGATCGCCCCACCCTAATTCGACCCAATTACACCAGAAAACTTCCTCGCCCAAGTTCAGGACCTTGGAGGCGGTAACAAAAGCTGTTTCAGATCTCGAGTTTTCATACTGGATCGAGTATAAGGCCGAGTGTTCGTCGGTAAGACCGCCCGGGGGCACCGGAGGGCAAATCAATACCGGCCGCAGCGGCTGCAAGAGTGGCCTCGCTCTTCTAATAATAGCGCCCGGCTTCTCCGAGGCTCAACCATAAGCCCCCCCTCTGTTATCCCTACCTCAGTACCTATCCCTTTTGTTCGGATAAATTTCCACCCCGAAATTACGACCTTTGCGAAAGAAAACCCGATGAAAATTCGGGTTGAAGAACCATCGCAGACTCTGTGTAAGTCTCTGACCTTGACAATCTAGGCATGATCCAGGTTTCTGGAAAACGTCTAACGTTACCACCGACAGGGAACTTATACTTACCAGTCATTTGGGGTAGATAATATCAATAGAACGGCAGAAAATTTCAAGCCTAAGAAAGCTAGAAGGCCATTTTCAGAATCCAAAACGTTTTTCACATTGAGGCGTTCCTATCTAGACAGTACGAATCCTTGGCAGTCTTTCACCAGTACATAATGTGGACTCTGATAAACTGCTATTGTGTCTTTTCACAATAAATATTCCTGTTCATTATGGCATAGTGCTGCACATAACAGCGTTTTTCTCTACTCAAGTCTATTATACAAAAACGCTGCAAATTATTACACAATGGTTTATTATTTTTCTATATAATCGTCTATAAAGCCACGGACCATCCAACATGAAGAGAAACATCGATGGCATTTCGGTCAGCTTTAATTTGAACGGAGATTAGGCCTCTTTTGCGATTCACACTCGTGTTTCTGATTTATCGCACGATTATTATTTTTATGGTTTATTATTTTATTATTTATTATTATTATTTTAATGGTTTATTATTTTTCTATATAATCGTCTATAAAGCCACGGAGATTAGACCTCTTTTGCGATTCACACTCGTGTTTCTGATTTATCGTACGTTTATTATTTTTATGCTTTATTGGTTTTTAATGGTTTATTATTTTTCTATACAATCGTCTATAAAGCCACCAACCATCCAACATGAAGAAAAATACTTGGAAAATGTCACCCCACGCATATTTAAGCAAAAACCTCTTTTTTGGCCGGTTATTTGCCCATAACTTCTATACGAATTAAGCGATCGGAATAGTTCGACGTTAGGACCAACTAGACCCCAAATGGAGTCTATGTGCGAAAGATCGGGTTTTTTAGACCGATTCTAAGGCCTTTTATGGCCCGGACGGCGAACGGCGGACGGCGGACGGACATTTGGCAAATTTGGATTCTACGCACCTTGAAACGTAAAGTGACAAAGTTTGAGGGGGGGTTATAAAAATTTTTTGCGATACGATCACATAGGCTTATTATTAGAAATAATAAACCAATAGGAACTAATTTGACCCGGAAATCACTCAAATTTTGACTTAATGCCCCTTTGAATTCCCAAGTTCCCAGCCAAACAATCTCAAGGAAAACCCGATGGAAATTCGGGTTGAAGAAACATCGCAAACTCTGTACAAATATCTGACCTTGACAATCTAGGCATGATCCAGGTTTCTGGAAAACGTCAAACTTTACCACCGACAGGTACTGGGAACTTATACTTACCAGTCATTTAGGGTAAATAACAACAATACAGCGGTAGAAAATTTGAAGCCAAACAAAGCTAGAAGCCAATTTTATTTAGACAGTACGAATCCTTGACACTCTTCCAACAGTACATAATGTGGACTCTGATAAACTGCTCCCTCTAGTCACCTCTGGTTCTCCAAATATTTTTCAGGTAAAATAAATAATTTTTTAAACCTATTTCATAAACAAATTTAAATTTAAATTACAATTTTAGGCGAATTTCACTAAGAGCAGGAGAAAGGCGTTTTCACTCTTTCACTCTTCAAGCTTAGGAACTCTAAAGTTGTTTCTTTTCCCAGTAAATATTCCTGTGGATTACGGTTTAGGTAGGTTTAGGATTAGGTTTAGGCACATAACTGCGTTTTTCTCTACTCAAGTCTAATATACAAATAGGAACTAATTTGACACGGAAATCACTCAAATTTTGACTTAATGCCCCTTTGTATTCCCAAGTTAACAGTGCCAAACAATCTCAACGAAAACCCGATGGAAATTCAGGTTGAAGAACCATCGCAGACTCTGTACAAATATCTGACCTTGACAATCTAGGCATGATCCAGGTTTCTGGAAAACGTCAAACGTTACCACCGACAGGGAACTTATACTTACCAGTCATTTTGGGTAAATAACAACAATACAACGGCAGAAAATTTGAAGCCAAAGAAAGCTAAAAGCCAATTTTGAGAATCCAAAACTTTTTTTCAAATTGAGGACTCTGATAAACTGCTCCCTCTAGTCATCTCTGGTACTCCAGATATTTTTAAGTAAAATAAATGATTTTTTCAACCTATTTCATAAACAAATTTAATGATTTTAAAATTGTTTAACATTTCATGTCTTTACTTTGGTACAAGAAAGGGTTCGATGATTTCGGCCGCCTTTCTCGAATAATTGAAAATGAAAATGAGCCTTTGAATTTGTCTTGTCAATTGAAGTTGCAAACAAGCCCTCGAAGTTGTCTAGTCTCTTGAGTGATCCAACTCAAGTTTCGATAATTCGGCCTTCTGAATTTTCAGTCAAGTGCTGGTGAAAACAAGCCTTTCGAGTTGTTAGACATTTCCCGATTGGGCGGTTCTTTGTCCTGTTGTGATTTAGAGTGAAAAAAAGTAGAAAAAGTAGAGTAAACAACCATTCCAGGTTGGATTTATGTCCAACTGCCATTCTTGTCGTCGCGGACGTCATCAGCTGTCTTCCAAAGGGAAGATCAGAATTTGTTCTGATGATTTCGCTCAATGCTTCCCATTGGCCTCACCGCCCTGGCGATGAGCCTTGAAACCACGATCCCCGCAGAGGTCGGTCCAAAGTCCTCCGCCAAACAACCACGCTCCAACGACCGTAGCCACACCGCTGTCCCCTCGGTTTAGAGCGAATATTGTCGATTTTCCCCATGAGGCCATTGGACTTTTTTTTGGTTTATAGTAGCTGGGACACCCTGTAGGTATTATTAGGTATCAGTCAACGAACAAGAGGCCCCAATTGGAATTTCGATTGAGTGCCTTATTACGTGGATTGTCATCGATGCAACTTGACCAACATTTATTGGGCTGCCCACCCCTCTTGGCACACTTATTTTGTTTACTCTCTTTGTTTCCCAATAGGCGTTTTCTAAAGCCGAGCAAGCGGGTCGACCTTGAGAGGTCCTCCGGCCCAGTGACGTGGTGAAGCCCGACTCAGCTGACTCAGGCATGAAGGTTCTTGACCCACTATCCACATTCTAGTCATCCGCTGAAATCCTCTTTCTACTTCCCTCGCCAAATCCGGCGGATAAAAGAAAAGTAATTCCATCAGCTTGCGGAAACATACCTAAGTATGAAATAGTGACAACTTACTGAAGAAAAGTCGCTGTCACGATTTCAAGTTTTGTGTAAATGGAGGGTGTGCCTGAATTTAAAAAAAATTTAATCGAAAGTAGACCTCATCCTGAGACTTTTGACACCAGCCGTTCTCTTTTTGGAGGAGTAGACCTTTTTCTATGATTTTTCAAAGTTTCGAATGTTTATGACGTCACGCGCCCCTCCCGCCTGGGCGGACTTTTTTGAGTTATGCCCTGTTATGTAGTTAGTATGTAGCAATGCTCGACTGTTGCATTCAGATGAGTCTGGACGCTCAGCCGGCATCTCTCCGAAGAGCCATTCATCCCTCTCGAGACTCTGGCCCGCTTTATAGGCTCTCACAATATCCCACCTGACACTTCTCTCCAACCCAGACTGTTGAGCAGTATTGAGACTATTGAGTAATTAGTCAGTTTTCCGAGGTAGGACGGATCGAACGTCACCTAAACTGTATGGCAAACTGATGGTCCATGCCTATGGAAATGCTCAAACGTCATGAGCGAAGTACTAGTAAGAACTTTGCACATCTCCAATGGTGCGAGTGGTCGAGCACCATTTCTCTGTCGGAAACGATTTTTTTTGTTGTATGTCCGAGTCGCTTGCATTTCTTTATTCTGTTATCAATCTGTCTGATTCTTTTTGAAATGTGTTCTACCAGTAGCCGTGGTGGTCCCAAGTATCGAAAATTTGTGAAAGAAGTTGAAAAACGTGGTTCCCGTTTTCGGGAATATTGGTTCGCATTCACTCTTCTTGCCCTGTGTGTTTGTTTTGTGTTTAGTCAAATTGAAGGTCTGATTGTAAGCTTTAAAATGATATGCTATATGAGGGGGGTTCCGATAATTAAAAGGTGCTGCGGGGGATGAGAAACGGGGAAATTATATTGGGTTATTAGCTCAGAACCTGCATGAGCCATATCAAACGTGTCTACGAATGCTCATGTATGTGAGTGTAGACATCATTTTTGAGGTCGGTCCATTTTTTTGTTAAAAAGGTTTTTTTCGACCATGAACTTCGAACGATTGCATCTTCTTTCGCTACCTACCCACACATTTAGTGTGCATCACATTTTTCCGTCATTTGACTTGAGTTCAATATCACAGCTTATTCCCTCTCATCTTATAATTTCTCCGTCCTTTCCGTCAATGATGATGCACTCTGCCTTTATACGCCAATTCCTTAGGGCCGGTTTATCAGTCACATTTTACCCCCCGGTAAAGCAGATTTTTTCCGACGGCCATCGGGTAACTCAATCGTACGCGTTTATCAGTACCCAGATAGCCGTTACCCGTAGTTTAAAGTTAACTGGTCGTCCGAGCACCGGATAATTACTGGAGGGTAACTCGATTTATGCAAGGCTTTTAACCTCAAAGAGTCAGTTCTCGTGTTTTTGTTTCCCAGAACGTTTGTTTTTGCAAATTGCGTTGTTGATTCTTAGTGAATTATGCTACAATCGAAAATGGATGTGTGGGGCTCTTTTTCAGACAGCAGCGACGAAGATGTGTGTTTATGGTCGAATTCCTGCAGTGGGGAAGAAGGCGGAAGGAAAAAGGCGGCAACATAGATCGCGAATTGACAATTTGGAGAAGTGGGACGATTGCGATTTTTTGATGAGATTTTGATTGGATAAAAAAATAAAAAACCATGTTGGTGTCTGTCGGCGACTTTAGTGGCGTCAGTAAAAGCTCTGCCTGTAAAATTGTCAAGCAGGTGTCCCTGGGAACTGCCAGACTATCCGCCCAATTTATCAGAATACCAGCAACCGAGGGAGTATTATTTCAATCTCGGATGGAATTTTATTTAAAAAAAAAAAACAAAAAAAACCAGGTTTCCTGGAGCTATAGGTGCTATGAACTGCACGCATGTGAAAATTCAGTCGCCAGGAGGGTCACACGCCGAAAATTTTCGAAATAGAAAAGGGTACCTACTTCTCTATTAACGTACAAACTATTTCGTCTGCAAATTTGAAAATTCTGGACATAGTGGCTCGGTGGACGGGATCTTGTCATGACCAGACAATTTTCAACAAAAAACAATAGGTTCTGCCGTGCCAAGAAGGAAATATGTACCGAGATCGAGAAAAGAAAACACAAAAACAAAGCACATTGCGTCTAGGGATGGGTATCGATACTCGATATTTCAAAATATCGATACTTTCGTACTGATACTCGATATTTAAGTATCGATACTGCACTATCCGATATTTTTGGATATCGATACTTTGGATCCGATATTTCTAAATATCGAATATCGATATTCTATCGATTGTTCTCGCGGAAAATTCAACATAATGGCTAAAAAATGAAGAAGGTAGAGAGGCTTTTGGGTCATTACTCTTTGGTTGCACAATTAACGTTTATATCATGGAAAAAATCACTCTTCTTGGACTCTTAATGGTAAAAAATGAATAAAAGTTGTTGAAAAAATTATTTTTCTTGAGAAAATTGGATAATATTGATAATTTGTGACACTAAAGTATCGATACTTGATATTTTAAAATATCGATACTCACGCCCAACAATACTTGGAATATCGATACTCGGATACGATACAGTATCGATACAAAATATCGATACTTTTATAACGATACCCATCCCTAATTGCGTCATCCTCTTGTAATTTCTTCTTTTTTCTGATGCAAAACACACTGCGAAAACGATTTTTTATGTGGAGGAAGCTAGATTTTATTGCATGGAAGAAGTATTTCTTCCATGCAGTCAGACCTAACAGACAGTTAATTTTACCAGCCAGTTAATAGTTACCAGTGGGTTAATTTAGCACTGATAAACAGCACCTTTATAGTATACATAATTTATCCCATCGTTAAAGTTAACAGTGGGATACATAAACCTCCGTTAACTTTGGTGACTGATAAACCGACCCTTAATCTTTTGCGTATGTTCATCATTTACTCGTTGAAACTGATACAATACATCGCCTTTTGAGAACTACAAGGGCATAACTCAAAATTCCGCTGTGAGGGGAGCCAACTGTGACGTCATAAACATTCGACACTTTGAAAAATCATAGAAAAAGGTCTTCTCTCGCTAGAAGGTCGCGGTTGATGTCAAAATTCTCAGAATGAGGTCTAGCTTAGATTAAAAATAACAATAAACGGTGTTTCCGACCCATGAGCACACCCCATTGCATTCCAATTTTAGGCGAATTTCACTAAGAGCAGGTGAAAGGCGTTTTGACTTCTTAGGCTTAGGAATTCTAAAGTTGAGTCTTTTCCCCATAAATATTCCTGTGCATTATGGCATAGTGCAGCGCATAACTGCATTTTTCTCTACTCAAGTCTACTAGGTATACAAATAGGAACCAATTTGACCCGGAAATCACTGAAATGTTGACTTGATGCCCCTTTGGATTCCCAAGTAAACAATCTCCAGAAATTTTTGTAACTTCTGTTTCACAGTACGTACCTGATATGTCTTCCACTCTTGGGTTAACGTGCTGATTGACTAGAATTTCTTATCGTAAACTTCGAGCGTTCAACCGTGGAAATGGTGTGGGAAGGTTTCTCTCGACATTTATCTTTTTGAACGACTGGCTGGCTGTATTTACCACTAATGACGATGATGAGGGTGACTAACGGACGAGGAACTTCGCGAATGTCGGAACGTGCCTCGAAAAAACTATTATTGTAATTATTATAGTTGGAGTACAAGGTTCTCCCAGCGGTACGATAGTTTGTGAGTCACAGGTCGGTTGTTAAGCGACCACCGCATCTCATGTAACCCACCTGTACCCTTGGGAAATGAATACTTGCGTTCCTACAAAATTGTTTAGTGCGTCCTCATGTGTGTAACCAAGAAAATGAAGGGATGCAACTTTTGGTTTATTATTTTCAAATATAAACCTTTGGAATCGACTAAGAAAACAAATTTTTTAATTCCCCCTCAAAATTTGTTGGTTTACGTTCCAAGGTACGTAGAATCCAAAAATCAAATAAAAATTTGGCTGCCGTACGCGGCACTTTCCCCACTTATCATTGACCGATTTAAATGAAATTTGGTATGTAGGCTCCATTTGGGGTCTAGTTGTGCCCCGAAGATTTTGGTTGATGTAGGTCACTTCTAAGGGATGAAAAATAAGTTTGAAATTTTGAAAACGCCCTGACTCAAAAAATGTTGCTATAAAGGTATTGTTTTTCCATCAATTTAAGATAGTATAGAATTTTTTGAGACCACGCGGAGCCCTATAGGACAAACCGTTCGCTCCCTACGAGAATTTAAGGGTTGGAGTAAGATAAATCAGAAACACGAGTGTGAATCGCAAAAGAGGCCTAATCTCCGTTCAAATTATGGCTGACCGAAATGCGATCGATGTTTTTCTTCATGTTGGTTGTTTGGTGGCTTTGCAGACGAGTGATCTCTATAGAAAAATAATAAACCATTGTGTAATAATTTGCAGCGTTTTCTGATCAGCGCGGAAAGTTGTGCACTACGTCGCCGGATCTTTGAATTTTCCTGGTGACAGGGGGGGGTTAATGCTTTTAACCCTTAATCTCCCACTTGTAAAAAAAATTGTTTTTGCGGATTTTTCAATTAAATTTAGATATGTTTTGAAAAATGTATAGAATATTTGAACAGTACCTCGAAGGCCCTGTTACAGTCCGTCAACTTAATAATGATCTTTCCAAGGGTCACACTAGTCCTAACTGCGTCAGCAGAATCTGTCTATAAGCCCAGTCTCGTTGGAGTAGAAGAAGAAAACTTGGAAAAATCTTTGGTGGGATGTCAGTTTATTTCTCATAAAATACAGAACCAAGGAATGAGGTGGAGAAGGTTCACTTCAATAAGGAATCTATGCTGCTTAGACAGTGGCGTCATCTCTGACGAGGAAATTCTACTGAAAGCCTACAAGATAAGAAATGAGGGTAGAAGGTACCTTGAAGGCCCTAATAAAGTCTGTCAAATCGAGAATTATTTAGTTTTCATTATAACGTTTTCTTACTCAATCGATATCACCTCAACGGCTATCCGTTTTGTTTTAATAGCGCATAAACTATAGCAGGCAAAAATCGGACTTCCTGAAAGATACATCGGGATATTAAGGATTAAAATGTGCATTTTCGAGCACAGTCGCCTGTCGCAGGGAATCTCCGTGTCTTCGCATTCCGCCTGAAGTTGCGCTTCACTCCAGAGGAGTTCTGATGGCGTCGTCAGCATCCAAGTCCTCAGCAGAAGCACTGGAGACTTGCAGGTTGTCGGCCGTACGAAATCACGACGCCAGAGAAATCGCCTGACAAGTTTCGCGTGACTTTGTGGCGGCCATCGTGAATCATTCAACATTTTCTCGCTGCAAGTTTCCCTTTTTGCCGTCAGCTGTTTTCGTGCAATTTTCAAGTAACCGAACATCACTTTTTGTCGGGTTTAAAAAAATTAATTATTCAATTTCAGTTACAGCGGTTGAATCGATTCAAGATTTGGTGCCGCCTTGCCATGGAAAATAGAGTTGGTATTTCAGAAGTTTCATTGGAGTGTTCGAATTATGTTGCGCAAATGCAATACTGCGGTAATTTGAGAAGACAGAATATTATTATGTATGAATTAACCCTGTACTTCGCAACGTCTAATATACCATACGTGTTTTCTGTTCAAATTTTACCATTATAGAAGCTTTTTCAGTTTTATCACGTTTTAGAGGGCTAAGGGTACACTTTAGGAAAAAAATCAAAACAAATCCCCGTAGGAAAAGTGCCAACATTTTAGATAGTAAACTCGTTATTTCTAGAGAAGGTATAATAATTATACCTTGCAAGTAATTATTACTAGCAATTCTTCCATTATTTTATTTTGTGGATTCTTTCTTCCCATGTTTTTCTTTTCATTTTATTCTGAATGAAATAGAACGAAATATAATACTTACTAAACCACAAAATTTGTTCAATTTTCAACATTTTTTGTTTTTGGAGGGCGTAAAGTACACTTTAGGGGGGGAAATTCGCAATTATTCGCAATTCGAAATTAGGGGGAGAAAGAATCGCCATGGGGATCGCCAAGTACAGGGTTAAACATCAATTTTACGAGTTTCTTAGGCTAGTAAACTTTTTACGGTTTCCTGGTAACTACGACTCGTTGGGTCAATTTATGGGATTGTGAATTTTGAATAAATTGTGCTTTTAACATGTTTAATGTTTTAGGGCTGGGGGTCGTTCTGTGAATTCCGACACGCAAATCTGCAACGTTTTTTTTCTTAGTTACCACGGACCGATTTCTTAGTTACCACGTTATATCGGCTCCATTTGGGGTCTAGTTGTACCAAGATGCTTCTGGTTATTGTCAGACCAACAGATCGCTCCCTCGGAGGTCCTTCAGTTTGGACTAGTGATAAATCAGAAATATGAGTGTGACTCACAAATTAATGTTCATTGTATAGAAACAATTTTCTCTCCTATTCAACGCAGGAAGGTGAAATTCGAGATGGTGGGTCAAAGGACAGTAATGAAGGCACCTGACAGATCACTGATCAGATGAATGAGTTCCAAAGCCATTTTCTCTCCTATTCATCGCAGGAAGCTGAAATTTGAGAGGCAGGGTCAATGGAGAATGCTGAAGGTGCCTGAGTGGTCACTGATCAGCTGAGTGAGCTCCAAGGCCATTTTCTCTCCTGTTGAACGCAGGAAGCTGAAATTTGAGAACCAGGGTCAATGGAGAATGCTGAAGGCGCCTGAGTGGTCACTGATCAGCTGAGTGACCTCCAAGGCCATTTTCTCTCCTGTTGAACGCAGGAAGCTGAAATTTGAGAGGCAGGGTCAATGGAGAATGCTGAAGGCGCCTGAAGGGTGACTGATCAGCTGAGTGACCTCCAAGGCCATTTTCTCTCCTATTCATCGCAGGAAGATGAAATTTGAGAGGCAGGGTCAATGGAGAATGCTGAAGGCGCCTGAGTGGTCACTGATCAGCTGAGTGATCATAAGCCATTATTGAGTATTTCCTGTAAATAGATGTATATAAATATAATAAATTTTTTTGGTTAATTAGAATCTTTTCTTTTTTCTTGACCTTAAAAAACTATATCTAATTTCTCCCTTGCGAGGGAAAAACATTAAACATGATTTAATGTTTTTCCCTCGCAAGGGAGAAATTTTTCGTCGAGATCTGACGGTCAGGACAATGGCAGGGAGAAAAAAATAGCGTTTTTTGTTTTAGTGTGATTACCAATGGCCAGGTAACAACTAGAGCTGTTGGGGGATGAATGGTGGTTACCTTTGAGGGTCTTATATACCGAGAAAGATACGGCCAAACTTCAGGGGTCGATTCTACAAGTAATTTGCAACAAAATGTGCCTCCAACAATTTCTTTAAATGCTTCGTTTTCAAGTTATTTCACTGTTTTAAGATTGTTTTCGTGTGTTCGACCTTGTCTCTCTAAAATCACTAAGCTGCCTCATTTTCCATGTTAATTCAAATCTGATTACACCGTTGAAGAGAGCATTAAATTTCCTATCAGATTTCCACCACACACATTTCTAACCTCCCATCTAGTTAGATTTTTTCTAGTCCAAACTTAAAACTGCAATTTTCGAGTTTTGACGTGACAACGTCTTATAAATTGGTTTACCGGGAGACACTTCAAGAAACTGCGTTACGCTCCGCTCACGGAGGGGGTGCAGCTCGGCGCTCCCTAAAGGCGGGCGGCCCCTCCCCTTCCCCGGCGCTCACAAAAGCGGGAGCGCCCCGCCCCCCTTCCCTGGCACTCACTCCCCCCCCCACCCATGGGAAATACCTACTACCTACGGGAAATACCTACTCTGTGCAACTTGACAAAGAATTTTATTTTATCCTTCTTCCTACTATACGAATGAATATTAACATTAAAATTATTTTACCACTCAAAGTCGTTGTCACGTAAAACTTTTACGAGGAGGCTGTGAAGTTGCTGGATGTTGATGATCTACTCAGGCGGCTGAAAAGACGAAAACCTCACGATCTGTGGCAGTAGGGAGTGGTGTTTTCATGAAGTTGTTCAGTGAGTGATGTGCTGTGCGCTCCTGTGAATCTTGTGCGTCAAAAGACACATAAAATAGCCGACAAATGAAGTATGGAGGTGTGCTATGTACCACACTCTCTTATCAGTTATTTATATACATTGTCAGAGAAATGTTGCTAATAAGTTGAATTACTTGGTGCAATAAATATAATTTGAAAAAAAAAAAAAAAAAAAAAAAACGTAAAACTTTTGCCCGTATACCGACTTTATAGGCAACAACACAGGGTTTTTTTTTTTGACTAAATTCCACATTCAAGCTCTTTGACTATTCCATCTTCACCCTGTTCCTGTAGAGGAAAATCAGTGCGGTTTTCAGCAAAAACATCCTCAAAATCTCAGCCTTCCAACGGTATAATCAAAAAATGTTTTACGATGGAACTGAAGGGAGGAATTTGTGTTTGGACGCGGAAAAACGTGAATTTTTTTTGGAAAACATGAAAGTCGACGTCTTGACGGGAGGATTCAGAGGTGGAGGAGACCTTCTAAACACTTCGGAATCAGTACCATTTCTACTGAAGATCGCATCTTCTAAACTCCTCGGGGGCGGTAACCTTACTACTGAAGATCGCATCTTCTAAACTCCTCGGAGGCGGTAACCCCTACTACTGAAGATCACAGCTTCTAAATCCCTCAGAGGCGGTACTCTTACTACTGAAGATCGCATCTTCTAAACTCATCGGAGGCGGTAACCTTACTACTGAAGATCATATCTTCTAAACTATTCAGAGGCGGTAACCTAACTACTGTAGATCACAACTTCTAAACTCCTCCGAGGCGGTAACCTAACTACTGAAGATCACAGCTTCTAATTACTTTGGAGGTGGTAACCCTACTACTGAAAATCACAGCTTCTTAATCCCTCAGTGGCGGTACCCTTACTACTGAAGATCTCATCTTCTAAACTCCTCGGGGGCGGTAACCTTACTACTGAAGATCGCATCTTCTAAACTCCTCGGAGGCGGTTACCTTACTTCTGAAGATTTCATCTTCTAAACTCCTCGGAGGCGGTAACCTTACTACTGAAGGTCACATCTTCTAAACTCCTCGGAGGCGGTAACCTTACTACTGAAGATCACAGCCTCAAACTCCTCGGAGGCGGTAACCCTACTATTGAAGATCACAGCCTCTAAACTCCTCGGAGGCGGTAACCCTACTACTGAAGATCATATCTTCTAAACTATTCAGAGGCGGTAACCCTACTACTGAAGATCACAGCTTCTAAGCTCCTCGGAGGCGGTAACCTTACTACTGAAGATCACAGCCTCAAACTCCTCGGAGGCGGTAACCCTACTACTGAAGATCACAGCCTCTAAACTCCTCGGAGGCGGTAACCCTACTACTGAAGATCACAGCTTCTAAATCCCTCAGAGGCGGTACCCTTACTACTGAAGATCACAGCCTCTAAACTCCTCGGAGGCGGTACCCTTACTACTGAAGATCTCATCTTCTAATTACTTTGGAGGAGGTAACCCTACTACTGAAGATCACAGCCTCTAAACTCCTCGGAGGCGGTACCCTTACTACTGAAGATCACAGCTTCTAATTACCTTGGAGGCGTTAATCGTTACTACTGATTACAGCTTCTCCGTCCCACGAAGGCGGTGACTCCCACGCTGAAGATCATTGACTCTACTAACGTCACGCGGGGGCGGCACAAAGTCAAAAAAGCCGCCCCCGCCCACTTAACGGCGCTACTCCCCGTCAGCACGCGGGGGCGTCCCGAAAAACAACGTGACGTCGCAGGTTGATTCGCCGCTCGGAGAATTAAAGTGCGACTAATAAAACGAGGCCCGCGAACTGATAAAAAAGGGCGGCGTGGGAGGTACGTGACGGCTTCCCGCTCGTCGTGGGACGGAGTTCGGGGTAGCTCCGACGTCACCCGCGTGACTCAGCAGCCGCTACGTTGACTCAGTCGCCGGCAATTGATGTCTCACAAAACAATAAACAGCAGCGCTCCGTCAACATTGACGCTGCGGGGTGACGCCCCCTCCGTCACGCGGCGGAGTCTCACGTGTCAACAACGCCGGAGTCTCCTTGTTATTCCGACTGTTTATTTTTGTTGTTCGGCTGATGGAGAGAAAAACCAGTCCAATTCGTGATGACAAAAATGAAATTTTCAACCTCTTCACTTTCGTTACCCCTATCAAGAAGTGAAAAGGAAAGTATTCAAACACTTGATCAAATCAAAAAAGTGCCAACAAATCGCGGCTTTTCAGGGTTTCTGAAAACTCGGATTTACCACCACTTGGTGGTCCCGAACAACTCTCCGCATTATTTGAAAGCCCTGAGTACCTGTAGACAGGACAAAAAAAAATACTGTGGGTGAGGCACATAGCTTCCTCGTGTCCTTAACCCGATTGTATAGGAGGTCCGATGCATAGTAGTTAACCCTAGAGTAGTAGACTTCCCTGACACACAGTTATTAGTAGACTACGTAAAAATGACGTGTGAAACTGAAAAAATATTTTCAACACAAAATGGTCATATATTTTTCATTCATTCAACAAAAAACCAACATAAACTCATTCTTCTTAGTATTTATCTACCTATATATGTTGAGTATAAATAGTATAAAATAATTATAAGTATAAATAGTATAAAATAATGTTTTCTAAAGAGAAGCTATGAATACCAGAATTATATCACATAAATGTTTTTATATCACATCCAAAACTCAATTTTTACTCTGGGTAATATATTATTATATATAATATAATTAATATAATACTATTATACTCGATAGAATAAATGTTTTGAAGTGAATATATTACGCTTGATATATTCTGAAAGAGAAAATAAATGAAAATTTGAGAAAAAAAGAAAAATCTCTTGCTATTTAGAGATGTGGAGAAAAGGTGTGCTTCACTCTCGAATTTTTCATAATATAAATGTTATAGAAAAACGCTGCAAATCATTGCCCAAAGGTTTATTATTTTCTGTATAGATCACCCTTCTGTATAGATCCCTCCCTACCAACCGTAGGTACCTACTAGGGCATTTTTGAAAATTTCAACCCCAACCACTGACCAAAGGGAAATGAAGGGTTGACAATTTCAAAAATGCCCTAGTAGGTAGTAGGTACCTACGGTTGGTAGGGAGGGATCTACCCAGAAGGGTGATCTATACAGAAAAATAATAAACCTTTGTGAAATAATTTGGAGCGTTTTTTACCTAACCAACTTTTTAAATTACTCCAAATAATTTTCAACGAATGGTAGACTACGTATCTTTGACGTGTAGGCGTTATGGAAAACCAAGATCCTGACGGAAAGAAGTGGAAATGAGGTCTTGACTCCACAAAGGCCATTTCACTGCTAGGTAAAGATAGCACTGGAGGAGGCCGAGAGGGGATTCTAGGGGTCTCATTTCCCCACTCATTACGTAATTTTTATGTAGTTTATCACTCTAGGGTTAACATCAATCTCTGAGTACCTTGCACTACCCTCGTAGGGGACCATCTACCCGCCAACTCCCACAATCTCGGAAAATATCATCAAAATCGGTTGGAAAATGGAGAATTAACCGCTTTTAGGAGGGACGATTGCGCATGCGCAGAGGCCTCTATCGGTCCAAAAGAGATGATTTCATAGGGGACCATCTACTAGGGAGGGGTATCTAATGTACCTAATGGTTAACAAATGAAAAAATGAAGAAGGTTGTTTGAACATTACTCGGATAAAATTGATCAATATTATGGAGAAAATGATCAATAATCAATAATAGTTATTAATAATTAACATAGATATTGATAATGTTGTGTGAATACACTCAGCTTGGACACTTGATAGTAATAAATTAATAAACATTGTTGTTGAGAAAAACATTTTCTTTGAGAATAATAGAAATGTTGATATTTTATGACAGAGTTGTAAAGTAATGATTACTTTTCAAAATTACTTTTCTTATTAGCAATGAAATTAATGAAGTGATTATGTACACATAAAACCAATAACTGGGGGTTTAAGAGACACCTTAATCCAAAGTAATTGCCATCACCATTACCCATTCCTGTAATGGGAATGGAATTTTCGATTACTTTTTCCAATTCCCCATTACTCGTAGTTGGAAAAGTAATGGGTCCTTCCAATTACCAATAACAGGAAGAGTAACCAATTCCCCATTACCACCATTCAATCAGTAAGTTGACCATCCTCCAAGTCATAGGGGACCATCCTCCAATTCATAGGGGACCACCCTCCCAATTCATAGGGGGCCATCCCACCATCCATTTCATTGGGGACCATCCTACAATTCAAGGGGGACCATTCGACGAATTGGATGGTGGACGGTCTCCCATGATTCGGGACGGTGGCCCCTATGAATTGGGAGGGTGGTCCCCAAGGAATTTGGGAATGGTCCCCTATGAATTGGAGGATGGTCAACTTACTGATTGAATGGTGGTAATGGGGAATGGATTCCCATTACCCATTACTCTTCCTGTAATGGGTAATTGGAAGGACCCATTACTTTTCCAACTAGGAGTAATGGGGAATTGGAAAAACCATTACAATTACAAGGAATTGGAAAAGTAATTGGAAATTCCATTCCCATTACTTTGTTCCTAAAGTAATTGGAATTGGAATTCCTATTCTAACAGCTCTGTTTTGTGACGCCACAGTATCGATACTCGATATTTTGAAATATCGATACTCAAGCCAAACGATACATTGGATATCTATCCTCAAATACAATACAGTTTCGATAAAAAAATATCAAAACTTTTGTAACGATACCCAGCCCTACACGCCAACTATCAATCCCTGAAAATTTCATTGAAATCGGATAATAACTTCGTATAGTTAAGCCGGTTACAAGAATTTCATGACAGACAGACAGACACGGAACCAAAATTGTTCAGGGGGTTTCAGTCGGTCGCCGTTCGTTCCTCGTTCCGGGTTAGTATTTCGTTTAATTACAGGCGCTAAAACTTGAAAGTTGTACCTAAATTTCAAATTTTTGAGTATTTTTGAAATTCATTAGTGCAACAGTCTAGGGAATTGAAAAACTGAAAGATTGTTGGAATCATCTAAATCTAACAATAATTGCCAGAGAAAAATGGGGAAAACCGTTTATTCAGTAGTTTTTCCATATTTCTCTGGCAATTATTGTTCGATTTAGATGATTCAATTCCCAAGACTGTTGCACTAATGAATTTCAAAAATACTTGGAAATTTCAAATTTAAGTACCACATTATGAAGTTTGAGCGCCGGTAATTTCGGGAAATACTGACCCAGGACGCTCGATCGACTGAGACCTCCCTAAGGAAGACCTACAACGTAAAACACAAGTGGAAATTTTGATTTTGGAAAACATTTTTTTCTCAACCTTGAAAAGTGAAAACGTGAAAGTGGAAGCAGTAGCTCTGGAACCGCCGACCACTTTGTTCAAAACGCTTGAAATAGCCAAATGCGAGTGAAATTTTTGATTTAGTGAGATCTGAATTTCATTGACCTACTCCTCGAGTAGGTCTATCTCCTACCTTCGGTAGTGAGGAAGCAAGAGTTGAGGTGGACGACAGTTGTGGGAGTGAGATTGATAGATTGATTTATTTATTGACCAGGGATGGTTAGGGCCATAAGGCCCTCTCTTCCACCATCCCTGGATATACAAGACAATCGTTCCTCTTACGATCGTAATAAATTATAATTTAAATTGATAACCTCATCAATACATAATTAATGTAACAACCATCTAAAAATTAATACAATGATTCATCTTAAAAAAAAGAAAATAGTAAAGAAAATAGTATAAATAAAAAAAATTAACATTTCCATTAGATTGGACAGATTTTTCTAATATTACCTGGTTTCAGTTTCAATATTTCCCTAACAAGTTTTTCTTTAATATAGCTTTAAAAGTTTCAGTACTGAGATCGAGATTGAACATTTCGATCTTTCCATTATAAATTCTTGTGGCCTGGACAATGAACGATCTGTTAAAGTTGTTCTATGAGTTGGGATTTGTAGCGTTTTTTCCCTATTTCTAGTATCCCTTGAGTGTATTTGTGACAAAAAAACTAATTCATCATGAAGATATTTGGGCCTCTTAAATTTCATAATTTTAAATAACATTACAGCTATTTGAATTTTTTTCTTTCTATTATTTTCAGCCATCCTTGTTTTTTATAGTGCTCCGTCACGTGCTCATCTAATTTCAATCGGAGTACGAACCTGATGACAACGTTTTGTGCTTTTTGTAATCTCGAAATATTTTCTCCTATTAGATCACAGAGGGCAACCGGAGCATAATCCAAAATTGGGAGGATGAGTGCCTCAGCAAGTTGTTTCCGCACGTGCATGGGGAAGTCACTGGCAACTCTTCTCAGCTGATATATGCTTCTTGAGATTGAATTACACATTGATACAACCTGGGCATCCCAAGACAGATCACTTTGGACCAAGATTCATAGGTTTTTCGTCTCCTGTACATATTCTAGAGGAGAGGAATTGAACATTACTTTTGTAATCGTTAAAAAATTGATATTTGAGATTTTTGAGGGGGTGAATACCAAACTTAGATCTGGCTTGATCTCTACAACCGGTCAACCGATTTTCATTTTTCAATACATTTTGGATTTGTCACAACCCGCTGTCATGCAAAAATTTCAAAAAATTCACTAAAAAAAAGTTGACCTTTTATTGTACTCTTATTTTGCCTACAAATATACTTCTGAGGGATTTTTTCCGCAAAAACGATTATAGCCGCCATTCTCAAAGATGTCATGTAGCTCTCTGAATATCCATTATAAATAAATATGGTAATAATCCGCCCGAAACAGAAAAATTGACAGTAAAAACGCTGCGCAAAATTGAGGTTGAGGAGAGAGAGAGAAAAGGGACAGTGGGTGACCACGCTATGGCGAGGGGGGGGGTGTTACCAAGAGGTGTTTCCATGGTTACTGAAACTTATTTCCATCGACTCCGTTTGATTGACTTCCTGACTTGATTCCCAGCAGGAGCTTAAAAAAGGCTCAAAAAAAAAATTTGTTAGAGTTTGTAACTCAATAAAGAATGTACCTAGGTAGGTTACATAATTTTTTTTAATTTTTGTTGGTAACATGTTAGATGATGGCTTGTAAGATTTTCTTGTTCTAATAACATTCATATAGTTAGATTTGAAAATAACGATTTTTCAAGCTTAGATAAACCGGATGAAAATATGGGGCGACACTAGCGCCATCTCTCATCTCAGAATCATACTAGACCCCGTCCCCTTTAGCCTTAATTAGCCGTTAATCAGTCACTCGAGGGGGAGTCGACCGAATTCCGGTAACTCGGACTCTTCTGCCGCCTCCGCCGCCTCTTCCTGATGAACCTCAATCAATTTCACTCGAGATCCGGTGTCAGGAGGATCACCGTCAAATAAATGAGGACTCGAGGAGGGACACAAAAAAAGAGGATGGAAAAAAGGTGATCGAAAGAGGACGGAAAACCGGCAGTAGAGAAAAAAGGTGGAAGGAAACACCCGATCTTGACCTACAGCCGTGGGAGGAGGGGGGGGGGTCGGTGTGAAACAGGAGGGAGAGGTCGGTGTGAAACAGGAGGGGGCACCAACAGGTCCGCCGCGCTTCCGCCCCTTCGGGGTTTCCCACAGTTTTATCGATCCCGGGAAACCCTCCTCCGCCGCCTCCCGCTTTTCCTCGCTAACCGCCGTGATCGAGGGACGCAGATTAGCCGCCTCCTCCTCAGTTCTTCTCTTTCTTCTTCTTTTATTCAGTTTCTTCTAGTTTTCGAGAAAACGTCGAGCTGGGATGTTGTTCCCACTTACAACCTGGTTTCCAAAATATAGCATTTCCAAGCCAAATGAAACCTTTTCCATATCAAATTGAACCTATTGAGAAAATGAGTGAAATGAGGTACCTAGATTGGTAGATACTCTGCTATGTTCAGATCGATGCAATTGTACCTACCGTACAAAGAAGTTGCCAAAATGAAAATTCAATGAATTTTAGATATAGGATTATCGAAGTAGATTTCATCTTAGTAGAATAGGAAACAAGTAAGTTTGAGAAATTTCTGACTGTTGAATGTGAGTGGGAACCTACTCGCCACGCCCACACGGAGAAACCGATAATTAAGGGGAGTCACCAATACTTACATTGACTGATTGTAATATACAATTGTACCATACTTACCAATTACCATACTCACCAATTACCAATACTTACATTGACTGATTGTAATATACAATTGTACCATACTTACCAATTACCATACTCACCAATTACCAATACTTACATTGACTGATTGTAATATACAATTGTACCATACTTACCAATTACCATACTCACCAATTACCAATACTTACATTGACTGATTGTAATATACAATTGTACCATACTCACCAATTACCATACTCACCAATTACCAATACTTACATTGACTGATTGTAATATACAATTGTACCATACTTACCAATTACCATACTCACCAATTACCAATACTTACATTGACTGATTGTAATATACAATTGTACCATACTTACCAATTACCATACTCACCAATTACCATACTCACCAATTACCAATACTTACATTGACTGATTGTAATATACAATTGTACCATACTTACCAATTACCATACTCACCAATTACCAATACTTACATTGACTGATTGTAATATACAATTGTACCATACTTACCAATTACCATACTTACCAATTACCATACTCACCAATTACCAATACTTACATTGACTGATTGTAATATACAATTGTACCATACTTACCAATTACCATTCTCACCAATTACCATACTCACCAATTACCAATACTTACATTGACTGATTGTAATATACAATTGTACCATACTTACCAATTACCATACTCACCAATTACCAATACTTGCATTGACTGATTGTAATATACAATTGTACCATACTTACCAATTACCATACTTACCAATTACCATACTCACCAATTACCAATACTTACATTGACTGATTGTAATATACAATTGTACCATACTTACCAATACTTACATTGACTGATTGTTATATAGCATTTCCGAATTGAGTTAAACCTTTTCCATTTAGAGTTAAACCTTTTCTATTTAGATTTAAACCTTTTCCATTTTGATTTAAACCTTTTCCATTTTGATTTAAACCTTTTCCATTTAGATTTAAACCTTTTCCATTTAGATTTAAACCTTTTCCATTTTGATTTAAACCTTTTCCATTTAGATTTAAACCTTTTCCATTTAGATTTAAACCTTTTCCATTTAGATTCCAAATGGAAAAGGTTTAAATCTAAATGGAAAAGGTTTAAATCCAAATGGAAAAGGTTTAAATCCAAATGGAAAAGGTTTAAATCAAAATGGAAAAGGTTTAAATCAAAATGGAAAAGGTTTAAATCTAAATGGAAAAGGTTTAAATCAAAATGGAAAAGGTTTAAATCTAAATGGAAAAGGTTTAAATCTAAATGGAAAAGGTTTAACTCAATTCGGAAATGCTATATACAATTGTACCATAC
The DNA here is from genome assembly GCA_009739505.2 of Apolygus lucorum. Classification (NCBI taxonomy): domain Eukaryota; kingdom Metazoa; phylum Arthropoda; class Insecta; order Hemiptera; family Miridae; genus Apolygus; species Apolygus lucorum. Next base: position 7,081,259 of record CM019168.2, on the reverse strand, counting down.
TTACCAATTACCATACTTACCAATTACCATACTCACCAATTACCAATACTTACATTGACTGATTGTAATATACAATTGTACCATACTTACCAATTACCATACTTACCAATTACCATACTCACCAATTACCAATACTTACATTGACTGATTGTAATATACAATTGTACCATACTTACCAATACTTACATTGATTGATTGTTATATACAATTGTACCATACTCACCAATTACCAATACTTACATTGACTGATTGTAATATACAATGTACCATACTTACAATTGTACCATAAGTATTGGACCAATACTTACATTGAATTTCTGAAATTGTGTAATATATTATTCATCTACGATTGTTTACTTTACACTATGTTTGGAAAAAGTTTCATTTGGCTTGGAAATGCTATATATCGAAAATAAAACTCCGCCAAATTCGGTGGGCAGAGTAGTTTACTCACAAAGGTGATTGAATCGTCCAAATATGGTTGAATTTGTCAAAACAGGGTACCCAACAGTATTGATAAGGGAATTTCTACTACATCACGTTAACATAACATAATATACAGTATTTCCGAGTCAAATCCAAGGTTTTCCTAATCGAAAAACGAATTTAAGGTTTTCCAAAGTAAATTTAAGGTTTCTTAATAAAATTTAAAGTTTTCCTAATCAAATTCTAGGTTTTCTGATGCAACGTTTTTTTCAAACTATTTCAAAGCAAGTAATGGATTTTACTCCAAACAAATCAGAACAAAGTGTAATTATAATTAAAAACAAATTTAAGGGTTTTCTAATTAAATTTAGATTTCTAATTGTTTCAAGGTTTTCCTGCTCAATTTCTTGGGTTTTAAATTAAATTCGAGGTTTCTTAATCAAATATAAGGTTTTCCAGTTCAAAATCAAGGTTTTCCTAAACAAATGTAAAATTTCTCTAATCAAATTCTAGTTTAAAAAAAAAAGAAATTCTAGTTTTTTATAATTTTTTTTTTCAAAGGTTTTCTAGGTTTTTCAAATCAAATTTTACGTTTTCTTAATTAAATTAGAGGTTTTTTAATCAAACATAATGTTTTCTGTTCAAAATCAGGATTTTCTTAATCAAATTTAAACTTTACCTTATCAAATTCAAGGTTTTCTAATGCAACCTTTTTTTTTAAACTATTTCAAAATAAGTTAAGGATTTTACTCCAAACAAATCAGAACAAAGTGTAATGATAATTAAAAACAAATTTAAGGGTTTTCTAATTAAATTTAGATTTCTTAATCGTTTCAAGGTTTTCCTGCTCAAATTCTAGGGTTTTAAATTAAATTCAAGGTTTCTAAATCAAATATAAGGTTTTCCAGTTCAAAATCAAGGTTTGCCTAAACAAATGTAAAATTTCTCTAATCAAATTCTAGTTTTTAAAAAAGAAATTCTAGCTTTTGGTTTAACTTAATAACTCGGAAAAGAAGCCTCTAAAAAAAGTGTTGAGACATTTTTTGTTGCAAATTAGTTGTAGAATCGACCCCTTGAAGGAGACCTGTTTCGTAGACACCCTGTATACAGAATATTTGCCCACTTTCTGACGCACAATGCACGTTACGCCTGAGAGGCGTAACACTAGCAATTACCATATAGAAATTCACACTAGCAAACACGGGATAAGAAAATTAAAGTAGGTAAGTAAGTCAAGTAATAGTTAAGTTAATTCCGTTTTCTCAGGAGAAATTGCTGTTTGGTCTCGATTAACCCAGTCTGAACTGACGTCCTTCTGGAAGGAGAAGGACGGCGACCATTGCCGCAGATTTTCACTCGTGGGCGTTGTTCATGTTAATTCCCATAGATAGTTGCATAGTCTCATAAATGTTGACATCTAAACTAAGGGAGCAAAGGTCATTTGGTTCCTGTTTTTCATTCTCATCAGCTGTTTTTGCGGTTAAAAGATCTGACCCATGCACGATGAGTGAGGCTCCTGATTTTTATGTTGATGGGCAAGTACCGCTTCAATTTTACCTCTCAAAAACCACTGAAATTCATTGTTAGGAGGTTCTAGTAACTTAATACATCCAATATAATCGTTTATATGTGCTCCTGAGATTTCAAGGGTTCTGGAAACAGGCGATCCTTCTGGGAGGACGTCAGTCCTATGTGTACTCACTTCGGTTCCTACGGTTTTCTTTCGGATGTTTATGAATTGCTACCGGATGTTGATTATTATTTCGTACTACCAATTGCTTGAATTTTAAATAAATATAAATATAAATTTTGGTGTGGAGGTTCATCATCTGATTACATGAGTACTACATACATGGTGCGAACCTTGCCAGAAAAATATGCTTTCTTTGGATCGGGTTACGGAGTTGTCATGACCTATGCAGATCAGCTGCCTGAGGATTTTCCCTACAAGCTGTATTTGGACAACTTTTTTACGAGTTGTGACTTGATGAGAGATTTGGAAGAAATATTTGCGCTTCTGGAACAATGAGAATAAATAGTCTTGACAAGGCTTGACCTCTGCAAGATAGACATGATCTAAAGAAGAAAGACAGGAGAACATATGTGTTCTGCGTTGATAAGACTCAAAACATTATGCTTTTGTCCTGGAATGACAGCAACATCTTTACGCTTGCAACGAATTTTGATTCTCGATTCCTATCAATGCTGCAGCAAGATTTTCATGCCAGCTAAATAAAACGATGTCCATTGAACAATCTCATCTCGTCTGAGATTATAATAGGACCATGGAAGGAATCGATCGTGCCGATCGAAACATATCTCTTTACAAAACCTCAATCACAGGGAAAAATTTGTACTTTCCCATTACAGCTCATATTATTGATGTTGCTGTAGAAAATACCAGGCAGCTACTTAGATATAATGGAAGAACAATGGACCACCTAGCTTTTCGCAGAAGGATCTCATCAACTATGTTGGAGTCTAATAAACGATTGGTATCGTCTAAAGGCCGTCCATCCTAATTTGAGAAGATTGACACCAGATTTGATAAAATGGAATACTACGTTGCCGAACTCGAAGTTGATCGAAACACTGGAAAAGGCAAACAACAAAGGTGCAGAAGTTGCAATAGAAAAGGAACCACAAAATGTTAGAAGTGTGAGATCCCTCTTCACGCGTTTTCTTTTTTTTTATATTATTATTATCACACGAAAATGTAATTTTATAAAATTTATAGTTAAACTGTTTCTAAAAACACAATGCATGTGTCATCAACATGCATTGTGTTTGTATAACCAGTTGAAATACAATGTATGATAATAATACATTATTATTATAATGTATGATTATTAGGATAATAGACAATTTTCGGAGAATGGAATATCCTTTTTTTGTATAACCATTTTTATCAAATAACAAGAATAATTCTTGTTATTTGATAAAAATGCTTATACAAAAATAAGGATATTCCATTCTCCCAAAATTGTATATTATCCTAATAATCATACATATAATATTTATTTGTAATTTTTTATAATTTTTTTCTGGTCCTATTTGAAAACTAAAATAAATCTTGCAAAGAAACGGCGATTTCGTTTTAATTCTGTGACCCTTCTATCAGTGTGTGCACATAGGACTGACGTCCTTCTGGAAGGACGGGCTTCTGTGACGTCACTAAATGATCAAGATCGAAATGAATATTTTTCTCTAGTTCAGAGAGGTCCTTAGAGGAGGAAAATGTGATTAAGATGTACGAATTTCGATTTTAGAAATTCAGTCTTATCTGGGTTAACAGATTTTTTTCCAAAGTACCCACCTTGGAAAACCTCAATTCTGTGTAGCAAACATGACGATAAGTAGAAAGCATAATTTCAGAAGTTTTGCCAGTATGTAATAATTTGTATCGGCATGAATTTGTGCCTCCCTCTAGTAAAACGTTTAAATCCATGACAGGATGATTTAGATAATCGGTTACCCGTTTGATCAATCAATTCTTCCTTCACTGAGATGCAATTTTGGAATGCGGAATTTCCCCAGGGTCAAGAAAATGGATATCACTTCAACTAACGTCCATATTATTGATCATTATTACCAACCTTCCTTAGATTATCAATCGTTATTTAAGGCCCCGATTAATTAGTGAATCTGTTTATAAATAATGATTGGATGATTGGTCGATACGCTTCCTCAATGGAGGATGAATCCAAGGGCAAATAGTGTTTCCGTTGTATGATAGTTTTCAGCGGTTCAAGGCGTATACAAATGGCTAATCGAAGATCATATTGAATTGTGAATGATTAGCTCAACGATCAGTTGGTTAAACGATAATAGTTGAGAGGAATTTCTTCATAAATTAGGTGTTGAATCGATTCCCGCAGTTTTGGACGTATCGAAGAAGTGCAAAACCTCCTGCGACCCTGCAGTTTCCACTTCATGGATACCCTGAATTGGGAAACACGTAGTTTGCCCTTCGTACTTCCCCCTTGGTACTTGATTATCGTTATTGAAGTTTCCCGAGTTGGATGGGAATCCTGCAATGAAGTCATTTCAGCCGCCTCGCGTGTTCGCATCGCTCATCAAGTCAGCGCACTTCTTCCGTGTCTTAGCTGATAGACCTGACGTGTCTGTACCTCATATGACCTCAAATGATGAGCTGTTCCTCCTCACTTGCCCTCATTGTGATTGAGAATTTGATTCTACCTGACGCGATGTCGCACAGTGGTCCAGAGTAGAATTTTAGCCAATCGAAGCTATTTCTGTGAATTGTCATAGAAATTCAAGCTATGATTGATTACACTTACAATATTGACGGTGGACACTACTTGAGTTAATTCTCTAGCTTCTTCTCAATTTATTAGCGTTTTAAGAGGAGTGGTAAAAAAAATCGATTTTTTCATTCTTATTTTTAAATTAAACTTCATGAAATTCTGAATAGTTTGGTTTTTTTTATGTAACTTTATTGCCTCATAAGCTTTACAGTTGAGCTAAATAACTATTATAGTAGGCTGCAAGCCTAATTTACAAGGTACATGTGTGATGGTACACCCCAATGGGTGTCCAATAACCAATAACCGATGAATTAGAATAAATAATCACATACATAGAGATAAATTTAATAAATAGAATTAACGTTTTTAAGAATAAATAAGTACCTACACGGAGATTGGTAAATAGATATCACAGAAGTTGTACCACTGAGAGTATTATGGTGTAGACATGAGGATTCTCAAGTCAAGTGGAGCGGGGTTCTCTGCTATTCTGGCTATCATAGGATTCTCGTGTCCTTCCATTTTCCTCTTCAAAGAACCGTACATCTCTGTGTGACTTGACTAATCATTGGTTTGTTCAGATCGTTGTGGAGCGTAAAGAATAGTTTGGTGAAAATAAAATTAAAATCGGATAAATTGTTGATTTGTTACAATTTTTTGAAAATTTTGAGAACTTAGCACAACACAAATATAGTTTTCTTCTTCTTATTCTTTCCTCTGCTTTGTGGATCTAACCCTTGGGGTTGTGTGTCCAATGTTGGTCTTCAATTTTTCCTTCTCTTGCTATTAATTCTGTTCTATGGTTGTAAATGTTTCATATAATCGTCTCTGAGAGAACAACCACTTTATTAAAAATTGGCGAGCTGCCCTTAGATCGGGTTGCCTTACGACACAGCATGATAACATAACATAAGTCATAACAATTAAAGTAAAATATTTTAAAACAACAATAATAATATTTGAAACAAATTCAAATTAGTCAATAATAAGAACATCAACAAAAAAAAAACAAGTAATTACAAAAATAGATAATTTGATCATGCGTAAAACAAGTGTCGGTTAACAATGTGGAGTGTGTCTCTGAGGACCGTCAAACATAGCTCGGAGAGATCGGCCTTTTTAAAATTAAAATCTTTGAAAAATTTACATAAAAATGGGGAAGCAGTCCCACGCACTCCAAACCACAGCCCGAAAACCTCCCAGTTATGAACGTGGTACTTGTCTCTGAAAAATGGGATGGTCGGCAGGTATATCAACCTTTTTTCCTCATTGATAGCGGAGTCCTGGTTGATATCATTTGTTTCCCAACGAAGGGTGGGGTCCAAAATGAGAGCTCTACCCCGACAACGATCAATGGCGACAATATCGGCCCTTCTATTTTGACGGCCACCGTCTTCAGCCAACGCCACACAGTGAACCTCTTCATGGACCTCCCAGCCCTTTTGACGAAACAAGTCAGCGACGGCAGTACGGATCTTATGATGAGCTGAATTACGAAGAGCTTCCGAACGTGGACAGATTCCGCGGATGTGAGGGATTGTTTCAATTAGATTTTTCTCCCCACAGGAAGGATTCCTGCAGAGGCGGTTTCCCTGACTCCGACCACCTTTCGCCCGGTTGGCCATTGAATTCATGGATAGCTTGATCCCGTTGGTCCATTCACTACTATAGATATTTATTATATTTTCACCTGTGCGTTTGTCATGCTTCTGCGGATATTCTTTAAAAGTTCCTGGAGTCCTCTCTGTAAAAATTGCACCGTCAGCTCCTCCCTTCTCTCATTCTCCTCGAGCCAACTACCACCAATCACATCAGCAAAGGCTCTTCCAGTTTTGGTGCAGTACGTCCAGATGCAGAACGTCCTGCACAACTTCTCCCCCACATTCCTCGCAATAAGGGTCCTGCCTCTTTTTCATTCTGAATTTGAATACGTTTTCAAAACCATGGCCCATTAGTTTATGAAGGTTATATCAGAGATTTTCATGTCTGTCTCTTCATTAAACCAAGGTGGTGTGTTAGGGTCGTCTACCAGTTTCCTGGTCCATGATCTGCAGAGCTGTTGGTTTGTCAAGATGTTATTGTATAAATCCGTGTGCATTGTATATGACTCCTCATCAGTGGCACTGCTGCGTATGACGTCTACTAAGTGGTTACCAATTATCCTCTTGTGTGAGGGAATCCACTGTAAGTTCAGATGAGTGTTCTTCACAATTCTTTTCATCAAGGTCAAGTGCCTATACAGTGGTAGAGGGGGTAAATCTCCCATTCGCACGCCTTCTAGAACCTCAAGAGCCGACTTCGAGTTAGAGAGAATGACACAGTCGTCAGTGTGCTGGGTATCTACTGTTCGCAGATATAAAGAATGCGGCTGGCCAATTTTTCAAAGGGTAAACCTTCTAACATAGACGACTACCTGTTCTAAAATCTTAGGTAGCCTGGTGAGTCAGTCTGGGGAAAAAGCCGAGCCTCCATATCTCAGACCTTCGTAATTTGGGCATTGAGCAACTCGAGTCATAATGATTAGAGCCCCTCCACTCTGCCAATTGTTAGGAAAGAATTCCATCTCGATTGTGAGTTCACTTGCCCTTCAGGTTTACTCTTCATTCGCCTTTAAAATTTGAAAGAAGCACCATCCTTTACTGGAAATAACTTTTTGTAGGAAAATGGGAAATTTGGCGCCCTTTCTAACGGTGCCCTTATTTTTACAAGTTTGCGGTAAATTAAGGTAGTTCTGGTAATTTTAGTGACATGTTCAAGAACACGAAGAAAAATTTGAAATTGAAAAAAAACTTGGAAAAACAAGGGGTTAAAACAAAGATGCTACGATAAATTTTCTTACTTAAATTAGATGTACGATCGATCCTTGAAGTTTGGTCGACACCCTTTATAGAATTGGGAACCACTGCCTTAAAGTACGCGAACGGTCTGTGAAAATCAATCCTTCTACTTCATCATTGGTCGGTAGTCAACAACCCTCGGTCCCATTTTCCCTGGCTTGAGTGGCAAGTAGAAGAAGGAGGATGTTTTTGGGACTGTAATACACAAGGACACCTCACCAAACCATCCGCATTCTTTCCATCTGCAAACACTATAATATACTGTGGCACTACAGCATATTATCCTTTAGTGCCATATCCAGTGCAAAGGTCTCTGCACTGAAAATGGATGAAGCATGGTGTAGTTTGACGCCTCGACCCTTACCATGTGACTCGCAAATGTAAGGTGCAGAAACTCCCCCTGGGCGTTTTGATCCATCTGTATAGATTCTTGCTCTTGATGGATAAGTCCTATAAAGATGTTCCATGACTTTCTGTCTTATCGCCTAATCGCTCTCTGCGCAGTCAGATCACCTCTTGACCTTTGGAATTGTTGTGGAGCACACATTTTTTATTCCAGGTACTGTGTTACGCCAGTGTAGTTGGGATGTTTTAGGCAGTAGAATGTTGTGGCAACAGATTTGAGTTTGAATGTATGATAAATCATCTTATACAGTCTTGTAAGATGCATTGGAGATGTTGTTCAAGACAGTTGCCACAGTGGTAATTTTGTCTCTAGTGGTAGGTGAAGTGACAGTTAGTCGTAGTAGTTGTCGCCGGTTATAGACCGTGATTCGATAAATGAGGGGAAGCATACCTGCAATGGCATGAAGAGATACAATGGGACTAGTGAGGACTGTCTGAGCGCCTGATTTTGTACTTTCTGAAGAACGGCTATGTTACCAGTATTTGTCCAAAGGTACATGAATGCTCCATATTCTATTTTGGGACGAATTACCAGAGTATATAGCATCAGCACAGACAAATATTGATGAGTTGTAAACAAAACCTGGTTATTGATAACCTTCTTGAACTAGGTACATGGATTCGTGGATACTATAAAGCACTCAACGTGGATCTTAATGGATTACTGAAAGTTCCACTTTTGATGTGGTTTTGTCAGCCAGACACACAAAATCAAGATCAGAACAAGTATGCGGGAGCGCAACCTGCAGTAGGAAAAACAGCTGTCCTGAGAAGTCACTCTTCGGCGGACAAATGTTCCTTTTTCTCGGTAACTACTCAACCAATTTCGTTCTAATTTTCACAAGATACTCACGAGAATGTATTCTAGAGATGGAGTGATATTTCGTTTGTAACTCTCATCTCGTGGATACAGAGTTATGTGTCCCCAAAAAATGTTTAGATTGGAAGGCCACTTTTTTAGTTTCGTTTCCTTGGGTTACAAATTCAACAAACTGTTTTCACTCAAACCCCTTGGCTTAAATGTTAGTTCATATATGGAAGAGGAACGTGTGAAAACTTGAAATAGATCGGCTTAATGGTTAATCAGAACAAGGAACATGAAAATGACCCTTTTTTCTTCATTCAGAAATAATGTTTGCCTATTTTTCAATTTTTTTTCCATCCGACCGGCTTCGACTAATTTTTCAGCATACATGCTTACAGGTGTGAAGAAGATTGCCCTAAAATTTCAAATAATTTAGTCCGTAATTGTGAAAACAAAACTACTCTCCTTAAAGATATTAAACAATGCATTTTATATGGATTTTTAGTGTACTATTATGTACGAGGTACGTAGTTATATGCTAGGGAGCAATTAGAAGACGTTTTCAGCCAAATCTGCATACATTTATTACTGAAATGATACTATGAAATGGAAGAAAGTCTGCCAAGTAGGTGTGGCACAAAGCTTCCTCGTATCCATAACTCGATTGTATAGATGATGCGAAGCAATGTAGCTAATGTCGAAACATTAATCACTAAGTACCTTGTAGTATCCTCATAGGGGACCATCTACACGTCAATCCGCACAATCCCTGAAAATTTCATCGAAATCGGATGTTAAATGTAGAAATTATGGCTGTTACCAGGAAAATCACGATTGGGCATGCGCAATGGTTACTATCTGAACAATCTGAACAATCCTGAAAATTGCACCAAATTCGGATTAAAAATGTGGAAGTTATGGCCGTGGCTATGCGCAGAGGCGTCAATTTGGGAGGCCTTGATTCTCACAGGGGACCTCTACACCCCAATCCGCATAATCCCTAGAAATTTCATCGAAGTTGGATGAAAAATGTAGAAGTTATGGTTGTTACAAAAATTTCACGTTTGCGCATGCGCAGAGGGTACTGTCAATTTGGGGGTCTTGATTTTCACAGGGGACCATCTACACCCCAATCCGCATAATCCCTAGACATTTCATCGAAGTTGGATGGAAAATATAGAAGTTATGGATGTTACAAGGCTTTTACGTTTGCGCATGCTCAGTGGCTACAATCAGTCCGGGGTTGATAATTTTCATTAGGGACCATCTACACGACAATCCGCACTTTTCCCTAAAAATTGTATGTAAATCGGACAATAACTTCGCACAGTTTTGCCCGTTACGAGAACGTCATGAGAAACAAGTAACACGGTATTAAGGTGGATGTATCATTTTTCATGAATTCATTATCAATCAAGAGGATGCAGCTGACATACATTTTAGAGTCAGCGTTACCGTACAGGTATTTGAAAAAGAACTACTTTGAAAATGACTGCCCCAGTCAAATGTTGGTGGATGGGAGAAAATGCTGTAAATATTATGTTAATTTCTGTACTATTTCTTTTCTTCTGTCAATAAATTAAATTGAATTGAAAAAAAATGGCCCCCATTTGGACAATGACGTTCTTGTACTAAATCGTGAAGAAAAAACGATTCTGTCAAAATCATGGCCCCAGGGCAGGGAAAGACACCAATTTTATGGCATAACGTTCCTGATCTTGAAGAACTATAATTCCCTACTATTTTTGGAGGTTTTAAATTTGACCCTGAATGCAGACTGACGTACACACAGCGAGCTAAATTTGAGGCACGCCATGTTTACAGACGGTCTTGTAATCCCGAAAGATTTGTTTATGGCTGAGAAGAAATTAGAAACGAGAAAATTGTTCTACAACGTAAAACTCAAGTGGATATTTTGATTTTGAAGATACTGTAAGTATAGAATTCATACACCTTGTCACCAGCTCCGTGTTTCCAAAAAGTCTCATGCGAAACCCAGGAGAACGCTGGGTGAAATTTGCAAGTTCAAATAATGCTATTGTTACGTTCATCCCTTCACCTGATAGTGATGCTAGTAAAAATCAAACAATAAGTAATAAAACAAAATTTATTACACTTACAAGTTGTGTTTAAGACTGTTCCAAACAAACGAAACCGGAACACGGGAGAACGGCAAATCAGAGAAAGGTATGAATAGGAATGTACGAACAACGGAAGAAACGCGAAACTCAAGGACAAGATGTAAGGATTTTCTTATCAGCAAGTGATATGATTGTAACCTTATTCAACAGGTAATAACAATGACTGATTAGAATCGTAGATAAGGAATAATCAGACCTCATTTTCAATCTCTTCAACACGAAATAACTTTGGATCAAAAGCCTCAAAAAACGGTCACCTTATTCAAATTGCTGTTCTTCTCCCTACCGGAACTGTTTTTCGTCACTTGTGATTTAAAAAAATAAATTACAGTGATGTTTCTGTTGGAAGTTTTGAGAAAAACTTCCAACAGAAACATCACTGTAATTTATTTTTTTAAATCATAGGTAAACATGAAAAACGTGAAAAACTGGTTTTGCTTTATTGTCTCTAAGTAAAATAATATTTACACAACTGAGTTGGAACTCGCTCAGTAGAAGAACTGGTGAAAAATTATAAAAATATCATGATTATTTCCAGAGAAACTAGGTACTGACTTATGAACCTCCTTGAAAAGTGAAAACAATGCTTCTGCTACTCTGGTAGACTTGGAAGTAAATTGGATTCTTGAATATGAAGAGACTTTCTAAAATACCTACCTATTTGATAGAGAGAGAAAAAACACTTTATTGAACATTGTAGAAGGAATGAAGGTGGACACCTACCTATTTGATTCATTTCGATACTGTATAATAAGTATCGATATAAAATGGTTTACATTTTGAGGTTTTTTGAATTTTATTTTTTACTGCTTTGAACCTAATGATCCTGAAACATACATATGACACGAGTATCCCTAGCTTTAGAGGAAATTTAATTTTTAAAATTGAAGGAATTATTTTAAAAAATTGTATTTTCAACTCTGAATGCATCTATTAACGATATGTATCACAGCCATCCTCCACAATAATTTATGGTTTAAAAGTTGGAGAATCAATTATTGATTCTCCAACTTTTAAACCATAAATTTCGCCAATCTCCCATTTTTTCGTTCTTTCTGAGTCACACACTGCGTTAAATGTTTCAACCAAACTGAGATCCATCAGGGCAAAGGAGAATGATTCAAATGTACAAAATTTGATTGATATTTTAGAAACTTTGGCAGTCTATAGTTGTATCACTTACGTTACCAAGGATACTTTTTTTTTCAATTTCGACTTGAAAAACTCAACTTCACTTATCACAGAATGATCGCATAACTATTGAATGTCATCCCCAGATATGAAGTTCATTTTTAAAACCTACCTAATACAAATTTTTCAAATATTTTTAAACATAGATCGACTCACAATCATTATGGATGAAATACATTTGAATCCAATTCAAATTCCATCAACCCAATTCAACCCCATCAACACACTATTGCAGCCAACAACCGAAAAACAATCCACTACTTCTCCCCCCCCCCCCACCAAGCGTGAGATACTTATTGCATGGTGAAGAGATGCGGACCAAGGAGGTTATTCCTCAATCAATCCTCCGATTGACCTGTAAAAAATTTCCAGGTCGCTACATAAATTCGAATTCTAACGGTCGTGGTTGTACCTAGAGATGGGTCCCTATCCAACGGTCGATGTTTTATTCTAGAAACATCGCTGTTTAAAAAACATGGGTAAAAAAAACATCAATCTATGTTTCGATACTCCGGCTTTTACTGGAAGGGGGAAAAATAGTCAGATTTCTTTTAAAGTATTCCCTAAAAAAGTACCTTGTTCTTTTCAACAATATTATAACCTCAGGTCGGTGAAGCGTTCAAGCTGCAGCGTATTGCGTTACATATTTTTTTGTTTGCATTTTTTCCGTGTAACAAATTTTTTCATGATCCCCAGTAGTAGGAGATAAATATTCATGACCAAAAATGAGAAAAGACATCGACGTCGGAATAAACATCAAAGAGAGTAAAATCGATGTGAAAAAACATTCTCATCCCTAGCTGTACCACAGGTAGAACATGATTCTGTGTACCTATCTACATGAAGGTCATAATCTGAACGGGGGGCCTTTTCAAAAGTTGAAACTCCTTTCCATGGTTGTCGCGGTTACTCTGATAGAGGGCACTTTATCGTCCTACAATGGCGAAAGGCCTTTGTTCAAATCCATCAAAAGAAGAAGGGCGATGCACCAAGAAGAACCCCCTGCGACTAGAATAGCCATTACCAGGAAGTATTTGACGGGTGTGGAAAGTAGTGTGAAGCTTGGCGTACTATGTTTCGAAACAACCCCCTGCACAGTCGCTCTGCACTCTCTCGGCAGACTCCCTCAATCTCTTCAGTCGGCCAACGTTCCGTTCCCGATTCGATGGGACGTCCGAAGTTTCGGTTTGTTTTCTAGCTTGCTTTCACGTTTTTACAACTAAGCTCTTGGTGATTTTTATCACCGCGTCAAGGATTTTTTGGAAAGGTTCCTACGTTCGTCAACTAGGAATCTTAATATGTAATTAAATCATTCACCGTGGAAGAGATAGAAATATTTAAATTAATTCTTCCATGCATTTACTTTGTAAACCTTATATGGACCACGGGTGTCACTTGTGTCACCGAAATATCTTATAAACTGTTGAACTCCTCAGCCGTCCCTAACTATCACCAGATTATCTAGGGTCAATTTGCAATTGAAAAATTAATGGATAAGGATTTTTAAAACCTATTTTTGTGAGTAATTAGTCAAAAATTATATTACAAACATTTTGCTTCCGAGTCTACCAAGGTAGCGGAAGCTTCGTTTTCACTTTTCAAGGACGAAAAAAAGTTCTCCAAAATCAAAATTTTCACTCGCGTTTTAGTAGACCTTTCTGAACAATTTTGGTTCCGTGTCTGTCATGAATTCCTTGTAACGCGCTTAACTATACGAAGTTATTGTCCGATTTCTATGAAATTTTCAGGGATTGTACGGGTTGGTGTGTAGACGGTCCCCTATGAAAAACATCATCCCCGGACTGATAGTAGCCTCTCGGCATGCGCAAACGTTAATTTCTTGTAAAAGCCATAACTTCCACATTTTCCACCCGATTTCGATGAAATTTTCAGGGATTATGTGGATTAGGTTGTAGATGGTCCCCTATGAAAATCATCATCCCCGGACATCAACCAAAATCTTTGGGGCACAACTAGACCCCAAATACCAAATTTCATCAAAATCGGTCAATGCTAAGTGGGGAAAGTGCCGCGTACGGCGGACGGACGGCCGAATTTTTGGTTTATTATTTTCAATAATTAACCTTTGGAATCGACCAAGAAAAAAAAATTTTTAACACCCCCTCAAAATTTGATGGTTTACGTTTCAAGGTACGTAGAATCCAAAAATCGAATACAAATTTGGCCGTCCGTCCGCCGTAAGCGGCACTTTTGCCACTTAGCATTGACCGATTTTGATGAAATTTGGTACGTAGGCCCCATTTGGGGTCTAGTTGTGCCCCGAAGCTTTTGGTTGATGTAGGTCACTTCTAAGGGTTCCAAAATCAATGTTGAAATTTTGAAAACGTCCTAACTCAAAAAATTTCGATATAAAGGTATTGTTTTTCCTTCAATTTAAGATTTTATGGAATTTTTAGAATTTTTTGAGACCACGCGGAGCTCTGTAGGACAAACTGTTCGCTCCCTACGAAAATTTAAGGGTTTATATTGATATATATGTATAAATCAAAACACGAGTGTGAATCGCAAAAGAGGCCTAATCTCCGTTCAAATTAGAGCTGACCGAAATGCGATCGATGGTTGGTGATTTTGATTTTTTTTTTTTCTTTCTCTTCATATTGGATGGTTGGTGATTTTGTAGACGAGTGATCTATATAGAAAAGTAATGTACCATTGTGTAATAATTTGCAGCGTTTTATTCCATTTTTCGATTCTACGTACCCTGAAACGTAAACTAGGGAGTTGGAAAATTTTGCTTCCGTGTCTACCATGGTAGCGGAAGCTTTGTTTTCACTTTTCAAGGATGAAAAAAAAGTTCTCCAAAATCAAAATTTCCACTCGCGTTTTGCGTTTTAGACCTTTCTGAACAATTTTGGTTCCGTGTCTGTCATGAATTCCTTGTAACGCGCATAACTATACGAAGTTATTGTCCGATTTCAATGAAATTTTCAGGGATTGTGCGGGTTGGTGTGTAGAGGGTCCCCTATGGAAATCATCATCCCCGGACTGATAGAAGCGACTGCGCATGCGCAAACGTGAATTTCTTGTAACGGCCATAACTTCCACATTTACCATCCGATTTCAATGAAGTTTTCAGGGTTGTTACAGATTAGCATTTAGATGGTCCCCTATGAAAATCACCACCTTCGGACTGATAGTAGCCACTGCGCATGCGCAAACGAGAATTTCCTTCTAACGGCCATAACTTCCACATTTTCCACCCGATTTCGATGAAATTTTCAGGGATTATGTGGATTAGGTTGTAGATGGTCCCCTATGAAAATCATCAACCAAAATCTTTGGGGCACAACTAGACCCCAAATGGAGCCTACATACCAAATTTCATCAAAATCGGTCAATGCTAAGTGGGGAAAGTGCCGCGTACGGCGGACGGACGGCCAAATTTTTATTCGATTTTTGGATTCTACGTACCTTGAAACGTAAACCAACAAATTTTGAGGGGTGTTTGAAAAAAATTGTTTCTTGGTCGATTCCAAAGGTTCATTATTGAAAATAATAAACCAATAGAAACGGCTTAGAATTGTGATGAATATATTTGTATGCACGTACAGTTGCAGAGTCGTATTCATATTCAAACATATTCTTTTTCCTGACTTTTCCGTAGGTGATAAATTGTAATACGGTGCCTACGTCATCACTGGGTAGTACTGCAGTGTCAAAGTGCACACTATGAAAATAGATTTGGAGTGACTGGCACAAGCAAGTTATCTGTTGATCTCTACCGAGTTATCTGTTGTTTACGTTCTTTGGGTGGACCTGGCTGGTGTCCAAAGGACGTGAAACGTTTTTGTGATCATCAGGTCGTTAAAGGGCGACAGACGAAAGGGTGGGGTGGTATCCTTCAGAGGTCATCGAAAGACGACCTTGTAAAGTTTATGATTCCTCATCCCAAATGGGGCGGGTGGGTTTTCAGAAACATGAATAGTTTCAGTCACGATGTAGACGGTACTTGACACGTATGGAAGAAAATATTCTTTTACCCGTGCTTCTCAATAAACATTCCCTTCGAGTTTTTAAATGTTGAAAAATTAGTCTTGAAATCTTTGCACCTTCCAGTCCATAAGTGATTTATTGGATGCGCCTGTGACACTTGGTTGAGATGGTATTCAAGAAAATACCACCCATTACCGGTTTCAAAATAGGTTCGTCTCAATTTTGGAGAGGTCAAATTCGAGCTATAATTTTGCACACTTTAGCTCGAAGAATAACAGATTAGGTTTCGTGACATATTAAACTGAGAGACCTCCTTATTCATGCGTTGGATTGGTTTGAATTGGCTTTAGGTTTGGGGGTTGAAGGCGGAAAGGGACTGACCTCTTCAGGCATATTACAGTGAATTTTGTTTCATTCTTTTCAATGATGAACTTTAGGAATCGTGCTTGGAAAATAAGTAACCCCACTCAAAATTTTATGGTTTGCCTACGTTTCAAGTTATGTAGAATCCGAAAATCCAAAAAAAATTGGTAAATCGGCTCCATTTGGGGTCTAGTTGTGCCCTGAAGCTGCTTTTGGTTCTGTCAGTCACTTCTAAGCAGTGAAAGGTGGAGAAAAACATTTTCAAAATCCCCTAACTCGAAAACTTTCGGTATACAGATGTTGTTTAGAGCCGAATGAGACCACCCAGAGGTCTTTAGGGCCAACCGTTCGCTAAAGAAGATAATTTATTAATATTCGACTTTCTTTCATTTTAAGAGAACATTTTAAGAGAAACAAAGGAAACCACCCAGCCGATAACTAACGTTAAATGAGCAAATATTGTGAAATTCATCAGAAAACACTACCCACTAGTTAAAACTCCTGTGAGCCTGCGAGGGCGGAAACCCCTCCCCAATGTACCCTTGGTCCTTATAATAGGGGTCGGTAGAAGCAGTGCTCTTCGCAGACGGGTGATCTTTACAGGAAAATAATCAACTTCTGTTACCATTACCAGCGTTTTCCATGCTGTTTTTAAAAATGTACAACTACGGCAATATCTTTTCAAGTAAGGAAGATTTACATGAAATCTCTGTAAACCATCTCCCCACAGTCCCCAGAATACCTTTTGCTACGAGGTTGTATTCTTAATGATGTAGACGAATTTTGTGTACATAACCGATATTTACCTTTATACAATTGTAAAATGCTACAACATCTAATTTCTTTCTTTTTCTTGTTGCAGAGGTCAAGCAGGAGCTCGAGGATTTGATGGCGGAAATTAAAAAGACAGCGAACAAAGTCCGTGCCAAACTTAAAGGTAGATTTTCAAATATTTTTCAACAGCATTAAAATTCACTCTTTAAAATAGGTACTTTCCCAGTAGTGAAGATTTTCATAAAACAGACTGGTCCTAACAATTTATTGATGTCGTACTGGCTAATAATTTTAAATTGATTAAATTTGAATTTGTGGGAACTTCCTCCCATAAACCCTACTACTTGATGTGTTCCTTGAAACTTGAATAGTTAGCTCAGGAATATCTACAGGACTACGAGAGTCAATGTGACTATTGACAAATGCCTCCATCCTAATTATCCAATATTACTTCAAAACCATTGATATCAGGCAAGACATCGATAAAGTCGATTAAGCAGATCGGGGGAAAGACGGCTCAATTATTCTCTCATGATGGCGGTTTATCTAATAAAATTTTAAATTGAAAGCCAGCATTTATTTACTCTTTAAGAATGTATTGAAGAAATGTTGATGAGTACTACTAGATACCTATATTATGTTCCTCCTTGATACTTGAATAGTTGGTTCAGACTCATCGCAATGCCGCATCCTTGGATATTACTTCAAAACCGTCGATATCCGGCAAAATTAAGCAGATCGGGGAAAAGACGGAATTATTCTCTCATAATGCCGATTCACCTAATAAAGGCCCTATATGAGGTAGATTAACCAGAACAAACTGGAGATGAATTCATCAATTTTAAAGCCAAAATCGACGAACGATGACGTTGTTTAATTGAACTCCTGTGATTGATTGCCCGTTCAATTGTGGGAAATTAAAAAGACAGCGAACTAAGTCGGTGCCAAACTTAGAGTTAGATTTTCACATATTTTTTGACACCATTTACTTGTACTCTTTAAGACTGTATTGAAGAAATGTTGACAAGTATGACTACGAGAATTACTTCAAAACCGTCGATATCCGGCTAAATTAAGCAGATCGGGGAAAAGACTGCTCAATTATTCTCTCATAATGCTGATTCACCTAATAAAGACCCTATATGAGGTAGATTAACCAGAACAAACTGGAGATGAATTCATCAATTTTAAAGCCAAAATCGACGAACGATGAAGTTGTTTAATTGAACCCCTGTGATTGATTGACCGTTCAATTGTGGGAAATTAAAAAGACAGCGAACTAAGTCGGTGCCTGAGGCAGATTTTTAAATATTTTTTTCCGTTGATGGGTGAATGGAGTGACCATGTTTTCGATGTAGTTTTTGGAGTCTATTATTCAATTTTTATTGTCGTTTGGTACATGTTTCGGCAAATACAACGTTGCCTTCATCAGCCTAAAAAATTTCATTTATAATTAAATTGAATAAGTACTTATTTAATTTAATTATAAATAATTTTTTTTAGGCTGATGAAGGCAACGTTGTATTTACCGAAACATGTACCAAACGACAATAAAAATTGAATAATAGACTCCAAAAACTACAACGGAAATATTTTTTTACACCATTTACATGTAGGTACTCTTCAAGAATTTATTGAAGAAATGTTGACAAGTAGGTATTACTACGAGAATTACTTAAAACCATCGATATCCGGCAAAATTAAGCAGATCGGGGAAAAGACTGCTCAATTATTCTCTCATAATGCCGATTCACCTAATAAAGGCACTATATTAGGTAGATTAACCAGAATGAACTGGAGATGAATTCATCAATTTTAAAGCCAAAATCGACGAACGATGAAGTTGTTTAATTGAACCCCCGTGATTGATTGCCCGTTCAATTGGGGGAAATTAAAAAGACAGCGAACTTAGAGGTAGATTTTCACATATTTTTTGACACCATTCACTCGTACTCTTAAAGACTGTATTGAAGAAATGTTGACAAGTATGACTACGAGAATTACTTTAAAACCATCGATAACCAGCAAAATTAAGCAGATCGGGGGAAAAAACGGCTCAATTATTCTCTCATAATGCCGATTCACCTAATAAAGGCACTCGACTAGGTAGATTAACCAGAACAAACTGGAGATGAATGTTACGGTAAATCAATTTTAAAGACAGAATTGACGAACGATGAATCCCCCTTGATTGATTGCCCGTTCAATTGGGGGAAATTAAATGACAGCGTACTAAGTCGGTGCCAAACTTAGAGGAAGATTTTAAAATATTTTTTGACACCATTTACATTTGCACTCTTTAAGACTGTAATGATGAAATGTTGAAAAGTATTACTACGAGAATTACTTCAAAACCATCGATATCCGGCAAAATTAAGCAGATCGGGGAAAAGACGGCTCAATATCATTCTCTTTAAATGCTGATTCACCTAATAAAGACCCTACATTACCTACATATGTTAGGTAGATTAACCAGAACAAACTGGAGATGAATATTACGGTAAATCAATCTTAAACTAAAATCGACGAACAATGTAATAGTTTAATCGAACCCTTTTAGTACCGATCAATTGAAACTAGATTATCTTCGTTTAAAAGTTATGTGTTGGATTATTCGAAAAGGTTGTACTGGCAATTATTCACCTTGGTAGGTACAGCAAAATTACGATACCTTTCATCGATGTCAACGACACATCGATTGATTCCAACTTGAGGTGCCTTCCACCACTTTCCTCATGCATGTTTTCTCTTTTCAGCCATTGAACAAAATATCGAACAAGAAGAACACGCGAACAAATCCTCGGCTGACCTTAGGATACGTAAGACACAGCATTCCACCCTTTCCCGGAAATTCGTAGAAGTCATGACGGAGTACAACCGCACGCAAACTGACTACAGGGAGCGGTGCAAAGGGAGGATACAGCGGCAGTTGGAAATCAGTAAGTTTTCTTTAAAGAAATGTATTTTATAACCGAGGTAGGTAAAAGATTATAATCTTAGGACCTACCTTGTTGATACGATCTGGTGGCCTTGTATTGTCTACTCCTAGCAGGTAAAGTAATAAAAAATGTTCAAATCTCGAAACAAAACAGATGATGACTATTCGGGCTTGTTTCCAAAGTGAATCTAGTTTAAATTGGTAAAAATATGAATACTAATTTGACTTAAACCTGGAATTTTCTCTGGTAAGAATAAGTTAGAATGTCGTAGGTGAGAACGGATCACGCTAACCCAAACCTGTACAATGATCTGGGTTTGGTAGGTAGGTTGATTTTCCTAGCTTGAAACCTTTAAATTGATCGTTAGAAGGTGAGTTCCGAAGTGTGCTAGGCAAAGTTTTGATCTAGAATGGGTTGTCTTTTTATTACCTCGACAGTGCGTTATAAAGTATCCACAAAATGAATTAAACTTTCCACAAATTGAATTCCAGATCTACATACTTGAAAATAACATTAACATTAAGAAAAGAGCACCGATGTAGGGGGATGTTGATCAAGGGAGTGTTACTGCTGTCCGCCCTCTTGTGGCACACAAAATATTGGAACTTTTGAACCAATTCAGATGGGACGTTGTGACCCACCCAGCTTGCAGGCCGGATTTGGCACCGAATGATTACCACCTTTGCACCTTCCTAAAACAGCACCTGAGTGGCCAACGGGTTGATGACAAGGTGGTCAAGGAGGAAGTACAACCCTAACCTGGTGTATAGACTCCAGAAGTGCATCGATTAGAGTGAGGATTATGTGGAGATAATCTATAGTATCAGTAAAATGAAACGTAAACAATTTTTATATTAAAATTTTTGATTTTTTAAAAAGTGGCCCTTGTACAATTGATAGTGGGAGTACGTGAGGAACCGTGTCGTCTAATGTATTGTGAACATGGACATAGGTAAGGTATCGTCCAGTCTCGTATCTCTCCCGTCTGTTTCCCACCGGTTGAGGCGTCGTCAATGCCGACGAGTGGTGGTGTCAACAATAGGAGAGAGGGGAGGGCAATAACTGGGCCCTATCATTCAGGTCATGTCAGGGGAAACACATCTTCCGCTCGGTGCAAGTGACCTCCCACGCCTTCTGCATCCCATCTGAAACCTGTTACCGGCGTCGCCCCTTCCTCCTTTTCTCATCATCTCTTCCCTATGGTCCGTCCTCGACCTCAAATTGAGTTCGACCTCTGGGCAAGCTTGTTACTCTTCATACGTCGCTTCCCACCTCTGCCACCGTAAAGAAAAACACTTTGTCATGAGTCGTATTCAAAGCGAAACTTTTCTTTGTTCAAAAATAAGTAAATCAAAATACATATTAGCGAGGATTTATTACTCGATATTGTCAGAAAGGAATATTACACGGAAAAGGAATAAATTAGTAACCCTTAGTCAAATCCCATTGGAAACGGCAAGAAGCAATTCGACAGGCAGATCGGAAAAAACAGAAAGGTTTTCTTTTGTTTTCAATACTTCAACTAGGCCTCCCTTTAGCGTTCGAAACATCACAAAATCCTGGATACGATTTGGTCGGAACAGAATTGCATCTCTTATACATTCGAATATTTAGAACACGAAAGGTAAGGACAGAAACTATTATTAATAAAATAAATATTAGCGAAATAATGGAATAACTATTCGTAATATAACGTCACTATTGCTTGGTTGGAACGTCTTCAGGCTAATTTGAAAATGGGATTGGGGAGTTTAAATTATATGAGTTCATCCGTAAGGTTCAAGTAGATGAAATTAAATTTAAGCTTTTCAGGACTTGAATGTCAGCTGAATGATTGCTGTTATTCCTACTGTGAGGAATTTATTCTCCACTCATAAGCAACGTAAAATGTCTCAACTTGAACTCTAACGTGCGGTTCATTCTATTCACTCGGGTTCCTTGATTCGATTGAGTCGTTTTAATTAAATCTCTTCCTTGATTGTTGTAGCCGAAAACAGTAAAGGCGTCCCAAAATTCAATTTAGGTATATTCAATGTTTAGAATTTAGTTACAGTATTCATCTTGGTATCTACTCGGATTTGATATCTGATACTCCTGATCTGCAAGGAAAAATGCCCAAATAACAATATATTGGACAATTAAAATGCATTATTTTAGCGATTATTCCATATCCACGTTATACAGGGTGTCCCACAATTAATTACTGAAACGTCAGGGACTGATTCTACGACTACTGGTATCGATCAGTAAAAAACGGTGTATTAGAACGATGTTCATTTCCACGAAAAGTGAATCGATTTCGACGGTTAGGTCATCTTCAGTAACAAACAAGAGCTGTTGGTTTGAATTAATTTATTAAACTGTTGGCAAAACATCCTGCACTTTCTTGTAAAGAGTATGAGGCGTTTCACCAAACATCCTACAGCGAATCGTAGATCTTGGATTTCGAGGGAGAAATAATTTCTCCCTGAGGAGAAATTATTGCTGAAATGTGAAATTGAGGCTGAATCGGAATAATTATTATTCCGATTCAGCCTCAATTTCATTCTAAATTTGATTGAAGAACTTGCACTAAAACTCCGAAAAATGTACTGCCTTATGGTTAGACGCTCTAAACTGTCTATCCAGAATAAGCTTACTCTGTGCAATCAAGTCCTAAAGCCAGTCTGGACTTTCGGGGCGCAGCTTTGGGGCTGTACTGCTCAATCGAATCGAGAAATCATCCAAAGATTTCAAAATACTGTGTTGAGAAATATTGTCAACGCGCCATGGTATTTTCGAAATGAGGGTCTCCACCATTAGCTCCAAATCGAAACTGTCAACGATGCCATCAAACAAGTCGAGAGTCATCTTCATCGGCTAACATTTCATGTCAACGAGGAAGCTGTCCGTTTCCTTGACACAAGTGAAATCACCAGAAGACTTCAGGGGGTCTCAGTCGGTCGCCGTTCGTTCCTCGTTCCGGGTCAGTATTTCGCGAAATTAAAGAGGCAAAACTTAAAAAGTTGTACCTAAATTTGAAATTTTAAAGGATTTTAGAAATTCATTATTGAATAGGCCTTGGGAATTGAAAAACTGAAATATTTCCGCCAGAAGTATAAAAATCGAACAATAATTGCCAGAGAAATATGGGGAAAACTACTGAATAAACGGGTTTTCCCATTTTTCTCTGGCAATTATTGTTCGATTTGATAATTCCAGCGGCAATATTTCAGTTTTTCAATTCCAAAGGCCCATGCACTAATAAATTTCTAAAATCCTTTAAAATTTCAGTTTTAGGTACAACTTTTAAGTTTTTGCCCCATCAATTTGGCAAAATACTGACCCGGAACGAGAAACGAACGGCGACCGACTGAGACCCCCTTAAAACCTCTCGACATTGTTTGCAGATGAGACAGTGTGGATGTGGAAGAGCTTAGTGAAAGTGTCAAAGTGAACAAAACTCAGTGAAGTACCTGGTTTAGAAGTATCTTGTCCTAATTTCAAAATAATATTGTTCATAAGTTATTACTTGGTGCAATAAAATTTTTAAAAAATTACTGTTGTAAATCTTCCGCCGTTC
The DNA here is from genome assembly GCA_009739505.2 of Apolygus lucorum. NCBI lineage: Eukaryota > Metazoa > Arthropoda > Insecta > Hemiptera > Miridae > Apolygus > Apolygus lucorum. The sequence continues at coordinate 7,057,594 of CM019168.2, read as the reverse complement.
CTTATTTTAATGCCTTCCTTGTAAGAGAACGTGGAAATTTTAATGTTTCAGAAGAAGAATGTTTCGCATTATTGCTTCTCCTACTATGAATGTGATAAGATCATAGAGGAAAATGTACATCAAACCATTATATCCTTACAATATTATTTCTTTTGTGTCATGACGACAAAATTCTTATTAATTCTACTTGTAGGTACAAATTTTGTTACTAATTCAACTTTTGTCCTGTACAGCTGGTAGAACAACTACTAATGAAGAATTGGAGGAGATGTTAGAACAAGGAAATCCAGCAGTATTTACCCAAGGGGTCAGTATTCTCTTCTTGTCTCTCTATTATTGTATGTATCAGATGCCTACCTAGATTCGAAAATAAAAATACCTAGAATACCTAAAATACCTAGAAGGTATTATTGTCGGAAAGGTCCTCATGGAAGTGGGGTCTAACTAAAACCATCGACTCGAAATGAAGTTTTCATTTTGAATTCATGTTCAATTACAAAAGTGACCGATAAAGGATTAATATCGTCCTTATTGGAGCCACTCTTGTGCAATCTCATGGTTTAAAATACATTCAGACGAAAATTGTAGAAGCCCGCAGAAGATGGTAGTTGTATTCAAACTTCTGAATCAGCATTAGGTATTTTTTAATGGTGCATGATTTTTTTTAGATTTTTAATCGAAAATAGACCACATCCTGAGAATTTTGACACCAGCCGTTCTCTTTTTGGATGAGTAGATATTTTTCTATGATTTTTCAAAGTTTCGAATTATTCTGACCACTGTGACGTCATAAACATTCGAAACTTTGAAAAATCTTAGAAAAAGGTCTTCTCACGCTAGAAGGTCGCGGTTGGTGTCAAAATTCTCAGAATGAGGTCTAGTTTAGATTAAAAACGCTGCAAATTATTACACAATGGTTTATTATTTTCTATATAGATCACTCGTCTACAAAATCACCAACCATCCAATATGAAAAGAAAAAGAAAAAAAAAAAAAAATCAACATCACCAACCATCGATTGCATTTCGGTCTGCTCTAATTTGAACGGAGATTAGGCCTCTTTTGCGATTCACACTCGTGTTTTGATTTATATATATATATATATTTCAATATAAACACTTAAATTTTCGTAGTGAGCGAACGGTTTGTCCTACAGAGCTCCGCGTGGTCTCAAAAAATTCTAAAAATTCTATAGAATCTTAAATTGAAGGAAAAACAATACCTTTATATCGAAATTTTTTGAGTTAGGGCGTTTTCAAAATTTCAAAATTGATTTTGGAACCCTTAGGAGTGACCTACATCAACCAAAAGCTTCGGGGCACAACTAGACCCCAAATGGAGCCTACATACCAAATTTCATCAAAATCGGTCAATGCTAAGTGGCAAAAGTGCCGCGTACGGCGTACGGCGGACGGACGGCCAAATTTTTATTCGATTTTTGGATTCTACGTACCTTGAAACGTAAACCATCAAATTTTGAGGGGGTGTTAAAATTTTTTTTTTTTCTTGGTCGATTCCAAAGGTTCATTATGAAAATAATAAACCAAAATGACAATAAACAGTTTTTCCGACCCATGCGCACACCCTATTGCATGAAGAATTGACATACTTAACTTCGAACATGTTCAACTGTCACTAACAATTCTTTTTCTGTGCAGATTATAATGGAAACGCAACAAGCTAAACAAACTCTTGCAGATATCGAAGCACGTCACGCCGATATTATCAAATTAGAAAATTCCATTCGTGAGCTCCACGACATGTTCATGGACATGGCCATGTTAGTAGAAAGCCAGGTAAGAAATCTTCTTTGATAGGTTAATTCCGTTTTTTACTAGGAAATGATCATTTTTCCTCTTGCAAAATAGGAGAAAAACCACCAGGTGATAGGGTTAATATTGGATATTATATAGAGTTAATAATGGGTAGGGGTAAATATAGAAGTTAATAGAATCGGTAGAAAACTATTTTCTTCAAATTCTGCATTAGGATGTGTCTGAACAAGAAATTGTGTTAGTTCAAAAAATTATGTGTTCAGGGTGTAACATTATAAAAACGTCAACCCGAAGAATTTCGATTCTACAAGTAATTTCTAATCGAAAATGTTTTTTAGTAATTTTCGTTTAACTCCTAATTTTTCCAAGTTTTTTCAATTTTAAGATTTTTTCGTTTTTTTTTACCATATGTCACTAAAACGTCCTTAACTTCCTTTGGATACAGTAAAAAATTAAAACTAATTATACCGTTGGAAAGAGCGTTAAACTTCCCATCTTTCTGTTACAGAATTAAAAATTTTGAAATACATAATAAGAGGGAAAAATTGGCCTGAAGAGTAAAATTTGTCAGATCTTCTAAATTTGAGGTTTATTCAATTGTTTGAAAGAACTAGTAACCATACTCGATTGTTTCCCACTGTAACCCCAAAAGTTGACCGAAAAGCTCAGCTTTCTAACCGTATGGTCAGAATCGTTTCCAATATTTTTATTAGCGGAGAAAACCGAATGCGAAAAAACTTGATTTTTGCGGACGCTTTGTTTTCACTTTTCAAGGTTGAAGAAAAAAATGTTCTCCAAAATCGAAATTTCCACTCGCGTTTTACGTTTCAGACCTTCCTGAACAATTTTGGTTCCGTGTCTGTCTGTCTGTGTGTCTGTCATGAAATCCTTGTAACCGGCATAACTATACGAAGTTATTGTCCGATTTCGATTAAATTTCCAGGGATTATGGGGATTTGGTTGTAGATGGTCCCCTATGAAAATCATCACCCCCAGACTAATAGTAGTTGCTGCTCATGCGCAAACGTGAATTCCTTGCAACAGCCATAACTTCTTCATTTTCCATCCGATTTCGACGAAATTTCTCAGGATTGTTCAGATTGGCTCGTAGATGGTCCCCTATGATGGTAAAGGAAGGTACTTAGAGATTGATGTTTTGAGATTATGCATTGGATCATCTATAAAATCGGGTTATGGATACGAGGAAGCTATGTGTCACACCCACTTTTCAGACTTTTTTTATTGTATCCAAAGGGAGTTAAGGACGGTTTAGTGACATAAAGTCAAAAAAAAAAAAAAAAAAAACCCGCTTAGAGCCTAATGGCTAAAATGTGACATACCTTGAAAAGGTTTTTGCTCCCTCTCCCTCTGTAATATTTAAGATACCTCCTTATTCATAATAACATCAGGTTGTAATATTTAAGATACCTCCTTATTCATAAGAACATCAGGTTGTCAAGCATATTTGTCGTCAAGCATATGATAAATCATAGCGCTACTTTACTGTCGATTTTTCCTGTCGTTTTTCGGCGGGGGGTCCCATCGCTAAAACCTTTTCAAGGTTAAAAAAACAGAAAAATCTTAAAATTGGAAAAACGAGGGGTTAAACGAAAATTCCTATGAGGCATTTTCGATCGGAAATTAGTTGTAGAATCGAAATTCTTCGGGTTGAAGTTCTTATAGTGCTACACCCAGTAGACGCAGTTTATCTCGGTTCCTATGACCACGATAAATCATTTCAATTTGAGACTTCGTTGGTTCACGTGAGGAAAAACTGGTAGAAATATCTTTTGAGTCAATGTTGGGGAACGATTTTAAAGTTTTCCGTTCAAATTTCGATGAAATTCATATTATTTCTCCTTTAATCCAGTATTAACTATTTCCAATACTCCTCACCACCGACAAATATTGTAGGGTCGTAAACATCGTTGAAATACCCAAAAGTTGTCATTTTTCGAGTACTTGATGCGTCGCACTAGATATTTCATTATTAAACCTACCAGAGAGTTTAATTAATCTCAAAGTTTAATTACTCTCGTAACTGCTCTATAAACTGATAGGTACGGAATTTCGTTCACCGAACAATCATCTTGTAACTTTCGAATTTTTCAGTTTTATTGATAATTACTTAAAGCAATGTTAGGATCTCAACTTATCTGTAGCTAATCGATACCTTAAAACACAAAGGAGCTATGTCCAAAAACGAAGTTTTGACAAAAACGCAAAACATGTTTTCACCAGTGCACAATTCCTAAAATATTGGCTTAAATAAACTCTTTTATCCTTCAAGAAATTTTCAAGCTATAATCTTCAAGAAGATCAACAATGGTTTTGTTGAATTTGAGTTTTTCTGAAATTTAAAAAAAAATGTGTAAGATGGTCCTTTGCGTTTTAAGGTACCTTGATGGCTGTACGATAGGTAGTTGATTTTTTAAGTGAATTCAGAGATGCCTGTTATGATTGGTTCGTATTTAATCCGCTTGGTCTTGATTTATTTATATTAAATAATTATCATGGCGTTCGTCCAGCCTCAAAAAGCAGCCTGGTCTTTTATCCACGATTGACCGAAAATACCTGCACGAATCTACCTTCTTCTTAAATGGCGTAAGTTGGATGATTCTGTTTGTAACAAAAATCACGTTAATCACGTCTGGATTGAGTTCACCATAACAGCGTAGAAAGACAGTTTTTTTTTGCATTACCTACCTGAAAGTAGTGTAGTGTAACACGAAACCTACGACTAGTGGAGGTGAAGCCCTCAACTTGGGTTTCGTTCATTGTGTGATCGTTCAATTGAGTTGGATAAGATTGAGTATTTATTCTACTCGCCTTATCACGGTAATTACCATTCAGTAAACTTGGCATCTCTGAATTACATGATCACGAACGTCTAAACCACACTGGCAGCATTAGTTCATGTATCCCCAGCTATGGATAGTAAAGCGTTCTTTTCCTAAGCTCAGGTATGTATTTTGATGAAGCTCGAGATGATGTGAAGTAGCTGATTCAAGGGAAAAACGCTTTACTATTCCTAGCGGAGGGTACATGAACTAATGCTGCCAGCGAGGTTTAGATGTTTGTCAACAAATAGTGATACTATCCTAAAGATAATTGAGAGCTCCTAGTAGGTTTGGTTCGGCTTAAATTCGGAGTGACGTATTCTCAATCCAGCGCTGTATTGTTGATAAGGACGCTCCTAGTCGCAGCTCCTGCCCCGAAACTCGGGGGTGCACAGAGATCAGGAGAGGCTATCGAGAAACCCCTTGAAGACTCCGGGATTCGAAGAATCTTCCCTCTCATCATGCCCACGCATGGCTAGCTTAAAAACACCACAGTACCTACTTGATACAATCAATGATTCGAGATAAAATGTACCTATTTTTCTTAACCATTTAGTTTTTTTTTTCTTTTTTCTGCACCAGATTAAGACAATATGCACTGTCGAGTTGTTGCATTATATTTTGACGGCCCAGTATATGCAAATCTATCAGAGCGTTCTTATGGGAGACAGCCAATGCGTTTTTCATTTTTTTTTTTTTTTTTTTTGGCTAAATGGGCCAGATCACTTTTGTCGTCTTTAACCCAAGCCTCATCTCAGTTGGTAGAACAAAGTAGGCAAGCAAAGCAAAATAATTTGTTAGTCACTTCACACCCACAAAGCTAATCTACCTTCTTATAATATTCGACGTTAAACTTACAGTACGAATCTGCACGATTTTTAAATTTCAACGTCTGATGGAGTCCAGGTAGGGGCGGCCAGTTTCTCGAATGTTGCACTTTTCCACAAACACAAACGCGAATAGTTTACTTTAATGTAAACTACTCATCTTACCTACAACACTCCTAAGTAATCACAGTACTTTGAACAAAACGGTGGACTGAAAATGAAAAACAGAATTCCCTTATCAGTTTTGTTTGTTTACAAATACTTATTACAAGATAAGGCCCGCTCTCTGACGGTGGAGCAATTATTCAGTTTTTTTCTCCAAGGCACATTTGGTGCTCTCCGGTTGGTCAATCTCACGTGCCTGCCTCCCTCAAAACACGTAACCATGACGTCACCCTCCCCAAAAACTGAGCAGAGAAAAGGTGGTGCTCCAAACGGGTGTGATTGGTCAGGAAAGAGGGAGCTCCCCGCCTCTGTTTTCGTGCGTAGATTAAACTAGGACAGTACCTATGATCGTGTCTTCTGTCACTTGCCAACTTACTCTTCAAACGAAGAGGAATGAACTTTGATTTTTTTTAAATTGGCTGGGGGTGCACATGCGCCTATGCTCCTAATAGTAGCCACCCCTGGATGCGCAGTACCCGATCTGGCGCCAGATCGGATACGGCGTGTTCTTATCACAATATGGCGCCGGGTTGAGACTACGCCATGCCATTTTTAAGCTGAACCAAACCTACTAGGAACTCTCTATTGTTATCCCATTACTGAAGAGCTGTTGGAGCAGGCAGGTACTTCTTGTACGTGAATAAACATGTTAATACTCAACATATTTTTTACAACTTTTTTCTCGTTAACAGTCCCACAACATGAAGGCGAACTATTTCAGTAATTTATTATAGTCCACTGTCCATATACGGATTTTTCTTTCTTGTTCAGTTCCTACCCACCAACTTTTGATAGTATCACTGTTTTGTCTTCTAATCTAAGTAAATATATATTATATTATCAAAAAAATTGCATTCGTGAATTTTTGTGGACACTTTGGCCAGTTTCCAAGTTGATCGATCCTCTTGTAGCTATTTAACTCTGCTTGGTTTGTGGGGTGAATGTGGTGGTTCTTGGGGTAAATTTTAATTCAATTGCATGGTTGGAATTACGATTTGTTACTAATGTTTGTATTACTTTCAGAGCTTACATACTATGATTATTATTAGGTACCTATTTACTTTCTCACTACCTACATACGGTAGAAGTGGTTTTTTTAAAGTAACGAAATATTATTGTTATTTTGGAAGGAAAATTAGTATGAACTTACCTAGAAAATTCCCGAGAAACTTTAATTCAGATTATCACTTGAATTGATTTTATTGGCGAACTGAGGCATGATCAGAAAGTTAGCGTACCTGGCTCAAATTTTCAAAAGATTCAAAGAATTTATTTGAAAAAAAGAAAAGTGGTGACATATATTTGTAAGTTATTTTTCTACGTAGGCCCCATTCACCTCCTCGTGAGTAGGCAATTTTTTCTCACTCATGCGCTCTTCAGAGCAGTAAATATGTGGTGATCTGAAGGCGCCAGGTCAGGGGGAATACGATGGGTGGTTCAAAACATCCCATTCAAAGGAGTCAACAGTTTCTTTATCTGATTGGCTGGGGTTGTTCATCGTCCTGCAGTAGGCACACTCCCATTGTCAGCTGACTCCTTCGATTTTGAGTAGCTCGTTTCAATTTTTACTAACCCTAATTGGACCATGGTGTCATTAGTCTCACCCAAAACATCTCAGGAACTCCACAGCTGTCCCAAAATGTTACCTGAATGACCAATAATTAATTGAGATTTTAAATGTAAAGGACAGTAGAATTTTTTTTAGGCTGTTGGCAGTCTCAAAATAGAATGATGACAAAAATTTACAAAGAAATCGACAAAAAAAAAAAAATTCAAAATGTTTGCCATATTAAAAAGTGGTTAAAAATTTCAGCTTCATCCATTAATTTCTTAAATTGCAATTTAAATCTAGTTAATCTGGTGACACATTGGACAGCTGTGGAATTCCTAAGATGTTTTCGGTGACACTAATGACACCAAGGTCAAATTAGGGTTAAGGTCTTGCAATACCTTGCTGCGTTGATTGTCTCCTTCTATGGCAAAATTCGTTCAATATGATGCCTTTGTGGTCCCAAAACACTGATGCCATGATTTTTGTGCTTGAAATGGTGGTTTTGAATCTTTTTTGCTGAGGATAAACGTGGTGCCATCTCCAGACTGTCTTTTATATTCAAGCGTGTAGTGTGCTACCCAAGTCTCATTTCCAATTACAATACACCTGAAAATTGATCATCATAATGTTCCAAAAACCTCTTTAGAGGCCTGCAATTTGGTCAACTTGTGTTGTTCAGTCAGCTGTTTTGGGATATCCCGAGGGTTTCTGTGATTATTTCATGCAGCTAAGTCCTGGAGAGTTGCGGAAACATCATGAAATTTTGTCCAGAGTCAACCTGGGATTGTCACGGACCGCTTTCTCGATTTTTTTGCACAAGTTCGTCAGTTTTTGAACTCTCTACACCACTTGTACGCACTCGTGTGATTCATATTGCCTTCACATTAAACTGATGTAACCTCATTAAAAATCTCAATCGGAGTTTTCTCCTTTGTGGCGAGGTAACGAATCATAGCGCGGATTTCGCACTCAATGGTGCTTAACATAAAGAGCTCGTTTTGGTCTTGATTCGAAGAGGAGGAGTCAAGCTACGCCAACTTATGAAAACAATTCTCTACAGCAATGGGAGCCTCAGTTCACTTACTTTCGGCACATGCCTCGTATACATGTTTGTTGGTACAATTCAGATTGAATTGTCAAAACTTGTTCAGATGATGAGAAAGTCAATAGGTACTGCCTGTCCATTCACTGGTGGAAGGGAGTAAAGCTTCAGCTCATGTCGACTGGTTTGAGATGAAACTCCATGGAATTTTAGCAGAAAATTAATAGTCAGTTGTTTGTTGGGGGTTGTGGCTATATTTGTAGTTGTGGATGTCCAAGTCCAATCCAATTGAGAAGGAATCTGCTTGCAAAAATAAAAGCTTTCAAAACAATTTTTGACAAACCTACATTTTATTCTAATTTCATAATAATGAAAACTAGACCAGCAAAGGAGAGATTTGGTGCCATGCAAGCTTACCATCTCCATGAACAACCTACAGTTCTCCCTACCACCTATCAATGGACAAACCACACTGATCTGGGAGAGGCTGGGAACAGAACTCTTCAGCCTTGACACCAGCGCTCCTAGCGCTTCTCCACGATACTATTCTTCGTTATCAACTAATCTTGTCAGCGACTGTCATTTGGGTTTGTGATGCGATTCACCGTGAAGAATTTGCGTTATTTTGATAATTGAGTCGATAACAGGAATCATGCTGTGAAGAGGAGTGCTGGCATCATGGCAGAAGCATTCTATCCCCACCCTCTTCTCCCTGATCTCCCAATGTTTCCATGTTGGTGGCACACGCCTCCCTCCACTGCACTAACTCGTAATTATATGTTTTTCCTTGCCTTAACCAACCACCTACACTTTAACCTTTAGGGAGAAATGATCGACCGCATAGAGTACCATGTTGAGCATGCAGTGGACTATGTGCAAACGGCTACTCAAGATACTAAGAAAGCCCTCAAGTATCAGAGTAAAGCCCGCCGGGTGAGTTTCCGCCAACTTCAAGCCTTCTTAAATGTGTTTAGTTCTGCTGGATAACACGGCAAAAATGCCCCTACCTGTAACCCATATGATTTCTCTACTCATTTCACTCATGTTTTCAGGCCGATGTGTCCAATTTAGTTTACTTATTGTGTACAACATTAATGTGATTTTCTTTTCTTTTTTCCTCCTTGTTCCTCCTTTATCAACATTCCTTTGTTCGGTCTCCTTACTAATATTGATAAAACACTTGCGTCTCATGGTTTCTTTGCTACTCTATTGAAAAATGTTACTGTTAACAATGGGTTGTTTGTGTGCTTGTTTGTTGCGGTGTTCTGGGTGTTGCTTGTATCTTTCATTTTCATTTCATCCTCGTTCTCTTTCTCTCTCTCTCCATCTTCATCTTCCATTTTTCCTGCCCTACCCTTCGTTATTTTCTCCCGCCATTTCCTCCCCCCCTTCTTCTTCAACCTTTGCCAGGGTGACTTGGTTGACAGCATAGAACACAATGTCGAACATACTTCCTACACCGTTAAGCAAGGGAAGGACGAGCTCAAAACGGCTGAAGACTATAGCGTCAAAGCTCGAAAGGTAACTATACTTTGATACAACACACGATCCATTCATTTAAAAAAAATAAACAATATTGGTTATATTACAAATTATGCCTTTTATTTATTTTTTGATTTTTTCAATTTATTTTCATGCACTGCTCTTTTGATTTAAACTTGATTTTGATAGGCAATGTTCATGGAATTCCATTATGCTCTTTAAAAGTGCTGCCATTTACTAGGAAGGGGTGCATTGTTTTGTTTTGTGAACACAGACAGACTAGGCGTCCAAATTTCTTTTTTAATCGAATTATACGTTCCTTGATGCTAGATATTAAGGATGCTACACTCTGAAAAAATTCGATCTCTGAGACTCTCCCCTGGAGTTAGAGCTGGTGAGCCCAATCGTGTAGCGGTTAGTTATGGTGAAACTAATCACGAAGGAGTAAGAATTGATGAGACCAATCATGAAGAAGTCATCGTTCATGAGACCAATCATCAAGAAGTCATCGTTCATGAGACCAGTCATGAAGAAGTCAGCGTTCATGAGACCAATCATGAAGCGCTTAAAAAAGCAAAGAAGAAAAAATTGCGGCTGTCATTTTGGAAGAAGCGCCGTTGAAATGGGTAATGCGTCTGCCAGAGACTCAGAATTTGGCGTCTGCTAATGGAAGCTTTCTGTATCAATTTGAATGAGAGAAGTTGATTTATATTATCCAGAATTGATGCCGCTTCCTGTGTACTGTGACACAAAAACCTTATCGCTGTCTAGAGCACACAATCGTTTTTCACGAATGTCATCTGTGGAACGCGGGTAAAAGTACTATTATGCTTTCAATCCTTAAAATGTTCGTTGTCAGTCTCACGATGGCAGATTCTGACAAATTCTGCTCTTATAGTGAAAACCGTGAAATCGGTCCTCACTTGTAGCCATAGATGCTTAAATTTGTTGAATAAGTAAACCATTAACTTCTGTCTCATGTAATCTCAGATTTTATCGGGATTAAAAGAAAACACTAACGTAGATCGGAATAAGATTATTTTATATTAAATGTTCCGTCTTACAACTTGATTTAACCATTCCATCATTTCTGATTGCAATGGGGATTTTGCCTAACAATTTTTTAATTTTTTTTCGAAAAAGGCTTCATTGATATGGAAGAAAACCCTAGTATGCTGCTCGAAAACATCCAAAAAATTTAGAGAATTTAAAGAAGATGGAAATTTTAAATTTACTGGGAGTCTGTGACGTGATGAGTTTCCCCTTATGACAGCAGCGCTACCTCTGATAGCGCTCATGAAACAACTGGCTTATGTGATCGAACTCACGAGTGCGCTGCAAACTGGCAGAAAGAACCCAGACTCACTCTTTTAACACAGAATGTGTTTTTGCGATGACCTACCGAAAAAAAATCGTCACGAAAAAGCGACAGAAAAAACCGTTACGTGCCTTTTATGATGATTTTCACGTGCAACCAAGCCGTTGGTAAGGAAATAGAACTCCCGCAGTGTTCATTGCACAGAAATCGTTCACCATTCGTTGGAAAGCTCTCAATTTACGAGAGCTTTACGTATATAGTATTTTTCTTGTAGTTACATATTTATTTATATAACATTTATAGGGTTTTAGACCAAATTAAATGTCTAACAATTATTTATTTTATTATTGCCAAAGACTCCACATTTATTATTGTTGTTTTTTATTTAACGGATGACTAGCATCGCAAAAACACATTCTGTGTTCCTATATTAGTTAGTTTTGATATTTGAATCACATTATTTGATAGTTTCATGTGGTCATGAAGGCGCCTACGACTCTATCTGTTGTCATTCTCTGACACTATTTGCTGAAACTCCTTTTACTCTTCGCCAGAGCACAGTTTTTCATGAGGATCCCCGGGGAGTAACGTAATCAGTTTTCCTAGATATTCCTCGTGTTTTTGACACTACTTCACTTGTTTAGGCATTTTCTTCTACAGTAATTTTTTTCCCTTTGGTATTTCTGGCATTAAACGTTATTCTAGGGCCCTATTATAGGATTTGACTTGAAATTCCAGAATCTAAAATTGAGGCAAATTCCCCATTCAACACTTTCTTTCCCGAGCTTTTGGTTTGACGTTTGGTGGTTTCACTAAATAAAACATCCTTCGAGCCCTGAAGAAAGTAATAAATTTACTGAAAGCTCGTCGAAGAAGGTGTTGAATTTCATATTGACCCCAGTCCCAATCAATTGACGTAAATCTTTTGTTGGGCCGATCTACATGATCTGCTGTAATTCACTATACCTTGGAGACAAAAAGGCAGTTCCAACAATTCTGCCAAACCCGGTCATGGGATCTGTCGGGGTCCCTAAAAAATTGAAACGTGGACTGGAGGGTAATGACGACTGAGTGTCCTTCCTTCATAACATCGCCAGGCTCCACACTGTTTGTGCGAACAAGGACCTTCTTGGGTCCTTTGGATGGGACATTGTGACCCACCCACCGAATTCTCCGGACTTAGCGTATTCTTGGGTGGAAAACGCGTTTCCATCGATGAAAAGATGAAGTAGTCCGTGCAGAAGTGGCTTTCAGAGCTGGAGCAAATTATGTATGATAAGATGATGAGGGTATAAAAAAGCTGGTGCACCGGCTGAAGAATTTTATTGAGCTAGAAGGCGAATACGTAGAAAAGGAAGCACATATTTTGGAATATATACCCTGAAAATTTTATTGAAATCCATTTTTCGATTTTTAGCAGTAGTTTTTAGGATTTGAGCTGTAGGATTTAACTTGAAATTCCAGAAACTAAAATTGAGGCAAATTCCCCATTTGTTTTCATTGATAAACAGTTTAACCATACTGCCCTGATTACACCGTGGTTATCATTACATACGAGGCCTGGTACTCGTTAACTCAAGGGCAGGAAGCTTAACTGCCTGAGGAGACATGCCACTCTCCATCTGTGTGGCGCCCCCTAGGTGGGGGATCAGCGAACTAAAGATCGAGTCTCCCTGATGGTGAAACCTTCACAAGGAAATAGGAGTGGTGCGAAATGTTTTCGCATGTGTTTCCGATTCAGAAATTAATTTCAAGCTGTTAGAGGGAAATGATGTAACTTTTGAGAGGAGAATTTCCCTAAAAAATATCGTATGCACCGGGATTTGCATGATGAAAGAGATAAATACTTCTGTCTTCTCCAAAAGAATACTCGAAAGGGTTGCCGGGTTTCTGTGGTAGACCTATATGCCTCTATATCTAGCTTTCTAGATCTAACCCTTCCAACTTAGTGAGAAAATCTTACTACAAAGCAAAAATCGGCGACGTTTTTTAGCTCCAGGCAGTTCCTAACGTACTATTCAGTTTTAGCGAAAGAGTTTAAACCATGATCATTGCCTATGAACCATTAAAAATGTTCCGCTTATTAGTTCGCAACTGCACATCACGTTCCGACATGAGACAAACAACATTATACTTCACTATCGCAGAAATATATTTGACAAGTTAAATCCATCAACTGCCATCGATGAATATATTAATCCGCCAGCGTCATAGCTCATGCCTTCTTAAGGTTTGTTTTGTTGTGAAATGTCGTTGAGCATGCTACGAAAGAAGCTATCATTTTCTTGATTTACAATTTTCATTTCCACATTAGTTTTCATTTTTCTTAGCTGTGCTTAGGACGTTTCGTTGTGCCTTGGATGTACTTACTACTGATTCTCTCTTTGTGACATAATGAAACATGCATTTTTATTTTATTATGATGTTGCACTATTTGAAAACGCCGTTTTTCAATGCTTGTTGATGTTAAATTCTTGAATACGTACTATTGCTAGCTTATATGTTGTTCTTGTTACATCAGCCTTTTGTGGCTCTAGATATTTATTCTTTGTGCAGTATTGGTTAAAAATAATTATTGATGATAGGTATTTGAGGAATTCAGTACAAATCGTGGAAGGAATGAGCTTAGGAGGCTATTCATTCGACACGAAAAATTGTCAATATTATAGAACCAAAAATCTTCGAAATCTAAACGGCTCAAATTGTCATGGACGAATTTGGACACCTTTTACGAGTGTGTCTCAGCAACTAAAGTTGGTTACGATTCCAAAGTTCGTCATTTCCATGTTCCAATGGTCGATCTTCGTCTTTCAGGTAATGTTGTCCCTCTCTCATTATTCCTTATTGTTTTGGCCGTGGGTACGCCCTAAGATGAGAGTGGTGCAGTTGGGATGGGTTGCCCTTCTGGTCTGGGAGAACTTTATCCTGGGCAACTAAAGTTGGTTTTGATTCCAAAGTTCGTCTTTTCCATGTTCCAATGGTTGATCTTTGTCTTTCAGGTAATGTTGTCCCTCTCTCATGATTCCTTATTGTTCTGGCCGTGGGTACGCCCTAAGATGAGAGTGGTGCAGTTGGGATGGGTTGCCCTTCTGGTCTGGGAGAACTCTTTATCCTGGGCAACTAAAGTTGGTTTCGATTCCAAAGTTCGTCTTTTCCATGTTCCAATGGTTGATCTTCGTCTTTCAGGTAATGTTGTCCCTCTCTCATGATTCCTTATTGTTTTGGCCGTGGGTACGCCCTAAGATGAGAGTGGTGCAGTTGGGATGGGTTGCCCTTCTGGTCTGGGAGAACTCTTTATCCTGGGCAACTAAAGTTGGTTTCGATTCCAAAGTTCGTCTTTTCCATGTTCCAATGGTTGATCTTCGTCTTTCAGGTAATGTTGTCCCTCTCTCATGATTCCTTATTGTTTTGGCCGTGGGTACGCCCTCAGATGAGAGTGGTGCAGTTGGGATGGGTTGCCCTTCTGGTCTCTGGGCTGGGAGAACTCTTAATCCTGGGCCTTTGACCTGTCACTGAGAGAATCACATCTCTCTATTCTGGTACCGCGGGCGGGGAGAGCCCTAGGATACCGGTACAGAGACATTGTCCAAAGACCACCAGCCTGTCCCCAGTTGAGGTAGGATTCGCTTTCTACATTGCCTGGGCAGAGGTTTGCTTGTTGGGGCCTGGTATGGGAGTCGACCTTGGCATGTGAGTTTTGCAAACTGTCAAAAACTGGAACGGCGACCCGACTAGTTGAAAGTACAAGCTAGAACCGTTCCCTACCTGTGGGTCAGGTATTAATTTTGTGAGGCTACTGTTCACACAGTCCACTCTCTGTAATGAATTTGCCCCAGCTGCTTGGAGACTACTGGGTTTCCGTCGAATTCAGGACTCCTTTGGATGGAAAGAGGAAGAAAGGATAGCAATTGATCATTCGTGTCTGGGATCTGTTACTTCCAATCCTAACTGGAGTTCAGTGTTTGCTAAAGTTACTTACATACTTTCTGATAAGCCCTTGATGTTTCCCATGAAAATCTAGGTATTTCTCCTACCAATCGTCGAGATCGAGTTGAGTAGAAAAAAGTATAGAATTTTCCTGGTGGCGCTCATCTCAGTACTCAGCAGCCCTTTATTGTCGAATATTTCGTTAACTCCAACATTTCGAATATCATATTGGATACTTTTTCTCTGCTTATAATGAACAGGAAAAATGCGTATTCCTAAGGGAAAACTCACTATCCACTTCCATGTGGGTCTTCGACTCCATCACTCACCTTCAGCGCAAATCTATGGGCAGATCTGTAAATTAGTAGTGGTATAAGGACCTTAAAAATAACCTTGGTAGAAGGAGTGGCTACGTTTTTTTAGTATCTAAGTTCATTTTATGGTTATTTTCTTTTTCTACTTACTTGTTGATGGTGTCATGACGCGGGGGTCTGGTGTAGCCACTGTCGGTGAGGCGAGCGTTGTTTTGCGGTGGAATTTGTACCGACTCCTGCGGGGTCCGTGGGCTCAAGTCTCATCGCCGGCAGAGTGCAAATTGTACGTCAGCAGCTCTCATCGCCCCTCTCATTCCAACCTAGGGCGGTGAGGCATTGGGAAGCGATGAGCGAACTCATCAGAACAAATTCTGATCTTCCCTTTAGAAGACATGTTCACTTTACTTAACTATTATTGCTTGGTGGCATTACAAAAGAAAAAATATGATTTTTTAGTTTTTTTGTACATGTGGGGTCATACGACTTCAGCTGAGATGGTATATGAAATGGGATGCGCTATTTGGAGACCTTCAATGTGAACATTCAGGTCAAATTCCGTTTTACTTAAAAATTTGTTACTTTCGGAATCTTTCAAGTAAAACACGAAACCATCAGTAAGAAAGAAATTGCCACTTAAGAAAACAAAAGTGTAGGCACCAAAAGTTAGAAATTTCGCCAGACCAAGTTCTCCATAACCGGGGCATAATTGAGGGGCAACTGAAGCGAGTTTACTCGGCTCAAAGCACCCTAAAGCGTTACCTTTTGTCAGACTGCTGGGTTAAACCAACCCTCCACTACCGAAGCAGCTAGGGGTCATATGACTCCATACGTTCTTCAAAAAATCCATGGGGTCGAATGACCCTGTCAGCATGAGTTTTGGAATGTGTTCCTATCCTTGGCTGAACATCAACAAACAAGTCAGAAAACTACAGAAAACCTATGTTTATAATTGTGCTTAATTCAGTGTCGAAAGCAGTGCTTGCTGGCTGAAGCATTCTGATTGGTCGAATTTATAGATTGCAACATTTGTTTGCAACACCAAAAAGGGTTTTGGTTGATACTTCCTCTCCGTCCTCCTCGGCATATGATGTCTGATAAGGCATGGGTAGGCGTGGCATTGGATCTTAAAATCTACCGTTGACAATCCCCTATAAGTTCTAAATGACAACTACCAGTACCGTTGCTTCGCTCCTGCTTACCATTTTGCATACCTCGTCTTCTCTTTTCTTGATTCGTAATTTTTAGGGTGATGATTGTCGATTGAATTCTTGGACTTTTTCTTTTCTCCACCTCCAAATTTGAACATCCGTTGCTGTGGAAAAAGCACGGCAACTGACTGACGTTATGCCATTGCTTGGTGTATCTTATTTGTAGTCAGTAGAACTTGGTAGTCTCTAAAGTTGAGGAAAACCTATCGGATATTGCTTCCTGCATCCTTACGGTAGGACCAATAAGAAAAATGTGATGAGGCAATTTATGTAGACAACTTTATAGATCACAGCAATGATTAAAATACAACTCTATAAAATAGCTAGAGATGGAGTTGTGCTTCATCGCCTTCCGCTGAACTCCATTATTTACTAGATAATAGCGATGTTAAACTATCGATAGTTTGGCTTTCCAATTCTATGAATCCAAAAACTATTGATAAATCGTTGTATAAATTGTCAATGTTTACTAATAAAATCAATTCTAACATTAATGTTTAAATCTGAACTCGTAATTGGTTGCGAATTACACTTCAATACAAGTAATTAAATGAGAAAAATAATCATTTTAGATTTTTTGTAGTTCGAGTTTGTAGCAATCTATAAAGCGCTTGTTATAAATATCTGCCTGTAGATGAGAGGAAGTAATAGAGGGCGGTGTATACACTGAGGTCAATATTGGATCCACGTTGAATTAGAGGGTAATTCGAGGCGTTATTTTTTCAATCATCTCAAGGTTTAGTGATGGGCAGCTCAAAAAATGTGCTCCACCGTCTTTTTCGCTGTGGCTTCGAAGACATACGTCAGGGTCACATTGTTTGATGTTCTTCGGGTAGCTTCAGGTCAGCGCATGGCCTGGTCGTAGTCTTGCCAATGTCTTGAAAAACTGTTTTGGTATAGAAGTTGGGAGATCTCTGAACCACTCATGTTTTGACGGAGAAGGGAAGAACGAGATTCGGCAGCGGCTAGCATCGTAGATAGAATGGAATTTTCTCCAGAAAAAAAAACTCAAGGCGTTGGTCGGTATGAGAGAAACACGGATGAGTGAGTCTCAGGATGCTCCGCCACTGGAAGCGATATCACGCGACTTAGTGAGTAGGTACGCGACTGTCGAATGTCAAAAGTTTTATTGCAAAAACCAACTAGGTACAGCACAAAGTCAAAAAAACATAATATAAACAATCAAACATTGTGATTAACATTAATATTTAAAAATTCCGAGATTTAATAGAGCTCGACGTCAATCAATATAGCTTTTAGATTTGGTGCTAACCAACCCCCCCCCCCCCCCCCCCCCCGTAAAACATTCATCCACTCTGGCAAGACATTAAACAGGCGAACTCCATTCTGAATGGGGTTGGATCTTAGGCTGGTTGAAAGATGAGTAGTTGGTGCTGCAGGTGATTCCGGAATAGTTTTGATAGTCCGAACCACGCGGGACCAAGTTCAAATTGCCGTGTACCGATGTATACATTATGCAGTTGAAAACGAAGACTGATCCCATCTTGTGTAAAACCACCGCACGCGACACGAAGCGACGAGCAACTGATCCCATTTTGATGGGATCGGTCGCCTGTTTTCACGCGACTAAGCTCCCCTGTTCACAAATTTAATTAACCCTCTGAACAGTGTTCATTTAAACCTTTTTAATTTGAATTAAACGTCTTTTTACTTCGGATTAATCCTTTTTTTACTTTCATTAAAGCCATTCTGACTTTGTGTTAAACATTTTCTATTCCCACGTAGGAAAGTAAATGTTAGGTACTCAATAAAACGATAAATCACGAGTTACCTTTTGCTTTAATACTTTACTTTATTTTGGTAAGTCAAATACGATAAATACACTGCTCTTGGGAAAACTATAAAACTTGCAATATAAATCAGAGAGAAGAATCGTCCGAACTCGCGGGTAAAACCGAATAAAAAACAACAACAGTAGGTACAGAAAAGGGGCCGCGGACATAACAAACGCACCCATGGAGGAAGCATGAATGGAGCTACCTACTTATTTTCAACAGTAAATTTTGAAGAAAATTGACGCACGAAAACTTCATTCACTCAGAGGAAGTTCGTAGAGGACCATGGCTGAATTTGGTGACCAACGAATTGGAGGATGGTCCCCCATGAAGTGGATGATGCCCTCTGCGAATTGGAGGAAGGTCCCCCATAATCTTCTGTGTAAATGAAATTTTCATGCGTTAATTTTCATCAAAAATTTATTTTCCTACACGAAAATAGACAATTTTTGATTCAGTCAAAAAGGTTTAAATAAAAGTAAAAAAGGGTTAATTCGAAGTGGTAAAGGTAAAGCACCGTGGAGAAATGGTTAAAGCGAAATGAACGTCACAGAGATTTTACTCGTACAAATAGACTTGATTTGAAATTAAGTATGTCATCATTTTGTCAACATTTTCCAGACAAACAATCACTCCAGAGGTCATACCTAACGATTACTAGCGTTTTTTCTGTCAAAAAAGATATGGTGCTTTGGCTCTAAGCACCTTTGAGCCTTTGGCTAAAATTCCTGAAACAAATAGCTGCGCTTTTCGGCAGAGTAGGGATGAGGAGGAACGGGTGGAGAATCCCCTCCCCCCCCTGTAACACTTTTTGGGCAGTTAGTCCAAGGCTAAAGCGTGTTCCATGCTAAAAGGTCCAATTAACAAGGTGTATAAAAATAGGGCAATGTCAAAATCCTGCAGTGCGTTTCAATAAATGTGACATTTATTGAAGAGATATGAAAACTCGGCCCTTCGGACTTTGCCTTACTGCTTAGAGCCTTTGGGTAAAGTTCAAGAAACATGAAACATGCTCCTCATGACACTCGTCCGTCGCCCTCTTCGCGTCTCCCCTCCCACGTAACCTTTTTAGGTGGTTAGTCGAAGACTGAAGCATGTTCCATGCTTAAAAAAAAAATGGTTACCGCTTGAAGTTGTTACTAACTTTTCAAAGAACGATGATAAACTCGGGCCTCGCCGTACTGCTTAGAGCCTTTGGCTAAAATTCCAGAAACATAGAACATGCTTCAGCTGCGCTTTTTGAGTGAGTAGGGGTGGGGAGAAATGGGTGGCGAATAAGTGGAGGATAGAGATGGGAGAAACGGTTACATTTGCGTATTAGGTTCCACCGTTACCACTCTGGGCTGGTAATAGGTTCCAATAACCTGTTATTTATTAATAGGTTATCTCAGGGACCTTCTCACAAGCTCATTCCGACATACCATTCCAAAGTATCGTTTCTTTTCGTTCCTGACCTACGTCCGTTTGTTTATCATGTTATATCGTTATTCCATTCCGAAGTATCATTCCGTTGATCTCTAGTTTTCGTTTCCTACCTAAGTTGGGGTTTCTATCAAGTTATTCCCGACATATTTACGTGTTAGTGTATTTTCACTCTTTTTCGATTAAAAAACCCAAGCTATTGTTCTGGCTCCACACGTTTTGGAGCCTTCCCTGTATCGTTATTTAGTAACAGGATTATTTCGGTAATAGGTTCCAAGCGGAATTAACGAAACCCGGTAATAGGTTATTTTTAACTGTTACGTTAAATACCGCCCATCTCTAGTGGAGGACCCCCAGTCGTCTCGTACTTGTTAGTAGTTTCTTCTCATGGCGTCGCTTGGTATTGCTTCCAGTAGAGGACCAGGCTCTAGGGTATCAGGGTTGAATGGCAGGCCCTTTCGTCTGCCGGAACATTTCCTCTTATATTTGTCCGTCTTCTAATGCAGATCACGTCAAGTATTACGTGGTGTGCTCTTAAGGGGTGTTTCAATCAGTCGTCGTTCGTTCCAGTGAGTATTTCTCTCAAGAACCAGCGCTCAAAAAAATTTTGCTTAAATTTGAAATTTTCAAAGATTTTCGAAATCCATTAATGCATCTACCAAGGGAATTGGAAAACTAAAAGATTTCCGCTGGAATCATCAAAATTGAGTAATAATTGCCAGCAAAAAGTGGGAATAGACGGTTTTCCCCCTTTTTGCAGACAATGGGGTATTTCGGTGGGTCGGAAATTCAGGTTTTTGACCTCAGATTTGGATTTAGCACCCTTGAAAACCTAAATACTGCAACTTTTAGCCCAATGATACTATAACATGTGGTAGAAAAATTAATTAAAGAGATCACACGTTTGAAAAAAAGGCGGGCCGCCATAAACGCACACACACTAGGCAAGGACTACGCCGCGCGCATGAGTGAGTAGTATTTTGTAGTATCCAAGAGATTCTCCAAGGGTTTCATCTCTTCTCTGTGCATGGATACTTTTTCAAAGAGTTTTGGCTTGCTACATCACAATTGGCTAGCTACGTCACACCATTCAAATCTTCAACTTTCCTTAGCTTCTCTGATGTTTTAAAAACATTTTCTCGATAAACAGACCCGATTACCGTTATTCCTGAGCCATACTCTTTAAAAAAAAAAAATTGACTGGAATACCCCATTATTGTTTGATTTTGATGATTCCAGCGGCAATCTTTTAGTTTTTCAATTCCCTAGGTAGTTGCATTGTTTATACATTTCAAAAATCCTTGAAAATTGAACTTTGAGCTCCGGTTTTTGAGAGATATGCTAACCTGGAATGAGGAACGAACGGCGACCGACTGAGACCCCTTAAATAATACAAAGTTAGGCTTACAGTAACAAGACAGTACTATTCATAGTTTTGCGTCACTACTGGATAAACCTATTTTTTACATTGCCGTACTGAATTTTCTCAATTGACTTACAAAATTGACTGAATTTTCGAATTAACTTACAATTTCATTGGTCTAATTAATTTTTTTTGTTCTGCTTTCAGAAAAAGATCTACATCGTCATCTGCTTGACCATAACGTTAATAATTTTAATCATAGTTCTCTATTCTTTCTTATTTTAAGAAAACGGATCAATGTGAACCTCATTTCTTCGATGAAAAGAAGAAATTTATCTTTAATTGTTGTAAAAAAAAACAAGAAATAATATTGCTCTCCCATTGAGACGACGTGTTTTAGTAGTAACTCCGCTGTTTTGGTGTTGTACTTCAGTTAAACTCTTTTCCTACGTCCCGAATAGTATCATGGGATAGTATTTGTTCTATGAAGATAACTCCGATCACAGTTCCATCGAAATCATTTTTGCAATTTTTGACGGACTTGTGATCGTTGCAACAATTTCAAGCTCGTTTAGGTACGTATCTTTGCCACGTGTGGATATCGATATGATTTTCGTTGTATTTAATGGCAAAACTGTATAACTGAAGTACAATTTACCCAAAACTTACAACTAGTTGAAATACCTACTTGATGTAGACCCTTCCTTTCTCAATTAAAAACCTAAAATCTTCAAAATTAATGTTAAGATGTATTTTAGTGATGTTCATATCAAATTTTATCGTCGTTACATTACCAATTTTTAGCTGCAAAACGCGCAATTTTTGTTCTAACTTGATAGTTTATTCCTATTTTCTCATAAAAACTTGGCATTTTGTTGTTCAAAACAAATTATTTTGAAAACATTCGGATTTCTTGTCATTTGAATTAGGTTCGAGGTTGGGAAACCTAAAATTTAAGTTGCATTGCATATCTAACAGCTTGTCCTAGCGAAGCACACCAAATGTTTCCTTGTTTCGTCAAATTCGTGCGTATTGCAGCTGGAACTCCACAATTCGTGTAACAAAGTTTGGCCGCTTTTGTTACGAGTAGGATAATACCTTCGTAAGGTACCTACCATGATTTTTTTGTATCAGTTGCCGTCCAAATCCCTCGAGAATAATTACTGCCAAAGTCGTAATGCTTAAAGAAAATAATTAAAATCTCCACATAATAGGAGTAGAGGGATTTTATTAAGATCTTAATTTCGCATGTTATTAGCTTATCAAAATAATTTTTATTTGCATCAAAAAATTATTGTATTTTTGTTGTTAAGCTTGTCAGGAACGCAATTTCCATATTTGAGAAATTGGTGTATTTAAATGTGATCTGTGTCAAATAGGTGCTGTAAATTATTAGTAAAATAATAACCTTTTATTACCTACCTATTTATTTTTCACTCTTATATTGTTTTTAGAAATATTGTTACTGTGCATGTAAATGATGGGTTGATTTAGGAAAAACGATTGAATCTTACCTAACTAAGTATTTAGTGGACGAGAAGCCCCAAAAAACGTTGTTGTTTTAAACGACTGTTTATACTATCTACCTGATTTTTTGCAACGTTTCCTCTACCCTTAAATTTCAATCGGAATTTCATTCTGTTTTTTAAATTTTTTTCCAAGTTAGGGTCTGTTTGGAGAGGCAGTCCGGAACTGAAAAGGGGAGGGGATAGAGGCCAATGTACTCCTCTGGGCTCCTCCAAACCCCTCCGAACCGTTCAGGACTGCCTCTCCAAACAGACCACTGGTTTGATGTTGATGTCACAAAACATTATACAGGATGTCCCAAGACGAATGAACAATATTTCAGGAATCGATTCTACTAGTAATTTGCAACAACGTTTTCCTCTCAGCACTTTTGTTTAACCTGCTCAAAATGCCACTTTTTTCACTTTGAAGTTTTAGCATGGAACATGCTTTAGCCATCACCTAACTGGGGAAAAACGTGACAAAACCGTGGAATGAAAGTAGTGGGGGATTTTGTAGTAGAGAGTTTTTTCTGCCAAAATCTGACGGGCCCTGTTAGGAGGAAACTAGCGCGAGCAACTGAAGATGCTACCCAGTTGAAGGACAGGGGGGAGGAGGGAGGTGCTCATGCCGGGGGGGGGGGGGGCTCTAGGAATGGGTGGCTGTCGGGGGGGGGGGGGGAACCCTTTCATCGTCACCCGCTGTTGTCAGGAGGCAAATTCTCTGTCACCCGCGAACTCAGAGCTTTGTGAAGAGGTTCCACGGGCTCCGGCGGTGGCCTGCAAAAACTCTCAAATGATTTTCACTTACAACCGAACCGTTTCTATGGAAATGTATCGCCGTTAGTTTTCATCCCACGAAAATCGTTCGCCACTCGTTGAAAAGCCATCAATTTATGCGTAAATTATATACTGTAAATATGGACGAAGCTGAGATATACCTCTGATTTAAAAGAACTGTTAACAACATTCGCGGTAAAAACCAACTTCGATTTAGTGGATTTACTGATGTTGTTGGTTGGCTTGGTTTTTACGAATGTAATCAAAGGATCTTGAAATCTAGGCGAGATGTTGTTATGACTGCGGGCTTCTAGTTGTGATGACTTTGTTCTTCAACGCTTTAGATGTCTTAATAATAAGAATAATGTTGTGATTGAGACTGCTTTACAAAGTAGTGAGTCATCGTCTACTTCCACGGAAGAGCGACTAAGGAAGCTCATTTGCAAACTTGTATTACACCAAGAACATTCGAGAAGCTTGGACCGCTAAAGGAACGGCTAAAGCATGTTCCATGTTTCCTGAATTTTAGCCGAAGGCTCTAAGCAGTAACCATCTGGGGTCCAGGGGGCTTGTTTTTCTGTTTTTTCGATTTTACGGCATTAAAATGATCATAACTTCCTTATTTTCCAAGCAAGTTCAAATTTGATTACACCTTTGAAAGGAGCGTTCAATTCTCCAAATCATGAGTTCTTGGCCTTTCCAGACTAAATGCGCACTATCATAGTCTTTTTTAATTCAAACTTGAAAATTTGTCAATTTCTGTTCTTTGTTTTCAAACATTTTTGTGATTTTTGCCTACTAAAATACGGTCTTGAAACATGTTCCGTTTCGTCAGCTTCCCAACGGTAGATCATTTTTAGGATTACTATGAATTTGTGGGGGAAAATCGAGTTTCAATACGAAAAAACCTGAGTTAAAAAAAAAAAAAAAATGGGTGGTTTGACAAGAGACACCGGGGTTGGACGAAGGGGTGCCACTTACTGGGTCTCCACCTGGGTATCCACTTATTGGATACCCTCCTAGCTATCCACAGGGTCTCTACCGTTCAGACGAACCAAACTTCAAGGGTCGATTCTACAACAAATTTGCAACAAAAAATGTCTCAGGAATTTTTTTCAACTCACTCAAAATTCGAAAAGTTTTTTTCGTGTTTTCAACCTTGCGGCACTAAGCTGGTCATAACTCACTTATTTCTCATATACTTTTGAATGTTATTCCACCGTTAGAGAGAGCGTTAAATTTCCTATTTGTTAAGGGAAATCCGATTTCATGAAACCATTAATTTGTAAAAGTTCAAAAATAGGTCAATATCAAAATTTATAATTTTTTGTCGAAATCCACCTTTTTTTAGTGGTGATGATTTCCCCGTAATAAATAGCGCTATTGTGGTGCACTCAACGGAAAAAACTATCCCGAGATCTCAGCTTCCCAACGGTATGTCGGTTTCAAGGTTTTAGGTAAATTTCTTGAAAAAAATTAATTTTTTTAATTCAAAGAAACGCGATTTTTGAAGCATATTTCGCTATTGATACGAGCTAGGCAGCGGAAGTATTACTGCTCTCACTTTTCAAGGATTAAAATGAAAAGTCCTCCAAGATCAAATTTCCACTCGAATTTTACGTTTTAGATCTTCCTGAACAATTTTGGTTCCATGTCTGACAGTCGGTGGCCGGACAGACAGTGGTTCTATCTGACAGTCGGTCTGTGAGTCTGCAAATCCTTATAAAAGGCAAAAGTAATACGAAGCGCCTGTCCGATTTTGATGACATTTTCAGCGATGTCCTCTCATACAATAAGTATAGAACAATCGTCAAAATTTGGTAAGTTATCATCTAATAATTTGAGGTATATATCATGAAGTAAAGTAGCATTTGTGAGAAAACTGTGAGAAAAAAAATGAAAAGACGTGAACCAGGAACATACGTGGATTAGGAACTTAGGTGATTGGTCTGTCTAGGAACTAATGTATGTGTGGAACGCCACCGCGCTGGCCGGGGCGTCCCGACCGGCCCGGACCCACCCACCGTGGCGGCTCCCGGGGCTACCAATCCATTTCTGGAGAGGCAGCCCTGACGAACAGCGCGGTCTACCATAGAGGCAGACCACCCATCCCCAAGAAGCACCAAGGGGGCCGGCCAGGAACCCCGGACCAACTCCCAAAATTTATCACAGGGGCTACACACATACACACATATAAACACAATCACAGTCATTCCCAATATCACAGACGAGGTATAAAAATCACAGTCAGTCTAAGATCACAGGTTGATTATAACTAGATAACTGAACATGAAATAATAAACATTTTAGCAAGCGAGAGTACTAGGTTTATTCCTCTGCTGCTCGAAAAAAGATAAGAATAATACCTAACAATATTCTGAATAAATAACAGTTAAAACATAACAGGAAAATATTATAGAAAGTTGCTAGGAGACTTTATTGTTCCAAATTTTTGGTTCATCTTAATGGTAGACACCTTGTATAGCTTCACCCCCCACCCACGCCATTTTTGTGAGAGGGTTAATAAAAAACTGCTCGGAGGGAAAAGTTGTTACTGTTTTAAGTTATTACTCGTACTTGTAGAATCGATTCCTTAAGTATTGTTGAATCGTTTCGGGACACCCTGCATCTCGAGAGGTGGAGCATGAAATACGTATACTACGGAGCCATTCTGGAAACTTCGTAAGGACACAAAAACTGCTTTGCTGTAGGTTTACCTCGCAATCTCTGCATTCTTTTGAAGAAGATGAAATTATTTATCAACTTCGCCACCCCAGTTTTCTAGATGTAACTGCGAGTTACCGCGTATTAGGAATATTTATTTAGGAACTTTTGTCGATTATGACGACCTACACATGGAAATTTAGGCTGAACAAAGGGGAATACAAGTTTCTATTTTTATAAACTGTCCACGATTTCCCGTGGCTTTCTTACTTCATGTTTAAACAACCTTCAAGATTATCAATTGAGCTTAAATTTTATTGAATTACGAGGAGTTCAGTGTTTTATTTTCCCAGTGATGCACCCCTGCATTAAAATTATTTATTAACGTAACTTCCCTTCGGATTTTCCTTTTTATAATCACCTCTAGCTCCTCTCAATCGTCATAATTTCCGATTGAAAAAAGGGCCCTACTTTCTTCAATATCCTCCTACCTACTCCATGAATAATATATTAAATTCGTCTATTACATTAATTGTAAGAATATAAACACATAGGTACCTGAGTACCTACCTACTCCTAGAAGGTTACCTGTTGATGACGGTTAATCCTATCGTTAAGTTGAAATGTTCATGTTTACTGACTGTTAATTTTATGTTTGAAGCCTGAAAATGTTTAAAGATAGCTGCCTAAAAGGGGGAATTATAAATTATTAATGTTCGATATGTACGTACTCCACCTTATTTTTTCATGCTGAATTCGCATTTCCAAATGTATATATGATGTTAAACTGTTCGTTCTCGTTTTTGTTTTACCTCCATCCTTTTCCGTACCGATCATTTCTTTTATTTCGAGACCAATTATTATTTCAATTTTTTCCCCCATCAATTTTTATTTAAATTTTTGTGTGAATGTGCGGGTGGAAGAGTTGAAAAATATGGCAATGAAACCATGAGTAGATGATGCGTATTCCATTGCTAATTCTAGATGCAATTGAATATAAATTTTTTTAAACCCTAGGTCTTATTTTGTTTAATTTGTATATAGAATTACTTTGAATATTAAGTCAAGAGTACTCACAGCAAAAATAATTGAATAAATTAGTGGGCAAGGTAGACCTTCTTATTCCAATTGAAATTTGCATATAAAAATTTTTAATTCGCTCAAAAGTCGATTGGATACGGAAATATGGTAATCATTTTGAATGAATATGTACTTGCATACGTCCTGTGAGTTGTCGCATTTCCTAGTCAAACTAAAAACTTTTCATTTAAAAACGAGCGTTTTGGATTTTGAAAAAAGTTCATGTCTGCATGGCGAGGTACCTGTACCGTGAGCTGATCGAAGGCAAAGGTTTGATTGTGTAAACATTCGAGTTACCTCGTCCCAGAAGGTAGGTACTCAACATTCAGAAGTCAACTTCAACCGCAGAGATTGGTGAGGATCAGCAAGCAGAAGTTATATAACCCTTTAAGTGTTGGTGGTCGCTAGAGTAACCACCCATCTGATCCCTGAAAGCGCAAGCCATTTTTCATTGAGAATCAGGCTGAAATGCTTTATATTCCATTCATAATAGCCCCAAACACCCTCGCTTTTTAGGGCCGTAGTCGACAAGGACCAGGTCTCGCTACTGATCGCCAATGTCCTTCGAGGGCAGGGCACTTAAAGAAGAAGAATAGCCCCAAGACTTGAAAAAAAACATGACAGTCAGTTTGTAAAAGCTTCTGTTTTGTTATAATTCAGGTTTCCTGGTGGTCAATATGGCGACCACAGAACTTTCAGGACAATGCACTGATTGTAAACAAAGTACGGCTCTCAAGGCTTAGTGGTCTCTATAATGACCACACTTTCATGGGGGGTGATACGCGGTCATGGAATAAATGCGCAGAACCTCAGAATAAGATTTCTATTCATATATTTATGCTTGACGGTATTCAGTTATAGACATGACAGCTCTGGGAATTAGTCGCACTGATCACAATGGTCATGCGCTTATTTAGAAGTGTAGACGCTTATTTCAATCACAGAAAAGATATCAGGAACTAGAAAAAATTTGCTAGTAAGGCACAAAGAACCACAAAGACTTGAAAAAACATGACAGTCAATTTGTAAAAGCTTCTGTTTTGTTGTAATTCAGGTTTCCTGGTGGTCAATATGGCGACCACAGAACTTTCAGGACAATGCACTGATTGTAAACAAAGTACGGCTCTCAAGGCTTAGTGGTCTCCATAATGACCAGTACCGGTACTGGTACCTATTACCTCCTACTCACCTACATGACAAGAATAAATGGCACAGAATTCCCAAATCCGCCACTGATTTTGGGAGACCCATAGTTGAAACGCTGAAGGCTTGGTGGTTGCTACAGCGACCACCTCTACTTGTCACATGGCATCGGGGCTGGAGCTCGGATTATCCAAGCCGAACATAATTTCGATTGGAAAAACACTCCAAAGCGCGTATTAGGTTTCAGATTCATGAAACCGAATTGATTTGACCATGAGAAGAGTTTTCATTAGTGAAAAAATCGGGGAAACAGGAGTGATGTCGGGGTTATCAGCATGGGAATCAGATGAAATACCGATGTTTTCAATCTAAATGGAAGTTTTTTATGGCTACAAATACTTGATTGAAGTAAAGTACATGAAAATCTCTTACTTACCTCAATCGGAAAACTGCCAGCAGAAAATTCAAACGCTGGAAACATCCACAAACTGGAACCACTTTCGTAACCTTCCAGAATCAGGGGCAAGATACTACACATGCATGGACCTAGTATCCATGGATACTAGGTCCTTGTACACATGTGATAACTCTAGCAACCACTTTGATGGTTGGAATCGATCCTACTGTTCGATCGATTATTTTTGTGTTCCTATCGATTCCTTGCAGTTCAAAACATTGATATAGTGGCTCCTTCGCGCACTCTGACTTAGACGTTTCTAACTAATGCAGTAAAGCAGGTGGTTAATATAGGGACCACAAATCCTTCTGGGAAAAGTAGTGTTCTGTTCCTTGAACCCTAAAGGGATAATTATAGGAGAAGGTATTCCTTCATTATGCGCATCCCTTCGTTGTGCACTCTCATTTTGTTGACTCTCACTCTCACTTTCCTAAGTTTTTATTCACGATGAATAAAAATTAATTTTATGAAAATCATGAAAATGAATGAATTTTATTCACGATAATTTATTTACGAATCGTGATAGTGACTCCGATGAAAAGATCGCTGGTACGTACCTAACAATGCTGATATGAACTACGTTTCAACATATTCGTAGGTATTTCGGACGTTTCACTTATTCAATCAAAATAATTTCAATAATAGTGTTGCTGTTAAGATAGCGGTGAGTAAGGTACAATGGATCCTGAAACAGGTCATTCATAACCTGGATCTACCAGAATTCCTAATAAATGTCCTCTATTTTTCACTAAATTGGAAATGTTTGTGATTTCAATAAGTCGTTGGAAGAACTCTGAACCCCGAACCAATGAAACTCTCTAAGATAAACGATAAATTATTGGTTTCATTTATAGTCGTAGCTCACGAGAAAAACTGTTACTGAAGGTGATTGATCCATAACGTCCAATGGGACAGGATTTTCACAAGAGGCGCATTCTGTTGCACTTGAATCACCTTCCATGCGCGTGAGCTACTGATGTGCAAATTACTCGAACAAAAACGAAGTGAAAAGACATTTTTTTCGAATAAAAATTAATTTACGGAATTCGGCCTGTTTTGGAATCACAATGACATGAGCGTCCGTCCTTCCTGTAATCGTGAATTCTTTTGTTTCATCGGTTTTAATGAAGGTTTTCCTTGCTCCATACTTCGGGAATGAACTCATCTTAAGTGTCTTTCACCTCAGAAACGAAAAATTTCTATTCGCGTTAGTTAATTTTTGCTGTGAGTTGATTCTGACTTCAGCTGTAATAAATAGTGTTGTGTTTCAATACTCGTACAACAATATTAATATATTGAGATAAATTCAGTTGAGCAGAGACACATATTTTTTTGTACTACTGTGTCAAAAAAATTGAACTAATTTAGCATTTTAGATTAAAATTTGAGGCATTTAATAAACTTGAGACATTTTTTGTTCATTATTTAAAAACATTGCTAATGAATAATTAATTTGACAGAGGGACCTTTTACTTGTAGAGGCAATACAAAAATAGCGATATTTTCTCCATGAAATCTTCAATTCACAATATTTCCAACTCAATTCTGCGCAACCTTCAAATTAGGTACCGATTGAGTCAGTGTGTGACGTCTCGTGGTGGGACAACCTTTTCATAAGTTACTGATTTTTGTTTGTAATTATTTCGCTTCCTCGGCGTAAAGCTTTCCAAAGGAATTGTGAGGAGAGAAAAGATAATCATTCTACAATCGGGGTCATGTAGTTCATTTTTTTTTTTTTTTTTTTTTTTTTCAAAATTGCATAGCGAGATTTATGTGAGCTAGGAGCATTTTGATGGAAGAATCAAACATCACTGGCTCGCAAATTCCTCCTTCTGATTGTGCTTATGGATCACTGATGTTAGAGCCAGTCAGGTCAGGTTTTTATTTGGATTGGCGACCGCTCAAGGGTGGGATCACACCTGACACATTAGAGAGTTACAGTGGCAGTCTTACCCTCATTCCGTGAGAAGCTGCTAGGGCGAGCATCTAGTGGATGCTAACTTTCCAACATGAGTCTCACGGGTTTGACGTTGCTTTAGATTTTACAACACTCCATAGTTAACGTTAACTCAGTCTGCAGTTTTTTTTTTTCATTGAACTGATGAAGAGAAAGAGGAAAAAAAATATGTTTATTACCCAAATTATACGTAAAAATATTTAAAATGATTGTGAGTAATGATTTTAGTCTGAGGTGTAAATGACAGACGACCGAATTCAACGAGATAGGTAGTTTATGATCGATCTTGGACTAGTCTATTTTTCATATTATATTCTAATGTTACCTTCGAATGTCAAAGGAAAATAAATACTAAGTCGGTCAAAAAGCTATTGGTAGTGGAAACTTTCCTAGAATGGGAAAGAAATTGAGATTGATCATCCAACCGATCTCATCAAGATCGATCATCCAACATCCACACTTCAGACCCCGCAACAGACTGAAATGTATAATGGATCAATTCAATTCTTCAATCCACTTTGCCACGACCCCAAAGTTAAGTAACTCGCGAAAGATCCACAGAACACTTCAAAACAAAAGAAACTGACTGATCAGATGATTGACGGCGACTCACCTATGAAACAAGAGGTTGAGTAAAGGTTATCCTCACGGGATTTCCATGACACTCGCCGTTCCCACGATAAATGCGTATTCTGTGAGCCTCACATGTTCTGTGAAGCCCGCTTCACCATGACTCGCGTTTTTTACGTCTCTTGGCCTGCTGTAACTCTCTATTACGTAGTTGTAACAACACAGAAAGAAACAATTCTGATCTTTTCTTTGGAAGAGGTGATGACGTCTTCGACGCCAGGAAACTGCAGTCGGACGAAAATTCAACGTGAAATGGTTGTTTACATCACTTACCAGCGGTCCCACACTGACTTTTTTGAAGATTATAAAAAGTTGGCTTGCTAATACTGGGAAATGAGGAATTTGAGAACAAATATCTTCTATTTTTAGTCCTCTTACAGTAATATTAATCCAGGAGTAGTGCCTTGCATTAAATAGATTCACGTCAATTTTTCAAACATTACGCATAGAAACTAGTAAACTACCTACTCGAGGAGTATTTGACCAATGCACGATTGGATAAAAATGAACCCTTGAGTATAAAATTATTTTCAAAACCCTCAGAAGTGTCATGAAGTAGTCGATCTGACAATAACTTACGATTAGTTATCCGTTGAAATGTGTTGACTTCACTCTGGAAGTTCATTATCCGAAAGTACGCATTCCATTTTTGAAAATCTCGCTGAGATGATCTTAAGGTTAGAATTGACTTTTAAGTAGGTAGGTCATGATTTTAAATTCTCAACTATTTAATAGATAACCTACTCAAAAGATTTTAGTATGTTTAATAATCTCGATTCTTGTTGTTTCCTTGTCCCGAGCAGAAGAAGATTATGATCTTGATATGCCTATCAGTACTTGGTCTTGTGTTGGCATCAACCGTCGCTGGATACTTCGGCTTCTAAGTAAGTTAGAAAATATTGTACCTATTTTGTTGTAAATATTATGAGAGATGGATTTTTGTGTTCTCGAGGAATCTCAATTGTGTTAATGTTTGACGCCTTGGAAAAATTAGTAATACTATAGTGAATTCACGTTATTTTATACCAAATTGAGTAAACCGTCCTTCAACCCCTGAAGAACGTAATAAATTTACCAAAAGCTTGGCAAAGAAGGAGTTGAATTCCTGTTGACCCCTGTCGTAAATTGTTGATAATAATATTACGAGTTATTTGTTTATTTCGTATTATTTTAACTAATCAAGTGGTAGCAATTGACCAGTTTGAACTTACCCTTAGAACTGGCATCTTTTAGACGCTTCTGAAAAGTTATTATTTACCAGAAAATAAATTGTAAAAAAGGTGAGGAGTAGTCTAAAGAGTTTAGTTATAAATCATTATTAGGTATAATTTGCAGTTCTTGAGAATTATTTCCAAAATTTTGGGGAATCCCCAATCACAGGAGTGGGGAACTCCTATAAGTATTCTGCTTCCTAAGGCCCAAGGGTGGGTTGTCTAGAACGAAGTACTCTTGAGAAGCGAACCTCTTGCTTTCTTACCCTCTACAGCCTTGCCAAATTCAATAGAAATACTTCCAAGTTCAAATTGGTCAGTTTTAGCGCAACCTACAACTTCCTTTACAGGGTTTTACATTTCAAAACGGTCATAATAAATCTGAAATCACTTAGAAAAGGAAAAATTGCTTTCCTTGACGAGGGAAATTGAAAATCACCAAGGTCTCACCAAAATGACGGGATGTCCTCCAGGAACAAATAAAGTCCTTTTGGAGGTAGCCGGTAAAAGGTAGACCGTGAATCTCACAGAGGTTGGTTCATTCGACACATACAAGAAAACTGAACCCTGTGAGACCAACAACGACCTCTCTGAGCTACCCCACCAGGACTCTCATCTCCGATTGGTGATATAGAATCCATGATCCATTTAGGAATTATGAGTATCCATAGGGACAGCTTGTTTCGATGTGTTCGTTACTGGGAACCAGCGATTCCTCCCCAACCAGTCCCTCCCCACCCAGGTATAGGTCAGTTTCGAAGAAAACCACTATGTACTAACGACTAATCCGTTTATTGTACAATGGATAAAATGTACTAATTAAGGATATTTATGTTGAAAATTTGTTCAACAATTATTGCTATGTTAAAAAATCCTCCCCAATTTTCCACTGACCCTTATAGCAAATTGGTAAGGGTCGTCGTCGGGAGTTTGACGAGCAATGAGTTGCCGGATCCAATTTTCTTTTCCTTTTTTTTTTTGTTCGAGCATGGGAATGTGTTTTTTGGTGTCAAACGTCTTTATATAAATTTCAGTTTGAAAACCAATTAAAGCATGATGAGGTGACGCAAGGGGCACGTACAATCCTCGTTTGTAACTAAAAACAAGAGCCTTTCTCAGTACCCTCCATTATGAACATTGTATCGGCAGCTCCCGGATCAGGCATGATCGAACATTGACAACTGAAATCGTTCATAGCCCAGCGCCTCCTCCGCGGCGGGAGGAATTAACGCTCAATTACCTGCTTCCCATCAGGAGGAATCGCCATCCCCCTAGGACCGTTATTTCTAACTTTCCATTTTACGGAAAGTAAAATGGATGTGTTTTTCCTGTACCCCCTTAATGTTAGGGCACCGGCACATGCCTCTGACAGGAGTAGAGCGGTTAGGGAGCAGGTACAAATTCTCTGCTTCCGAGCCTGTTACCTGGTTGGGCTTCTGGGGATAGCAGTAATGCCGTAAAAGGCTTATTAATCATCTCAATTACCAGTACCACGGGCGAGGGGAGCCCCAGGCTACAGATGCACCGACCTCGGTCAAAGCATCATCTGCCTGCTCCTCAGTTGAGGTTGGATTCGTGGTGGTCGTGGTTGAGCAAACCCTACTTCATGGGCTTGTACCAAGAAGGCTACAAGGGGAGAGGTGGTCTCGTCAAGGGCTTGTCCCCTGAAGATGTCTCTCGGCATGTGAGTTCTGTTATGAACTCGGGTACCAACCTGTCTAGTTGGTAGAACCTTAGCTAGAAGGTTCGGCCTAACCTGTGGTGTTAATACAAACAGGTACCTAGAGGAGCTGATAGTCATGACTAGCTCCCCTAGGGCTCTCTTGTGGTGAGTTCCTTCCACTCCCTCGATCACCCTTCTAGGGTTTTCGGGGTTTCATCTATCTGCTTGCAGATGGAGGGGGTTGCGAAATCCAGTTTGGATCGGCTCTCCTTGAAATCAAATAGTAGTTATTTTCCATTTTACGGGAGGAATCGCCTGTTGCCCGTTTGTTACAGAAGAAGAAAATAAAGTATTCAATCGGATTCAATGCGTGCATGCTTATTATTTCAATCACAAGTTCACAACAGGTGATGTCACGTCCGATCTATTTACCTATTAGGTTTGTTATTCTAATAGAACGTGACACTACTAATTCTGCTTCTGAGTCTACCAAGTTAACAGAAGCCTTGCTTTCACCAAAAAAATGTTCTCAAAATTTCCGCTCGCGTTTTACATTTCAGGCCTTCCAGAACAATTTTGATTCCGAGTCTGTCATGAAATCCTTGTAACAGATAAAACTATTCGAAGTCACTTCATTCATCACTCTATTTCATTAATTTTGTTCTTTTTCAGGCGAATCCATGTTATATTAACCTGCGGAGGAGTGCAACCCTTCTAGTCATTTTCTTTACTCATTAACAAATAGCCTATTAGCTACTATATTAGTAAGTTTTCAATTATATATTTTGCATATACACCGTATATTCACAGTTATACATTTCTGTACAGGTAGTTTCAGATATATTATATATATTTGTATTATACAAACTTTCTTCCAGCATTTTTAGACCCATTATGTTGTTACTTGAACGGTTACAAACAGCTCAAGTTTTTTCATCTATTGGTCATTCAGTTGAAACTTCCCTGTTTGCATTATCCCCCCTCATGCCAGTTTTATGTTAGTTTTTCAAAAGAATAATTAAAACAATTATTTGAAATTTCGTCGTATTTTCACAACTCCAATACGTTTTCAGTTATTTCTCTTTCTCGTTAAAACACAATCCTGATTACTTGGCAGGGGCGGCTTTTTAGGGATTGATGAGATGAGGCTCACGAAGATTGCAGGGAAAATTATGAAAAATGGGTGGTTCGGTAAACTTTTAATCTTGGATGAAATTTTGAGGGAAGCGTGTCAAGGGAAGTCTTTCTGCGGAATTGATCTTTGGTATCTTCCTTTTTTTGAAATGTTGTCTTCTCAACTTGAGTGTGGAACAAGTTATTCACTCAACAGTCCATGCAGAGTCCATAGTCCCTCAGTGTTGGGGATGTCCTCTAAAAGCCGATTCACATTGGACGGGCAGGGCAAGGCAAGGAAAGGACCAGGCAGGGCTCGATCACAATCGGTATAATGTAAAAGTAACACGTTCGTTCACACTGAACTGGTTGGGTCAGATCAGTGACTGTTCCTTGCGCGAACCTTGCCCAGCCGATCACAACCGGAGCCTGCCACTTCCCTCACCCTGTCACTTGCCTTTTGATCAGCAAGTTCTTCGTTTTTATCACCAACTTTTTCTGGTATTTTTGTTGTGGCATGGAGGACGAACGTTTAATCGAATATGTGCTGGAGAACAGCGAGCTGTTTCACTTGTCCCATTGAAAATATGTCGACAATGTGTGGAAAACGAAGATTTGGAATGAAATTGGAAGTGAACTTGGATAGATTAAATGTATCTATCTACGTACCTACCTATTCATAATTTATTTTTTGGTTGATTATTCTTTTTTTCCTATTTCCTCGACATGTTTTTTTTAAAATATATTTTGGACAGAGACTACTCTGGGTTCTGTGGACGCATAGACGTTTTCAGTGTACTCTTTTTTTTATCTTCCTTCTCTTCATCAAGTACTGTTCGCAGATAGAAAGAATGCGGCTGGCCAATTTTTCAAAGGGTATACCTGCTAACATAGACGACTACCTGTTCCAAAATCTTAGGTAGCCTGGTGAGTCAGGCTGGGGAAAGGGCCGAGCCTCCATATCTCAGACCGAGTTAGAGAGCCCCTGTAGATTGTGCCCCTCCACTCTGCCAATTGTTAGGAAAGAAGTCCATCTCGATTGTGAGTTCACTTGCCTTTCAGGTTTACTCTTCATTCACCTTTAAAAATTTGAAAGAAGCACCATCCTTTACTGGAAATAATTTTTTGTAGAATAATGGGAAATTTGGCGCCCTTTCTAACGGTGCCCTTTTTTTACATGTTTACGGTAAATTAAGGTAGTTCTGGTAATTTTAGTGACATGTTCAAGAACACGAAAAAAAATTTGAAATTGAAAAAAGTCTTGAAAAAACAAGGTGTTAAAACAAAGATGCAACGTTTCATTTTCTTACTTAATGTACGATCGATCCTTGAAGTTTGGTTGACACCCTGTATAGAATTGGGAACCACTGCCTTAAAGTACGCGAACGTTCTGTGAAAATCAATTCTTCTACTTCATCATTGGTCGGTGGTCAATAACCCTCGGTCTCATTTTCCCTGTAATACACAAGGACAGCTCACCAAACCATCCGCATTCTTTCCATCTGCAAACAGTAACAACGCAGTTTTGACGTACCGGTTGACCTGCCCACCAAATGACCGGGAGATGTGAATACTCGGGATCCGTCAAGGCATGGTCAAGTCATTGAACGGTCCTTGCCCTGCCCGTCTAATGTGAATCGGCCTTTAGGCGTTCGAAGAGGGGGGAAAGATAACTATTACAAGACAGATCCCACATTAAACCAAAATGATGAAGGATGAAGAACATTAAATATTCAATAAAATTTTTATTGAGGCGAGACTGTGGAAGGCAACTCCTTCAACTTGAACAAACCACGACAACATGGCTGGTTTCCGATTAACAACTTTTTTCACGATCTATTATTTAAATGAGAGAATTGTCTTTCGAAATTGTTTTTCTTGAAATTTGAGTGTACTTAGAACTTTCGACATTATCCATTTCCGATTTCCATTGCATTATTCCTGTCCTGTCACTCGACTAGTCAAAATAAGCTGGTTCCCAATCCGCTTGGGACCAGCCAGGGTCAACTCAATGGGGGAATCGTTAGAAATTGCTCCCACAGGCACAGAAGCTTGACTGTGTCTCAGTTTGGCGTTTTAGAAGAAAATAAATTAGAAGAAAATAAAGCGTTTTTTTCCAAGGACGACTCCTTGTCTCCAGCGAGCCTCTACAAATTCACTCCGAAACCGCCCTTGTCTCAGTAATTACTTGATCGTGGCTCATTTACTGATACCTGAGGGGGGTTGGGGTTCAGACCGTTAGTGCAGCATTTCATTTTGTTGTTTGAAAATGTATTATACTCGCAAATCACAACCAAAATCCATATCCCCTACACAATCATCTTTTTTTTTTTTTTTAATTTTTGTTTTCAAAATGACGTCATTCCATTTACTAACCCATCTGCTCACGAGTGGATCCAATTTTTTCGGACGCTTCGCTCGACCCCCACTGCCATGATATATTTTTATCGCCATATTATGTAAATATTTAAATACTTTGTGTATGTTTCTCTAGAATACATTTTCGTCCTACACTCGCCCTCAATTCCAATTTTGAAATAATTAACGAACATTTAATCACTGATACAATTGTCCTGAAGGATGATAATTAACGATCTCCATGTTTCCACTATAAGTTGGGCTCCAGCGTTATTCGGACTCGAAGACATTTTTGGATTGAATGGTCCACGTTTGTTCCCAACTGTCCATCGTTTTATGGCAGAGATGTGGCAAAGTGATGTAGTATTACTTATGAATCTAGGTAGAGTTTTGAAATTTTCGACCCTGACTCCGATTTACAGATTGAACAGGCTTTTGATGTTGAAGTTACTCCGTTTGTTCAATCATGAACACAAAATTTCGTTCTTTCTCCATAGAATCGATGATTTTTTACGTCTGGCCAACGAGCTCTCCTTATGTCTGCCATCTCTTCCAAGCGCCTCCCGCCAAAATTGAGTTCCACGAACACCAATTAGTTGAATTTAGTCAGGCCACAAAAGATCCTGGACGGAAATGGCTGGATGTCCGCTAATTTGTTCACGTATGTCTTCATTTGACCTAGCGTATATTATAAACAACCTAAAAATGCCCAACCCTAGGAGGATGGAATGGACTCGTGACATTGGTGTGTTGGTACAGCTGTACTGGGACTGTGGAACCGATTATCTACAAGTAACGGTTCCATGCAGTGACAAAAACTCAGCACTTACTGGCACAGCATGTAAAGCATGTAATTGCAATAATAACTCTTCAGAGGTTGAATGAATGAGGTGAATTAGAGGTTCAATTTCTATTGTTCAGGGTAGCGCCCTTAAGATTCAGTTCCCCAGACCAAGAAGATATTGTGTCATGGAACGGCTCAGTACTGGTTAGCATTGAAGTTGTCTCAAGTATTCTGTGGCATGAGTGTGGCTGAAGAAAGACTACTTGCTACTTTTGTCCCAGGGATGATTTTATCTGAGAGGAGAACCTAACTTACCCCAAAGAAAGCTAAAATGCTCTTGTTCTCAATACGCACCAATTTTGATGAAGACCTTAAGTGATTGGAAAATTTTTTCCATAAAAAATGACGATGGCAAATCCAGGAGTGTTGTACCAGAATGAACTGCATTCTTGAGGTCATGAGTTCAACTAGACTGAATTAGAACAATTTTGAAGCCAACAGAATGTGCGAAACACATGAGTGCATCAATCGATCCAAGTCATCACCTGGGAGGCGTTCTGGATCGA
Organism: Apolygus lucorum; assembly: GCA_009739505.2. Classification (NCBI taxonomy): domain Eukaryota; kingdom Metazoa; phylum Arthropoda; class Insecta; order Hemiptera; family Miridae; genus Apolygus; species Apolygus lucorum. The sequence continues at coordinate 7,018,652 of CM019168.2, read as the reverse complement.
TCGATCTACTGCGCTTGCAATGTGTTAAACTGTAACAAAAAATTATTCTTTTCTTGAAATGTCTCTTTTTTAACACTTGTTTGAATTGTTTCTTTTTGTATTGCAAGTTGAGATTATGAAAGTGAGATTTCGTCCACAAGTAGTAACGGTAGTGAAACTGTACCTGTCATTTGGAACAGTTACATCTTAGTCACCATTACTGTTGGAACCGTTCTAGGGAAATACCTGGACCAACACACCCCTAATTTACATGACAGCTATTAACATATATCGATATTATAGAACCAAGGAGGTTGGATACAACTGAAGTCAGCGCTTGGGAGATATGGCGGACATGAGGGTGACTAAAGGAGAGCTTGCTAGCCATATTAATAGTAATGCTCGTTTCACACTACTCTAGCTGTCGGGCAGATGACTCTGATCACCACCTGGTTGATAAGGTGCGTCCACACTTGTGCGATTTTGTCTTTCAACTGTCAACTTGCGTCATGGGCCCCTTGACGCATGCTCGAGAGGCAAGCGATTCCTGTCCACATTTGTGCGTCAGTTGTCTTGCAATCTTCGCGATGGAATCGGTAGAAGCAACTTTGCAGTGTATATATTGTGATTTCGGATTCAAAAAAGAAGAAATCGAGAAAGAAGCGGTCCAAGTGGATGATTAACTTTTTGAAAGAGCGGGAGAATTATGGAAAAGCAGATGACGTGCTATTCAAAAATTTTACTAGCATGTCAAAGGCCAACTTTTTGATTTGTTGAATATGATAAAGCCCAAAATTGAAAACAAAGACACAAAATTCAGAAAAGCAATACCCCCTGAATACAGGCTGGCAATCACACTATGATTTCTCGCCAGTGGTGATTAAATTCAATCTCTTTTCTACATGTTCAGTGTTTCCAAACGCTTGGAGGTTGACACTTTCAACAGGTGATCAGTGATGAGATAAGAGAACAGACTCGTGATGAACGATTTGACGCACAGAAATCCAACCTGTGCAGTTCGCCGTGCGCTACCCCCTCCCCTTCGTTCAACACCTCCATGCCTCTTGGAAGAGGCATGCGCTCTGACCTTCTAGAGGCATGCGTCTGCGACGCTACACTGTGAGCTGTGAGGGCATGCGTTTGACGAACGTAAAGTTGAATAAGTGTGAACACCTATAGGATTAGGATTGAATTGGACGTTTCACATCAAGCAGACAGAAGTCGTGGTTGTCTCTCTCACTGTGGTGGGCGGCTGTCAGTGTCGTTCTAAGAAGTTGGCCTGGCTGAATTGTTGTGGGGGGGGGGGAGGGGGAGATAAAGCCGTTCACTCCTACCAGGCAACGTTAGTCTATCCTTGGATTTGAAATAATAAGCCCAAGCAAATTACATTTGAATAAGACGAGTTTTATTGGCAAAAAGAACAAATAGGGAGCACATTGCAGTCAGTGCGAAAATATTCGATCTTATCAAGGTTAGATGTAAATGAAACCTCACGGGGCAGGCCTGCACAACAAGACTTGGCAGCATATCTACGGAACGCCGAAGCGGCATTTAATTTTGTTTAGGTTCGCACTTCAACAGCCTGACTTTGTGTTGTTTTCGATTTTTGTACTCGACACAACGTGTTTTGGGTTGTTTTTGAATGAATGATGGCGGAAGTGTGCATTAAAAACCACATTACCCTAGTTCATGTCCCAGTTCTATGAAACAAAGACAACACCGATGAAGAACGCAAGGGCAGAATCCTCACCAGACATGCTTGGGCAGAAGTTTGCAAAGCACTTCATGAAGGCTTTGAAGTGAACAGACAGCATTCCCGTGTCTTGAAAACCGGACCCCGGACTGCCGGAGTAGTGTGAAACGAGCGTAAATCTAAAATCAGTGTATTTCCAAAATGACCAAATCTCTCTCTGATATGGCGCTAATCCCTCATTTTTTCGGAAGTTAAATCAATCATGATACCCCCTGATACGCAAATTGATCCGTAACTTTAATAAATCAAACAGAAATCTTAGGAAAATGGAGGTTGGATTTATCAGGTAACCGGGGTTCACATGGTTCCCCGAGTTATTGACGATATGCTTTTATTTTCAACTCTACTGGTCTACATTCAGTCGAATGTACGGAGAACAGGCGCTAAAATATCTTATAATTAATTGCATCCCATCACATTCAGATGAAAGGTAGCTCAAAGTAGCCACGGAGCGCTAAAGACTTTTTACTGCAGTAGGACTTCACTAATGCGTTGCTTTTGATTTAAATTTGTCTCTGCCTCCTAAATCAACTCAACCTGAATTGCGTAGGCAACCAACTCACATAAAATGGGATCTTGGATTTGCGCTTTCTCGGTTTTACGCTTTTCCCAAAGAACGTAACTGTAAGTACTAATTGTATCCGTAAAACATAATTTTGAAATTTCCACAACCATATTTTAAATGTCGACTTTTTTCTTGTTCGCTGTTTCTATCGTTCATCACGTAGGAAGTAAACAAGAATATTCATACACGAGGAAACCAGGAGTAGGAACATTTTACCTCCTTTCCCGTTCGTTGTAGGTACCATTTCGTTCAAAATACTCGTATTAATAACGAATAAATCGCTTATAGTGTCGTCATCCTGAATTACAATGAGTAGAATCACTCATGTGCCTTCGTATAAGTTGAAAAACCGAACACCCACTGACAAATTAAGTCATTTATAAGGACGAAACGAACCCGTAGTTCTAGCGAATTTAAAATCTATTTGTATTTGGATCTTTGATTCTTAAAAAAGGACAACGACCCTCAGTTTCATTTTGAAAAACTATCAACTTTTTGTAGACTTCGATAGACACCCTAAGCCCTGACCTCTTCCATGGAATTATATTCATCATGTTCAGCCAAGGTGGTTTATAGACAATAGCGTTAATTCGTAATGTTTGATGTCGACGTATTTCAGCACCACCTTGGTCAGAAAGTTACCACGAATTGAATTCGGAATCTTAAATTTATTGATTCGCAATAGATGGAACGCAATTTCAGTAGGAAAGTATTCTGTCCTTGAGAAAATAACAGCCTCGAATTAGATCACCAGTTGAGTAGACTAGATGAAACAAATTCGTCTTCAAAGTAAGAACAAATTGACTTTTATCTGATGACATATCAATCCGCGACTACTTGAATAGTGTTGTACTACCAACAACAGGAATAATTCTCAATATCATGCGTTGCCAAAGTCTTTTGGGGCAAATTACTAGTAAAAACTAAGAAAACACATGAATTTTGTGGATTTTTTTCTTTCAAATTTGAGTCATTGTGTTGGTTTTAAATAATTTATCGGTGATGCTTGTAATGGCGATATTCATTTATGTTTATGGCTTTGAACCGTGTGCAACTGAGAATTCATGAGGTCAATTTTCCCCACTGAAAGGTTAGATGGCGCCTCGAGTTCATCCGCAAAGTAAACCGATGCCAGAGTTCTGCCACAGAAATTCTGCATCCATGTGGCGCACGCTAGGTGGCGGATCAGCGAACTAACGATTCAGTCTATCTTCCGTGGTGAAACCTTCATAGGGAAATTGGAGCGGTGCGAAATGTTATGTTCTTGTGATGGCAGACCCTGCGAATGAGTTTCTGATCTAGAAATGAATTTCAAGCTGCAGTCAGTGGGAAATAAAGTCACTTTTGGGGGGAGAAATTCTCGAAAAAATACCGTAAGCTGCACGGGAATTTGCATAATCATGAGAGATAAGTTCTTCATTCTCCATAAAAACTTGACAAAAACAGTTTCTCTGTTAGGTCTATGTACATATATGGGCTTAACACATTCAACGCAGAGCTACTGGTCACCCTGGCGGGAACATAACTGGCTTCTCAATGGCTGGCTCAAAGTCAACCCACCTGAGGGGTTCCGCCACTGCTAATAGTTGAGTGTTAGTCGTGTATCACGTCTTTTTTGAACTTTAACTAATCATAGAGGAGAAATAGAGCAACTCTGAGTTCCAAAGAGTATGGAGGTGGGGAAAAAAGAGGTTTGAAGTTGGTGCATAGTAACTTACTGTGTAACCCCTCAGCTGGGAGGTTCAGCCAGGGCTAACGTCAGTTTAGCCTGAGCTGTTCTTCATTGAATATGTCAAGGCCGGTCCTGATGCTACATTTTGCAGTTTTTTATCTGCACAGTCTTGGTATGGAATGAATATGTCACAAGTTTTGGAGTGTCTTCAAAGTGCAGGGATAACCTGTATAATTTCGCTCAGTTTTATGTGGTGTCATCATGGAAAAGGTACCACTTTGGTCAATTTTGCCATATTCATTGTTGAAAAATAGATTGGAACCTATAAAAAAGTCCCTTCACACATTGAATTGAGACACCTCCTTCTTCAAGATTTGGGTGTCTCGAAGTTGGTCCAAAACGCAGCAAATTTCCAATATTAGATCACTGAGTGAATAATGAGATGAACTGTAGTAAATACTAGTATGAGGACAGCTTAACGGAAAATGGAGCTGCCGTCTTCATGCACCGACTTGTTCACACAGTTCAAAGACATCTATGGTCTCAAGCTGCAATCACTGCAACTGAACCATCTTTGCTCTGGATTCAAAACTGAGTTTTTTTCCAATCTACACGTACGTTTTATCTGCAACGCTTTGAACTCTGCAGGTAAAAGGTTGTGCAAAACGTAGAGTCTGGGCTGACCTTTACAATAAGAACAATACTAAAAGTCTACCAGGGAAACCTGCATCCCTTTGGTGCATTCTTCTGGAGAAGACAGAACTAATTATCATCGTGCAAATGATATTTTTTCGGGAATTTCTCCCCTCAGAGACATTTTTTTCTCCTGAACCAAAGAGTGCTAATGAACCCGTTCCTGTGAGATCACCAAATTGCCAGTCAGCCCAGGAGATTATCTGGATTGGTGACTGCTCGAGGGCGGTATCTCAGGTCTTTACGACTTTAGGATTGGGCCGTTGGTGAACTCCTTTCTACTTAACACATTCAGTGCGGCCGTCCCGGATCCGGGACAGCAGCTACCCTCCAGCCATGCGTCTGTCCCGGATCCGAGCCACTTACCCTTTTGTTGTTATCGGGCGGTATAAGGTTCACGCACTGCTTCAATCGAATTTGTTTTCATCTGTAGGCGGGCTGGAGAGTCTCTGAAGTGTGAAAATAACCTCAAAAAAAATGTGTGTTTCAATGTTCACGAACTAACAACGCATTTTCCTACATCTACAATGCCAGACGATGTGACTAAACGCAAGAACTCAAATCAGGTTGGCTGGAAGTTCCCCAATCAATGGTCCGCAGTGAATGTGTTAAGTAGGCGAGGCAGTAAGAAGCCAAGAGCGAAATCATCAGAAACGATTCTGATCTTTCCCTGATGACATCTGTGACGCCAGGACTTTTTTTTCTCCGACTGCAGCTTGCAATTCATTTCTGGGTCAGAAACACTTGCAGTGCAGCCATCACGAACATACAATTTTGCACCAGTCTGATTTCCCATGGAGGAAGACTAGACTCGATCGTTAGTTCTCGGATCCGCCTCCTAGGGGGCGCCTTAAGGATGCAGACTTTCTGTGGCCGACCTGTAACAACGTGTTTCTCAATCTTGACTGCGATAATCAAACACAATTAAAACAACACTATCAACTCCACGCTCTTCTTATTCACTCCCATCCAAATCCACATCCTGAATCTTCTCATTCAGTCGACTTCTACGAGAATATTCTCTCATCCTCGTTTTAATTTTTGTTCGGCCAAAACTCAAAACCTGTTAAGCTGGCTTTAAAATGGGAATTGCATTTCTTCAGCTGGATGCCCTTTGATTTACCTTTTCACGTTGCTTCACTCAAAGTGTATCAACTGAAACCACTTTAGTCCCAATGGAAGAGAGTTTTTAATTTAACAATTGTTTTAAATTGATTTGTTCGCTAAATAGAACAACGAAAAATTCCTATTCAGCTTTGTCGTGTACATATGATATTGGAAACGTTTAGTGAACGTGTTTGTAATATCGTCCTCGAATTCATTTGTTCCTTGTTTCCCGAGGCAGAACCTACTTGGATGAATTCCTTTAATTTTAGCTGTTTCGCTTATTGTACAGTGAACAAATTGTATGTCGCGCGTACCAGGCGTCTATATTTCACCAGCAATAAATGTATTTTTCCTTTCGTTTTTCATCGAATTTCAAAGCGTTGAAATTGAGAAAACCAATTTATGTGATATAGACTTCTTCGCCTGGTAATGTCTTGTTTTCGCGTTTTGTGATATCATTTCTCAAACTTTTATGCATGTACATAACTGTAGTGGTTAGAATATTATGTTGCTTTTGGTAATATCTGTACATTGAACTTCAAAAAAAAAAGAAAAATACATTAAAATTTGTGTAACTCTTGAACGATTATGTATGATCACTCTTTTAGATGAGCATCTATTTAAACACTTTTAAAAATTTGTTGTTACTAATGAGAAAATAATACATTTTAATGAATGTATATAATACATAATAATATTGTTAATCTATGGAGTCGTGCTCCAATGGAAATGAAACAAAAATTTTAGAACGTTATTTATTGTTCAATTTTTTGTTTTGGAAAGAAAAAATCTAGTTTTTTTGTTTGATTATGGAAGATTTTTCAATGCCTTTTATACCCCGTTTTTTGACATTCAATGTCGTTCCCCCTCCTTCGGTAGTGTAGTCACGTTTGAGTAAGCGAAAATTGGTCCCCACGAAACGAAAAGATGATTGTAGGTTCAGTAGGTACACTTGGAAAATCGACATGTTTCGGACTTTTCGTTGGTGCAGTGGTACTCAGATGGTATGTGCGGTGTAGACGGTGAGGTAGTGGAAGTTGACCTCTGGAATCAAATTTGGGTAATGACGTGGGTGGTACCTACCGACTTAATGAACCGAAATTCCACCGAAGCTACGAGGTGTGTCCAGAAAGTAAGTACGAGCTCGATTTTTGTTAACTTCTCAAAATTTTTAGTAAACGAAAATAGTGGTGAATTTGTCTCGATGCAGGTTAGGTTAGGTTTTTTTATGCCCTCCTGGTAGAACTCCACTACCTCTTTCATCTTGATCTCACCCTTCACCTCCTCGCACTGAGCACCAGAGACAAGTTAACACACGAGAAAGCCAATGTTTCAAGCGTAGGAACTACTATAGAAACTAATGTGGTCGGAGGGAGGCTAGCCCTCTTCATGCCGCTTCTTTTCAAATCACCCACTTCCTTTCGAATGACCAGAAATTGTTAATTTTTTATTTCTTTGCCATTTTGACTTGCAAGAATTACTTTGGAAAACCAATCGAAACGAAAAGTATTCAAAATTTACCCTATCAATTGTTGTTGCCATTACTGCCAGTAGCTCAATCCACAACTACCACCCATAGAAATGTTTGAAACCCAGTATATTATCGAAAATTAGCTCGTATCTAATTAAATAAAACCCCAACCGTACGTAAGTATGGACATCAGAATCGAGGAGTCGGAGGAATCGGTGGTGGGAGGAGTTGGGGTGGAAGAAGTCGGAGGTGAGAAGAGTCAGAGAGAATGGAAGGCGAAGATAGTCAGTGGAATCAGAGGCGGGAGGAGTTAGAGGAGTTGGGGTGGAAGGAGTGGGAGGTGGGGAGAGCCAGAGGAATCGTTTTTGCCTGCTTTTGGTAGGCTTTTCAGTTAGTTTAGTCATAAATATCGAGAAAATAATTATATGTTATCAAATTAATTACTTTGATGCGGCCGGTAATGCCCCAAAGAGAAAAATATGCGTTAAACGTGGTGACTTTTTGTGATGATGTTGAGAGAACGCGATCTGTTCTCTTAAGCTATAACTACGTCCTGGAGCTCCACCAATCAAAACGCTTCTATGGCTCCCACTTTAGCTTTCATTCCAGTGCTTCCTCTTCAGTAGGTGGCAATCTGACGGCGCAAGGTTAGGGAAATACGATGTGTGGTTCAAAACATCCCATCTTGAGGAGTCCAAAAGTTTCTTCGAATGATTGCACACTCACTTTGTCAGCAGACCCTTAGATTTTGAGTAGCTTTTCTCAATGTTTTAGGGTCTCACAAAACCTTGCTGCGTTGATGGTCTCTAAGGCAAAATTCTCTCAAAATGATGCCTTTGTGGTCATAAAACACTGATCCTATGAATTGTTTGGCTGAAATGGTGGTTTTGAACTGTTTTTGCTGGATGTGACGCCACTATTAGATAGTCCAAATTTTGGACTGGTTTTTTGGTTTCAGGTGTATAGTGAGCAACCAAAGTCTCATCTCCAGTAAAAACCCACTTCATAGCGTTCCAAAAGCTTTAGAGAGCACTCGATTCAACTTATGTTGTTCAGCCTGCTGTTTTGGGACATACAGAGTTTATGGAACCCGAGGGTTTCTGTGATTGTTTCATGCAGCAAAGTCCTGGAGTGTTGCGGAAACATCGTAAAATTTTGTCCAGAGTCAATCTGGGATAGTCTCAGAACGCATTCTCGATTTTGTGCACAAGTTCGTCATTCAAAATCAGTGGTCTCCCACTCCTGAAATCGTCTTGCACATTCGTACGGCAGTTTTTATACTCCTCACCATTTGTACCATGTAGGGTCTGAACCTCACATCTCTACAGGTCTGAACATCATCAAAAATCTCAAGAGGAATTTTCTCCTTTGTAACGAGGTAACGAATCTAGGAAAGGATTTTGCAGTTGGCAGCAGACCTGATAGACATTTTTCTCTAAAAAAAAATTGCTAAGACCAAAGTTTTTAACTTACTGAGCTCGTTTTGGTTCTCAACAGAAATAAGAGCCTCAATACACTTACTTTCTGGACATGCCTCGTAGCAGCTGCATTTGCGTTTCATTATTTTAATATCCATTCAACTTCATTAAATTGGAAAAAACTCGCATTTTTTAATGATTAGTTGATGTCAGTTTGATTTTCTCCCCGCCTTGTTTGAAATCCTAAAATTCTCCTTCAAGTCTTCTCAAAACAACGGAGGACACACGTAATTTACTTGATTTATTGTTTAATGGCGTCTTGTCTTCATCCTTCTTAGTTGCCAATTTCGTTTCGTGTTTGTCTGTCTGCCTGTATGAGTCTTGAAACGCAATGTAACCTACTTTTATGGCGAATATTTTTAGGAAAACGAAGATATTAAGAAACTCTACTGCCCAAACTACTCGTATTTTTGTTCAAGAGGTCATTTTTACGAGTAATTCGACTAAAGTTAGGTAGGCAATTGGAACACTGCCTAGAAGATGTCGTGTTTATCAACCCACGGCACACACAAACTGTCAAGTATCGGGAATGGGGTAATAAGAGCGTTTGTTGGATGACCCCATTCCTGATACTTGACAGTTTGTGACTGCCTAGAAGGCCTACATCAATTTGAAATTGCACTGAGTAGGCTGAACCTACTACGGTGTCTCAAATGGTTAGAAAAGATTCGCCCAATCTTCTAACTACAAAAATTTACTTTAGATGTAGGTAGATGGTACGTGCTTGGTGATCAAGTGCCTGATTGTGCAACCACAAGCCGATCTATTCCCCCGTACTTAGGAGAAATTACTTAAGATTATTTGTCCATCAATACTCAGTGCGTGCTCGAATATCGATTGCTTCGGGATATTCGTATCTATCTAACAAAGTCGGTGTCCACATTGGATCATCATTGGCGCAGTTCATAAACCCAATGGCCCTGCAAGGAAGAGCCTGGTGCTCGAGGTTGGCTTTCCTCCTACTCAATATCCCAATGCTCTACCTAAAATGAACGAGAAAAAATTCGTGGTCAAATGCAGGTGTGTACCCATTTACGTTTTTTGAATAAGTTCAAACTTTTCAGAATCAAGTATGATTTTTCATTGACCAGTAATGGAAATAATAATCCAGTAAGTGAATGAGCCTTTTCCCCTGAATCTCCTTGCCAAAGACCAAGAGAGCTTCCACTTCTCCTTTTTGGTTGTCACACTTTTCTCTCCCAACGAGAAACCACCATAACCTGGATAGTAGGGAAACCTTACTGGCCTAATGAACGATAAATGTGAATGAGATTCAATGCCTGGGAAAAATGAATTCATTTTCATTCTTCTAACTTTCATCATGGAAAATTCTGTGTGGTTTTGTCAAAAACCATCATATCTCTAGAAATGATTGAATGAGTAAACAGCCAATTTAAAGGCCATATCACATGAGCAATTTTTCAGCCTTTTTGGCTGGAATGTGAACAGGAAGAAGTGTAGGGTGCAAGTATCCACCCAGCGAGTTTTCAAGGTCTACTTCTCCACCCCTTCGCATAGCATACTACACTGCAACCCTGGTGGAGCTTTTTCATCAGTAAAAACCCAGGAAGGAAACCATTGGAAGGTTCTCCATTCATAACCATACTTTGTGGTGGTCAAAACAGGAAAACCTCTCAGTGTCTGTTCATCAGACCCCGATCTCTGGTAAGTGCGACTGAATGGAGAAATGAGCATGGAAAACTAGGATTCCTAAAGTGCATCAAGTGCGTTTCTTCCATTACAAATATAACCTTCCGCCGGTCGCGCCTGCAGTGTTTACACCGCATTTGGAAAAAAAATTCGTGCCCTTTGACCAAATTTCCAAAAATTCACCCAATCTGTACTTTTTGTTTAGGACCCCTCTCCCTAAATTGCATACGAGTCGCCACCTTGTGAGCGACGTAAAAGTTGCTATTCAGTTCTGCTTCAGGCGTTGTTGGGTAAGGCGTGTGCTGAATACCTAGCAGTGTACTCTGAGACATTCTGAGGTTTTAATGTTTGGTTCAAGTTTACATGTTCTACTCAATATTTGGCAATTTTATGAATAAAAATGTTAACTGAAGCAAGAGTACCTCAATTCATTGTCTCTCAGATTGTCAAATTTTCCAATTTTGAGCAAAATATGCAACGAGACTAACTACAGTGTAAACACAGCAGCGCGACCTACTTTGCAAGTGGGAAGGTTAAGTATACACAGGGTCTCTCCTGTAAAAATGCTGATCCTTAGGGAATCGATTCTACGCACCATTTGGAACAACAAACGTTTCTTCAGCAAATTTTTTTAGGCCCATAATTTCAAAAATATTTCACATTTTGTGGTTTATGTAATTGCTTCCGAGTCTACCAAGGTAGCGGAAGCTTTGTTTTCACTTTTCAAGGATGAAAAAAAAAAGTTCTCCAAAATCAAAATTTTCACTCGCGTTTTGCGTTTTAGACCTTTCTGAACAATTTTGGTTCCATGTCTGTGTGTCTGTCCGTCTGTCATGATTTCCTTGTAACGCGCATAACTATACGAAGTTATTGTCCGATTTCGATGAAATTTTCAGGGATTGTGCGGGTTGGTGTGTAGACGGTCCCCTATGAAAATCATCATCCCCGGACTGATAGAAGCGACTGCGCATGCGCAAACGTGAATTCCTTGTAACGGCCATAACTTCTACATTTTCCATCCGATTTCAATGAAAATTTCAGAGATGTTACAGATTAGTATTTAGATGGTCCCTTATGAAAATCATCATCCCCGGACTGATAGAAGCGACTGCGCATGCGCAAACGTGAATTTCCTTGAAACGGCCATAACTTCTACATTTTCCATCCGATTTCAATGAAATTCTCAGGGATTATGCGGATTAGATTGTAAATGGTCCCCTATGAAAATCATAACCCCTGACTTATAGTAGCCGATGCGCATGCGCGAACGTAAAATCCGTGCGTACGTCACGACCTCAAATTCTACTCCACTTACTGTCTGGCGCTCGTAGCACATGTACAGCGAGTCATATTGAAGAGTGAGAGGACTCGGGTACGATTCCCAGCCGTGGCAAGATATTTTTTGAGTAGTGACTAACTTACATTTTTCATCCGAATTTGATGAAATTTTCTAGGATTATCCAGAGTAGCGTGTAGATGGTCCCCTATAAGGGTAGTGAAAGGTACTTAGAGCTTGGTGTTTTGAGATTAACTACTATGCATCGGATCATCTATATAATCGGGTTATGGATACGAGGAAGCTATGTGCCACACCCACTTGGCAGACTTTTTTTATATTTTTTTTACAAGAAACTACCTTTTTTTCATTTAGACTAATTTTTTCTTCAAATTTTGACCAAAGTTTTGAAATTAGCATTTTCATAGTGAAGATTTAGTTAACTAAGGTTAGGGTGAAACTGGCTGGTTGCTAGAATCCCATCCACCTGAAGTTTCTTGCGGTTATTCTTCTCCAACTTATTCTACTTCAGTTGCTGGATTCAACCCCCAAAAACCCTAGGAAAAACCGACAAAATCGCTAGTGTGATGTGGCCTTATACACAAGAAGGCGATGCTGGTGCTCCACGAGACCTTCTAGGTGTACCTAATCCTTGCAAAGTTCAATAACTCCTCGTGGATCGCTCATTTCACAGTACATTACTATTTGTAATAGATTTTCTACCATTCAAACGTTCCAATTCCAAACATTGGGAAAATGTTCCAAAATTTCCTATCGGAAACCCTTCTCGCCTGTAGCTGCCCCATCTATCCTTGAGGTGTGTTGCACCCTGTACAGCTACATTTTCATTTAGACTAATTTTTTCTTCAAATTTTGACAAAAGTTTTGAAATTAGCATTTATTTTCTTTTAGACGACCATTTTCATAGTGAAAATTCAGTTAAGATAACTGAGGTTAGAGTGAAACTGGCTGGTTGCTAGAATCCCATCCACCTGAAGTTTCCTGCGGTTATTCTTCTCCAACTTATTCTACTTCAGTTGCTGGATTCAACCCCCAAAAAACCTGGGAAAACCGACAAAATCGCTTGTGTGATGTGGCCTTTAACCCAAGAGGGTGATGCTGGCGCTCCACGAGACCTCCTAGGTGTACCTAATCCTTGCAAAGTTCAATAACTCCTCGTGGATCGCTCATCTCACAGTACATTATTATTTTTAGTAGATTTTCTACCATTCAAACGTTCCAATTCCAAACATAGGGAAAATGTTCAAAAATGTCCTATTGGAAACCCATCTCGCCTGTAGCTGCCCCATCTATCCCTCGAGGTGTGTTGCGCCCTGTACAGCTAGATTACCTTTTTGGTCTTCCTTCGGTCGGTACCTTCTCACTCTCTGATTTCCACTGCATTCCAGAAATTTGCGAACTGCCAACACATATTGTTCCAACCGTTTTTGAAAAGCTGTCGCTCCATCATACTGACATCAGTTTCCTTGACAGCTTTGAAACTTAAATTCTGCCTCCCCTATCTTGAGTCCACGGAATTTCAGCTACAAAGCACAAAAAAATGGCGCAGTGTGTTTTAGTGGTTAATAAAATTCATGTACTAGCAATATTATTAAAAAATACCTACTAAAACTAAAAATGATCCTTTTTAGATGTCAACTTGTTCGGTGATAATATATCGAGATACATAAATATATTTTTACAAAGATTTTTTCATTTTTTAAACCAATTTTAAAGACGATTTTTTGGGGTAATTAATTTTTTTTGTAAGTAGTTTACACTTTTTGGCATGACTGTGATAGTACTAACGTTTTAATTGTTAACGTGAACGTATCCTCAACCTGAGAAATAGTTGGAACTCTGTTTAAACATCAAAATACGAACGAAACTAGAACTATTTTATCGAGTTTTGGATATTAAAATATGCATCTCATCACTTGAACTTTACTATCTCAGTTTTGCAAAGTAGGGATAATTTTTAAAAATGAATCTAAAAAAAACGAAAAAAAATCTTTTCTTTTTAAGAAAAAAGCAATAGGGAAAAAATCTGTACTTTATTGTGGATAGCGTAGCGAAAACAATGTTTTTTATTTTTCAAAGAAAGAAATCACATTGCAACAACTGTTAGCTTTCTATTTGTAGCATAGTGAACATCTAAACTGGCCTATAGTTTTATACAAATTGTGTCTGTATATATGTCGAGCGGAACAATTGCTGATGTAAGAAGCACTGGAGTGTACGTTGAAATTTTCAATCTAATTTTAAAAGAAAATACGTGATAAACTAAACTCCTGGGTTAGTAGAGCTAGAGAAAACATTACTCATTTAAGAAAAATCTTGTGTAATTTTATGGTAAAGTTTCGGAATGTTACCTCCTATAGAAAATCAGCTGATGTTAAACGTATTTTAAGATGAAAAAAATCATGTTCACACTTCATCGTGGGTACCTAACTTTTTTGGGATCTATGAAAAGAAAAAATTCAACTAGCTAAACTTAGTGTAGGGGAAAAAGATTCAGCTGGCATTCTTTGGGTTTTATTAGCATGTAAAAAACATTTAGAGACCTTCTCCTGATTATCTGAATGTCAATTCGTTATGCTATAACGAACAATAATTTGATATAATACCTATGTAACTTGACAAGATACCTTATCCATAATTGTCATCATGTTATTTCGAAAAAAAGAAGAAATTAGGAATTTAAAAAGAGAGACTTTCTTTCATGTTTGCCTTTACTCATTCTGGCTGTAATTGTGGATACCGTGTGACGTCGCGGTTGTGGTGTGGAAAAATTGCCACGGAGTTGGGTATCTCGGTGGGAGTGCTCCGTTGTATCGTCCTATGCAGGGTGTCCAAGCAACTACCCCCCCCCCCCCACTTATTTTCTCCAATGGGGTATTTCGGTGGGTTGGAAATTCAGGTTTTTGACCTCAAATTTGGATTTAGCACCATTGAAAACCTAGACAAGGTGTCAAACGAGTTGCCCCCCTCCCCCCCCCCCCGGTACAATTGTCCAGATACTGCTAATTTTTTTTAAAATTAATCTTCATGATTTTTCCAAAGGATCTCGAATATGATATGGCACACGTGCGCAACGCACACCAACTTTGTTATGTCAAATGGGAACCCCTATTTTTAGTGCAGATTTGGATTCTAAGTGAAATTTCTTGAATTTTAGACCCCTCAATGGATTTTTTTGGTTGCGCACAACCTGCTCAGTGAACCCCTGGATTGTGCAAAAACTGAGATGAAGGTAGACCCCAAGTGTGATACATGTTTTTTCATTAATTTTCGACGCTGAATCATGTGGTGGTATCCATTATCGGATTTTACTAGAATTTGTCGAAACGGTGTGTATAGTATTTTTTTTATATCCAAGATATTCTCAGGTAGGTTACCCTCAGGAAAGGGTTTTATCTCTTCTCTGTGCATGGATACTTTTTTTTAACACTTTCCACGCGGGTCCCAAAACAGTGATTTCATCACCAACGCGGATCCCAAACAGGGTGGTCTTCCCAACAGCGTGGGGTGCCTACCGGTAGGCACTTTTTCGCCGCTCTACTGCCATCTGTTTCTTCTTAGTTGAACCAGTTGGTAGTTTTTTCAACAGGGTTTCTCCAAGTGATTTCGTTTAGTAATACCCGTTCTCCACTAGGTTGCGTTTGGGGTACAAAATGGGTAGCAATTTCGCCCGAAATTAGTAGTTCATACAATGTATAGAAAGCGCTCGAAACGTCAGCTGCTCAGGGGGTGGGATTTTGTTTGCCTGCGGGTAGGCAATCCACGTGGAACAGCGAGCAACTTAGTACTTACATGACACCCTGCTGCCATCATTCAAATCTTCAACTTTTATTAGCTTCCCCAATTTGTTCTAAAAATTTTCTCAACGAACAGACCCAACTACCGTTATTCCTAAACCATACTCTTTTTTTTAAATTGACTGAAATATCTCATTGTGGACAAAAAAAATCTGACCACCGCTATTCTTCATAATTTTTTGCGTAGAATTAAAAAAATCACAAAATTGCGCAGCACGCAACCAAGATCAATTTTTTTTTTTCAAATGGGAACTCCCAATTTTTATTGCAGATTGTGATTCTGCCTCAAATTTCATGAACATTTCATTCAGACACCTTTTTTTAAGAACGTGTGGAACCCGCTCAGCGAGCGCTCAAAGATGCGCAACCCAGGGATTATGCCACAATTCAGATGAAGGTAGACCTCATGTGTGGCACAATTCTACGCTGAATTGCGATGTGATACCCCTTTCGTGATTTGATTTCATTTTACCGCATTTACAGCCGGAAAAGTCACTTTTGAGGAGGAAATCATCGATTTTCTCATGAAGGGTGATGAACCAGTCCCACCGAAGTGTAAAAAACTTTACCTAAAATTTATAAAATTATGAATGAAATTGTGTCAGAGGAAAAATAATGCGTGAAGGAGAAACGATACTCGGAAAAGATTCTACTGAATAATCGATTATTTCCTCCTCGAAAAGTGACTTTTTTGTCTGTAAATGCGGTAAAATGAAATCAAATCAAGAAAGGGATATCATATCGCGATTCAGCGTAGAAAACCCGTGCTAAGTGATGTGCCACACATGAGGTCTACCTTCATCTCAATTGTGGCACAATCCCTGAGTTGCGCATCTTTGAGCGCTCGCTGAGTGGGTTGCGCGCATTCGAAAAAAAGTTGTCGGAGTGAAATGTTCATAAAATATGAGGTGGAATCAGAATCTGCAATAAAAATTGGGGGTTCCCATTTGAAAAAAAAAAAAAAAAAATTGATCTTGGTTGCGTGCTGCACAATTTTGTCATTTTTTAAATTCTACGCAAAAAATTATCAAGAATTGCGTTGGTCAGATTTTTTTTGTCCACAATTGGAGAAAGTAAGTGGGGGGAGAGTAGTAAGGCTAAGAAGGGGAAGGGGAAGTTCCTAACTAGGTATTGTCCCCACCATAACTCCCGACTATAGACACTCTGGGTGCTTGGGAACAAAGAAGGCGGACGACACGATTGACAAGTAATGGCTCGTGGGTACGTATCTATTTTAAAGCAGTAGGTATGCAAAAAGTAAGAATTGGTATTTTGAGTATCTGTTGCATCGTACTGCGTACTCTGAAGATCCACTACACAGCTATATTAACAACGAACATGTGAGAAATTGTACCTAAATGACTTGGAAATGCAAACAACTCAAAAGAATAAACAAGGTAAGGTAAGGTACAGTATCAAACATATACAAAATGATTCTAAAGCAAAACTCCTTCGTACCTCCGTACTTCAGTGCACTTCTAATAGGTACTGGTCTACTGGATACTGGGTCTACTTAGGGATGACAACGATATATCGATGTATGAAATATATCGATATGTTACGTTTGATATATCGATATATTTATCGATATATCGCGACTTTTTTTCAACAAGTAAAAATTAATATTAAAATGAATAGATGAGCGCCTGTACCTGTAAAAACATCAAGTAATTGTATTCCAAATTTCGTAAGTTTCTACGTGATGGGTTGATTTCAGACTGCTGACTTCATCTCAAACATGATGGTTTACATCTACAGTGGCGCTCAAGTCTCAACTATTTGACTTGAGCCAAACGTAACGGAGGCGAGTCCAGATTAAAACATTACTTATACGAGTTGAAGCAATTTATAAATTAATGAAACATTGAAATAATTAATTATTAATGAACATTGCTACGGTGAGGGTATCTATGATTTTTAATATTATGTTTTAGGACCCCTGAGGGTAGTTTATCCCTAAATTTGCAACCCCCAAAACCCTTTGCTACTGACGCAGTGCTCTGACAACCATGACATTTTACCACTTTTTCAACTAGATATGACAATTTCGATAATTCATACCCAGTAACTTTTTAAAGCAGGTTCAATTCAATTGTTCAATACTTCAACCGTTTTTCCAAGTAGATCTTCCGATATGTCCAGTATATCGATGTATTTCTTCCAAAATTATATTCGTAACGTTTCAGTTCACCTACCTACTTACTTCAATTAGACTTTTCAAGTAGATCTTCCGATTCATTTCACTCGATTTGCCATCCTTACATACCTTGTAACGTAAACCATCAGACTTTTGACAGGTTTAATACTAACTTCAAAGAGTTTTTCCAAGTAAATCTTCCGATTTGTCGAGTATATCGATAGATTTCTTCCAAAATGATGTTTGTATTGCTTTAAAACGTTTAACCTCACCTACCTACTTCATCAAGTTTTTCCAAGTCAGATCTTTCGATATATTTTCTCCGATATATCGTAGGTAACGATATCTCATTGAAGATATATCATTTCGATATACGATATAGTATTTCATTCGATATGCCATCCCTAGGTCTACTCTGGCTTCACAACAATATTCAGACAGAAAAATGGCATCTGGCAACGGCTAATGGAAAATATTATGTGTCTGGAGTTGTTACCGGTTGTCACTGATGGATGCTGGGAGTCGTCTCGCCACAAGGTACTCTGAGAATCTATCTGGATGCTCCTGGTCTTCCGTTCATCAAGGAGGGTGACGTAGGGGGGATCTGTGAGCCCTTAGGCAAGAAAGATGACTTCAGGTACTGAAATAGCTACTGAGCTCACTCACAATGGGGTATTTCGGTGGGTCGGAAATTCAGGTTTTTGACCTCAAATTTGGATTCAGCACCATTAAAAACCTCTATGCTCCAACTTGTTGCCCATTGATACTGTAACATGTGAAGACCACAGGGGAAGAACGCACCAAGTCGATTTTTTGCGAAAAATAGGTTATGACGGTTTCTGATAGATTTTTTCACGGCGGACTCGATGGTGACAACCAAAATGGGCAAAAACGATCCAATATAGGAGAAAAATGCGAGAAACGAAACACCGTACAGGGGAAGAACGCACCAAGCCGAGCGCAACCGGGGAAGAACGTGCCAACTTTCGGGCTCCCTCCCCCAGGTCGTATTCCCCTACCTGATGGATCTCTGTGATTCACGCATTCATGTGGTTTTCCTGGGTTTCACAGTATTATTTTCTATTGTTAGCGGCGATCATTATTATTTTCTTCATACCAATGAGTTTATTTGAGGTAGATACTAATGTTTGTTTTCTTGAAAACGGTGAAAATGTTTTTGTTTTTGTTAGCGAAAACTGTTTTGTTTTCGTGGAAGTGAATATGAAACAGGAAAGCGAGGAAGATGGGATTAATCTTACCACCAAGAAGAGAAAATCTACTGGAAGGATGCGAGATGTGGCTCAGTCCTATTTCAAGAAGTTGAAGATCAAAAAATGAAAATACGTGTCTTGAGTTTTTTGGTAATTTTTTCAGAACAAAGGGTTTTTCTTGATTTTTAAAAATACAAACATCAGTTTCCTCAAATTTCATTAAACGAACAACTTTTTCAAAATCAATGTTAATGTCCTTAATTTTTTTTGTAGTACCTACTCCTTTTTTGCAAGAACAAAAATGAATTTCCTGGATTTTATTATATTAAAATATTTTGCAAAAATATTCTGCTTCTTCGTGAGTGAACTTTTGAAAATACCAAATCATTATACATATTATTAAAATGTCACGAAACCGTTATGCCCTGATAAAGATAGAAATCTTATGGTAGGATACTATGAATAAAACCAGCAATACACGTTCATGGTGCGTTCTTCCCCTGTACAGATGGACCTTTGCAACTTTGGATAGCAATATGGAGTTTTAAAATACTTTTTGCAGTAGTTTTGATTATACCACCGCATTCTACAGTACGCTGAGATACAAATTCCATTTTTTTTTAAATTGTATCGACCAAATTCGAACTAATATTGGTTTTTTGCCGGAAAAAATGATCTCCTGAAAAGTTTACAAAATGGGACATGGTGCGTTCTTCCCCTGTAGTCTTCATGTGGTAAAAAAATGAAATAAAGAGATCACACGTTTGAAAATAAGGAGGGCCTCCATGAACACACAAGCACTCCACTGCAGGCGTGTGCGCGTAGTATTTTGTAGTATCCAAGGTCACGAGGCGTTCGAGACCGCACAGGTTTGTGAAATGTCTCAATAACCAACAGATGAGGAACCTAAGTAGGACCCCCTTTGATATCTTATGTTATCCAGCAAGTGCTCTATGGAAAGGCGACTACAAAGAAAGAAGCCAAATACTTAATTAAAAACCAATATAATTCATTGACTTATCTCACTAACAATCAGTGAAACATTCACGTCCAAATCTTCAGTAACATTGTTGTACAATTCTTGAATGATGTCATGATCAAATGACTCTCGGGCTTCTTCTAATATGACTTGAAATATTTCGCACTCCATGTTGTCGTTCAATTTCCTCCCAGAATAACCTCTGAAAATGAGAAGGTTAATGTGAGGTTCTATTCATGCATGGAAGTATCAGGTTTGATGTGCAGCTAGTGGAATAACTCGTAACTATAACTCAGGTAATAAATTGTTTTTGGAGAACCGTAGACAAAAAACTGAAGAATCTTAGCAGGTGTTGTTTTTTCTTCAACAAATCTTCTCTTTTTCTTCAAAATTCTTCAAATTTAAAATAGTGACAATTTTTAAGAATTTAATGACACCACCCTACGAGACCAACCATTCGCTAACGAGGATAAATAATTTCCTAATTATCGAATTTTCATGACTTTTTTCATAAATTCAGTTTTTAGAAACGAATGAAACCACCCAGATGGTCAACTTTCGATAAATGAGCAATTTTGTGAGATTTATCAGAATATTAACAGCGACATGTTGATACCCCTATTTTTACAAGGCTGTAAGCTGCAAAATTCTACCAAATGCGGTGAAATTCACTCCTAAGGTAATTTTAATATGAATTTGCCCTTGTTAAGACCCCATTTCTAGAAGAGCCGGCCTGAAACCGATTACACGAGGTAGGTGGGAGTGATCTTACCACCACGAAACCGTTTGTAGATGTGGGTGAAGTGGTTAGGATAATCACCTGGCTCAACAAAAAAACTTAAAATGTAATAAAAATTGTACAACAATCGTTTTGAACAGGAATTGTATTGAAGGTAGGTATCTACCTTGTTTTAAATGTTTTCTGATGATAGAAGAGTAGAGGTTCTTAGCAATTTGACGGCTCATACAAGTGCAATATGTGATATTTTCTATTGTCATGGGCCTTCAACCACCACCCGCCAGTGTCCACGCAGCGCCCTCAGCTGGGGCAACGATGAAGGGTGGTGGTGCTGATAGCGGTTGATAACCGGCTGTCAACCCCGACCGCGAACTCCGATGGGAACACCGCGAAAGTAGGCCAGTCCCCCTTCCAAAATTATATGAAGTGCAAGGAGTGCAGAAAAATGTTAAAATCCAATTTCTGTAAGTGGCAAGAGACCTCACTCTCCTTATTCTGGACGACGAATACAGTTCCTAAAAAAACCGATTCCCCTCTCGTCCGTGTGAGTTCTTTAACACCAGACCTACTAGGACCTAGATCGTCTCAGCCTGGCGCAGTCGCAATTAACGGACCTATTCTTCTAAAATACAACAGGTAAGTATACTAGTTAAGTTTATTACTAGTCCCTAATTACTATATTTGAGTTTCACACGTGAGGGGAACGTAAGTAGGTCACCCACGTTCATTTCCAACAACGTTCTATTCTTTATCATTATTAGGCAAAGGTTTATTTAGCTATTAAACCTTCCTTAGCCATATTATCCTAAGAATCTCTTCCCGTTTTTCCTTATTATTCGATCCTAAATTAATTCTCCTCAATCATAGGTACATGTTCAATTTGGAATTGGGGGTATAATAACTCTGAACTTACCATCACACATACTTCCAATTCAACCTACATTATTTTTCTAGTCGGGACAGTACCTATTCACTTCTTTTTTTTTGCAACCCTCTCTTGTGTTCCTCAACCTCACCCACATCCCTATCCAATTTTTTTTTATGAATAAGGTGTATTCTCCACAAGAGGCTACCCCAAATTCAGTCCCATCTATAGTCAAGGATCAATCCTTCTTTTTGTGGGATCAATTTTATAGGGGCAATCCCTGTGGTTGTTTAAAGGAGTTAGCCCAGATGGAACGTGGGACCATTAAAGATAGGTTTAGGGCCCTTTTTGGACGAAGGGTGCCTGAGGTACAAGGTGATGCTGGCATGGTGGATATGTCAATGACATTGACAGATCAACACTACCTAGAGCCCGACAGAGAGAATGGGGTGCAGTTTGGTACTCCAATCCACTCCCCTCTTCCCTGTGAAGGACACAGACAGCCTTCTAGCCAACCGAATACCATCGGGCATGACGCCCCTGGGGATCTACCTTCCCAATGGCCACCATCCTCTCACTCACTGCACCCTCGAATATCTACCCCTCCACCGCCCCCAAGGGAGGAAGGTGTAGTGTGGGTGGGCGCAGGGGAAGTTGTGAGAGCGTTGAGAACGTTAGAGGGTCAAGTTGGGGAGTTAGCCTCCGCAATAGTAGGCATTAGGGAGGCGTTAAATGTCTCCAATACTACTAATGCCGCAATATTGGAAAACCTGTCATGGGGCATAGGTACTCTTAACGATCAGATAGAGTTCCTGTCACATGCAGTTGAGGGCCAGTCTGTCAACCAGCGGCTAATGCGTGAGAAGCTGGATAAGTGGGAGGAGGAGATGACTGGGGGTGCAGTTCAGGAAGCTCCAGTAGGAGGAAGTGAATTCACTAGAAGGGAGTCTCACTTACCCCCCAGTACTCATTTACCAGCTGACAGGCATTCACCGGTCAACTCCCACTTCCCCACCAGTACCCCCTTTCCACAACAATCTGGAAGGAGGGTTACATGGGCAACCTCAAACCTCCCTCAGAACCAGGCACCAACCCATACTGATAGGCCTCCGACCTATTTTGGGACGTTCCACAATTCCAGAGGGATGAGTGCTTCCTCGGGTTACCCTATCTCGCGAGGTAGGTCGCAGGAGATCTCTGATTACCCTGAGCTAGCAGAGCTGGCGATGAAGCTAAGGTCCAAGTTGCCTACGTTCGGGGGAACTAAGTCAGAGAAGCTCGACGACTTTATCCGGTGTATTGGGGATGCGAGCATGCTCTATAGGGCACCTGAGTGGTTTTGGGTGAAACTCGCCCTTATGCAGCTCAGGGGTGGTGCCCGCTCCCTCCTCGAGCTCCAAATGCGGATGGACAATCTGACCACCTTGCAACAATTTGAGGAGGAGTTACGAAATAGGTTTGAGGGACCTCAAACCCGTGCTCGCCTCCACCAAAAGTTGAGCAGCCTCCGCATGGAGAAAGGGGAGTCTTTGGAAGCATTTGGAGCCAGGGTGAGGGAGTGTATGATGAAGGTCGTCACAGACCCGGACAATCCTGCTTTAGTAGAACAAATTGACGGGTTTGCAAAAGAGGTCTTCACCAACAACATCCCAGTGGAGATCATGGGACCCACTATGGCTAGAGAACCTGCCACCCTAGCCCAGGCTATAAGTTTTGCCACTGCCCAAAGGGATATTGAGAAGGCAATAAAGGCACGTACCCATGCCCAAACTTCTCAAACCCTCTTAACAACAACACCGGCGCACCCAACACTTCCTGCATCACCCCGAACAACAGCACCACCTCCAGCAAAACCTGAGGGGGCGAAGGGTGGTTCACCAAAGAAAAAGCCTAACAGCTATCAGAACCGCCCAGTTTACTGTCATGTGTGTGGATCGGGCACCCACTGGACGAATCAGTGTGAATATCGCCATGGGGGCCCGAGAGCAGGGCAGCCTATACCGCCTAAGCAGGGGAGGGATGCTACAAATCAGGCCCCAAACGACCAACAGGGGGGAGGGTCAGCAGGGACATAACTGTACCTTCTGAACAGAATATTAGGAAACGGGAAAACGACAATGGAATGGAAACGGAAAAACAAGAACTGGAAATGAGACAAGAAGTAAACCTCGGTGGAGCCCCCCTTTTTACAGTAATGGGAAGGGTGGGATCCTCTTGGGGAAAAATTATAGTGGATACAGGATCCCAGATCACATTGGTGGACGCATCAGTGTGTGAGGGAGTCCTAGATTCACTCAACATTTCTATCGTGGGTATGGGGGCACAACCAATAAAATCCCTAGGCGCAACCACTGTTGAATTGGCTCTGGAAGGGTGCGAACCCTTCCTTGTTGAAGCGGCCGTATGCAATCTCAGTGGTGGGGCCCTGATGCTCTTGGGGTGTGATATCCTAAGTGATAGGGGAGCTGTGCTAGATGTGCAAAGTGCCACCATAACCCTAGAAAAGACTCAGGAAGTAGGCATTGTGGAAAATGGGCCACATGAGAATGAACTTGAAAATTCAACATGTTTAGCCACAACCACCTTTAATAATGCCACTACTGAGCGAACTACTGCCCTGAGTTGTGAGTTGAAGGATAAATTAAACCATCTAACTCCCTCAGAACAAACGCAGTTAGAGGAAGCCCTTCTGAGCTACGAAGATATATTTAGCTTTGAAGGGTTTGACAAACTGGGGCGCACAGATCTTGTGCAGCACCAAATTGAAACTGGGGATCACCCCCCAATAAGAGCACGACCCTATCGAATTGCACATGCACAAAAACCAATAGTTAAGCAACTTGTGCAGGAACAACTCGATCAGGGCGTAATAAGAGAATCAACCAGTGCCTGGAGTTCACCTGTGGTACTGGTACCAAAAAAAACTGGTTCTGGTCTACGCTGGAGAATGTGCGTAGATTATAGAAAACTGAATGCCATAACGGCCCCTGAATTTTACCCCCTACCCAGAGTTGAAGAACATATGGATAGGATGGGGAATTCAAGATTTTTCACAACCCTAGATTTGAAGTCAGGGTACTATCAGTGTCCCATCAACCCTAGGGACATACCGAAGTCTGCATTTGTGACGGATGAGGGCTGCTATGAATACCTAAGGCTACCCTTTGGATTGCAGGGGGCTCCCGCCACCTTCCAACGCCTAGCCATGAGCCTCATTCGCCGCCTGAAATCCTCAAGAGCACTATGCTTCTTAGATGATCTCATTCTGTTCCATGAAGACCTTAATTCCCACATTAAGGACCTATGTGATCTCCTGGGCATACTCAGAGAGGCAGGGCTTACCCTACACTTAGCCAAATGCCATTTTGCACAACGGGAGGTCTCATACCTAGGCCATGTAGTGAGTGACAAAGGGGTTCATCCAGACCCCAAGAAATTACAGGCAGTGTCAGAGTTTCCCACACTTCAAAATTTGAAAGACGTTAGATCCTTCTTGGGCTTATGCTCATACTATCGTCGTTTTGTCCCGAACTTTGCCCAGATTGCCAAACCACTTACCGACCTCACACGAAAAGACACGCCATTCAACTGGACAGAAGACTGCAATGCAGCCTTCCAAAATCTAAAAGCTCTTCTGACTAAAGCACCCATTTTAGCATACCCAGATTTCTCCAAGCCTTTCATTTTAGCCACAGATGGCAGTAAGGATGGGCTGGGATGTGTACTCAGCCAGATGGTGGACGGGGTAGAGCATCCAGTAGCCTACGCATCCCGTCGCACAACCCCAGCTGAATCTACATCCTATTGTGCAACGGAGTTGGAATTGGCCGCCCTCATATACGGTGTAGCTCAATTCCACCACTACCTATGGGGGGTTGACTTTGTGGTTTACACAGACCACCAGGCCCTCAAGTACTTGAATACGCACAGGGACCTAAATTCCCGCCTTACTCGATGGGCACTACAGCTTAGCGAGTATAGATTTTCAATAGTTCACAAGTCAGGAAAGTCTCATGGCAATGCCGATGCTCTGTCCAGGGTACTTACAACAGAAGTCCGATTTCTCCCTGTGGTGACAATGGACGAGATAAAAGAAGAGCAAGCGGCAGATAGGGGTACCATGGAACTGGTCACCAAAAAGAACTTCAGGCTCTCCCGAGATAAAATCCTCTGTCGGAACACCATTAATGGCCTCAGGGTAGTGGTACCCACGAAACTGCGGGAGAAAATCCTGCAGTTGTACCATGACCTTCCCCAAGCAGGACATGGTGGGAACAAGAAAACTTTACAAAGGGTGCAAGAACAGTTTTGGTGGCCTGGTATGAAGGAGGATGTGGCCAACTATGTCCAGTCATGTACTTCGTGTAGCCAGAGGAAACACTATGGGAGAACAACAGCCCCACTAGGTGAGTTCTCAGAACCAACCGAGTGTTTCTCTCAAATTAGCGTTGACATAGTGGGCCCACTCCCTCAAACACCCAGGGGACACAAGTATTTTCTGTCCATAATAGATCAGTTCTCTCGTTTTGTAGACTTCTACCCTCTTCCTGACCACACAGCAGAGTCCGTCGCTAAAGCGTTCCTACAGTATTTTGGTCGTGTAGGGTCACCTGGGCAACTCCTGACAGATCAGGGAACGGAATTTAGTTCAGAACTTATGAGCCATTTCTGTTCCTTCTTCAAAGTAAAAAAAGTAAGAACAACAGCCTACCACGCTATGGCTAATGGTCGTGTTGAGCGAATCCACAAGACAATGGCCAACATCCTCTCTCATTACGTCTCAGTTAACCAGACAAATTGGGATGAGTACCTACCTATTGCCCAAATGGTTATAAATTCTCAGACTCATGAGGCCACCAAATACTCACCATACGAAATAGTATTCGGTAGGAAAATGAAACTTCCTGCGGCCAATGAGATGAATCTGGGAGAGGATGTCGAGCCCTACACGTTTCATGTGGAGAAACTCAGAGACACGCTACAAGCCATGTGGAACCAAGTAGAGGCCAACCAATCTGTTTCAGCAAGCCAAATGGCAAAACAGTACAACAAGAAAACATCACGACGCACTTTCCAAGTGGGGGAATGGGTCTATCTCCATGATCCTATGATGAAAGCGGGAAAAACCAGGAAGTTTGCTAGACCATGGAAAGGGCCATATAAGATTGTCGGGGTACCCTCCAAGTTAAACCTAGTTATTCTCATCAGGGGAAAACAAAAGAGAGTCCACGTGAATCGGGTCAAGCCCTCAGTAGCAAGAAAAAGTACCCTTCTACCTCAACCACGGGATGTGGGAAGGACTCACAAGGCACAGCCAAGTCCTGTGAACCCAGCAACCCCGTCAAGCAACACACCCACACCACTTAGTATAATAAATTATCAAACACCTTCAGGGATACGTTTGATGCCACTCACTTTCCTTGAAGATGAGGAATTTGAAGATGAGGAATTGTGGTGGGAAGAACCACGTTTGGGGCATACTCCAAACTCACCCACAAGACTAGATGGAGAAGACAGTCCGGAATGGCTTGGCTGGGAATCCTCTAGCCACTATGTGGACGAGCCCCCTCAACCCTTGGAACCACAACATCCTTCCACTAGCCAAATACCTACAACAACTCCTACACATAGACCCTACAATACAAGGGGGAGAAAGATAAATTTTAGAAAACTAGCGGCAGTCTCTGATTCTGAATAACTGCTTCATTATGAAAATTTAATATAACATTTTTTCCCCCAATTTTCATTTGAACATTCTCAATACGAAAATCTCAATCCATTATAATAAATTGTGTTTGAGTTCTATTAATGGGACAACTTTTTCTCTAGAACTAATATAGTATATAATAATAAACAAGTAAACAGAGGTAAAATTTGTCCCATTAATAGAACTTCTACTTCTACCTCAACCACGGGATGTGGGAAGGACTCACAAGGCACAGCCAAGTCCTGTGAACCCAGCAACCCCGTCAAGCAACACACCCACACCACTTAGTATAATAAATTATCAAACACCTTCAGGGATACGTTTGATGCCACTCACTTTCCTTGAAGATGAGGAATTTGAAGATGAGGAATTGTGGTGGGAAGAACCACGTTTGGGGCATACTCCAAACTCACCCACAAGACTAGATGGAGAAGACAGTCCGGAATGGCTTGGCTGGGAATCCTCTAGCCACTATGTGGAGGAGCCCCCTCAACCCTTGGAACCACAACATCCTTCCACTAGCCAAATACCTACAACAACTCCTACACATAGACCCTACAATACAAGGGGGAGAAAGATAAATTTTAGAAAACTAGCGGCAGTCTCTGATTCTGAATAACTGCTTCATTATGAAAATTTAATATAACATTTTTTCCCCCAATTTTCATTTGAACATTCTCAATACGAAAATCTCAATCCATTATAATAAATTGTGTTTGAGTTCTATTAATGGGACAACTTTTTCTCTAGAACTAATATAGTATATAATAATAAACAAGTAAACAGAGGTAAAATTTGTGCATTTTTGCAGTTTAAAGATTTCTTTGCCTTCGTCTGTTCAAATAATAAATAAATAAAATATATATTTAATAAAACTAATAACACAATTTATTTGTACTAATGCTACCCCTTTTTCTTCTCAGATCACGACATCATCATCATGATTCAAATACTTCTCAATGTGGTCCTTGCAATGTTAGTGTTTTCTGTGGAGGCACCAACGACCTCCCCTTAGAAGGCAATAGAGAGCAGCATCAGGGAGTCATTTTTGAATACTACACTCCCACAACTCCTCACTGAGGAATCTGATGAGCAGCCTACCCAACCCCTCTGTTGGGGTAGGGGTTCAGACTGCCATTGGGTACCTTGAAACAGAGGCTTCATCGACGTCAGTGGTGTTGGTGGTGGCGCTAATAATAGGGTGTGCCTGCCTGCTTCGAGGGCCAAGGTAGACTCTCCGCGCCTCTTTTAATAATATCAAAATTTGTTTTTTTTACTGAGTCAGGAATGCGTCGTGGATTTGGAGATTTGGATCATTGGATTTGTTTACCTAATCCGGCCTCATAAGTACGTATAAAGTAGCAAAGTAAGTTAGATAAGTACCTACCTTCATCATGCGTTTGTCCCTGGATGTTACACTTGTTATTTTTCATTGAGTGATCAACCATAACCATGATTTATGCATTTTCCCCCTCCTGTTTTCGATTTACAGCCTTATTACAGGACTCAATAGCCGAATTGTCACCAGGAGGTGACATGATAAAGGGCCAGGGGGGAGGGTTAGGTTGGTGGTATACCTAAATGTTTGTCTACCTAGCTTTGCATGCACCCCAGCAGATCCTTCCCTTACCTAAATGTACATTATACCTCAATGTCTGGGTAATGGGTATGTGTTGTCACCGGTGACGGCAGCTGCCGAAAAAAAAAAAAATAAAAAAAAAAATAAATAAAAAAAAAATAATAATAAATAAAATAAAAATAAATAAATAAAATAAAAATGTAATAAACAAGAATTAACCTCTGTGAAAAGTTAATCTGAATCTAATCTTTTCTAATCTGAAAGTTAATCTGATCTTCTTGTTTCATATACCACATTTTCTGAGAATGTTAAATAGTTAAAGAATGTTAAATGATATGTCGGCAGAAGTTTTTATGCAAAACAATTGTTTATGAAGAATAATGTCATACATAAATAATAATAATTTAAAACGAAGGTTCTCTTGCCACTAGGGAAAATTTCGGCCTATTATACAACCAAATTTTTTCTAATTTTCTTTTCAGGTTAGACTCCTTGCACTTCCCCCCACTCTACCTCCATCGAAGTCTGCAGCCTCCGATTGCCCACCTAATGTAAACCTGGCCTATGAGTAGTGGTAACCCCGGAAGAGTGAGTGGCTGTTCCACCTTGTCATCCCTATCAGCCAAATCGAATGGAAAAGCCCTGGACCTGAGGCTGTACACCCTGGCCCCTCCATCAAGGGCAAAGCAACCCAGCAAAACCATGGAGCACTCGAGGACGAGTGCTGGAATTGTCGTGGGGGTGATGTCATGGGCCTTCAACCACCACCCGCCAGTGTCCACGCAGCGCCCTCAGCTGGGGCAACGATGAAGGGTGGTGGTGCTGATAGCGGTTGATAACCGGCTGTCAACCCCGACCGCGAACTCCGATGGGAACACCGCGAAAGTAGGCCAGTCCCCCTTCCAAAATTATATGAAGTGCAAGGAGTGCAGAAAAATGTTAAAATCCAATTTCTGTAAGTGGCAAGAGACCTCACTCTCCTTATTCTGGACGACGAATACAGTTCCTAAAAAAACCGATTCCCCTCTCGTCCGTGTGAGTTCTTTAACACCAGACCTACTAGGACCTAGATCGTCTCACTATATTAAATCACTTTATTTTTGAAATGGGGAATTTGCCTCAATTTTATATTCTGGAATTTCAAGTCAAATCCTATAATAGGGCCCTAGAATAACGTTTAACACTAGGAATAACGAAGGGGAAAAAATTACCTAAAAATGCATAAACAAGTGAAGCCTCTGTTACAAAACACCGCGAAAATCTAGGAATATTGTTGACGTCATACGAAAAAAAAAACGACGCAAAAACAACTCCGACAACAGACAGAGTTCTAGCACCGCCACTCAAAACGATCCAGTGAAATGGCTACTCGAATAATGTGATTCAAATCTTGAAACTAAATAAGAGAAGATGAAGACTAATAATGCTTGATAAACTAGTAGGTAGAATCGTATTGTAAAAAAGTGAGTAATATTGTTTCTTTTGGTCACTTTTGTGTCTGGGTTCTTCCTGCCAGTTATCGGCGCACTCTTGTGTTAATCGTTGTAAGCTAAAAGTTCGTGTATGTTCCGCTTCTGTGGTAAGCGCCACAGAACCTCCTTTGAAGTCAGATTGGTAGAATATCCGTTACGTTTCAAACATGGCTGCCTCTTACACATTGCCACCACATTTAAAATTTCCATCTTCCTTAAATTCTCTAAATTTTTTGGAAGCGTTTTCGAGCATCTCACTATGGTTTTATTCCATAAAAATAAACCCTCATTCGAAAAAAAAATGTGAGGCAAATTCCCCATTAGTATTGGCGTGTCGTCATGCACCTGTTACACAAGAATACCTCAAGAAAGGAGGACCGCGGTCATTGCGAGCTTGGTTACGGGCGCAAGTGTTGGGAGATGAACCTGGACCACAGGTAGTTATCCAGATTTAATCAACACAAATGATTAATAACGCAGCTCAACCGTTTTGGAGTTACAGGGAGTAAGCCAAACAGGTCTGCCATACTGCAGGGTCAATTCTACAACTAAATTCCAGCAAAATGTGAATCTTGCGTAGAATTGACTCGTGCAGTAGGTATGGCAGACCTGTTTAGCCTTACACCCTGTAAAACTACCTCAATTCCACTGAGCCATGGAGTGAGTTTTCTATTAGGGTTACGTCAGCAGTCTCAGACAAGCACTTTCAGGTTAACGCAATTTTCTGAGCCTTGAAATGTATTCGGTCCTGATCCGTCGAAGGATTGGAAGAAGCTGTGATCATCTCAGATGGGTGATCTTTCCGAAAAATAATAAACCGTTGTGTAATAATTTGTAGCGTGTAACCCTTAGGGATTCATTTGACGGTTAGTACCTCCGAATTGCAATAGAATGCGCTACAAAACTCAGATTTGGGGAAAGTGGGCATTTCCAGCCGCTTTTTCCTTACTTTTAGATACTCTCTTCGTTCCGATTTTCTCACCTTGGAGGTGAGATATTTCTTACAGATTTTCAAAGTGAAAAAAATTTTCTTTGTGCTTGCAAAAATAAATACTTACACTTTTTTAGACTCAAAAAAAAAAAAAAAAATTCTTCGATACACGAGGTTTGTTCAAAAAGTTCCCTAACTTTATTTATTTAAAAAAAACCACTTAGAAATTATCTGCTTGCAAATTTTTAAAACAGTCCTGGAATGTATTTTGTGGAACGCCCATAAGCTCCCTGGTCTAATTTTCTTTCATCTCCTCTATGGTGGCAAATCTCTTTCCTCTCAGCGGCCTTTTGAGTAAGGGGAACAGGAAACAGTCGCAGGGGCCAGGTCAGGTGAGTAGGAGGGGGGGGGGGGAAGTACAGTAGACAGTAGTCGCGTTTTTAGCCAAAAACTGACGTGTTCTGAGAGCCGAATGAGCTGGCGCGTTGTCGTGATGAAAAAACCACTCTCCGCGATTCGATTCTTTCCCTCAGACGTTTCAAAACTTTCAGGTAATAATCGGTATCGATTGTTTCACCTTGTGGTAGGCATTCGTGGTGAATAACACCCTTGGCATCAAAAAACACAGTCAACATGACGAATCAGGAGCGAACTTGGCGAGCTTTTTTTAAACCATGGAACAAGCTTTTTAATAGAAAAAGTTTCTGTAAACGGTTTCCCTAGTTTCACGCAAAATTTCACTGGACAACTCTGCTCAATCGCCCAACTCATTTTTTACGAACTCACGTTTTTGACCAACTCCCAAAGCATGGCTTCACAAAATCAGCTGTAAAAGTAAAAAACCATCTCAGGTTGAATTTTCGTTCAACTGCCATTCCTGGCGTCTCGGACGTCAATAGCGGTCTTCCAAAGGGAACATCAGAATTGGTTCTGATGATTTCGTCCACGGCTTCCCATTGCCTCACCGGAACGAGGGGTGCGGCGAGCCAAAAATGCCCGAAAACACGCCCGGTAACCGAGACTCGAACTCACGATCTATCCCATAGAGATCGGTTCTTCTCTGGGCCCCGAAATGCGTCGGAGAACAATCAAGGCTACCAGAACCCCCAAAATTGCGAACTTGCGGTTTGAAGCAGGTTAATCTGCAAATCCATGCGAACATTAGTCATTAGGTGTCAAACCGGCGCTAGTTCTCCCTGGCTCCACAGGGAGCGCAGGATAATTGGGATTACCGATTATTTTATGTTAACCCATTTGAAACTCCCATTTAGAAGTAAACTTTTGACGTAATTGTTTACTTCTGCTTATTTTCTTGATCTAGAATATTCACCTCAAACCCTACCAGCGTTAGTTCAGTTCAGAACGTGATTCAGTACAATTGTTTCTCATTTGAAAATGGACCAATCTGTTGGTGTTGAATCGCTGCTGAATAACTTGGTGTAAATAATCAAAATATATATTTTTGTCAGTATTTTTTTAATTTTCTTTTTACCAGAATGTTTATTTATGGGATAAAATTGTTTTGTTGGAATTTGTTCAAGTTATAACTTCACAAGAAGTGGTTTTACATCAGCGATGCCATATGGCACCGCTGGTCTCTCAGGGGCTCTTAGTTGCTGTCTCATAGCCTCTACATTTCTTATCCGATTTCGAAGAAATATTCAGAGATTGTGTGGGTAGTTGATGTTTCGAGATCAACTTCTATGCATCGGATCATCTATTCAATCGGGTTATGGATACGAGGAACCTATGTGCCTCACCCACTTGGCAGACTTTTTTTCATTGCAGGCCTGAATTTTCTGTTCAAGAAGCCCTTTATGTAGGTACCAATTGGTGACATCCCTGATGGAATTAACCAATACACCCGATGGAATGTTAAACCACCTGAGCCAAATGTACTGACTGATGAAGAGTCAGGCGATTATACAAGGTGTAGTTGCTGGCCACAGCAAAATTATTCAGATTTTTGACAATCGCTGCTACTGGGATCTGAAATCTGACAAGAATTGCGAAATTTTTAGCAATGCTAGGCGTCGAAAGTTTTTTTTTTTTTAATTATACAACGTCTAGGAGACATTCAGAATCGTTTGTGAGGTACCTACAAATACCGTCTTCTTGAGTGTTGGACGACATCCTGTTTGATCGCAGGGACCATTATGTCGTGAACGCCTATCATAGGTGTCTTTTCGTCTTTTCATAATGAAAAGAAGAAAAGAAGTGGGCTGGCTTCAACTGGAAGTCCCAGACTAGAACAATGTGCCACAAGTCCTATGTGGGCATATAAGTGGTTTGTTCTATGTTATTTTATCGAAAATTTGAATGTTCCATAACAATATTTCTCTCATAGGATTTTCAAATGTATCGTTTTGTGGTAAAAAATACAGAATTGACTAAATTATGTTATTATGTTCATGTGAATATTGTTATTCCTTCTATTTACTACCAGGTAGGTAATAGTTTATTTTTGTTGAAAAAAATTATATCCTTGGTCTTCACATGCACTCCATCGGACGTGTCATATCTTACCAGCGGTGCCGTATGGCACCCACCAATTTCAGTAAATTGGCTATTGGCAGAATTTTTTCAATATTTTCCCCGTGTTCCTGAGGTCAAAATTAGTGAACCTACAAATTTTTGTGTAAAAATTCGATCAAAAAAAGATACGGTTTCAAATGGGTTAATTAACAAGACAGACGCGAGAGTACAGCAGAGGCGAATTATAGAAAGTTTTTCAGTCTTGTTAATCACGCTTTAACATCAATTGGACCGCATTATGCAAAAATATCTCTTAAGTGACAAAATTTCCAAAATCGAGCTTCTGGTACCTATCTCGCCGAGAAGAATAGATTTTTTTAGGTACTTGCGCCCTTCTTTTGTTAGAAAATTGAACTATTTCCTAATACAGGTACTTACTAAGCGACATTTTGAATTTCATAATTCCACACGACACACCATGAAAAAGTTATGTAATTTACAAACATACGATACATGAATATTGGTGGTTAGTTTGGATTCACGTATCTGTTTCCCTGGAACAACTGCGAGTGCCTGATTTTACTGTTTCGTATTATGTATTAGTTGCGTAGGTATTTCTTTCGTTGAAACAACTAAATGAATTCGCAGTGTACCGGCAAGCTAGGCTCGTTTTCTTTTCCTTACTGATTACTGATATCGCGCATGTTTAAGTGTATTCCTGTTTTCTTTTCACCCAAAGTATTCATTCAAAAATCGTTTGATTCTGAAAGCCTGTTCCCTCGATTAGTATGATTTCCAGGTGTAAGAAATTCTTTGATCTCTGCAAGAAAAGGGTTTCATAAACCCGTACCTCAAACATCAATATATTTTGCTAATCTCTCCACTAGAAATTCGTGTCACAACCCAAGTTGCATGACTTACAAAGCACGCTGCATCTCATTCCCAAAGTAGACCAGCCATTTTATACATATTTGATTTCCGGAGAAGATATAGAGGACGATATAGATGGACTCAAAGGGCGGCTGGATTTTGATATAGAAGAAGAGAAATTATATAGATTTTATGCAATATCTATATACATAAAACGCCAACCGTATGTGCTTACGTATGTCGCCCGAACGTGGGGGTCCCGGGTTCGATTCCAGGCCGCAACATCAAATTTTTTTTACATACTTATCTACAATTTTTTGCCTGCTTTCAGCGATAAATTGGTGACTGCTTGGCATTAATTTGCGCTCCAATTATCGGTAACATCAGTAACCCCAATTATCCTGCGCTCCCTGTGGGGGCCAGGGAGAACTAGCGCCGGTTTGACACCTAACGTCTAGTCATGCGAACACAGCGCAGTCAAGCGGATCAAGAAAACTACCTGAAGCTGCACTATTTAAAATGTTCGAGAACTTTTTTGAACAGACCTCGTACATCGCAAAAACATTGAAAATGAATAAAGTTCGCAAACAGCAAATAAGTGGGGAGTTTTTTGACAATAAAAGCCCTTTGTTGCTTCCAATCACCTGAGTGGCTATTTGTGCTCTACACAGGAATCTTGTCCTCTTACTGTTGGATAGACAATGGCAACCAGAGGGTTGTCGAAAGCTCTTCACAACTAAAAGGAATTGGAAGCAACAAAGGACTTTAGTTGTTTGAAAAAAACCGCACTTACTTGAATAAGAGAAAAAAGTCCACAACCACATTTTCGCGAACAACTTACGAATAAAAAATAAAAGTTTCCTGCAATACATTCAGGGTAGCATTTTTCTACTTTATGTAGAAATTACATCGTAACATTCATACCTTTCTGAAAGTCGATCATAAAGGTAGCTAGTTTCTGTGCGTAGGACGAAGACCGAACTGAACCAATCTTCAGGGAAAAATCCGCAACCATGGTACTCCACGATACACCTGCCTTTCTTCATTTTTGGCGCGAGGAACGCTACAACCTGCATCAATGAGAAATTATCATGAAAATCAAAATAATTCCAAAAAAAAAAAAATATATATATATTTAAAAAGTCAGCCAAATGGGTGTGGCACATAGCTTCCTCGTATCCATGACCCGATTGTATAGAATTGCATAAAAGTAGTAGTTAATCTCAAAACATCAATCTCTAAGGCCCACTTTCACCAAAAGTTGTTCAAATCGCGTTTAAATAAACGCCTTGATTGTTAATCTGAAGGAATAAACCTGGCAAGATGGCGAGCGTCTTTAACCAACCCAAATCAAAGTTAAACAGCGATTGAGATAATTGAGCTTAGCTAACCTTGAAATGTCAAGTGAAATGAACAAAAGTTGGACATTATGACGCATTTGGGGCAATAGAAGCGTTGAACAACAACCACTCCCGCGCTTGCTATCAGTAGATTCTCGCCTTTATCAGTGATTTTCAGTGATACGAGTTCGTCGCGAGTCATTTCGATTTCTTTATTGCCAATCACCTACTTCTGATACAATATCGGTTCTTTTAATTTTTTATTAGTTAATAATTCGTATTAATAAAGGTAGGTAAGTTAAGGACGACCTTTCTTCTGTTCGACCTGTTCCCAGTTTACAAGGTATATCGTCGGGAACTCTAGCCGAGTATCAATCAAATTTAGGACTTTGATGACCGTGGGCTTAGTATTGTGGAACAATACGTCTCCTGGGGACGTCGTCGTCATCAGACGAGCCATAAATTATTTGTAATGGCATATCCATTTCCAAACACAAAACACTTCCGAAACACACACAAAATCTCACAACAATAAAAAATGTTCACTGCGCGGCCATATTGAATTTGTAGTTAAACGAGCATACCGAGTTTATTCGGCCGACTCTCGACCGTTTAAACTCGAACCCCTCGAGATGGAGTTTAAACTCGTAAATCACTCTGGTGAAAGACGTTTATTGCTAAACGTGATTTATCTCTTGGCACTCTTGGTTTAAACTCGTTTCGAATGTTTGGTGAAAGTGGGCATATGTACCTTCCAATACGGTGATAGGGGACCATCTACACGCTAATCTGAACAATCCTGAGAAATTTCATCGAAATCGGATGGAAAATGTAGAAGTTATGGCCGTTACAAGGAATTGACGTTTGCGCATGTGCAATGGCTACTATCAGTCTGGGGGAAATGATATTCATAGGGGACCATCCATATGCCAATCAGAAAAATCCTAGAAAATGTCATCAAATTCGGATGGAAAATGTAAGTGTTATGGCTGTTACAAGGATTTCACGTTTGCGCATACGCAGAGGCTACTGTCAATTTTAAGGCCTTGATTTTCATTGAGGACCATCTACAATCTGATCCGCATAATCCCTGAAAATCGGATAGAAAAGGTGGAAGTTACAAGGAATTCACGTTTGCGCATGCGCAGAAACTACTATTAGTCTGAGGGAGATGATTTTCATAGGGGACCATCCATATGCCAATCTGAACAATCCTAGAAAATGTCATCGAAATCGGATACAAAATGTGGAAGTGACAAGGAATTCACGTTTGCGCATGAGCAGTCGCTTCTATAAGTCCAGGGATGATGATTTTCATAGGGGACCGTCTACACGCCAACCCGCACAATCCCTGAAAATTTCCTCGAATTCAGACGGAAAATGTAGACGTTATGGCTGTTATATGATTTTACAATTTAGCACGCCCAACGGCTACTAATTTTCATTGAAACCATCTACACCCACACATTCCTGAAAATTTCATCAAATTCGGAGAAGACATTTAGAAATTGTGGCGATTTATGTCAATTTATGAGCGATGATTTTCATTGGAAGCCATCTACTCGCCAATCCGCATAATCCCTGAAAATATTCAGCCTTGGAGCGTGAAAACAAAGATTCCGCTACCTCGGTAGACTCGGAAGAAAAATCTCATGAAAATTGATAAGGTAACCAGAATCAGACTAGTAAGTCGAGGAGCAAGATAGGCACGCGGAGTGGGTTACCATCAGCTGCAAGTGTGCCCTTATGAACACTATTAGCAATTTTCGAGGGAAAAAAATGTTATTTTTGTGGAAATCTATATTTGAAATATTAACGTTGAGAAAATTGTGTACATTTGGAACATATATAATTAAAAAATCTTACTGAAACCGTACTTAAACATGTCTCCCACTGACCGCCGGAATTCCCCACAAAAATGAAGGAAAGTAGGTAGAACTTAGTAGGTATGCTAGAACCGTAAGTTCTTGTAATACCTACTAAACAAGTATGTAGCTACATCGGCACTAATCACTTAGTTACCTTGTCCTCATCGATGACTGGACAGTTCAGAGCAGCATCGAAGGATTCTATCAGATTCTCTTTCTTGGCGACATCACTGATGTTGATCCATTCCCAGCCTGTTTCGCTTGCAACTTTCTTCGCAATGGTAGACTTGCCACAACATGGCGTTCCTAACAAAGGAATTTTCTTATTTAGATACGATGCGCTTAAGGAAGTCTTCAAGCGGCGGGTGCCTAAAGAATGTTTTACTTTTTTTACACTATAGCATCCAGGTCAAATTGGTGGAGTAAAAAAAAGTAGTAAAGAAAACAACCATTTTAGGTCGGATTTTCGTCCGACTGCCATTCCTGGTGTAGCGGACGTCATCAGCGGTCTTCCAAAGGGAAGATCAGAGTTTGGTGGATTTACACATAAATTTGGAGGTTTTCCATTTCAAATTGGAGGTTTTACACATCACATTTAGGGATGACAGAAATACAAGATTTAATTCCGGGAAGGCAGTAACAACAAATTGACGCAAGTGAGGCTGTTGTGTTCGGCGTGTCGGCGAGTGAAGGAGCTGACCTTCTCGCTGCGGCGTTTTGTCGTTGCTTTAACACCTACTCAACCTAAGAGAGACTTTCCCTAGCCTAACATTCAGTACTGTCGCATTGGCGGGTCAGACCCATACCGGCATGCGGAGTACTGGGAGAATTGGGCTAGCCCGACAATCCCCGGCGTTTCAGAGAAACTCACCGGCGGGAAGGCGGGATATTTACTTGGTTGAGCCTACGACTTCGAGGAGATACCTTGATGAAGGAGAAGTTGGAGAGCGAAATGAACAAGACGAGAACTTGACTAGATTGGCATAAGGGATCATCCCTGAGTGAGCTTATATACTCATGTGGATAGTTCGGGAGAGAGAGAGGTGGAAGGGTGACGTCATGTTGGCGGAACCCCCGTACCTCGTCTCCCCTGGCGGGTGCTGACTCACTCTGGGATCCTCCCGGTAGCTTCTTTATTTAAGAACTAATTGCTGATTATATGTGGGTCATAACATAGGTCCCCCTAGTTCTTAACATATAGAAGGTTGTTACAGCGAGAGTTTAAAAATGTTTGTAAAATGTTACAAATTTTGAATTTTGAAAATGCAGAACAAAATTTTTCTAAAAAATAATGAAAAATGGCCGTATAAATGTGAGGTTGACATGTTCTTTTCCGAATCGTTGTGCCGAGTAGATGTAAAGGCTGCAAATGTTGTCCGCTTGAATCTGGGCGGCGATGATGATGGCAACCGTGGTTGGCCGTCCGGGGTGCAATCGGCGTGAGTTCCGCCCCCGACGTCTAAGCGCCTGTTGCCGTACACCTTCGTTGGAGGGTGTGAGTGAGATGAATAAAAGTTGCCCGGACCGAAGCTTGGAAAAAAGTGCCCTGTCTCTACGACCTCTACGGCGGCGAGACTTCGGCCCGGGTCTTTTAGGAGCGGAAATGGATGGGGAATGAATTAGGGTTAATACCGTTTGTTTTATTATTTGTTGAAGGGCGTCGTATCCTTCAATTTCTCGTTGAATCGGTCCGGTGCAGTTTGGGACATACTGCTCGAAGTTGCCTGTGTTTTTGGCGTGGTAGAAACGCAGTATGACGTCCGCTCTTTTCTTGAATACCGGAACGTCGATTGGTTTGATGTTCCATTTCCGCCCCTTTTCTCGGTGAAGCCCGTGTGTGACGAATTCGCAGTGGGCTGTAGTCGTCGCTGATAGCGAATGTTTCCTTGCGGGTATCCGCATTGATGGGATCGGTGGTTGCTGTGCTTCGTCCTTTGGTGACCGCTGCGTACGTTCGGCGGGGCGATTGGAGTAAGTTAGCGGCTTCCAGGCGGTCGTGAGCCTTCCTTTGCTCGTAGAAGGTAGCCGGTATCGTGGAGCAGGCGGCGGCGGAGCTCGTCTTGCTGGCTGCGGCCCGAAGATGTCGTCGAGTTCCTTCCTTGTGAAGAGGAGGTTCATTTTCCCTGTTAGGCGGCTTATCAGAGGTAGGCTTGCTGTGGGAGAGGTCCTCTCTGAATGAAGTTGCTGTGTCGAATGATAGCTCTGTAACCGCCGCGGTGGGTATATCTTCTACCCTTAGAGTGGGGGTAGACGTGTGGGCTGGCCTACATCTGTGGAGGGAGACAGTGAGTTGTCTCCCCTCCATCCGAATAGTGGCGGTTTTGTCATCTTGCCGAATGACGTCATATGGACCTGAATAAAGGGGTTTTAGCCCTTTTTTCATTCCCTCCTCCCTGAGATAAATTTTTGTCATGTTTCGATATGAGGTAGGGAATTGGCGATGTACGTTGGTTCGGTTATCGGACGGAATTTCTTCTTTGATTTCTGTAGGCAGTGGTTGGAAGACGTCGGCTGGTAGACGTAAGGGTGCTCGGAAGATTCTTTCAGCTGCGCTATACCCGTCGGAATATCTAATCGTTGTTCTTAGACCGAGTAGTATGGTCGGTAGGTCTTTTGACCATGACGGAGATGTTGCGGCCGTGCGTAAAGCATTCTTCAGATCGCGATGCCATCTTTCGATTTTCCCGTTGGCTTCGGGATGATACGCCGTCGTTCGGATTCTCTGTATACCGAATTTTTTAAGAAATTCTGAAAATTCGGAACTTTCGAACTGTCTTCCTTGGTCAGTAGTAAGAAGGAGAGGACAGCCGTATCGCGCGATCCAATTCTTGGTGATGTTATCAATGACGGCTTTCGTAGTGATTGATCGAAGTGGTACACATTCGGGCCAACTGGTGTTTCGGTCGATCATGGTAAGAAGGTATTTGTACCCTTCTGATTGTTCCAACGGACCTACGATGTCTACGTGTAAATGAGCTAGGGCCGGCGCAAATTCAAATTGTTGTGGGGTAGTTTTCGGATGTCGAAATTCTTTATATTTAGCGCAGCGTTCGCAAGCTAGTACCCAATTGCGTAGGTCAGTATTCATTTTAGGCCAAAATGTTCTAGCTCGAATTATGTCCCGTGTGGCTCTGATTCCCGGGTGGCTGAGAGCGTGACAATGGTCGAAAATTGCGCGGCGCAATTTGGTTGGAATGAACGGGCGCGGACATTCGCCTGATACGTCGCACCATAGTGTTGTGTTAATGGATGGGACGGTTGTTTCTTCTAATCTTTTGTTGGTGATTAGATTTCTGAATTCGGCTGATGTGTCGTTCCGTTGTTCTTGGGCAATGGAGGCGCCTGTTGGGAATGAAGTCAATTCATTTAGTTCCGGATGAGATGGCCGTGAAAGTGCGTCGGCCACTACATTGGACGTGCCCGGAGTAAAGCGAATATCTGTCGTAAATTGACTTATAAATTCCATTTGACGTAGGCGTCGAGGTGAAGCTGTTTTCCTATCCTGATGCAGCGAGGTTGTTAACGGTTTGTGGTCGGTGACAACATGAAATTCACGTCCCTCGATAAAGTCTCTGAAGTGCTTGATTCCTTCGAAAATGGCGAGTAACTCTCTGTCGAAGGTCGAGTACTTTATTTGAGCGGGCGTGAGCGTTTTTGAAAAAAATCCTAATGGAGAGGATTTTCCATTGATGGTTTGTTGTAGAACTGCTCCGATCCCGATTTCAGATGCATCAGTTGTGAGAGATAGGTGTCCTGTAGGTGCTGGATGAGCTAACATTGCCGCTTGTTGTAGATCGGTTTTGCATTGCTGAAAGGCTTGTTTGCGTTTTTCCGTCCATTCAATTGGTCGTTTGTCCTTCTTTTTTGAAGGTTGAGGGATGGCCTCGATCAATGGCTGTTGATGGACGGCTGCACGTGGTATATGACGGCGGTAGAAATTAAGCATCCCTAAAAACCGTCTTAAATCCGTTACTGTTGTGGGTAGCGGAAATGTAGTAAGATTGTCCACTTTTTTGGGAAGTGGTTTTATCCCGTTTGTATTGACGAGGTGTCCGAGACAGATTACTTCTGGTTTTGCCAGAACGCACTTTTCTTTGTTGACTGTAAGTCCTTCGTTAGCGAAAATAGTTAGGACTTGTTGTACATGTTGCTGGTGTTCGGCTATTGATTTAGATGCGATTAGGATATCATCGAGGAAGCAGAAGACGAAATCGAGACCCCTAAGGATCTGGTCCATATACCTTTGCCAAGACTGTGCCGCATTTTTGAGCCCGAAATTCATCTTTTTATATTCGTAGAGGCCAAAAGGTGTTATAATTGCGGTTTTTGGTATATCTGCCGGGTTGACATCGATGTGATGGAATGCTCGTGAAATATCCAGAGTCGAGAACACTGTGCAGCCATGTAAGTGCGAGGAAAAATCCCGTAAATGAGGAACTGCATATCTGTCGCCTACTGTTCGTTCGTTTAGTTTCCTATAGTCTCCGCAGAAGCGCCATGTTCCATTTGGTTTAGGAACGGCGTGTAAGGGACTGGCCCACGGGGATTTAGATGGTCGAATAATTCCATCCTTAAGAAGTTTGTCAAAACTCTCTTTTGTTTGGCGGAGTTGTTCCGGGTGTAAACGGCGACTTTTTGCTGTGACGGGCGGTCCTTTCGTCTCGATGAAGTGTTTCACCGATGAGAGGAGTGATGATTTCCTTTGTGCCGGTTTATAATTAGCCAGCATTTTGGTAAAGGCCGGAGGGGTTGCCTCCGTTGAAACCCCGGTGTTGACCGTATTCACATATCCCTTAATCGGGTGTCGTGCGTGAGGGTTGTAGAGGTGCCTGTTCTTGAGGTCGACGTGTAGGCCGAAATAGCTCAAGAAATCTGCTCCGATGATCGGACGTTTCACATCGGCGACGATAAAGGCCCATTCGTACACTTCATTCTCGAGTATTACTTTTGTTCGGTATTGACCGTATGTTGAGATTGCTGTGCCGTTTGCTGCGAAGAGAAGCTGGTCGTTGGTTTTCTTTTTCCATTTGAGTAAGGTGTTTGGTATAATGGAAATGCTAGCTCCGGTGTCGATAAGGAAGGGGATGTTGTTCTTCCTGCATTTTACAAATAGTCGGTTGGAAACATCTGTATAAGGGGTGCCCGCCTTGTAAACAGGCGGGCTTCCTAGTTTTCCGACCAGGACACTTTTTTAAAGGCGCAAGGTTGGTTGCATTTTAACGCCTTCTTTCGGAAGGTGAAATGATACCAACAGAGACCACCTCGTCGTGTTGGTGATGTTGAGCGGCTGCGAGGGCGTTGATTCGTTGGCCTTTGGTTGCGAGGTGGCGGCTTCTTTTCGACAACCTCTGTGTGAGGTTGTGGGTCTATTTGATGCAGTGATGCGGATCTCCGAATTTCATAGGCTGCGTCGGCGATAGGTGCAAGAAATTCGGCGTCCTTCGTCATCCATGGGGCTAGGATCGTTTGTACATCGAGTGGTAGGGCTTTTATCCAGAAGGTCTTTGAAAGATCCTGTGGCATAAGGTCCCCCAGCTGGTGTCGTATTTTTCGTAGTAGCTGTGATGGCTTTTGGTCCCCCAAGTGTTGCTGTTGGGTGAGGGCCGCGATCCGTTGATGACGAGAGGGCTCGAAGATTTCGATGAGCCTAGCCTTTAGGTCGTCGTAAGGCGTGACGAGTTGAGCCGCTGTGAGGTCTGCCGTTTGTACTGCGACGTCGTAGGGAAGCAGAGGGAGTGTCCGAGTGAATCTGGCCCGTTGTGTGTTGATATGCGCGCTGGTGTAGGCCGCATCGAGTTGCAGGAACCAGAGGCGAGGGTCCTCCCTGTAGAACGGCGGTAGTGTCAAGGGAATTGACACCTTGGCGGCTTCGGCGAAGTCAGGCATTGGCGGTGGATCGGGGATGCCGTTGTCGTCCATCTCTCTGCGTCGAATAGGTAGTTAAAAACGTGCGGGGTCACCACTGTTGTGTTCGGCGTGTCGGCGAGTGAAGGAGCTGACCTTCTCGCTGCGGCGTTTTGTCGTTGCTTTAACACCTACTCAACCTAAGAGAGACTTTCCCTAGCCTAACATTCAGTACTGTCGCATCGGCGGGTCAGACCCATACCGGCATGCGGAGTACTGGGAGAATTGGGCTAGCCCGACAATCCCCGGCGTTTCAGAGAAACTCACCGGCGGGAAGGCGGGATATTTACTTGGTTGAGCCTACGACTTCGAGGAGATACCTTGATGAAGGAGAAGTTGGAGAGCGAAATGAACAAGACGAGAACTTGACTAGATTGGCATAAGGGATCATCCCTGAGTGAGCTTATATACTCATGTGGATAGTTCGGGAGAGAGAGAGGTGGAAGGGTGACGTCATGTTGGCGGAACCCCCGTACCTCGTCTCCCCTGGCGGGTGCTGACTCACTCTGGGATCCTCCCGGTAGCTTCTTTATTTAAGAACTAATTGCTGATTATATGTGGGTCATAACAGAGGCATTTTTAAAAGAATGACAGTTTGAAGGAATTAAAAGAGAATGTCTTCGTCATGTTGCACGGAGTAGGTATTTCCAGAAGCACCGGGGTTTTTCCGCCTTCTAAGTAGGGATGAGCATCTTTTGGAAACTATCGATAGTCACCATCGAATAAACTATCGAAGTCAACCATCGATTGTTGAAAACCATGGGTACTAAACAATCGATGGTTTTCGATAGTATCGATACTTCTTTGTCAAATGAGGTAATCAAAACATGGTGCCTGGGATTGATCAAGTATCTATTGTTATCGTTTCTGCATGATACAA
Source organism: Apolygus lucorum (assembly GCA_009739505.2). Taxonomy (NCBI): domain Eukaryota; kingdom Metazoa; phylum Arthropoda; class Insecta; order Hemiptera; family Miridae; genus Apolygus; species Apolygus lucorum. Next base: position 6,974,233 of record CM019168.2, on the reverse strand, counting down.
ATTTCAGTGAAATCACTGGTCAGTTCAGGTCAACCTAAATCAACTGAACATTTAAAAAAATACAATGACTATTTTTTCATTCGAAAATACGCTAAAAATGGAACTCTACTCAATATTGAGTTATCTTATACTTTTGTTGTATTCTCCCCGCCTGAATTACTTGATTGGTTGAAGATTTGTCCCTACACAGCTCAGTGCACGGTTGAACAGAACAGAGTACCTTCTTAACGAATGGAGAACAACAACTAAACAACTAAATATTTGAATTTGATACTGATACGATAATTTTATAGTGAAACGATAGCAGTAAAGATTCGAACTATCACATCAATAACATTTATTGGAGTCTTCTTTTTTGAGTAATTTTATTGTAGGTACATGTTTCGGCAGTCTCAGCCGCCTTCTTCAGCCTTAAACAACAATTTTTAACAATAGGAATATCATTAATACTATAAAAAGTCAGTGATGACAGAAGATGAAGATTATTGTATTTAGCAAAATGGCAGCAATACTAATAACCACGCAAAACTAACGAACTGAAGTTTTCATTGTTTATCATCAACAACTACTAAAATGTCCAGGTAACTTGCCTAGTTTCTCACACTGTCTCCCCCTTTGGTTGAGTGAATGCTCCTGGGCCTAAGTAAGGGGTCAACCTATCGGTGTGGACCACCTTGCAAGGTTTGCGGCCCTGTCTGATACATACAACAACGTCATTCAGTTTCTTGAGGATCTTGAAAGGACCCTCCCAAGGGCACATCAATTTGGGGTTCCGGCCCTTGATTCGGCGGGGGTTATGCAGCCAGACTAGATCTCCCTCATTGTAAGGTCGAGTGTGGCTCCCACGATCATACCGGCGCTTCATCTCATCGGCTCGGATGTGGAGCTCTTTTTGGGCTTTTTCGTGGGCTTCCAATATTCTTTCCCTCAACTTCGCAGCATATTGATGCACTTCTTGTTCTTCAGGAGGTCGGCCAAATAACAATTCCAGGGGAAGTGTCAGTTCCTGCCCATAAAGCAGATAGGCTGGCGTGTACCCTGTGGTAGCATGTTCAGAGGCACGGTAAGCCAACAGGGCAATAGGCAGCTGCTGATCCCAATCTCGTTGATGGTCAGCAATCATTTTGGCTAGCCAGTTATACAGCGTCCTGTGGAGTCTTTCTACTTGGCCATCACTTTGTGGATGAAGGGGAGTTGTTCTGGTCTTGTGAATCCCCAATTGAGCCAGTACTGCCTGCAGGAGCTCTGATTCAAAGTTTCTACCCTGGTCTGAGTGTAGTTCCCTGGGAACTCCAAATCTCGAGATTACGTGTTTGATCAGGGCATCTGCTACAGTTTCCGCTTTTTGGTCTTTGATGGCTAGAGCCTCGGGCCATTTCGTGAAATAATCGACCACTGTAAGTATGAACTGGTTCCCCTCGTTAGTTTTTGGTAAAGGGCCAACCACATCTATTCCAATTCTTTGGAATGGGCTACCACTGATGTAGGTTTGCAAGGGTCCTCGTCCTTTACGTCCCCCTCCTTGACGCCTCCCACATGTGTCGCAGCTCCGACAAAACTCCCGCACGTCACGATGCAGTCCCACCCAGTATACGGATCGTCTTAATTGGGCCACCATTCGTCGTTCTCCATAGTGAGCTGGTCCATGGGCTAAGTGCAAGTGCTGCTTGCGTAAGGTAAGGGGTACAACAAGCTGCTCTCTTATCATTCGCCCATCAGGACTTTCCCACCTCCGGTATAAAATTTCATCTTCTAGATGCAAAGAATTATACATGGTCCAAAGAGCTTTCAGTTCTACTCCATGCCCTGAAACCTGGTCCCACTCTGGTCGCTTATTAGCCTGTAACCATGCTATAACTTGTGATATAGTGGAATCTGTAGACTGCTGAAATCTCATGTTTGCTGGATCAATCATTGGTTCCAGTCTAACAGCACGTACCTCAGGATTCGCCACATGGCTGCCAGTATTCTGTGAATTTTCTTCGAGTACTTCTCGCCGCTCACAGTAAATGCAACCATCACTAGCACATGGCCGCCTCGACAATCCATCAGCGTTTCCATGTTCTGACCCTGGTCTGTACTGGACATTCAGCTTGTGTGGGCTGAGTCTCTCTAGCCAGCGTGCCATTTGTCCATCTTGGTTCTTCAGGCTCTTCAACCACTTCAAAGATGCATGGTCTGTCCGAACTGTGAGTACTCCTGTGTCAAGTCCATAATGTTCAAAAGCTTTCACAGCTTCCACCACACTGAGGAGTTCCCTTCGAGTGACACAGTAATTTCTTTGCGTGCGAGAAAGACATTTGCTGAAGTAAGCTATTACTTTTTCAACTCCATCCTGCTTTTGTGACAAGACAGCACCTATTGCAACATTGCTGGCATCGGCATCAAGTATGAATGGTACTCCAGCGCGAACATGACTGAGGATGGGAGCTTGTTGAAGCATAGCCTTTAGGTTATCAAATGTCTGTTGGCATGCTCTAGTCCACACAAAGTCCTTCAAGTTCTCAGCTTGGTAAAGGGGCTTCATTTCCTCAGCCATATGGGGTAAAAACTGCCGGTAGTATGAACATAGTCCAATGAACGATCTGAGTTCACTTGCTGTTTTGGGTACTGGCCAAGACGCAATAGCCTCTACTTTCTTGGGATCTGTCTTGATACCCTCTGGGGTAACCAGGTGCCCAAGGTATGTCACAGTCTCTCTGAGGAATCCACATTTCTTAGCATTCAGCTTTAAGTTCACTTCCCTAAGTTTCTTGAACACTACCTCTATGCCCTTGAGCTGCTCTTCAAACGTACTGGTATGGATCAGTACATCATCCAGGTACACAGAGACAATTCTTTGGACGATGAGATCTTGCAAAACCTGTCGCATAACCCTCTGAAACGTTGCTGGTGCGTTGGTCAATCCAAAAGGCATTACTGTAAACTCCCACAATCCATCTCGAGTGCAGAATGCAGACAACTCTTGCGAATGTTTTTCCAGTGGAATCTGCCAGTATCCAGCCTGGAGATCCAATGAGCTGAACCATTTGTTACCTTCCAGAGCCCTCAGTGTGTCATCTATGTGGGGTAACGGATGAGCATCTTTAACTGTGGCATCGTTTAGTCTGCGATAGTCTATGCAGAACCTCCAGTCTCCTGTCTTCTTTTTTACAAGCACCACAGGACTAGCCCATGGGCTTTTAGACTCTTTTATCACTCCTTGATTTTTCATCTTTTGGATTTCTTGAAGAATGATCTTATTCTGTTCTGGACTCACTCGCCGTGGGGGTTGTTTGATTGGCCTGTGGCCTTTAACTTCTATCGAGTGTTCCCCTATGGTGCAACGCCCAAGTTCCTGATTGGTGGCAGCAAACACATCTTGGTAGCTCAGCAACAACTCCTTGAACTGTCCCATCTGGGTTGTAGTCACTCGTTCAGCAACCCCATCGAATAGTGTCACCAGGTGAGCGGGCAATTCTTGCTCTGCCTCTGTTTGCCGGCACTGTACATTGGCCTGAGTCTCGGGATATAACTGAAATTTGAGGGTCTTGCCCTCAACATTCATGGTCCCAGAACCTGTATCAATAACACACCTCTTGTCCCGCAATAAGTCCATCCCTACTATACATTCACCTTCGATAGGTGCAACCACTGCATCCAGGCAGTGTGAGACCCCAAAGCCTAAATCCAGCTGAATAGATGCCCTACCTAGAATAGGTGCAGTACCACCAGTGGCTGTCCTTATTAGTGCTAGTGATCCCTCTTTTCGGACTCTCACCCCAGCTTGGTCAAGTAATTGTGGATTTACAAAAGTGTTTGAGGCTCCAGTGTCAATAATCATAGTACAAGGTACTGTCGCTACACGGCCATTCAAGCACAGGGAAGAGCCACCACCTAATTGGAACAATTCTACACTTGTAGGCTCGGGGTCATTATGGAGCACCAAACCTTGCCCCCTCAGTTTGGCCGCTCCCCGTTTCCCGACTGTTGGGTCTGTCTGCCCCAAGTAGGGCAATCCCTTACCAAATGTCCACGCTGGTCACATCGCCAACATTGTACAATGGATTTACTTTGCCACTGATCGCTTCGAGGCCAGTTCTGCTCCCATTGATTTGCATGTGTCCTCACCCGCAGTAGTTCCAAATTTTCTGAGTTTCTCTCTCCTATTTCTGGTAACTGCTTGTGTACACCCTCCTCTAGTGATGTTACACGTGCTATTGGTGCCTGTGCTGAGGCCCCACTTGAGGCTGTCAATCTGTTTACAGCCTCCATTCGTAAGGCCACTGTAAGTGCCTCTTGCATAGTCTTTGGCCATACCATCATCACTCTTTCTTTGATGACTGGGTCTCGCAATCCTTCAACAAATCGTAGGGTAAGAATCCCTTCTACAGCCTCATCTCGCGTATTAGGCCAAGCTTTCCTCCCAATCTCTCTCATTTGTCTATGATATTCCACTATTCCTTCAGTGGCCAACTGCATTCGGCTCTGGAGAAGGGCAATGTTGAGTTCTGTCTGATTTCTGCTCCCATACCTTGAATCCAATGCCCTTACTAAGGCAGTATAACTAGCTGGGTGACTTACCTCACTCAAAATGGTTATAGCTGGTCCAATCAAAGCCGCACCTAACTCTGTTGCTTTGGTACTAGTGTCCCATCCATTCCTTTCAGCTACCATTTCGAACTGAAATAGGTAAGAGTCCCAATCGATGCTCCCATCGAATGGTCTCGGCTTAGTCTGTTTCCCGATGGGTTGAAGGGTTTGGGGTCCTCCCTGCGATGGAACAGGTCCATGTTGGGTTGGTGGCCAAGGAGTTTGGGGTGGAGGCAAACTGGCTGAAGGTAGAGGATTCATGGATACTCGCATTCTTGCCATCTCTTGTCGCATTGCGTGGATTGCATCAAACAGTGGGGCTATGTCTGCCCGAATTGAGTCCCCCATTGTGCAAACTCGATCTGCTATGAAAGTGCGAACTTCGAGTGGAATGTCTGATCTATTTCCTGAATTGATCATTTCCTGAGATGACACATGAGCATTCGATTGAAATTGTTCCACAGCCTCAGGCAGCACTGGAGGGTTCTGTTCTAGCTGGGCTATTTCCTCTATTTCAGTATTGATGGTAGGTATATTGCTTACTGCTTCCTGAAAGTTGTCTCCTTGTTCCTCAACAATCACATCGTCTTCAATCTCGTTATCTTGTTGGGAAGGATCATCCCGAAAATGTCGGCCTGAACGAGTTGTCATTTCTTCCAATAGCTTCCTCCCTTCCTATCCCACTTCTGACACCACTATAAAAAGTCAGTGATGACAGAAGATGAAGATTATTGTATTTAGCAAAATGGCAGCAATACTAATAACCACGCAAAACTAACGAACTGAAGTTTTCATTGTTTATCATCAACAACTACTAAAATGTCCAGGTAACTTGCCTAGTTTCTCACAATACTAAAAGAAAAAGCCTATGTATTGCCTCTGTGCAAAGAGTCCTTTAAAGGAAACGCTTGCATACGAGTCTGCAACACATTGAAACATTTTCATGCCCCCCCCCCCCCCCCCTCCCTTCCGAGACATCTGGGAGCTCGATTTTCGACTCAGCTGATCTGGGAGCTCGATTTTCGACTCAGCTGATCTGGGAGCTCGATTTTCGACTCAGCTGATCTGGGAGCTCGATTTTCGACTCAGCTGATCTGGGAGCTCGATTTTCGACTCAGCTGATCTGGGAGCTCGATTTTTGGCTCAGCTGATCTGGGAGCTCAATTTTCGACTCAGCTGATCTGGTAATATCAAACTGTAAAGTACCTACCTGTAAAGTACCTAACAACTTCACTTCTGATGGTCATAATCATCATTGTGGCGACTTGGGACAAATTTCGTCGCAACAAATTTCGTGACGATTTTTTTTTATGTGCCATATGAAAGACATGAAAATGTCAAAATTGTTTATAAACTAATTTATGTAATAGGTGTCATTACAAAGTCAATTATTTGTATAAAAAAATTTTTTTGCTAAAATTAACTTATCAACTAGTTCCTGTATGTAATACATGTAATTACAAGTCAAATTATTATAGATACCTAGGTCATCAGTCAGGATCCATACCCTGCCTGTAACTATCCAGGCTAAAAGTTGTCCACATGGCATCTGTGAATAACAATTTTATGAGTGGTGTCTGATAAGGCTCAGTAAGGATTCTCCAGCAACAACAACCAAAGTGAGTAGACATATATCACAAAAAACATTTTCTCCACAAATACACTTACAATAAATTATCTACAACTCTACTAGGTAATACTTGAACACCAAGTATTTACCTGGATGACAAATTCATAACACCTAAATGCTTCATTAACTTTTTACAGATTAAAAGTCTAATATAAGTATAAAGGTTGGCAATAAGTATAAAGGCAATAAAATGAAGACTGAAAAACAAAAACAAGCAACAAAAATCACAACAGGTAAATATAGTAACAGTAAATAGCACAAAAACAATAAGCAACAGTAAATGATACCCACCTTATAGAATGGCATTATATTTACAGAGATGAGGGTCATGAGGATGTGTTGGTCTAACATAATGCTAAAGAAGGGACTATGAATAATACCTACCTCTATCAGGTAAAACAATTTACATAACTTTGTAATTAGGTATACCTATTACATCAATTAAATAGTTGATAAGTTTTTAGAAAAAATCCTGACTGATGACCTAGGTATCTATAATAATTTGACTTGTAATTACATGTATTACATACAGAAACTAGTTGATAAGTTAATTTTAGCAAAAAAAAATTTTTTATACAAATAATTGACTTTTGTTATGCTACAGTTGTCTAAGGTCGGAATGAATCCAGAAATACTTAAAATAAAATACAAGACATTCCATCGTTAACCTCAGACTACACAACACTTTATTCATTTCTGTCAATCTTATCTTACCAACATTAATTTTTAACTCCGTAACTATGGTAACCACATTACATTAGAGTAGTAATGGAGTAGTTTCCTAACATACTTCCCCACTTAAGTTCCAACATTGCTCCTGCAATGGTACCTAAGAACGTTTTTTATAGCAGCACTCGATCTCTTGGCATCTTCATTGTCGTATATGACGGTTTTCGGGAATCCCTCCATTCTCACTATTTTTACTACGGTGTATGGGCCCTTAATGATTGGTGATTTGCCGTTATTTCCGAACTGTATCAAAACTTGATCACCTTCCGCGATATTTGGTACTTTGCTGCAGTGCTTTTTGTCGAAATAACTCTTCATCTTCTGGCGATAAGCGTCCTGTTGGGCTTCTGTTAATGGGGTTTCTTTCAACATATCGCTGGAGATACCAAATGTCGAATCTGCTGGGAAGAGAGGAGGTATTCCGAATAGTTTAAAATGGGGCGAACATCCTAAACCTGCTGAGTGGGACCTGTTCAGGTGTTTCACCGCTGCATCTAGCGTAGTCTTCCAGCCTCCAGCATGAGTTGGGTAGGAAGCTAGAAATTGCTTGATGTCCCGAATCTTCCTCTCAGCCAAGCCATTGCCCGCTGGGTGGTAAGGAGATGTTGTTTTCAGAGTTATGTTGTGATCCGTAGCAAATTTCTTAATAGCCGTTGATACAAATTGCGGGCCGTTGTCAGTTACAATTGTCTTGACGTCTTTTAAGTGAGGGAAATTTTGGAGGAAATTCAAAACCGCATGCGAGCTCTCCTTCATTGCCTTAGCATAGGTATAACGCGTATATTCGTCTACAACAACAAGAAACGATTTAGTCTGTCTCTGAGTCTCAGATTTTTTTGAGAGTTCTGCAAAGTCCAAATGAATGGTCTCGAATGGTTTTGTAGACATTTTTGACAAAATGAGAACGTCAGGCTTGGTTTTAAATTTAAACTTTGATATCTGGCATTGGTGACAGCTACGAATGTAAGCTAGAACATCTTTCTTCATATTTGGCCAGGAGAAACGGGTTTTCAATTTTAAATACGTCCTTAGGAAGCCATCATGCCCTCCAGATTCTCGATCATCGTGGTAGCTTCTCATGATTTGTGGGATTAAGCTTTCGTCAACCAATATTCTCTTGTCAGGAGTTCTTCTGGTTAGTGTGATACTGGTAACATTTGAGCCTTCTAAACACAACCTTGATATAGCATCCGCATCTTCCAGTTCTCTGCCATGTCGATGACTGATTTTCAAGCAATACCCCATCAGGAACAGCTGCCACCTACCCAGTCTGCCTTTTGGTTCATTCATGTTCATGAGATAGGTGAGGGCCTGATGATCTGTGTGTACGGTGAATTCTTTGCTTTCAAGATATGACTGGAAATACCGTATCGCTTTTATGACAGCTAAAGCCTCCTTGTCCGTCACAGAGTAGTTCACTTCTGGTTTTGTGAAGGTATGAGAGTAATAGCCTATAACTCTCAGCTGTTGGTTTTTTCGGCATTTTACATCTCGCTGATAGAGTATGGCGCCACATCCAAACTGCGAGGCATCTGTGCATAACTCGAAAGGGAGATTCCAGTCTGGCAGTTGTAGGATTGGGTTAGATGAAATTTTAGACACGAGCGTACGAAATGCCTGTTCTGCCTCATCTGTCCAAACAAACAGTGCTCTCTTCTTCTTTAAATCATCCAATGGTCTTACAATCTCCGAATACTTAGGAATAAATGCTCGGAAGTGGCCAGTCAACCCAGTGAAAACCCTCAGAGTATGTAAATCATGAGGTCTCTTCATGTTCTGCACTTTCTTGATTGACTCCTGCTTCGTGGTTTTTGTTTCTCCATCTATATCTCTTCCCAAAAAAGTTACACTGGGTTGGACGAAGACACTCTTTTCAATATTGAGTGTGAGATGAGCTTCATGTAATCTTTTAAGCACCTTGTAGGTTTTTTCTGCACACTCATCTCTTGAATGGCCTCCAATGATCGTGTCGTCAATGTATACCTTGATCAATGGGTCTTTGAGCAGGTCCCCAAGTACAGAGCACATGAACCTTTGAAACTTTGAAGGACTGTTCTTCCATCCAAAAGGAAGACGGTTATACTCAAAGTGCCCAAATGGTAACACAAAGGCCGTGAATTTTTTAGTGTTCTCAGTGAGATGTAGTTGTAAAAAACCATCTTTTAAATCTAATTTAGTAAAGAATTTACAGCCACCCAAGTTACATATGACATCATCAATGATGGGAAATGGGTAGGGATCCAGTTCTGTGTGCTGATTTATCTGTCTATAATCCTGGCACAATCTCCATGTCCCTCCCTCTTTTGGAACAACAACACATGGAGATGCAAATTCCGATGTGGAGTGCCGGATGATTTTCTTGTCTAGAAGCTCTTGAATTTTCTCTTGGGCCCACTCGTATTTATTTCTAGACAGCCTATATGGTTTCAGTTTAACAATAGGAGTGTCCGGTCTGATATTGAAAGCAATACGCTCAATGGGACTTTTTCCATTAGTAGCTGGGAACAATCTAGACACATCTTCTCTACAGTAGATACGGTTCTTCTCAGGTTCAGGTTCAGGTTCAACAATCACTATATCAGAGTTGATTAATTTGAAACCTAGAGCTTTTAATGTGGGCAAACCAATTATTAGGTCAAATGACATGTACTCCAGCACAAAGGCTTCGGCAGTAGCGAGACGATTTCCTGAAGTAATATTTAACTTGGTGGAAAGATGTATATTCTCTGTGGAACCGTTGAAACCTCGGAGTACACGATTCACTGTTCTGCATTCCCACTCATAGTCTCTCACCAAACCAGCTCGCACTACATTGACGGACGCTCCAGTGTCCATAAGTGCCTTCACCTCAACACCATTTATAAGGACAGTACGGACTAACGGAGGACAACTTGATGGAAAAGAACCAGTACTGGAACTCAGGATGTCACTGTACTCCGCAGACTCACTTTTTTGTGAAACTGGTGACTCATTGGCATCGTGCTGGTATGGTTTAATGAGTGCCAACTTACTCCGCAGTATCTCTTTAGATTCTAAAACAAAAAAAGTGAGTTGGTCCTGAATTGAGAGGGGGAGACCATTAACTACCATGATATTGAACGCTCTATCTGGCAATGTGCCGTATGCTAAGTTCAATCTGCGCTGCTTTTCATAGAAATAGTCCATGAGATTCCCTCCACAGTACCTATATTCGTTGGCCAGGGTGCCCAACAGTAATGGATTTTGCCCAAAAGCGCTTAGAAATGATTCTCTCCATTGGTCCCATATAAAATCGTCGTCTCTACTCAATTGATCGAAGTACCACTTCTCCGCTATGCTTCCGGCTACAAGAGCAGATTGCAAACGAACAATTCTCTCTTCATCGGTAACCCACCTATTTGAAGTACAGGCTCTTTCGAAGAAAAGCATCCACGAATGGGTATCTTGGGTAACCCCATCAAATTTTGGAATAGCAACATTATGGACCCTAGGCTGAATTTTCTCCATGGTATCTTTAAACATAGCTAACATCTTCTGTAACAATTCCACGTTACTTCGATATTGTTTAGATAGCAACGACTGAATTAAAGTTATCATACCATCGTCTTGACTGCATCCAATTTGCCTAGAGTTCCCGGGCTCCTTCCCGTCAGGTAAAAACGGCATCTTGCTGTATAATTCCGTTCCAGACGTAGGTAAAATAAACGACTGCGCCATTGTTATGCTACAGTTGTCTAAGGTCGGAATGAATCCAGAAATACTTAAAATAAAATACAAGACATTCCATCGTTAACCTCAGACTACACAACACTTTATTCATTTCTGTCAATCTTATCTTACCAACATTAATTTTTAACTCCGTAACTATGGTAACCACATTACATTAGAGTAGTAATGGAGTAGTTTCCTAACAACTTTGTAATGACACCTATTACATAAATTAGTTTATAAACAATTTTTCTTTTAGTATTAATGATATTCCTATTGTTAAAAATTGTTGTTTAAGGCTGAAGAAGGCGGCTGAGACTGCCGAAACATGTACCTACAATAAAATTACTCAAAAAAGAAGACTCCAATAAATCACTTCCCAAAAGGAAAATGGTCGCACCACAACAACCAACACACATCAATAACATTGACTTAATTGATGGTGGTGAAATCATCGATTGTGAAAACATCGGTTGTAAACATCGATGGTGAAAACATCGACTATCGGATGCAAAACTTCGATAGTATCGACCATCGATGTTCATCTCTACTTCTCAAGCTTAGTTCACATAGGTGCGTAATGTCCGTAATCTGTAGTGTGCAATTGGATGCTATTGGCTGGAGCCAATTGAGGGGTCGGGACTGATCTTTGCGGATGACGACTTTTGGAACTGAGTGTATCGTTTTGAAAAATTGGATATTTTGCGCATTACGGATGAACTTCGACAATCTTCAGTAAACTTCGTAACAAACTCTCGTCATTTGTTCACAGAAAGTTTATTGATTCGGTCTCGTTTATTGACACAACAACCAGAATCCTTAGGGGTATTCACGGTCGGGCCGTTCTCGACGTGTTGACGTGTTATACGTCGAGAACGTGTTTAACGTTGAACGAATCGATCGTAAACATGTTATCAAAGTGTGTTATCAGTCGTCGTAAGTTAACACACCCGAATGGTCTGTTAAAGTGTGTGCTAAACGTGTTATCCGTCGCAACATCAGAAAGAAAATGGCCGATAACTTGCCAGCTGTTTTTCAGTCAGTTTACTTGTGAGTTAATTAGTTTCGTCTTAGTTTTTTTGAGTTGTAGTCTGTTGAGTTGGAGTTCGTTTGTTTGTCTCGGTTATTTTGTGAGTTATTTGAGTTGGAGTTGAAGGTATGGGGGTCTCTTGGAGGTATGGAGGGAAGAGAAAGGTACCTAGTTGGGAGGAACAAATAGATGCAATGAAAGTGAAGGAAAAATGCGAAAAACTGTTTTCTTGACCACTTCATCATCAACAAGTTCTTGTTTATAACTTTTCTTCGACATGACTGCAGTGAGTAATCCTCAAATTTTCAGTGTAAAAAGTAAAAAATCTGTAAACAATATAGGTGGTATAAAAGTTGTCTCCTGTGGTAAAAAAACTTTGCTTGTTTCTTTGCCATGGAACAAACAATGATGGACGTTGTAGATTTTTTTCTCCTCATTTTTACCGAATTTATGGCGTTTTCCCCTTCTCGTTCACACTTCCTCCACCGAATCATGCCCCACAATAACCATACGACCCTAATGGCTGCGATCTAGCCAGGTAATCGAAGAAGAAGGAGCGATGAGACTTCAACAACTTTAGCACGTTTAACACGAGTCAACTGGGGTTGTTCACAGTTTTTTTGTTTAACAAGTTTACAACTTAACACGTTTAACACGATAAGCTCAACCGTGAATACCCCTATTGTTTTGGTTTGGAAACAATTCTGCACAGAACATACTGCGCGCTTCTGCGTAATCGCGTTATCATTCAGCCACGTGAACGCTCTTTTCTGCATTACGGAACACCCCCACTTCTCTTTTTGCGCATTACGCATTACGGACTTTACGCACCTATGTGAACCAAGCTTAAGCGGGCTAGCGTCGCACCATTGAAAATGGAAGTGAAACGATTCATTTCCATCATCCTTCAATTTAAAATGGAAGACCTCCAAATTGATGTGTAAAACCTCCAATTTGACGTGAAAATGCTTTATACCTAAAAAGTTGGTAAGCTTAGATTTACATATCGTCGGCCTGTAAGTAGTGATACCGCATAGGTGACAAAAATTCTATTGAGGTTTTGATACCTTTGTGTAGAGAATTTTGAGATGCATCGACCTTGTAACTGTCCAAACGAGGTCTCACGAGATCGATCCACCTTAAAATTCTCAACACAACGGTATCATAAGCTCAAAATCGAATTTTTATCACTTGCGAGGTATTACTTATAGGCTGACAATATACAAGGTGGAGCGCAAAAGACAAATAGATAATAAAATGAAAAAAAATTACCAATTTTTTTCCCTCATAATTTTGATACCTATTGGACGTTAAAATGTATATGGTTTTGATTCAGTTGATATTCCATGTGATGATGAAGACAAAGAAATCCCGAGTGTTAGCTTGCTAGGTGGATTCCCTACAGACGCCATAGTTTCTTTTCCGATCATACCAGGAGCGGATCAGGGAAGCCCCCAGACCACAGAGTAACGGAGACAAGTTAACAGAGAAGAAAGCCAACGTTAAAATGGTGTGCAAGCATTTTTGAGGCTGCCTCGGTTGCGCCATCTACTTTCAGCTAGGATTGAGGAACTACTACGGAAGTGGTGGGGAGGGGGAGGCCACACTTCATACCGCTTCTTTTCAAATCCTTTCGAATGACCAGAAATTGATAACTTTTCGTTTCATCATTTAGATTTGCAAAAATTACTTGGAAAATCCAATCGAGGCGAAAGGTATATTTCAAGTTCCACTTACAATTGTTGTTGTCCCTATCGCCATTTGTTCAAATGTGCAATCGATAACTGCCACCCATAGAAACGTTTGAAACCCATTATATTATTGAAAATCGCTCGATTTTTTCGTACATATTGCGAATATAACTAAATGTTATCAAATTAATTACTTAGATGCGGCTGGTAACGCACCAAGGAGAAAAATATGTGATAAACAAGGTGACTTGTTGTGATGAGGTTGGGAACAAGCGATCATGAACGCGATCTGTTGCTTTCCGCTATAACTACGTCCTGGAGCTCCACCAATCAGAACGCTTCTCTGGCTCCCAGATTCAGCTTTCAGCCCAGTGCCCCAGACTGACAATAGCGCACTCCAGCAGCGAAGAACCAAAACTCAACCCCACCATATCTGAGACCTTATCACTTCATAACCTGAGATTTGAACTTATCGTTTAAGGGGTATTCATTATGTTGCCTTTCTTCTTCAAATTGGTATGTGGTGAGGGGAGGATTAAAGCGGCCGATCCTCGATATGATTAATTTATTCTTTGTTATGTCAAGCTAGCTTTCGCCTTCAGTGGCATCGTCAGGACAATACAAGGTAATTAATGTGGCATATAGTACCAGTGGTTATAGTCCTTTGCGTTGAATAGGTTACAATGGTAATTTCTTAATTTTTTGCATTATACTTCGTATAGGTATAATAACCTAGTAATTTGATTCTCAAATATGTACATGTGATGCCCTCAAATAACGAATTTGCTTAATTAAACAATTTATTTAATAACTAGTTTAAACAGTGATGACCCCTCAGGTAGAAGAGAAGCACACTGAAAAAAAACCTAAAGCCAGTAGACTCTTAATAACAAACTCAAATAGTAGCAAAACTATTCACCTAGTACAGAACAAACCAGACAGAATAATTTCGAAAAAACGGAGCTGGATGTCAATGCAGTACTATAAAGTCTCCCAATATCCAGAACACCTTAAATCGTCCTGACGATGCCACTGAAGGCGAAAGCTAGCTTGACATAACAAATAATCAGTTTAGGGTAGGGCTACATTCCTCACAAAATTAAAATAGATAATGATAGACTTTGATAGCAGGACACTGTTGTCGAATTACGAGTTTAGAAATAGAATGACACAGAAACAATGTTTTAAATCTACACGTTTGGTGAAGGGAACAATGCGACGAATGGCTGCAAAAATGAGTCAAGTACCTACTAGACCATGATTCAGTAGTTTTTCTGGCCTGAATCGGATGATATAGAACTGGACGATGTCTGGTTTCAACAAGACGGGGCAACCACCCACACAGCAGATAGAATGATGGAGTTTCAGGCCTCCGGGCATTTTTTTAAAAAAATTATAGGGCAACTTCAAATTTAAGGTTGTAATGATCGAACCAGGAAGAAAGAGGGAAAAAATGAATAATAATAAATATAGTCATTCTATAAAGATAGAAGCTCTCGAGAACAGCATCAGAGCCAACATCATTGAAAATCAAAGTCCACAAAAACTTCAGAAAACGGCTTCTTCAGTGTTTTCAGAGTGAGGGATTCCATTTGCCAGATTCGCTATTCCAGCCCATACATTCAGACTTCCAATACCAATAAAGAGGGAAAAAAATTAAAATTGATAATTTTTTAATTAATTTGAAAATTTATTTGTCTTTCGCAATCTACCCTCTAGGTATGTAGTTACGTCGAAAAATAGGTAGTCGGTAGCAGGTGTTCGCTGAGGGGTTTAGATAATTATCAACATCAGGTGATTCAGATTCTTACCGGTGATCAAAATATTGTTGAGAGGACTCATTTCTTGCAGCACCTCACTACAGGGTATCAGTCAGATTCTAAGCCACTCTTTGCCGTACCAAGTACATGACGTAAACTGGTGGATTATTCTGGAAGACGTTCTCAGTAACCTGGAAATCATATTAAGATTTATAAACTCGAATAATTAGATGTCTCCCAGGATGATACTAGATTTAGGGGAACTCACGCTCTACCCCGCTCTCCAGTGAGTGGACACTGGACAGAAGATGTGAAACTCAACTACCTATTGCTATCGGCAATTCTTTCGTTCTTCCATCTGAATCGCTGCATGCAGAAAGAATCCTTAGCACCACATTTGGCCAAATCGAGATGGTGGTGGTAGGTATTTATTTAACAAGCTTTTTCGTTGATTTCTCCGATTCATGAAGGTTGGTTTTCCTGGCACTGCTTCAACTAGAATACGGAGGATGCATTTTTCGTTTCAAGCTAGAAAATGCCCTATTCCTGTATTAAGGCCCCTTAATGCTACGAATAAAATCACTCGCGACGAGATTGTAGAAAACCATTTTAATAAAAACGGAGTTGAGTAGAACGTTGTCTATTTCCACAAAAATAATGAGTTACAAGTCAAATCGATTTCAACGATTAGGTCATCGTCAGTAACAAACAATAACTGAAGGTACATCACAGAGAGCATAGCTTATGTAGTCACAAGTGACAAGGAGCTTGAATCCCATTGGTCGAGAAAGTGAAGGTCATACCCAATCAGATTGAAGCAGACAAGTGAAAGGAGAATCCTATTGGCTAAGAGGAGTGAAGGCTTAATATCCTGAGGTATCTTTTTGGAAGTCCGATTTTTACCACCAACATTTTATTCACTTTTAAGCCAGAACTGATAGCCATTGGCTGTCTTGATACCTATAACAGTTATAGTTATAGTTACAGTTATAGTTATAGTTTGAGTTACTCAAAGAAATAATTCTCGAGTTGGCAGACTGTAATTGGGCCTTCGAGGTACCTTCTACCCTCATTTCTAGGCTATTAGTTGGGTTTCCTCGTCAGAGATGGCGCCACTGTCTAAGGCAGCACAGATGAACCTTCTCGGTCTTATTCCTTGGTTCGGTACTTTACGAGAAATAACAGATACTTACATCCCACCCAGGATTTTTCAATGTTTCCAAAATTATAACAAAATTAGGGTTATAGAGAAACTCTGCTGAATTAGATAGCGCTAGTGTGGCCCTTGGAAAGATTATTCTTCAGCTGGCAGACTGTAATAGGGCCTTTGAGGTGACATCTGCTCAAATATTCTAAAGATTTGTCAAAATAAATCTAAATTTACATTAAAAGTCCGAAAAAACAAAATTCGTCGAACAAGTGGGAAATTAAGGGTTAATGCATTAACTCCAATACACCTCATCGACAACGCCTTTCTATAAATATCGCGCTATGGCTCTGCTGGTGACTTTATCTTCAATCTATTCTGATCGTAATTTGTTTAATAAAGTGTTTTTGTGTTATTTGGAACCTCCACAGCTGGTTCATGCAGAAAGGACCCTTGTTCAGACAGCTATTTGTAGTTTAGACATACAAACTAAACATTAATAAACAAAACCAATTTGGTTTTCAACAAAAATAACCAAAATGTCAAAGAGAGGAACCGTTTTTTCGATTTTCTTGAAACGGAAAAATATGCGTTAGGAACGTTTCTGATTGAAGCGATTCAATTCTAGTACTATTAGTGGTACCGATTAGTTTGTAGCGGTTAGTTGTAGCGATTCAATTCTAGTGGTAGTTGTACCGATTAGTTATTGACATTCTGTCAAGTTCTGAAGGTACACACATGCACACTGCCATACGTGGGGACTAAATATGTCGCCAATACCTACAGTTTTATTCCTTAAGTGCACAAGAAACCTTTCTAGATTCAACAATAGTAACTATTGTTGAATCTGTTGATGAATCATATTTTTCAGTAAGTAATGCCTTGTTGATGAATCCATATTTGATGAATCATATTTTTCAGTAAGTAATGCCTTGTGTATCCATGATGTGCACATGTTTAAGAGAGAGTATTTATACGAGTATATGTGATCAGCATTTTCCAGTACAGATCTATTTCAAAAACTCAAACAGGAAGGTAGTTACAATTATGGCTGGTTAATAAATTATTACCTACCTGATTGAATGAATTATTAAATGATTACCTACCTGAAAACAGTTAGTTCACTTGCACTTACGACACTCTTGTTTACATGAGATGAAAGCACGATGTAGGTGTGATTGTTTCAGAAGGACAGGCCGAAAGTAATCACTCAGAACACCACTTCTACGAGTAACCAGATAACTAATATTTCTCTAGAATTACCATCAGGCTAAAACAACCGTAAGCAAAGAAAATTAATTTCTCGCATCTAGAACGCCTACACGACAAAAACACTCGGAATTCGGAAACACGCCTCACACACACACCAACACAATTCTGAATGCTCTTCCTCTTCCCTCTGAGTTTCGTTGGCTCGGCACGACGTCATCCGTTGTGGTCACTAATGTTGTGAGGTGATGCAGTTCTGTTGATCATGAAGGACGTTTCACAATTTTGCCTCCGAGTCTCTCACGGTAGCAGAAGCATTGGTTTCACTTTTCAAGAACAAATAAAGTCCTCCAAATTAAAATTTCTACTCGCATTATACGTTTACGAACTTTTGAACAATTTTGTATCGAGTCTGTCTGCTTGTCTTTGTTTTCCTAAAATTCTTGTAACGAGCTACTGTAGCTACTGTAGTTACTGTACAGTAACTGTACAAAGTTAATGTTCGATTTTGATTAAATTTTCAGGGATTGTGCGAGTTGGCATGTCGATAATTTCTTTTGAAAATCATGGGCTCCGGATTCATAGTATAATCTCACTTGCGCCAACGTTACAGACATAATAGTATAACCTTTACAGATTTCGATGGGATTTTTAAATAGACGATTTGTCATCGTCTTGTGACCATCAAATTTTTAGGTAGTGTAAGTTGGTACATGGAGATTGTTTATTATGCATTAGATCTTCAATCTATTCTATCGTGTTAAGGGTTTATGCTATATCCTAGAAAGTTGGTTATGAAAGGGGAAAAAAAACGCTGCAAATTATCACACAAAAGTTGATTATATTTCTGCATAGATCACTAACCTGCAAAGAACACGGCTTTGCCATTAATTACCAATCACGTTTTCTCTTCACAATCTAGTTTATTTTAGAAAAATAAACGCTTCACAATCAGTTTTAAGAAATAGGTTGAGGGTGCCTTCCTTAGGAAATTTGAATAGATACAGGTTGCTAAGGACGCAAAACTGAGTACAACTCGAAGAAATGAACAACGATCTCATTTTGGTCAGACAAAGTTTGAAAGCCTCTTTTTGGGATTCACGCTCGTGTTTCTGACTTCTCATAAGTTCAACCCCTAAGTTCTCATGGTGAGCGAACGGTTGGTCCTACAGAGCCCTGGGTGGTCTCATTCAATTCTATACAGGGTGTAAGCCTAACTGGTCTGCCATACGGTACCAGTCGATTCTATAACTAATTTGCAACAAAAAATGTCTCCTAGCAATTTCTTATTAAACCCTTCGTTTTCGAGTTATTTTAACTTTAAACTTTTTTTTCGTGATTTTGACCTTATGTCATTAAATTAATCATAACTCCGTTAATTAGCAGTGTAAATTACAATTTGAGGATACCGTTGGAAAGAGCATTAAATTTCCTATCGGATACATGCCTTAACTTTTTATTGAGTCAAGGTTTGAGACATGAAAACGTCCTCTAAAAAGAGAATTTTACGTAATTTTGGAAACCTCGAATTTTTTCAATCTCAAATTGAACTACGAGAACCCATACTTTTTCAAGATGCAAGAACAGTGAAAACTGCGCCAGAATCTCAGCTTTCCAATGGTATAGTCAAAACATATTCTACAACCGAATTTAGGGGAGAATTTCGTGTTTGAACGCGGAAAAACGTGCATTTTTTCAACGAAATCAGCGCTCCGCCTAGTCGATCTGAGGGGTCGGACGATGGGAGTGGGTGCCGCAGTAGACCTCGACAGAGATGGGCGAATTCTTATTCATAAATACGATTATGAATACAAATCATATCTGCGATTTTATGACTATGAATACGAATACATGTATGAATATGAATACGAATTCGAATACAATCGTATTCACAATTGAAATTCGTATTCGTATTCACAATTTCGTATTGAATACGATTTTCCCCCGTATTCGTATTTTGAATACGATTTTTTTTTATCCATAATTTCCCTAAAAATCGAATTTTTTTTAACGATTTTCCCTGAAAATCATACTTTTTTAATGATTTTCTCCCGAACTCTCGACATATTTATGACCTAACATTGTCAAAATGATCAATCAAAATTCGAAACGCTCACCAATTCTTATTGGATTTTTCATGCAGAATCGAATGAGACCAACCCCAGACATTTCCGCTGAAAATCGTATTTTTTTCAACAATTTGCACTAAAAATCATTGAAAAATTATGATTTTTACCGGAAATTTTTTCGTACTTTCTATTCGGTTGGTCGTAGCGACCTGGGGTTGGTCTCATTCGATTCTGCGTGAAAAATCCTATAAGAATTTGTAAGCGTTTCGAATTTTGATTGATTGACAATGTTAGGACATAAATATGTCGAGAGTTCAGGAGAAAATCATAAAGAAGGATGATTTTCAGGGAAAATCGTTAAAAAATTCGATTTTTAGGGAAATCATAGAAAAAATCATAAAATCGTATTCAAAATACGAATACGGGGGAAAATCATATTCAAAGAGTGAATACGATTGTATTCAAATTCGTATTCATATTCATACCTGTATTCGTACCTATTCATAATCATAAAATCGCAGATATGATTTGTATTCATAATCGTATTTATGAATAAGAATTCGCCCATCTCTGTCGAGGTCTACTGCGGCACCCACTCCCATCGTCCGACCCCTCAGATCGACTAGGCGGAGCGCTGATTTCGTTGAAAAAATGCACGTTTTTCCGCGTTCAAACACGAAATTCTCCCCTAAATTCGGTTGTAGAATATGTTTTGATTATACCATTGGAAAGCTGAGATTCTGGCGCAGTTTTCACTGTTCTTGCATCTTGAAAAAGTATGGGTTCTCGTAGTTCAATTTGAGATTGAAAAAATTCGAGGTTTCCAAAATTACGTAAAATTCTCTTTTTAGAGGACGTTTTCATGTCTCAAACCTTGACTCAATAAAAAGTTAAGGCATGTATCCGATAGGAAATTTAATGTTCTTTCCAACGGTATCCTCAAATTGTAATTTACACTGCTAATTAACGGAGTTATGACCAATTTAATGACATAAGGTCAAAATCACGAAAAAAAAGTTTAAAGTTAGAATAACTCGAAAACGAAGGGTTTAAAAAGAAATTGCTAAGAGACATTTTTTGTTGCAAATTAGTTATAGAATCGACTGATACCGTATGGCAGACCAGTTAGGCTTACACCCTGTATACTATTTTAAATTTATGAAAAATTAATAACTTTACTTCGAATGTTTTTGAGCTAGGGCGTTCTGAAAATTTCAGGCCTTATTTTTCAACCAAAAGCTTCCCAACACAACTAGACTCCAAATGGAGCCCCCCATATACCATATTTTATGAAAATCGGTCCATGGGAACTAGGGAGAGTACCGCTTACGGACATTTTCATTTGATTTTTGCATCCTACGTACCATGATACGTAACCCAACAAGTTTTGAGGGGTGATGAGGGGGGGGGGGGGGCTAAAAATTGTTTTGGTCGATTCCAAAGGTTCATTATTGAAAATTATAAACCTTAAGTAGTTACGAATAAAAACGAGGTTTTGATTTGCAGCTTAGCTTCTCAAGAACCGATTTCAATCAATAACTGCACTCGGGGTCGCTCAATCGTGATTTCTAACACTAAACATGAATTTTTCACCTGCAGAAAACTCGATTTTGAATTCGAAGAGCTTCAATAAAAAGCATTTTTAAACATCAAACGCAAATGAACGTCCAGTCCTACTGTGGGACAAGGGGGGTCTCAGTCGGTCGCCGTCCCTTCCAAGTTGCGGGTTAGTCTAATCTCTTACGAACCGGCGCTCGGTGCCCCCCCACCAGTCTGAAGGAGCAACGTAGCCAACTACCACCCCCAGTGCCTCCCCCATCCTGTTCATAGCTGATCAGTTTTCATCATCAGTTTTCTGAGCAAATAATCATCCAATTTCCATGTTTCTTGTGGCATTCTTCTTAGTTTTATAAACTCTACACCCATGCACTTGTTCAATTCCAAAAGTGAAAATTATGTGAAAAAAAGTACCTACCTAAATTTGTAATTTTTAAGGATTTTTGAAATTCATTAGTGCATCTACCTAGGGAATTGAAATACTAAAAGATTGCCGCTGGAATCATCAAAATCGAACAATAATTGCCAAAGAAGAGTGGGAAAATCGTATATTCATTGACTGAGCCCCCTTGAAGATTTTACATTTATGTTAACAGATTTATTTATTTTCATTGAATAAAACCCAACTTAATATGACAAGTTTTCTATTCGTATGAACTTGAAAATAATCAAATTTTTAGGTATTTACTTAGTTCAGCCTTCTCATTAGGTTTTGATGGTGCTCTAGGGTTTCGAATAAAATTACGCTACACGTCAAACTTGTACATTTTATAATCAAAATATGATTTATTATACTGAATTATACACAGCCAGGATCCCAAATGAGAAAATAATAACAAAATAATGCTAGGGTGGGTGGATTAGGAGACGCAGTAACAATTTTAGTTTGGTATATGACGTGGCCTTCTTGATGAGGTGACAGATCTGCACTCAAAAGCCGAGGATGAGGCACATGAAGATTGTGAGGTTTAAAACTTTCGGACAATGGAAGGAGGAAGTTATCTAATCCACATACATCAATTAAATTTAGGATTTTAATAGAGTATATATATACCATCGATACAGTGCTCTATTACTGGTAGCTGATTTGATTTAGGGAAAAAGGGCTCGTATTCCATCCGTGTCGGAGGGCTACGAATGTGGGACCTAATAGGCAGCTAAGTACCTATATAGGGGAAGTAATCATACAATTTTCCATCCAAGGGTTTCGTGACTTCCCCACTTCTTCCTAAATCACTACATGACTGGGAGGTCATTTTGAATTGCTGTAATTCCTCTATCCCTCGGCTTTTGGGTAAGATTCGTCCTCCCAGGACAGTGGAAGCTCATCGGCTGGAAGGCCACGTCCACGAAGGTCATGGAGGCTGCTGAATCATGCTGAGAATCCAGTTTGTGGTCACTTGTACTTTGTGGTAAATCCCTGGTTGGTGATCGACGGCACATCCGAAGCCTGCTGATGTGATGCCTGCCAAAGTCCATCGCCCGCTTTCCTGCACGATCAGTGGTCCACCAGAATCACCCTTTAAACACAAACAGATGAATGTAGGTGAGATAATATATTATATTAGTATTGTTTTTTGCTTCCGAGTCTACCAAGGTAGCGGAAGCTTTGTTTTCACTTTTCAAGGTTGAAAAAGAAAGTTCTCCAAAATCGAAATTTCCACTCGCGTTTTACGTTTCAGACCTTCCTGAACAATTTCGGTTCCGTGTCTGTCTGTCTGTCATGAAATCCTTGTAACCGGCATAGCTATACGAAGTTATTGTCTGATTTAGATGAAAATTTCAGGGATTATGCGGATTATGTTGTAGATGGTCCCCAATGAAAATCAAGGCCTTAAAATTTACAGTAGTCTCTGCGCATGCGCAAACGTAAAATCCTTATAACAGCCATAACACTTACATTTTTCATCCGAATTTGAAAATTGGCGTGTCGATGGTCCCCTATGAAATGTCATCTCACCCAGACTAATAGTAGTTGCTGCGCATGCGCAAACGTGAATTCCTTGTAAAAATTTCTTGAATTTCTCAAATTGTACATTTTCCATCCGATTTCGACGAAATTTCTCAGGATAGTTCAGATTAGCGTGTAGATGGTCCCCTACGAGGGTAGTGGAAGGTACTTGAAGATTGATGTTTTGAGATTAACTACTATGCATCGGATCATCTAAACAATCGGGTTATGGATACGAGGAAGCTATGTGCCACACCCACTTGGCAGACGATTTTAAAGAATTTGTTGTCACCACTCGGAGCTCTGTGGGACTAACCATTCTCGTCCTATGAAAATAATTGTTTATTCAAGTTGTGGATAAATAATTATCAAGTTCTTTCATAAATTTAAAATTGTGTTCAAATTTTAGAAACGAATGAGACCATCCAGACTACTGACAAATGAATCATGGTTAAATGAGAGTTGATCACGAAATTGACCGATTTAACCCTAGGAGGTCACACTGGGGTCCCCAAGGACCCCACCTTTCCATTTTTGGAGCACATCTTTCGGAAAAAAAATTTTCCCCACTGTTCGGTTTTTTGTAAATTATGTTGGTAGTCCACCTGAGGCCCGACGGCCCCACTTCGCTCAGTAGAGCTCTGTGTCTCGTGTGAGAAAGCTGTGAAGTGGAGTTGGGGCCCTTTGGACCCCACTGTGGCCTAACTGGCTCTTTGGGGCTTTATAGGTTTCAAATTTTGAAGTGGAACACCACAGAAAAAAAAGGTTTCGAAATAGGCCAAGTTAGGAGGTCTTATGGCTAAACAAGTTGTAGTATGATTATTTTCACGCTCAAAAAGCATTTTATAATCGGTTCTCGAGAAAATTATAAAACTTTTTGGTATTGGGGTCATTTTGACCCAACTGTGATCTCTACGTCATAAAAACATTCGTGTGACGTCCTAGGGTTAAACACGTGACCTGCCTTGGAGCTTCTCGACCAGAGTCCCTGAACCCCCTCACCTCACCTTCCCGTGGTCACTAGAAGGGTTGGAAGAAGGCCTGTTCTTCGCAGACGGTTGATCTTCACAGAAAAGTTATAAACCTCTGTGTAATAATTTGCAGCTTTTTAGTACGGTGGGAGCAAAAATTAGAAAAATACGATTAATATCATATGTTCATCATATTCATAACTTTCATTCATAAAATATTTAAAATTTACTCACCAAACAAGCGTCCATGTGGCCATCGCTATGACCCGCGCAGAACATCTCTTTATGGAGTTCCACTCGGATGTTTTTGTGGCGGTGCCACTCCAGACACTCCTCGTCACTCAGAATCGGCACCAACGCCTTGCGCAGCACATTCGTTCCCGTCTTACCTACAGGAAATACGAGTACTAAATTAATTAATTGTATAAAGCAATTAATTGTTGCCTGATGAGAACCTTACTTCTTACACAATTTTGTTAGTTTGTTAAATAAAATTCACGTTCATACCACATGTTGTACATCTATACAGTGTTGATTTTACGTCTTCTTGCTTTATTTATAATAAAACCTCCAGTTAATAATAGACTATGTACAAACTGGAAGAAGTCGGAAAAAATATTGGTTGGGAGCTCTCTGAGCTGTAGCTCTCCGAATTTCATATTTATAAACCTTCCTTATAAGGAAGTTGATAAATAATGTAAATTATATGGAAGATAAAGAAGTGCCTAGTGGAGGAACATTGATATTAATAAATCAACTAGGAGAGTAAAGAGTTGGACAAAATGGGAAGAAATACAGATGAACAATAAGAACAGAAGTGAGTTCCTATGACCATAATTTTCTAGGAAAACTTGAAAGAATTAGAAAAACATATAAGAAAACATATTGTTTAGTAATGCATGCATTCCAGGGGACGTCCCATTGGATAAGTATTGGATCAGTTTAACCAGTTGTTAAGCGATAAGACTGTTTCTCTCGATGTAATTTATTTATTACTTTAGGCAAGAAATACTGACCCCCCCCACACCATTATAAACCATAACACTTCTAGCGGCATGGGAGCCTCGAATCTGAAAAGCATTTTAAAATCCATGATCTACGACACCCAACATTGGAATTCAAGTTCACCCCCCCCCCCCCACCACCACCAATGGTGCCAGTCTGGCACCAAAGCGGAAATACGTCGTAACATTGAACTTTCATCTATTAGGTTTAGTAGGCAGTCCGTCGAATGTCACATCCGTATTCAAGGTGAAACACCAAAAAACCCAAGAAATATGAGGTTTATGGTGCCCTGGCACCATGGTGGCACCACTTTTATTTCCATGGTGGTACAGAAAGTAATTCATGAAAATCCGGAGGTATAATGAGAATTTTTCCTCAATTTCAAAGCTTGGGTACAATTAGAAGCAGTAAATGAACCGAAATATTGAAAAATAGGATATTTTGTGAATATTATCCCCCACTCACCCCTCTCCCCTGCGAATTTTGGTACTCTGGTAAAATCATGTACAACTCGGAAGTTATTTGAGTCAAACAAAAAAAGAAACACGCAAATCGGTTGGAAATTGAGGCCTGGGCAGAGTTTACAAGATTATGCACGCAAACGCACGTTTTTTAAGCATTAACCCCCCTCTCCCCCTCTTAAAAAGCAAAATCCAAAATTCCGGCGCCGTAGTGCACAACTAGATAGTATTCCGCGTCAAACGAAAAAAGAACCACGAAAATCGTTTGAGAACTAAGGCCTGGGCAGAGTACACAAGATTATGCCCAAAAACGCACATTTTTCGAGCATTAACCCCCCCTTTCCTCCCCTTAAAAGGCAAAATTCGAAATTCCGGCGACGTAGTGCACAACTAGATAGTTTTCCGCGACGAACAAAAAAAGAACCAGGGAAATCGGTTGAGAACTAAGGCCTGTGCAGAGTACACAAGATTTTGTTACACACACACACACACACACATACACACACACACACACATACACACACACACACAGACATACACCTATGGTTTTTTTCGCGGATTTGGATTTAGAATGGTCTAAAACGGATTACTGTGTGGTTATTTTTTTTTTCTGTTGAGTGTTGTCCTCCTTCACTCCAGATCGATCGCATAAGGACGCCCAAGTCTTACTGTGGGACGTCCTAAAAACTAACGTAACTTGAAAGATTAAAGCACATTGCAGAATATTGAAAAACAATGATAATATTGATTTAAAATAATAATGATTTAATAACAGGCAAAGGAAAGATTAACATATTTGCGATGGTTTTTATTTATTGAATTCTATTCACACAATTTTTTAGAGCCAGAAAAATGACGGAAAAGTAGTTCTATGAATGTTCCTGATTACTATAAAATGGTGATTAGTAACACAACTGGGAATCCTGTGCAGTTTCGAGCGAGCGAGTAGATGAGATGCAGATTCGAAAATTACTCATAAAGCAACATATTGTTTAGTAATGCATGCATTCCAGGGGACGTCCCATTGGATAAGCATTAGATCAGTTAAACCAGTTGGTAAGCGATAAAACTGTTTCACTCGATGTAATTTATTCATTACTTTAGGCAAGAAATACTGACCCCCCCCCCCCCCCACCATTATCCACCTTAACATTTCTAGCGGCATGGGAGCCTCGAATCTGAAGAGCATTTTAAAATCCATGATCTACGATACCCAACATGCGAATTCGAGTTCATAAGGACGCCCAAGTCTTACTGTGGGACGTCCTAAAAAATGATGTAACTTCAGGGGGTCTCAGTCGGTCGCCGTTCGTTACCTGAATTTGAAATGTTGAAGGATTTTTGAAATTCATTAGTGCATGGGTGTAGGGAATTTAAAAACTATAAGATTGCCGCTGGAATCTTAATTACGAACAATAATTTATTGCCGGAGAAAAACAGTTTATTCAGTTAGGTTTTTCCCATTTTTCTCTGGCAATAATTACAACATTTATTGTTGTTCGATTTTGATGATTCCGGCGGCAATCTTTTAGTTTTTAAATTCCCTACACCCAAGCACTAATGAACTTCAAACATCCTTCAACATTTCAAATCTAGGTAGGTAGGTACAACTTTTAAACTCCTGCAATTTAGGGAAATACTGACCCGGAACGAGGAAGGAACGGCGACCGACTGAGACCCCTTGAAGTTACATCAATTTTTTCTTTATGAGTAAGTAATTTTCCTCTCTGCATTTCATCAACTCGCTCGCTCGAAACTGCACAGGATTCCCAGTCGTGTTACCAATCACTATTTTATGGTAACCAGGAACATTCATAGAAGTACTTTTCCGTCATTTTTCTGGCTCTAAAAAATTGTGTAAATCGAATTGAATAAAGAAAAACCACCGCAAACATGATAATCATTCCTTTGCCTGTTATTAAATCATTATTATTTTAAATCAACATTATTATTATTTTCCAATATTCTGCAATGTGCTTTAATCTTTCAAGTTACGTTAGTTTTTTCTGATTTGTTGGCTACTCATAAAGCAAAAAATTATGTAACTTCAGGGGGTCTCAGTCGGTCGCCGTTCGTTCCTAGTTCCGCGTCAGTATTTCTCTAAATTGCTGGGGCTCAAAATTTAAAAGTTGTACCTACCTAAATATGAAATGTTGAAGGATTTTTGAAGTTCATTAGTGCATGGGGGGGGGGGGGGGTGGGAATTGAAAAACTGTAAGATTGCCGCTGTAATCATAATTACGAACAATAATTTATTGCCAGAGAAAAATAGTTTATTCAGTTAGGTTTTTTCTGGCAATTGTTGTTCAATTTTGATGATTCCAGCCACAATCTTTCAGTTTTTGACCCCCTGAAGTTACATCATTTTTTGCTTTATAAGTAGGTAATTTCCTCTCGGCATTTCATCTAATCGCTCGCTCGAAACTGCACAAGATTCCCAGTCGTGTTACTAATGACTATTTTATGGTAATCAGGAACATTCATAGAACTACTTTTCCGTCATTTTTCTGGCTCTAAAAAAAAGTGTAAATCGAATTGAATAAAGAAAAACCATCGCAAACATGATAATCATTCTTTTGTCTGTTATTAAATCATTATTATTTTAAATCAACATTATCATTATTTTCCAATATTTTGCAATGTGCTTTAATCTTTCAAGTTACGTTAGTTTTTTCTGATTTGTTGGCTACTCATAAATCAAAAAATGATGTAACTTCAGGGGGTCTCAGTCGGTCGCCGTTCGTTCCTCCTTCCGGGTCAGTATTTCCCTGAATTGCAGGGGCTCAAACTTTAAAAGTTGTATCTGCCTAAATTTGAAATGTTGAAGGATTTTTGAAGTTCATTAGTGTATGGGCCTAGGGAATTGAAAAACTGAAAGATTTTCAATCAAAACACACACTGGGAATCATCAAAATCGAACAATAATTGCCAGAGAAAAATGGGAAAACCTAACTGAATAAACTGTTTTTCTCATTTTTCTCTGGCAATAAATTGTTGTTCGTAATTATGACTCCAGCAGCAATCTTTTAGTTTTTAAATTCCCTACACCCGTGCACTAATGAATTTCAAAAATCCTTCAACATTTCAAATCTAGGTAGGTAGGTACAACTTTTAAAGTTTGAGCCCCTGCAATTTAGGGAAATACTAACCGAGAACGAGGAACGAACGGCGACCGACTGAGACCCCCTTAATTGGTCTCTCCAATTCATATTTGTACATTAAACAAAGGAGATCGAAGTATAAAATCCCGACAGACTGCAATCTCTTGAGACTTCCAATCTCATCTGAAATGTCTCCTGGGTGAGCAAGTCCAATGATCTCTGTACACCCCCCAGATGGGTGAGGGAAGCACGCGAACATGATGGTAACGTGTCAATTATCATATTACGGTTTACTCCTAGATAGGTGTTCGAATAATGGAAGCAAGTAGGTACTTTGTCATTGTATAGCAAAGTCTCAGTCGGTCGCCGTTCTTTCCTCATTCTTGAAAATTCATTCTTGAAATTTCCCTAAATTGAAAAGTCACAACTAAAAAAATTAGCTAAATTTGAAAATTTCAAGGATTTTAAAAATGCATTAGTGCATCGGCCTAGGGAATTGAAAAACTGAAAGATTGCCCCTGGAATCATAAAAATCGCACAATAATTGCCTGCAAAAAGTGGGGATAACCTGACTGAATAAACGGGGTTTCCCATATTTCTCTGGAAATTATTGTTCAATTTTGATGATTCCAGCGGCAATCTTTTAGTTTTTCAATTCCCTAGGCCTATGCACTAATAAATTTCTAAAATCCTTGAAATTTTAAAATTTAGCTACATTTTAAAGTTCGACTGCATGTATTTCAGGGGACCTGCAGCATTAGGTCAATTTGAACCAGTTGGTGTGCGATAAACACGCATTTTTAATTCACCTTCCTCCTGCACAAAACTGTTTCATTAAATTTATAATATGTACGTAAATTGGTATTATTTTGAGTTAGAAATAGTGCCCCCCCCCCTCGTCGCAGAAGCCGCATTTGAAGCCGAATTTGAACAGCATTTTAAAATCCACGATTTACGATACCCAACATGCGAATCCGATGCGAGCTACCCTGTATTCATATAATAGGTATTAATTAATTAATTTATTTTTCTTATGGCGCCTTCGAGGGGAGTTATTTAAAAAAAAAAATGACTAACCATAAGATGTATCTGTCTTCCCCCAGCCCGCCACAAGAGCCATACGGCCGCTGAAGGACATGCCTCGCTTTGGCAAGCAGATCGGGAGGATGTTCTCTCGAAACGTCACACCTCTGTTCAGTCTGATCAAAGCAACATCAAATCTGAAATTTCAGAAGAACAACATCAATAATTTCTGATGACAAACGGTTGTTAATTGCTCCATTTTGGTTTATTATTTTCAATAATGAACCTTTGGAATCGACCAAGAAAAAAAAAAATGTTAACACCCCCTCAAAATTTGATGGTTTACGTTTCAAGGTACGTAGAATCCAAAAATCGAATAAAAATTTGGCCGTCCGTCCGCCGTACGCGGCACTTTTGCCACTTAGCATTGACCGATTTTGATGAAATTTGGTATGTAGGCTCCATTTGGGGTCTAGTTGTGCCCCGAAGCTTTTGGTTGATGTAGGTCACTTCTAAGGGTTCCAAAATCAATTTTGAAATTTTGAAAACGCCCTAACTCAAAAAATTTTGATATAAAGGTATTGTTTTTCCTTCAATTTAAGATTCTATAGCATTTTTAAAATTTTTTGAGACCACGCGGAGCTCTGTAGGACAAACTGTTCGCCCCCTACGAAAATTTAAGGGTTTATATTGAAATATATATATATATATATAAATCAAAACACGAGTGTGAATCGCAAAAGAGGCCTAATCTCCGTTCAAATTAGAGCTGACCGAAATGCGATCGATGGTTGGTGATTTTTATTTTTTTTTTAATTTTTATTTCCTTCTCTTCATATTGGATGGTTGGTGATTTTGTAGACGAGTGATCTATATAGAAAAATAATAAACCATTGTGTAATAATTTGCAGCGTTTTTATTTTTCTTGGAGATTATTAGTAGTATTGCAATGGGAAAAAACATTGAATAGAGAACCATGTTTCCCAGACTATCAGTGTTTTCATTTTCGAAATAGACGATTAGCAAGGCTAGGAAAAATAGCGGATTAGTCTAAATGTCATTCCCCTGGCCTGTCCGCTTCCCTAGGGGCTCTACTTCTCCAAGTAACCTCAGTCGTTCAGTTTGAGATTCCAGGAAACTACAAAGTATCGTATATACAAAGTATTGTGTATACAAAGTATTGTATATACAAAGGCTATCGTACTCATCAAATGGTCTGCTGTGGACACCTTTGTCGTCTAAATTTTAGGTCCATCATTTGTGACGTATGCATCAAGGATATGTGTCTCACAGTTTTTGGGTCATTCCCCTGTAAAATTTTGCAATTTGAGTAGAGCGGAAAGTACTACCGTTATAGGCATTAAAAAAAAGAGATTAAATCTATTTTTTAATGCCTACAATTTAATGAGCTACAAATTTTGTAGCTCTGCTAGGTACTCATGAACTACATCAACTTCGACCCAAGGTCAGTTCGAGTTGGCGGGAGTAGATGGACGATCAGATTCTTGGTGAGTATTTTTATTGTACGTCATTCCCCTGTAGTCCATAACTTAGTTGTTTCATGGAATATAATTCTTCCTCTTGCGCCATTGTTTAGATCAGCTGCTCAGCCTTCAGTAATAATTTTACTGTATTTTAAATAGTCACCTAGAAGGGGAAACAGTTAGAAAAACTGTGTTTTGTCATTTCCCTGGATAATCCACTTGTTGGGTGCACCTGGGTATTGACCGCTCATAAAAAAAGACCTCTTCTTTTCAGAACCTCTGGCAATTGGTATTACTTACATAATGTTAATACCCTTACAGACTCAATGGCGCCACAAAAGAGAACGAGAAAGGATGAAGAGAGAGGAGGAACGAGCGAGATGATAGCGCATCAAAAATGAATGTGATCAGCTTATTCGAAATGGATGTTGTTAAATGGATGACGGAAGTTGATTGTAAAAGTTTTATATTATGTTGAATACGTGACTTTAAAACCATTTTCTCAATTTTGTCATTCCCCTGAAACACTGGTTTTTAATATCGGCTGTGTACCCCCACTGGGTGAATAAACTGTACTGCTGGTATATAGGCTTCATTCTTACAAGGGAAATAATTTTCCAAAGACACCACAACTTTTTTTAGCCCAGAATTCGCCACTTTTAGTGGAATCACCCAGTTCCCATGGACCGATTTTAATGAAATATGGTATATAGGCTCCATTTGGGGTCTAGTTGTGCCCCGAAGCTTTTGGTTGATGTCATCCACTATTGTGTGATTGTTGTTGATAGGTTTTGACAAATTGGTCCTCTAATCTTTTTGTTAAATTCAAACCTACTTTGTAAAGGCGTAGGTAAAGGAACTAGAATAGTTGGACTATATTTTGAATGCAATATCCAACTCTTCCTGTCCTTAATGGAACTATCTTTAAGGCCAAGAAGAGATGGATCAAGCTGAAATCCCAAAAAGGAGTTTTTCTCCCTCAACTTTGAAGTTGTGAGGATAAACGTAGACAGAAGGTACTCACGTTTTACGTTCTTTTGTTTTTAAGGTAGGTTTAATAACCTGTTCGAAAAACCGAAATAAACTAATAAGGTAAATTAATAATAAACTAACTAACTAAACTAATAAACTAATTCAACTTGCACCACAAAGCATTGTTTTTTTCTTTTACAAAGAGAAATGACAGTAAGTAAAGAGGGTTCGAACCGATCAGGTTGAGACATCCTGAATTGGAATTTGGGATGAACGATTTTTTGAACGACTCGATGAATTTCTTCAGGGAACGGCTCGTCGAAGTATCCTGTGTTCTGCGTGTCATACTCGCCCAAGTACACCAAGATGTCTCTGAGTGAGGCCCTGCAATTGTTCAACAATAAGCTCCATCAGTACACACGATAAATATTAGAAGAAGGACCAAGAAAACGATTAAAGAATCACGAAGAATCCAAGAAACACGATTAACCCATTTCCGGCCACTGATGCGTTTTCGCATCGTCATATTTATGAGTTTTTTTAATTTTGAAAATAGTGGTAAATCTTTGTAGGAGAATTTTCTCTCTTTCATGCTGTTCTTAAACTTTTCAGAAAAAGTTTTCTTAAATATTCGGGAGCTCAATGCAATTTTGGAAATTTTTTGAAAAGGAGGCCGCATGGCCGAAGGCATGAATTTGGTGGCTCAAATTCGATTCTGGACGAGTGAGCTTTCTGGGCCATGAGTTGAAACAGATTCCGGTCGATAAATAGACTTATACATTCCACTAAACAATGAACTGGATAAATCATATCGATTTAGAAAACTGAGATCTCTCAAATCTCATTAAAAAGTAAAATTCATAAAATATCGAGTATTGTTGCTCTCGATTGGGGAGCAACTGATGCCTTATTTCGGCTGGCATTCTGTAAAACAGTTCATCCTCCTCTCCTCATTATTCAGTTATTTCTACCCTTGGCTTGAAATGGGTTAAACAGAAAGTTGGTGTAGTTAGGTACTGACCAAAAAATCTTGTTAATTTTTGGGAAACCTCTCTCTCCCTCTCTCTAGTAAACTTACAATTTGAAGAGAACACATTGGCTTGATTTGATTAACGTTGAACAAATAAGTGTCTATTGGGGAAAAGGCAGGGACTCTTTTCAGTTAATTCTTTATCTTTAGTGAACGCAGAACAATTAAACGGTGTAAAACTTCACAAAATATACCTGTGAACACAATGAGCAGCGGTGAGGACGAAATGCTTGGAGACTAGAACGCCTCCACACTGGTATCCTGCAATCCTGAGATGTGCCTGCCAAGGAAGCTCCCCGAAGTAGGCTTCAGATCCTCCAATGATCCTCTTTTGAAAGGTCATCATAGGACTTCCGCAGTTCAGTACTTCGAGAACAGAACACCGACAAACATCAACCTCAGGTAGGGCTTGTCCCAATAAGTGAGCTTACATATGTACTTGTAAATTGGGCAAGATTTTTCTTTTTAAATCATTCGTTTATTTTGTAGCATACTACAAACACATTTATTTGAATGCTACTCCCCCACGTGAGGAAAATCTCGTGCTTGGGGGAGGAGTTGAACATAATTACATCATTATGGAATATACTTAAATACAGATACATAGTGCAGAAAACAATTCGTAAATACATGAAAATAGCTCAGAAAATTTAAGTTATAAGGAATTTTTTTATCGCTAGCTTGAATTTGTGTAGGGAGGTCGCTTCTCTCACCTGGGAGGGAGGCTCATTGAAGAGCTTTGCACCTCTATACGAGCACGCTAGTTGACCCGCTGTGGTGGAACGAATAGGAAACTTAATGCTTCTGTAGTTACGAGTGTTTAAGTTTGAAAATTCGTACATGCCCGCTTTAATGTTCTTATATGTAACAATTAGAGATATTTTTTTACATGTCGAATCAAAATTTGGGACTTTGAATTCCCGGAACACCTCAGCAGATGGGAAGCTTCTGTGCTTTTTAAGAAGGAATTTAATCAAGCTTTTTTGAGCAATAATAAGAGGTTGTAGAGTAGTCGTGCTCGCACCCCCCCCCAAACGGCCACACCGTAGGACAGTACCGAGTGGACTAAGGCATAATAAAATTTTCTTAAATTTTCTTAATTTTTCCACGAACTGCAAAAGAGATTCCTGTCATTCTTCTTAGGCGACGACACAAAGTTGAGGTATGATCCTTCCAATTCAGGCATTGGTCCACCACTATTCCCAAGTACTTGACTGTACCAACTTGCTCAATTACTGGACAGGAACAAGAAACGCCTGCACATTCCTCTCTTTGGTGACATTTCAAAAACCCTAACGCAGGGACACCCGCCAAACGAAGAGAGAAACAGACAAACTTTGTTTTCGAAACGTTCAACTTGAAGCTATTCTTATTCAACCATTGAACGACCGTTTTCAAAGAATTTTCAGCTTTAAATACCACCTCCTCCCAAGTTTCTCCCCGGAACAGCATGGCAGTATCGTCTGCAAAGCACACAATTTTTCCAGCAATATCTAGAGCAAGAAGGGAATTTATGTATGCGAGAAACAGCGAGGGCCCCAAGACAGTTCCCTGAGGAACACCGTATGAGAACGAGCAAGAGTCACTGAAACTACCGGATATCTTAACTACTTGCGTCCTACTTGCCAAATAACTTCCAATCCATTGTACGAACAATGGTGCAATAGTACTTTCTCTAAAGACATGTATCAGGCTGCTATGAGGTAGACTGTCGAAGGCTTTATGGAGGTCCATAAACACAGCCATACATTTGCCTCCTTTATCCATTGCGTCCGCTACTTCTTCAACAACTTCGAGAATTGCATCCTGCGTACTTTTTCCCCGGCGAAATCCAAACTGCCTATCATTAAGGATTAATGTGGGTATTACGAGCACTAACCTGGTCTCTTATGTATGGCATCTTTCCTCTTCTGAAGAGAGTGGTGGTGATGCTGTTCCGGCTGTGGGGTGACCTGTTGAGCAGCGGACCGCGACTGAACGCAGCAGGCGAAGATCCAAGACGAGAATGGAAAGAAAGAAGACGCGCATCCCGGCTGAGACTCACCTCCAGACAGCCAACAGGCGAGCGTGAGGGTGCAACTGTGCTGCTGACCTCGGTAGTTGCAGCCACTACCGCGTCCCTCCTCCGAATCTTTGGCATTTCCTGAACATAGAAACGATGTTGGCCAGAATTCACGATCTTACGTAATCAGTAAAAAACAAATTACCTATAATAGCCATAGAAATGTGGACTCGCATGTAGGTAGCCTCAAGTTGAAAGAGGAATTATTCATGTGAAAGCCTTGCCTCATCACGATCCAGCTGTGAGCTCATTGGATTCAATCCATTCATATGATTTGCAACATCAAGTCATAA
Source organism: Apolygus lucorum (assembly GCA_009739505.2). Taxonomy (NCBI): domain Eukaryota; kingdom Metazoa; phylum Arthropoda; class Insecta; order Hemiptera; family Miridae; genus Apolygus; species Apolygus lucorum. Next base: position 6,938,799 of record CM019168.2, on the reverse strand, counting down.
TATGAGAAGTTATTTTCCACAAATCTGAGAATCAGACGTCAACCTTCCTATCATTGACCTTAAAATCGAAGAAAAAGCTACATAACCTGGAAAACATCGGGTTTTTTTCTACCATTACCTTACTGGGAAATGACCCTTTCCAATTACATTCCACCTATATGTCATATCAAGAGCTCGGCAATATAATATATTCCGCACATTATGCGAAATAAAACCTCAAAATATGCACGTAGATGCCCAATATATGCATTTGTACATATGCGCGAAAAAATCCGAAAATATGCCTTCAAAATATGCGCAAGATAGTTGAACAATTGAATTATAAGTAGAAAACAAAGTCTTTTCAGTACATAGTTACTTGTATTTATTCAATTTTTTTGTATGTACATTTTTACAAAATCATTTTATACAATAGTTTTACTCAGTTTTTAGACAAAACATTTAATTGTTAAAATGTTAGCTTGTACTACCAAGTGCTTTTCCAAATTTTCAGCTGTAAAAGATTTTCTCAAATCGTGCAATAATAGTTTCAAACGGGAGAATGACCGCTCCACATCTGCTGAGACAATTGGTAGATATTTGTAAGACGCCACTTCTTGAGGAGTGTATGACCAATTGCTGGTGTTGGGTGAGTCGCCTTCCAACACTTTCGCCAACACAACGACAGTTTTCCAGCCAGGATTTCGTTTGAGTACACACTCTAATTTTTCTCGAACAGTTTCACCTGTTTTTCCGGGCCATGATAACGCCTCCTCATTAGAGGAAATAGCTGACAAAACTGGAAAATAAGGCTTTTGTCAAAAAATGCCCATTATATGCACTTATACCAAAAACTGCGAATATATGCAAATATATGCACGATAAATTTAAATTTGGAGCGACAAAATGGCTTGAATATGGCATATTTGGGCTCCTTACAGCTTGGGCATATCGCAAAAAAAATATGCAAATATGCAAAATGCCGAGCCCTATGACTCATATCGTATTGACTGTATTATAGGGGCGGCGAACGCAGGTCAGGCCGAAAACTAATAGGAATATACTTGTTTAGCTACAGGTGAATTGACGCTTGTAAGTCATACCGCATAGAAGTTGGTACCTACTTACTTATCAGACGAATTTCGTTCAGCCAGACGAATAAGGTGAGAGCCACTTTCATAGTACCGAGCCTCATCATACCTGCAACACAAGGAAAGTGGCAGATAAGCGAAACCTAGGTATGTTTAAACATATTTTAAACAATGCACGAATTCCAGGGAACGTCTCGTTGCATAAGGGGTGTTTCTTTCAACATCAACCGGTAAACGATAAAACATTGTTATTTGCCTTCATTATGCACAAAACAATTTCATCCTATGAAAATTAGGTGAGGAAGTCGTTTCTAGCTTTTTGAGAGCCCAAAAATGGGTATTTTGAAGTCGATAAACATATTGTTTAGTAATGCAAGCATTCCAGGGGACGTCCCATTGGATGAGCATTAGATCAGTTTAACCAGTTGGTAAGCGATAAAACTGTTTCGCTCGATGTAATTAATTTTATTACTTTAGGCAACAAATAGTGACCCCCCCCCCTCACCCTTATCCACCAAAACATTTCTAGCGGCATGGGAGCCTCGAATCTGAAGAGCATTTTAAAATCCATGATCTACGATACCCAACATGCGAATTCGAGTTCACCCCCACCCCCCACCACCTCACCAACGACAACAATGGTGCCGGTCTGGCACCAAAGCGGAAATACGTCGTAAGATTGAACTTTCATCTATTAGTTTTAGTAGGTGGTCCGTCGAGGTTCACATCCGACGTACTCAAGGTGAAGCACACAAAAAAACCACGAGATATGCAGTTCATGGTGCCCTGGCACCATGGTGGCACCATTATTAGTTCCATGGTGGCACATAGAATAATTCATGAAAATCCGGAGGTATAATGAGAATTTTTCCTCAATTTCAAAGGTTGGGTACAATTAGTAAGCAGTGAAGGAACCAAAATATTGAAAAATTGGATATTTTGTGAATATTATCCCCCCACCCATCCCCTCCTCTTGCAAATTTTGGTACTCTGGTGAAATCATGTACAACTCGGAAGTCATTTTAATCAAACAAAAAAAGAAACACACAAATCGGTTGGAAATTGAGGCCTGGGCAGAGTTTATAAGATTATGCCCGCAAACGCACGTTTTTTAATCATTAACCCCCCCTTTCCCCCCCTTAAAAGGAAAATTCAAAATTCCGGCGCCGTAGTGCACAAGTAGATAGTTTTTCGCGTCGAAGAAAAAAAGAACCACGAAAATTGGTTGAGAACTAAGGCCTGGGCAGACGACACAAGATTATGCCCAAAAACGCACGTTTTTTGAGCATTAACCCCCCCTTTCCCCCCCTTAAAAGGCAAAATTCGAAATTCCGGCGACGTAGTGCACAACTAGATAGTTTTCCGCGTCGAACAAAAAAAGAAACAGGAAAATCGGTTGAGAACTAAGGGCTGGGCAGACGACACAAGATTTTGTCACACACACACACACACACACACACACACACACACACAGACATACACCTATGGTTTTTTCCGCGGATTTGGATTCAGAATGGTCTAAAACGGATTACTGCGTGGTTATTTTTTTTTTCTGTTGAGTGTTGTCCAACTTCACCCCAGATCGATCGCATAAGGACGTCCAAGTCTTACTGTGGGACGTCCTAAAAAGTTACTTCTGCCACCATAACACTTCTCGTGACATTAGAGCCCCGTATTTGAGCTGCATTGGACAATCTACGTTCTACGATACCCAACAAGCAAATTTGACCCCCCCCCCCCCCTCCATTGGTTCACTCCGAGTGCCAGCCTGGCACCACAGCGGTATTAGGTCAAAACATTGGACTTTCATCTGTTGGTTTTGAACTGTTAACCGAAGAAGATCACATTTTTGTATTCGATTTAGATAAATCGATGAATAAAACCCCCAAAAACCTAAGTAATACGAGATTTCTGGTATCCAGGCGCCATGATGACAACACTAACTTGGTCCACAGAGGCCCAATGAATATCTCATCAAAATCCAGAGGTCCTGAATTTTTTGTTCCACATTGTGAATCCATGTCCACATTTACAGAACGGCTGAAATGTCTGTCTATACAGCATTCGGTTGTATTATAGATTCATGTAGTTAGGTATCGCAGAATGTGCCGTAAAAATAAAGCTATTTTTAATAAAACATAATAAAGCATAAGGTGTTAGTAACATGTTATGTTACTCGCGGTTATGTGTTGAAGAAAACTGAGAATAAATTCGTTACATAGTTCATAAGTTCACATTTCATTTTCAGATAATAACTCCATGCTGATAAAATTAATTACCTAGCATTGTTAAATACAGCATTCGCAATCTGAATTAGACCGTTAGCACTTGTAATTATTCAAATTGTCTGAAAATGACAAATGGATAAAGGTATGGTTGAAAGTTATACCTGTCTATATATAGACATCTATATCATAGACATCTATATATAGACATCTCTATATATAGAGATTGTCACGGACTTATCACTCTCAATCTTTATATCAATTCCACCTTCGTTCGATGCAACAGCCGTAGACGGAAGGATTGTCGAATTCATATAACAGCTTTCATTTAACTGCATAATTGCCCACTGAGAAGAGACGCTCAGTGAGTTCAAATTATCATTCCTTCACAGAGAAGTAATGCTTCACGAGTTTGACTGAATAGCTCCGTACCTTGATATTATTCTTATAATTATTATATAACTCGAACTATCCTGAATCCTGTACGGTGATCAATGAATGGGCTGCACTGCAAAATTTCATGATCGACACTCCATAGGATATTGTGTTGATTCAAATGAGTACCTCCATACACAGCAGATTATGCTACATAAAATCGACAGATTATGCCTGGAGGTGAGGCGATGTGAAATTCTGAAGCTGTGAATGATCAATCTATTTTATGATTTTTAAGAACTACAATCTTGGGTAGAATCCTGTTTTTCCGAAGAGAAGGACCTTTGGTTTTTTGGGAAATATACCTCCTATTTTGCTGCCGAGTCTACCAAGGTAGCGGAAACTTTCACTGTTTAAGGTTGAAAAAAAAAAGTTCTCCAAAATCAAAATTTCCACTTGCGTTTTACGTTTCAGACCTTCCAGAGCAATTTTGGAGAATCCTTTTGATTTTGGAGAACATTTTTTTTTTCAACCTTAAACAGTGAAAGTTTCCGCTACCTTGGTAGACTCGGCAGCAAAATAGGAGGTATATTTCCCAAAAAACCAAAGGTCCTTCTCTTCGGAAAAACAGGATTCTACCCAAAATTTTCCATGTCTATCCAAAAAATTCCATTGCCACAGCCATAATTTCTACAATTCTCACCCGATTTGTATGAAATTTTCGGGGATTATGCGTGTTGGCGTGTAGATGGTCCCTAATGACAGCCATAACTTCTAAATTTTCCAACAATATTCAGATTGTACCGGTTGATGGGTAGATTCCCGTATGAGGGTAGTGCAAGATGTTTTGAGATCAACTACTATGCATCGGATCGTCTGTACACTGGGGTTATGGATGCGAGTTATGGACGTTTTTAATATTTACCGCAAATGGACGTCGGATGTTTGATGGGTTATACAGGGTGTCCCCGAAAACGTTCCCCCCCCTGCTAAAATCGTCCAGGTAGTGGTAAAAACAAAAATTTTTTTTTGAATCTTCATGATTTTTCCCAAGGATCTCAAATATGACCACGGTGCGCATTGCGCACGTGCGCAATCGTGCGCAACGCACACCAACTTCGTTTTTTCAAATGAGACCCCCCCCCCCCCATGTTTTATTGCAGATTCGGATTCTACGTGGAATTTCATGAACATTTCACCCCTCAACCGATTTTTTTTGTTGCGCGCAACCCGCTCAGTGCGCGCTCAAAGATGCGCAACCGCAAGGTTGTGTCAAAATGTGCATGTACGAAGTACCTAAGTGTGATACATGAAATTTAAGTATTTTTTTACGCTGAATCACGTGGTGATGTTAGTTTCTTGATTTTACTGCATTTTTATCAAATTATCGACGAAAAATGAACTTTAAAAAAGGAAAATTGCATTTTTTAAGGGCAAAACCACCCTGTCTACTTAAAAACTTTTTTCCAAGATAATCGAAAAAAGATTTTCAAGTAGATAGGACGGGGTTTTCGCGAGAAATTACAAGTAGAGAGTCCTTGTGAAATTACTAGTGAAGAGTCCACTGTGATAAACAATCGTTTTGACATAGATATGCCTTTTGGCTGGGGGTCAAAGAATTTTTCGCGGCACTTTTTTGGTTTATTATTTTCAATAATAAGCCTTTGGAATCGAGCAAGAAAAAAAAAATTTTAACCCCCCCTCAAAATTTGATGTTTTACGTTTCAAGGTACGTAGAATACGAAAATCGAATAAAAAAATTTCCGTCCGTCCGCCGTACGCCGTCCGCCGTACGCGGCACTTTTCTTAGCAACACTGGACCGATTTGGTTCAAATTTGGTATATGGGCTCCATTTGAGGTCTAGTTGTGCCGCGAAGCTTTTGGTTGATGTAGGTCACTTCTAAGGGGTGAAAATTAAGGGTTGAAATTTTCAAGAGTGCCCTAGCTCGAAAACTCTCGAAATAAAGGTATCGTTTTTTCACCAATTTTAAATAGTACAGAATTTTAAAAAATTTTTGAGACCACCCGGAGCTCTGTAGGACAAACCGTTCGGTCCCTACGAGTATTTGAAGGTTTTCCTTCGATAAAACAGAATCATGAGTGTGAATCGCAAATGAGGTCTAATCTCCATTCAAATTTTATCGGACTAAAATGCGATCGCTGTTCATTTCTTCGATTTGTATACAGTTTTGCCTTCTGCGTAACCAGTAATCAAATTTCCATATCAAGCTTTCTATTTTTCGAATCGAGTGTGAAGCGTTTAGTTTTTTCTAATAAACTTGATTGTGAAGGTGTGAAGCCATTATAGTGTGGTAGGTAGTACCTACCAATAGTTGGTAGGTAGTACCTACCAATAGTTGGTAGGTAAAAAAAGTTGGTAGGTAAAACAATGTTTGTAGGTAAAAAACGCTGCAAATCATTGCTCACTGATCAGATCACTGATCAGCTGAGTGAGCTCCGAAGCCATTTTCAATGCTATTGAATGGAAGTGCTCTTCCAGGCGTCTCCAGCATTCGAGGAGATCTTCTTCACTCCTCAGATCACTGATCAGCTGAGTGAGCTCCGAAGCCATTTTCAATGCTATTGAATGGAAGTGGTCTTCCAGGCGTCTCCAGCATTCGAGGATATCTTCTTCACTCCTCACATCACTGATCAGCTGAGTGAGCTCCAAAGCCATTTTCAATCCTATTGAATGGAGGTGCTCTTCCAGGCGTCTCCAGCATTCGAGGAGATCTTCTTCACTCCTCACATCACTGATCAGCTGAGTGAGCTCCAAAGCCATTTTCAATCCTATTGAATGGAGGTGCTCTTCCAGGCGTCTCCAGCATTCGAGGAGATCTTCTTCACTCCTCACATCACTGATCAGCTGAGTGAGCTCCAAAGCCATTTTCAATCCTATTGAATGGAAGTGCTCTTCCAGGCGTCTCCAGCATTCGAGGAGATCTTCTTCACTCTTCAGATCACTGATCAGCTGAGTGAGCTCCGAAGCCATTTTCAATCCTATTGAACGCAGGAGCTGAAATTTGAGAGGGAAGGTCAAGGGAGAATACAGATGGTGGAAGGTGCTATTGATGGAGAACCAGTGATCTATACAGAAGGATGATCTATACAGAAAATAATAAACCTTTGAGCAATGATTTGCAGCGTTTTTTATCACAAAAAATGCAATGCTGCAACCAGTAAACAAAATCATAGCTACATATCGGTAGATATGAAGCAAGGTTCTCTAGAATACTGCAATACATTACGTGCAATCGGAGTTTTTTTTAATGTCAAAACATGAATTTCAACATGTCTTAGGTACAATTTATTAACAAGGATGAAGTTAACGGATGGGCACAGAAGATGCGTAATGAGTAAAAATGCAATTTTCCTTTTAAAAAAGTTAATTTTTCATCGATAATTTGATAAAAATGCAGTAAAATCAAGAAACTAACATCACCACGTGATTCAGCGTAAAAAAGTACTAAAATATCATGTGTCACACTTAGGTACTTCGTACATGCACATTTTGACACAACCTTGCGGCTGTGCATCTTTGAGCGCGCACTGAGCGGGTTGCGCGCAACAAAAAAATCGGTTGAGGGGTGAAATGTTCATGAAATTCCACGTAGAATCCGAATCTGCAATAAAACATGGGGGGGGGGGGGGGTCTCATTTGAAAAAACGAAGTTGGTGTGCGTTGCGCACGTGCGCAATGCGCACCGTGGTCATATTTGAGATCCTTGGGAAAAATCATGAAGATTCAAAAAAAAATTTTTGTTTTTACCACTACCTGGACGATTTTAGCAGGGGGGGGGGGGGAACGTTTTCGGGGACACCCTGTATAAAGAAAGGGTTGGATTCAATAAAGGAAGTTGCAGATCATAATCTTTTGTCGGATAGCTGGAAGGGTCACAAGACATGTTTTTTATATCATTTGCTTTCTATTGTTCTCCATACAGTAAAGATTTTCTAAATTTATATTTTGACAAAAAATATGATTGTTCGGACCCTAAAATACCAAGAAAGAACGACTTTTTTGACGATTTTTCCATTCCGGACGATTTTGATGAATTCTATAGGATTTATTCTTTTTATAGGCATATCAACAGCATTTTGTCTGTAAAGATTTTTCTAGTTTGCATTCTGTCCCCAAAACACAAAATGATTGTAATAATTGATGTTAATTTTTTAAACGTTCTTAATATTAACTTACCTTATTACATACAAGTAACAAGATGAATTTTACCATTTTTATCATTATTTTATTCGCAGAAAAATTTTAAAACGTCTGCCAAGTGGGTGTGGCACATAGCTTCCTCGTATCCATAACCCCTGTGTACAGATGATCCGATGCATAGTAGTTAATCTCAAAACATCAATCTTCAAGTACCTTCTACTACCTTCATAGGGGACCATCTACACGCTAATCTGAACAATCCTGAGAAATTTCGGCGAAATCGGATGGAAAATGTAGAAGTAATGGCCGTTACAAGTAATTCACGTAAGCGCATGCGCAGCAACTACTATTAATCTAAGGGAGATGATTTTCTTAGGGGACCATCTTAACGCCAATCTGATCAATCCTAGAAAATTTCATCAAATTCGGATGAAAAATGTAAGTGTTGTGGCTGGTACAAGGATTTTACGTTTGCGCATGCGCAGAGGGCTACTGTCAATTTTGAAGCCTTGATTTTCATAGGGGACCATCTGCAACTTAATCCGCATAATCCCTGAAAATTTCATCGAAATCAGATGAGAATTGTAGAAGTTATGGCTGTGGCAAGGATTTCATGACAGACACAGAACCGAAATCGTTCAGGAAGGTCTAAAACTTAAACTTTTGGAGAACTTTTTTGTTTCAACCTCGGAAGCACCTCGGTATAGCATGATTTTGGGTTTTTCATCGAGGAAATAAATGTGGTCTCTTCCCCACTCCCCCGCCACCATGAAACCTTGTGAAATGTTGAACTACGCTTTCAATGGAAAATGTCCTGGAATATTCCTCAGCACAGCATTTAGTACGGAAAGGGTCGAATGCCACCTTCCCCTAGTTATTTAGGTACGCGTAACCTCTCATGTTGTGGCTGGGTAGTTGAGCAAACAAGCCGTTCGCGCTTTCAAAGAGCCCACCGGCTCGAAAAGTCTTTCCCTTTCACACTCTTCAAACTTTCACGCGTCGACAAAATTTTTGCCACTTCATTATCATAAACTCTCTGACCCCGTTGATTCAGTTGCTGTCAGCGGGAAATCCATTCATTGCTCAACTGGTTGAAGTAAAGACCAGGAACCTCCCCTTTGTTGCGGGTAATCTCCTTTGTTATTTTTGTGAAGGCTTTCCTGATCGTGGTGAAGTCACTACCGGAATTTCCTAAGTAACTGAGCTCCTTCAATGAAGCTTTTTCAAGTTTAATAAACTTTTCTCGGCATTGATGATCGACCGACCAAGAAATAGCTTACCTATTACAAAACAAATGTATAGAAATGAGTAATTACGGAACAAATACACTGGCATGACAAAACTAAAAACCAAAAAAAAAGGTGGGTTTAATCTGATTTTCACTTCCCTCAACCCACTTTGAAGACAAATATAGCATTTTCCAGTCAAATGAAACCTCTTTTCAACCGAATGATACTTTTCATCTACAATGTGCAGTGAGAAGGAATACGAGTGACATTGCATAGAGAAGGAATGCTGGCGGCGCTGCGTTTAGTTGAGAAGGACTGATAGAATACTCGACTCGAAGTCACAGTAATCAGCAATATGGTTGGACCAATGAGTTTCTTCGAATGAAATAAGTTTTCATTTGTTTGAAAAAAAAGTTTCATTCGGTTGAAAAGAGTTTTCATTTAATTGGTACATGGTTTCATTGGGTAGGTAGGTTTCATTTGAGGTTTCATTTGATTGGAACAAAGTTTCATTTGGTCGGTAAGAAGTTTCATTTGATAGAAAAAAGGTTTAATTTGACTGAAAAACGCTATAGAAATGAACAGAATACCGCATTTTTTTTCCACTCATTCTTTTCAGACTTCTTTTTTTGTATGTCTGAACACCTTGCATTTCTTTATTCTGGTACCAATCTGTCTGATTCTTTTTGAAATGTGTTCTACCAGTATCCGTGGTGGTCCCGTTTCAAACAGATTTCATTTTGCTTTGTTAAAAGTATCGAAAAATTTTCCACCATTTTTTTGAGACCTAATAGGAAGTCAAAAGAGACAAAAGTGTTGGACAAGTTGGTTTGCAAGTCCATACACTTGAATAGGTGACAATTTGGGCATAGCTGACATCTTACAAAATGTAAAAGAAAAAAACAGATGAAACTGTAGCCATAATTGAGGGGGCTCAAATTTCGATTCTGAGTCTGTTTGCTATGAGGTTGTACAGCAGAAAAAATTGTCAGCAATTCTGTTATAGTAATAGAGGAATTAAGCAGAACAGTTTGTAGCAATTCGTCAAGGTTTTTCTATAAAAACCATTAATAGAGTTCTTTCTTAATAAATACGATATAGTAACAATTTCCGTTACCACACGTCTCCAGAATTTCGATCCACGATCTCGTCGAAGGAGTTCATGCTCAGGAGTTCAGGGTTGCCTATGAACTACCCAGTTGCTTGCTCAGCTCTCATGGGAACTACGATCTACGGAGAGTTAGCGGTTTGGGAGTGAATCGATGACCTAATCACTCAAGTCCAGCAACTTTACCAAATTACAAGGAAGAATGTGGAAATTGAAACGATATGTAAAGTTATTTCATCCCAAATTTAGACCCCTCTGAATCGATTAAATTCCCAACCGAGTTAACTGATGAATAGTTAGAAATGACCAATTTGAAAAAATTGATTGGGTGAATTTTTTAATAATTTTAAAATTTAAAAGAGTTGTTAAGGTTTTGAAAGTTCACTATTGCTTCGGTCTCTACAAAGTAGCAGAAGCTTTATTTTCACTTTTCAACGTAAAAAAAAAGTTCTCCAAAATCAAAATTTCCACTCGCGTTTTACGTTTTAGACCTTCCTGAACAATTTTGGTCCCGTGTTTGTCTGTCTGTCATGAAATCTGTTAACGGGCATAACTATACGAAGTTATTATTCGATTTTGATGAAATTTTCAGGGATTCTGCGGGTTGGCATGTAGACGTCCCCTATAAAAATCATCACCCCTGACATTTTTCATCCGAATTTAATGAAATTTTGTAGGAATGTTCCAATTGGCTTGTAGATGGTCCCCTATGAAAATCATCTCCCCCAGACTAATAGTAGTTGCTGCGCATGCGCAAACGTGAATTCCTTGTAACATCCATAACTTCTACATTTTCCGTCCGATTTCGACGAAATTTCTCAGGACTGTTCAGATTAGCGTGAAGATGGTCCCCTAGGAGGGTAAGGAAGGTACTTAGAGATTGATGTTTTGAGATTAACTACTACGCATCGGATCACCTATACAATCGGGTTATGGATAAGAGGAAGCTACGTGCCACACCCACTTGGCAGACGTTTTTCAAATACGATATGCTCATGACTCTATTTTAGTCGTAACTTTAATTAAACATCTTTTCTTCTAGTCCTAGATGTTCGTTTTCAGTCATGTTTTCAATCTTCCAAAAAGAAATTGAAGCCTTTATCGTCGTGATTCTTCTCGTACATTTCCGGGTAGTATTTTTGAAAATTGTACTTCGATTTTTATGAATGTTGAATAAGTAAAAATAATCATGTGACGGACTCATCCATTATTTACCTCTGATGAACTGTGTTTTGAACATTTTCGACTAACCTGGATCTTGAACTTTCCTTAAGGATCTTAAGGAAATCTTTCCTTATAATCTTAAGGATTCCAGGTTCAAACTGCTCTAGAATCGATATTTCAGAACATAAATAATTAATCTAGATAGGTACCTATGTCATGAGAATTTTCTAAAAGCATACTAAAATCGATTTAGGGAGGTCAAAAACTTGGGGTTAAGTATCTCAGTAGGTAATAACTCGCTCTACTGTAGCTTTTGCACTGAAACAAAACTTTCGCGAATTGAATTATTCTTTACGCAATTTGAATTAGAATTTGGGCAATTTGTGTTATTGGTCAACAATAACGTCTACCAAGTGGGTGAAGCATATTGTTGATAACTGTCTGGGGTGTAGACCCTTTTTCGCTTCGATTTAGTAAATTTTAGTGGACTGTAATTAAAACCCAAAGGTAACCCCGGGAGAGTGAAATTCGGAATATTCGAGCCCCAAATACTATATCTCAAAATTACCCCCAAAAAGGTAATGTGAGGATAATAAAATTATAGGTACAAATACCACCTCTCTCGACGAACCCGAAGCAATCCGAGAGCGTTGACCACCTGCAAGGATTATAAAAATGTATAGGTAAAGGAAGGGAACAACCAGGGCCGTCCCTAGGTTTTTCGGGGCCCTAGGCAAACAGTTTCCGGGGGCCCCCCTATATCTCTATATATCATTGAATGCAGTGGGAAAAAAGTAACATCCAGAACCAGAAACGATAATTTTTAATTAGGTATAGGTATCACAAATAGGAAGGTTCATTACAGTCATGATATAAAATTATTAGTAAATTATTAAAAATAAAATATCGATGAATTATTGCTTTTAGGTAATCAGCTCAAGTGGCTTGACTTCACGTCGAAAGTGGTCTCCATACGAACATTACTAGGGCTCCATTTGGGGTCTAGTTGTGCCGCGAAGCTTTTGGTTGATGTAGGTCACTTCTAAGGGGTGAAAATTAAGGGTTGAAATTTTCAAGAGTGCCCTAGCTCGAAAACTCTCGAAATAAAGGTATCGTTTTTTCACCAATTTTAAAATTTAAAATTGGTGAAAAAACGATACCTTTATTTCGAGAGTTTTCGAGCTAGGGCACTCTTGAAAATTTCAACCCTTAATTTTCACCCCTTAGAAGTGACCTACATCAACCAAAAGCTTCGCGGCAATCAAAAATTTTTAAAAATTCAATACTATTTAATAGTATTGAATTTTTAAAAATTTTTGAGACCACCCGGAGCTCTGTAGGACAAACCGTTCGGTCCCTACGAGTACTTGAAGGTTTTCCTTCGATAAAACAGAATCATGAGTGTGAATCGCAAAAGAGGTCTAATCTCCATTCAAATTTTATCGGACTAAAATGCGATCGCTGTTCATTTCTTCGATTTGTATACAGTTTTGCCTTCTGCGTAACCAGTAATCAAATTTCCATATGAAGCTTTCTATTTTTCCAATCGAGTGTGAAGCGTTTAGTTCTTTCTAATAAACTTGATTATGAAGGTGTGAAGCCAGTATGGTGTGGTAGGTAGTACCTACCTAGCTGGTAGGTAAAAAAAAGTTGGTAGGTAAAAAAAATGTTGGTGGGTAAAAAACGCTGCAAATCATTGCTCAAAGGCTTCTTCACTCTTCAGATCACTGATCAGCTGAGTGAGCCCCGAAGCCATTTTCAATCCTATTGAATGGAAGTGCTCTTCCAGGCGTCTCCAGCATTCGAGGAGATCTTCTTCACTCCTCAGATCACTGATCAGCTGAGTGAGCTCCAAAGCCATTTTCAATCCTATTGAATGGAAGTGCTCTTCCAGGCGTCTCCAGCATTCGAGGAGATCTTCTTCACTCCTCAGATCACTGATCAGCTGAGTGAGCTCCAAAGCCATTTTCACTCCTATTGAATGGAAGCGCTCTTCCAGGCGTCTCCTGCGTTCGAGGAGATCTTCTTCACTCCTCAGATCACTGATCAGCTGAGTGAGCTCCAAAGCCATTTTCAATCCTATTGAATGGAAGTGCTCTTCCAGGCGTCTCCAGCATTCGAGGAGATCTTCTTCACTCCGCAGATCACTGATCAGCTGAGTGAGCTCCAAAGCCATTTTCAATCCTATTGAATGGAAGTGCTCTTCCAGGCGTCTCCAGCATTCGAGGAGATCTTCTTCACTCCTCAGATCACTGATCAGCTGAGTGAGCTCCAAAGCCATTTTCACTCCTATTGAATGGAAGTGCTCTTCCAGGCGTCTCCAGCATTCGAGGAGATCTTCTTCACTCCGCAGATCACTGATCAGCTGAGTGAGCTCCAAAGCCATTTTCAATCCTATTGAATGGAAGTGCTCTTCCAGGCGTCTCCAGCATTCGAGGAGATCTTCTTCACTCCTCAGATCACTGATCAGCTGAGTGAGCTCCAAAGCCATTTTCACTCCTATTGAATGGAAGTGCTCTTCCAGGCGTCTCCTGCGTTCGAGGAGATCTTCTTCGCTCTTCAGATCACTGATCAGCTGAGTGAGCTCCGAAGCCATTTTCAATCCTACTGAACGCAGGAAGCTGAAATTTGAGAGGGAAGGTCAAGGGAGAATACAGATAGTGGTAGGTGCTATTGATGGAGAACCAGTGATCTTTACAGAAGGGTGATCTATACAGAAAATAATAAACCTTTGAGCAATGATTTGCAGCGTTTTTTATTTATTTTTTACTGATTTTTTATTTATTTTTGACTGATTTTTTTTTCTTTTTGTAAGTTATTAAAAATAAAAAATAAGACAATTTTGAAAATGTTCAATTTTTTGTCAAAACTCTTTTTTGAGACTTCTAATAGCCCACAAGAAATTATGCTGTCCATTAAATTTAAAATTGCAATTTGAATTTGGTTACTCCGGTGACACCATGTTTTTGGTGACTCTTGAGTAGAAAGGTGTTACTTCATGCTCACGAATACCAAGGTTTTCTTCGGAAAATCTATTTTCTAACAGTCAGAATTATTCGAAAGTATCACCATTGGATTTAGCATAAAAAATTTCGTAGAAAATGATACCAAACTAGTCAAGATTGAGGGAGACCGTACACAGCGTAAAACACTCGATTTTATTGTAAAACACACGTTTTCTTGCATTCAAACTTGATTTACTCTTCCAATTTCAATTGTAAAAAGAAAAATCGATAGACCGTTAGAAAGCTGACATTTTGGGCATGTTTTTTCCGAAGAGAGGCCAATCGAAATGAACAGGCCTTCAAAGAGAAAACTTCGATAAGAAAAAATCAAATTTCGGTCACCTAGTAATGTAATCAAACTCCGTTCCGTCCACTTTAGTTTTTCCATCCATGGCTGGGGGCCCCCGAGCGGATGTGTTATTTTCGCGATATCTACTCGTTTTTTTCTGCCCTCTGCTGGGGGCCCCCCTGCACCTCGGGGCCCTAGGCGACCGCCTAGTCCGCCTGCCCCAAGGGACGGCCCTGGGAACAACTCACCCCTAATCCTAGGTATTTGCGTTTGATCCCGGCTGGGAGAACTGCGGCGCTGAAAAGAACCTGAAGGCGGCGAAGTGGAGGCGGTAGATCGTCCGGAAGGGGCTTCGGAAGATTCAGACTTCGCGCACGACAAAGTATAGGTATTCGGACCTTTTCAACAGGGTTAAATTGTAACGCAGTAATTATTAAACGGGTTTTTTTGGTGAGAGGGTTGAACATCGAGGGCAACTTGACGGAGACAACGTGAGGACTGGCGAGGGCAGGTGAAAAAGATTTTACCATAGGTAGGAGAAGGCAATGAAGGGATAGACGAGGCGGAGTGTTTACAAACACAGAAAACCACGGGTACAGAAGAGAGAGAAGGTTCACTATTTATCTACTGGATTCAACACATATTAATTTGACATTAATTAATGACATTTTAATTTGTACCTAGGCTTCTAAAGGCAAAATTTGATGGAGAGGTCCTCCAAGAACAGGTAAAACAAACCATCCTGTTATTGATGTTTTCACGAATGTAGATCTTATTCAATTTGCGTAATATTTAATTCAAATTGCGAATTCTAAACTTCAATTTGAGTTTGACTCTGCGATGTACTTCCCATATGGGTGGTGCGTAGGTATTTTCTCAATTGGGATATCCTAGTTCATAGATGATGTTTTCGCTTCAGTTAAATGCACTCGAGAGTGAGAGTTGGTGCTTCGCAGAAGTTACTCTCATTAGAGGGCGACTCATCTGTCTCACGACACTCACTCGTAAAAAGGGAGACGACGAGAGAGAAAAGAGAGTCGGAAAGAAGTCCTAATTACCCGAAACACGACGGTGAGACACAGGCACACGTAGAATAATGACATGGCTGACTATATTGAGGGGCGGGCAGGTAGCGCGACCGCACGCCCCGACCATCCTTCACCCGTTTTTCTTGGCCGAGGAAAGAAACTCAATTTGACACCGTTACCTCCCATCTCATCCTTCGTCCTTGGCGGAAGTCACAAACCGCGAAAGTAGAACTAGGCGATTTCTGCAGGGAGAAGGTATTATAGGTGTCGTTAATAGGTGTTCGTATCTCTCCCGCATGGAGGTCGATCCACGACGATGCGCCTACCATTTGTTATAGTAAGTACCTACTCTCATCATGAGTGCCTCTAATTACGCGAAAATTTCTCATCCACTTCCTCTAATACCTGCCTCGAGCCATCACAGTTATTTGGCCGAACAGGATTCTACGAACTGAAGTCGATTTTCCTCACAGTTATGAAAAAAGGGAGACTTACGTACGCACTGAACTTGAAATTGAACTGCAGTTCAAGGTAAGTCTCGTGATTATTTCCGATGTTAACCCTTGCCCCACTTGCTCAAAAAATTTATTTTTTTTGGACTTATTGATTAAATTCAAGTGTATTTTGACAAATTTATAGAATATTTGAGCAGAAGGTACCTCAGAGACCTTCTAGTCCTGGAGACGAAGCCGAAAATCGCACTTCATTTAGGGATACGATTTGACGACAAATTATGAAAATCTTGTCCATTCTGAGAGATAAAATTCAAGTCTGCCATTCCAGAACGGTTGCTTTCAAAAATGGCGGCCATGTGAAATGTTCAAATATCGCGAAAAATCGTCATATCTCCGGGATGGATGAAAACTCCGTGAATGAGAGATTAGGTCCAATCATGGATGTTATCATCAGTCTGCCTCTCTTCAACGGCTGTTAACCCTCGGCAGACTCAGTTTTAAAAATTGTACACTTTTTGGGCAAAAATCCACAACGTTTGGGACAACCCAAATTTTTACAGCTGGATTTTAAAAGTCTACTTACGGGTTTGAGACTTGTCTGCCTTGATTACTTGTATGAAATGTTCAAAAATCGCGAAAAATCATCATATCTCCGGGATGGATGAAACTCCGTGAATGAGAGATTAGGTCCAATCATGGATGTTTTCATCAGTCTGCCACTCTTCAACAGTTTTTCACGTTTCAGTTCAGTCTGCCGCTAGAAAGCAACGAAATACCGATGGCAGACTGTGTTACAAAGTTTTTACTTACGTGGTAGTACCACATGCCCAAATTGCAACTTTCCCAAAATACATAAATTTTTACCATCAAATTTGCATTTTTTCAATTTTAGTCTGCCTCATATAAGCAATGGGTTACTGAAGGCAGACCACGCTGATTGAGTTTCGATAAAGTAGTACAGTATTGAGCAAAAATTTGGATTATCCCAAAATCAACAAATGTTCATCAATAAATTGACAATTTTTTAATTTGATTGTGCCACTAGAAGACAGCGGGCTATCCAAGTCAGACGATGCTCTTTTGTTCACATACCGCTCATACTTCAACGTGTTAAAATGTGAATCATCCCAAAATTGTCCGAATTTTAAATCAAATTTGACAATTTTGGTTTATTATTTTCAATAATAAGCCTTTGGAATCGAGCAAGAAAAAAAAAATGTTAACCCCCCCTCAAAATTTGATGTTTTACGTTTCAAGGTACGTAGAATACGAAAATCGAATAAAAAAATTTCCGTCCGTCCGCCGTAGGTACGCGGCACTTTTCTTAGCAACACTGGACCGATTTGGTTCAAATTTGGTATATGGGCTCCATTTGGGGTCTAGTTGTGCCGCGAAGCTTTTGGTTGATGTCAGTCACTTCTAAGGGGTGAAAATTAAGGGTTGAAATTTTCAAGAGTGCCCTAGCTCGAAAACTCTCGAAATAAAAGTATCGTTTTTTCACCAATTTTAAATAGTATTGAATTTTAAAAAATTTTTGAGACCACCCGGAGCTCTGTAGGACAAACCGTTCGGTCCCTACGAGTACTTGAAGGTTTTCCTTTGATAAAACAGAATCATGAGTGTGAATCGCACAAGAGGTCTAATCTCCTTTCAAATTTTATCGGACTAAAATGCGATCGCTGTTCATTTCTTCGATTTGTATACAGTTTTGCCTTCTGCGTAACCAGTAATCAAATTTCCATATGAAGCTTTCTATTTTTCCAATCGAGTGTGAAGCGTTTAGTTCTTTCTAATAAACTTGATTGTGAAGGTCTGAAGCAGTATGGTGTGGTAGGTAGTACCTACCTAGCTGGTAGGTAAAAAAAAGTTGGTAGGTAAAAAAAATGTTGGTGGGTAAAAAACGCTGCAAATCATTGCTCAAAAGCTTCTTCATTCTTCAGATCACTGATCAGCTGAGTGAGCTCCGAAGCCATTTTCAATCCTATTGAATGGAAGTGCTCTTCCAGGCGTAAATTTACATTAACTTTATTTTAACTGTATTCAGCAACCGTAAAAATCCCCTGGTACCAAGTTTTGGCTCGAAAAACCGATAAATTAAGATTACTAGGTTACTTTCGGAGGTTTCTAGGTTGCTATCAGAAAAACCGTGTTCCACGTTGGTTTAACCCTTTTCTACACCTGCGTCCCGCCCTGGTTCAATTTTTGGAATAACTCCCAGTTCTCGCTCCTCATGGAGATGGGGTTCCGAGTATTTTCCTTTACGCGGAAACCATGCCAATAGGTTTCTTTCGATAGGTTTTCTTCTTTAATTTTTAATTAATTAATTAAGCGTCCCACTGTGTGTTCTTTCGTCGAAATTAAATCAGTATGGAGTGAGGTTAATCCCTGATTTTTGGCAGAACTTGAGTCGAACTTTTTTTTCTGACATCTAGGGATACCGATTGTCCCTTTCTAGGAAAATGACCCATATAATCGGGTTATCGATACGAGGAAGCTATGTGCCACACCCACTTGGCAGACTTTTTTTATTGCGTTTAATTGATTTTTGGTAAAACCGTAATCGAAAACGCTGCAAATTATTACACAAAGGTTTATTAGTTTACTGAATAGTTCACTCGCCTGCAAAGAACACTGCTTTGCCATTGCCACTGTTATACCACTATTATACCTTCCAGCCATTTGGAGGCTCAAGATGAACATGGAGGAGAGAGAGAGAGGGAAAGAGAGAGAGCGAGAGGGAGAGAGAGAGAGAGAGCGAGAGAGAGAGAGAGAGAGAGAGACTGACAGAGAGAAATGATCATCTTGTGCCACCGCGAAAATGAAAGATCGAAAAATCTTCAATGGGGTATACACTAGTGAGATACCTGCTCACCCAACTTGGAGATTTTCAATGTGATTAATTGATCGTAATCGAAAAACGCTGCAAATTATTACACAATGACTTATTATTTTTCTGTATAGATCACTTGCAAAGAACACGGCTTTGCCATTATACCCCCTACCAACCACTTTTTTAGCTTCTCAATCAAGTTTATTTGGAAGAATTAAACGCTTCACATTCAATGCGAAGAAATAGGGAGTTGCGGGTTAAATACTGGTTGTTAAGCACGCAAAACTTTACAACTCGAAGAAACGAACAACGATCGCATTTTGGTCAGCTAAAATTTCAGCGGAGATTAGGCCTCATTTTCTGATTTACCGTAATACAAACCCTTAAGTTTTCATAGGGAGCGAACGGTTCGTCCTACAGAGCTCTGGGTGGCCTCATTCGATTCTAAAAATTCAATACTATTTTAAATTGAAGAAAAAACAATTTCGTAATATCGCATTTTCTTGAGCTAGGGCGTTTTGAAAATTTCACCCCTTATTTTTCAACCCTTAGAAGTGACCTACCTACATCAACCAAAAGCTTCGGGGCACAACTAGACCCCAAATGGAGCCTACATACCAAATTTCATCATAATCGGTCAATGCTAAGTGGGGAAAGTACCGCGTACGACGGACGGACGCTAAATTTGTATTCGATTTTTAGGACGTCCCACAGTAAGACTTGGGCGTCCTTATGCGATCGATCTGGGGTGAAGTTGGACAACACTCAACAGAAAAAAAAATAACCACACAGTAATCCGTTTTAGACCATTCTGAATCCAAATCCGCGGAAAAAACCATAGGTGTATGTCTGTGTGTATGTAACAAAATCTTGTGTCGTCTGCCCAGGCCTTAGTTCTCAACCGATTTTCCTGGTTCTTTTTTTGTTCGACGCGGAAAACTATCTAGTTGTGCACTACGTCGCCGGAATTTCGAATTTTGCCTTTTAAGGAGGGGAAAGGGGGGGTTAATGCTCAGAAAACGTGTGTTTTTGGGCATAATCTTGTGTCGTCTGCCCAGGCCTTAGTTCTCAACCGATTTTCCTGGTTCTTTTTTTCTTCGACGCGGAAAACTATCTAGTTGTGCACTACGTCGCCGGAATTTCGAATTTTGCCTTTTAAGGAGGGGAAAGGGGGGGGTTAATGCTCAGAAAACGTGTGTTTTTGGGCATAATCTTGTGTCGTCTGCCCAGCCCTTAGTTCTCAACCGATTTTCCTGGTTCTTTTTTTCTTCGACGCGGAAAACTATCTAGTTGTGCACTACGTCGCCGGAATTTCGAATTTTGCCTTTTAAGGAGGGGAAAGGGGGGGGTTAATGCTCAGAAAACGTGTGTTTTTGGGCATAATCTTGTGTCGTCTGCCCAGCCCTTAGTTCTCAACCGATTTTCCTGGTTCTTTTTTTCTTCGACGCGGAAAACTATCTAGTTGTGCACTACGGCGCCGGAATTTCGAATTTCTCCTTTTAAGGGGGGGAAAGGGGGGGTTAATGCTTAAAAAACGTACGTTTGCGGGCATAATCTTATAAACTCTGCCCAGGCCTCAATTTCCAACCGATTTGTGTGTTTCTTTTTTTGTTTGACTAAAATAACTTCTGAGTTGTACATGATTTCACCAGAGTACCAAAATTTGCAAGAGGAGGGGATGGGTGGGGGGATAATATTCACAAAATATCCAATTTTTCAATATTTCGGTTCCTTTACTGCTTACTAATTGTATCCAAGCTTTGAAATTGAGGAAAAATTCTCATTATACCTTATTATTTGCATGAATTACTTTCTGTACCACCATGGAAATAAAAGTGGTGCCACCATGGTGCCAGGGCACCATAAACCTCATATTTCTTGGGTTTTTTGGTGTTTCACCTTGAATACGGATGTGACATTCGACGGACTGCCTACTAAACCTAACAGATGAAAGTTCAATGTTACGACGTATTTCCGCTTTGGTGCCAGACTGGCACCATTGGTGGTGGGGGGGTGTGAACTCTAATTCGCATGTTGGGTGTCGTAGATCATGGATTTTAAAATGCTCTTCAGATTCGAGGTTCCCATGCCGCTAGAAGTGTTATGGTTTATAATGGTGGGGCGGGGGGGGGTCACTATTTCTTGCTAAAGTAATAAATAAATGACATCGAGAGAAACAGTCTTATCGCTTAACAACTGGTTAAACTGATCTAATGCTTATCCAATGGGACGTCCCCTGGAATGCATGCATTACTAAACAATATGTTTGGATTCCACGTACCTTGTATTGCAAACACCAAATTTTGAAGGGGGGGTTTAAAAAAATTTCTTGGTCGATACCAAAGGTTCGTTATTTAAAATAGTAAACCAAAACTGCTTTACGAGATTAGTTCATGTAATAATGAAAGCCTCGAAAAGTACCTATAGTCTTTATTCAGCGTAAAACGAGGCAAATCAAGTGTAAAGCATGAATGTGAAATGAGAAATTGGGAAATTTGGTATCTAAAAGGTAACAACACGTGACCTAATAAGTAATGGATTATAACATTTTCCCCTTCTGACTAACTAAAGCCCTCCAAGTATTTAGGCAGACGACCGTTCTTTTGAGATCTTCTCATAACTTCAGTGTGTGGACTCTGCAAGGGATCCAGATCATTTGAAGGGTTTGGGTCCGTTTGCTGCTGTGGAACTGGACTTGAAATTTCTTTCTGGATTTGAGGCTCAGGTTCTCCAATTTGGGCTGGAATTCACCTCAGCGATAATGCCAAACACAGTCCACGTTTTTAAAGGTGACAACCCGATTCTTGGTTAAACCTTGATAGAGTAAACACCCTAAAAACTTCTCAATGGGTTTATTTCATCTCAGCGCCGTCTTGTCATTTTTACCGACGTCTGAGTATTTCGTTTCTTTCACTTCCTTCGTCGAGTCACTTCACACTCCGTAACAACTTGTCACTGTCTCTTCTTCAATGGACATTCATTCTCTATTCTGACAATCTCCGAGGACCAAGAAACAGGGATAAGAAAGTCTCTGGATCTCTTTGTCTCCTCGTTCGCCTTTGTGCGAGGAAGGTCCTTCAAAGAGTTCGCACCCTCAAACCGTCTCCTTTCACCTTTCTCCTCTTGTAGTTCAAACATCGCGAACTGTTTAAAATTAGGTGCAGAATTAAGAATACAGTTAAGGAAAAATAATAAAAAAGTAAACTCTCATGGTCTCACGCTCTGATGTATTTGGGAAGTCGTGAGAATCATTCCACTTCCTTTGCTGTCTCATTCTCAGGCACGTTTTGGAATTCTGAGTAGGTTCTTATAGGAACAAATACCAATATGTAGAAAAATAAAATACTCAAAAGTTGAAACGTGCCGTAGAAACCGGCCGATATTCGCTTCCCCAGTGACCTGCTGGGTTGATATGGTTATCAACAGAGATGGGCGAATTCTTATTCATAAATACGATTATGAATACGAATCATATCTGCGATTTTATAGGAATACAGGTATGAATATGAATACGAATACAATCGCATTCACACTTTGAATACGATTTTCTCCCGTATTCGTGTTTTGAATACGATTTTATAAAATGATTTTATTTCATGAATAATTTTTTCTATGATTTCCCTAAAAATCAAATTTTTTTAAAACAATTTTTCCTGAAAATCATACTTTTTTATGATTTTCTCCCGAATTCCTGACATATTTATGCCCTAACATTGTCCAAATAATCCATCAAAATTCGAAACGTCACAAATTCCTATAGGATTTTTCACGCAGAATCGAATGACACCAACCCCAGGTCGCTACGACCAACCGTATAGAAACTACGACGAAATTTCCGGTAAAAATCATAATGTTTTGATGATTTTCAATGCAAATCGTTAAAAAACACGATTTTCGTCGTAGTTTCTATACGGTTGGTCGTAGCGACCTGGGGTTGGTCTCATTCGATTCTGCGTGAAAAATCCTATAGGAATTTGTGAGCGCTTAGAATTTTGAAAGATTATTGTAACATTGTCAAAATGTTAGGTCATAAATACGTCAGGAATTCGGAAGAAAATCATAAAAAAGTATGATTTTTAGGAAAAATCGTGAAAAAATTCGATTTTTAGGGAAATTATAGAAAAAATCATAAAATCGTATTCAAAGTGTGAATACGATTGTATTCGTGTTCATATTCATATTCATACCTGTATTCCTATTCATAATCATAAAATCGCAGATATGATTTGTATTCATAATAGTATTTATGAATAAGAATTCGCCCATCTCTGGTTATCAAAGATTCGACTAAGTAAAAGAGGAGTCCATAGAAAGAAAACTCCTCCTTTGCCGAAGTTTCGGTGAATTTACAACTTTCCTTAGGGCTCGAAGGATGTGCTACTGAGTGACGTCACACCAGCGTCAATTAAAAACGAGGAACTATGCCACTTTAGCTGGTGAGATAGGAAGTTTTAGAACTATTGCAAGTAAAATTAAAGAAAAATACGGCGTACGGCGGACGGACGGAAATTTTTTTATTCGATTTTCGTATTCTACGTACCTTGAAACGTAAACCATCAAATTTTGAGGGGTGTTAAAATTTTTTTTCTTGCTCGATTCCAAAGGCTTATAATTGAAAGTAATAAACCAAAAGAATTTAAAACGTCGGTTTCTGTAGATACAAATCTGAAGCCAGAAAATTCCAGCTATGGATCTTCCAATCCACTACCACTATCCAAATGTGGATAGTCCAAAAAGATGTTTTGAACTATTTTTGGCTAATTATTTTCAATTATACAGGGTGTCCCCGAAAACGTTCCCCCCCCTGCTAAAATCGTCCAGGTAGTGGTAAGAAAAAAATTTGTTTGTTTGAATCTTCATGATTTTTCCCAAGGATCTCAAATATGACCACGATGCGCATTGCGCACGTGCGCAATCGTGCGCAACGCACACCAACTTCGTTTTTTCGAATGAGACCCCCTATGTTTTATTGCAGATTCGGATTCTACGTGAAATTTCATGAACATTTCACCCCTCAACCGGTTTTTTTTGTTGCGCGCAACCCGCTCAGTGCGCGCTCAAAGATGCGCAACCGCAAGGTTGTGTCAAAATGTGCATGTACGGAGTACCTAAGTGTGGCACATGATATTGTAGTATTTTTTACGCTGAATCACGTGGTGATGTTAGTTTCTTGATTTTACTGCATTTTTATCAAATTATCGACGAAAAATGAACTTTCAAAAAAGGAAAATTGCATTTTTTAAGGGCAAAACCACCCTGTCTACTTAAAAACTTTTTTCCAAGATAATCGAAATAAGGTTTTCAAGTAGACAGGACGGGTTTTTCACGAGAAATTACAAGTAGAGAGTCCTTGTGAAATTACTAGTGAAGAGTCCAGTGTGACAACAATCGTTTTGACATGGATATGTCTTTTGGCTGGGGGTCAAGGAATTTTTCGCGGCACTTTTTTTTTATCACAAAAAATGCAACGCTGCAACCAGTAAACAAAATCATAGCTACATATCGGTAGCTATGAAACAAGGTTCTCTAGAATACTGCAATAAATTACGTGCGATTGGAGAGTTTTTTTTTAAATGTCAAAACATAAATTTCAATTTATTAACAAGGATGAAGTCAACGGATGGGCACAGAAGATGCGTAATGAGTAAAAATGCAATTTTCCTTTTTTTAAAGTTCATTTTTCGTCGATAATGTGATAAAAATGCAGTAAAATCAAGAAACTAACATCACCACGTGATTCAGCGTAAAAAAATACTACAATATCATGTGTCACACTTAGGTACTTCGTACATGCACATTTTGACACAACCTTGCGGTTGCGCATCTTTGAGCGCGCACTGAGCGGGTTGCGCGCAACAAAAAAACCGGTTGAGGGGTGAAATGTTCATGAAATTTCACGTAGAATCCGAATCTGCAATAAAACATAGGGGGTCTCATTCGAAAAAACGAAGTTGGTGTGCGTTGCGCACGATTGCGCACGTGCGCAATGCGCACCGTGGTCATATTCGAGATCCTTGGGAAAAATCATGAAGATTCAAAAAAAAAAATTTTTTCTTACCACTACCTGGACGATTTTAGCAGGGGGGGGAACGTTTTCGGGGACACCCTGTATAAACCAAAATCGTCCAAGAATCGAACCAACCTTGACCCCCAGCCAAATGACACATCCATGTCAAACTTTCCAAATTCACTGTCCGACCGATGGGAATGGAAGACAAAACATATCCATGTCAAAACATTTCCCTTACCCTCGTGATTCAATCCGGAGATCTAGTAGTTAATCTCGAAAGTATACGAAGAAACTTCTCCCTTGGAGGGAAAAACAATAGACCGTGGATATGACCATTGTTGTATGTGTACCTAATTTGAAAATTAAAATGATGAAATGAAATACACACAAGATATGTGTGTATTACTACTAGCTATTATTTATTACTTTTTCAAAGAAATAAACAGACTTTTTTCTTTAAAAAAAACTCTTCGATCACTAGTATACAGGGTGTCCCAGAAGTTATGGTCCACCCTCCGACATTTCCGTAATTAATTGCGTAAAAAATGGGCCCAACGCCATTTTTCATATTTTTTTTTTGTAAAGAATTCAGGAAAAATACTTTCGCGCAAAAAAAATTTGACACTAACTTTGCTTATTCAAATGGGAACCCCCATTTCGGCACCCGACTGGTCAAAGACCGTCAACTCCGATGTTTATCATTGATGTTGACATCGATCTTTATGAGGTTGTGGGAACATGTCAATTACGGATGAGTGAAAAATAAGATCAACCTGTTCTTGCTCATGTCAGTTCAATTTTTAAATAGTTCCCTTCACTGACTGTCCACAATGCCTCGCCCCTCAATTTATTCAATAAAATTTATTTATACAACCCAAGAAATGGTGGGGATGATTCGGCTGTATCATGAGAACGGGTGTAGTGGTCGGAGGGTTGAGATGAGAAGCTTTTTGATTTTTTTTCTTACATTAAAGTAGGTAAGTACCTACTTACTTTCCAATATTTTTTTATTTATTTAGAAGTGAGAAATTTATTTTTAATCCTGCCATAGCCGGTCCCCAGCCCGTACTGCGGAAGGGGGAGGGAAAATAAAGTCCAAAAACATAATTTTTCCTTCTAAATTTAGAAAAATAACGATGAAATCGAAGAAAGGACCTCACCACGTGATTCAGCGTCAAAAATAATGAAAAAAAATGTGCCACACTTGGGGTAAAAAAAAGCACTTTTGCGTACCCTGGTCACTTTGCAAGCGAAAAGTACCAGTTGCGCGCAATGAAAAAAATCGGTTCGGGTATGCATTTCTCATGAAATTTGACGTAGAATCTGAATCTGCATTAAAAAATGGGGGTTCCCATTTGAAAAAACAAAGTTAGTGTCAATTGCGCACAATTGCGCGCAACTTTTTTGCGCAAAAGTATTTTTCCTGAATTCTTTACAAAAAAATATGAAAAATGGCGTTGGGCCCATTTTATTACGTAATTGAATACGAAAATGCCGGAGGGTGGACCATAACTTCTGGGACACCCTGTATATTGCAGTATTCTAGAGAACCTTGCTTCATAGCTACCGATGAGTAGTTATGATTTTGTTTACTGGTATCGCGTTGCATTTTTTGTGGCAACAACTTCCTTGAACACCGTCAAAACACATATCTATGTCAAAAACATGTTTACCCCCTCAAAATTTGATGGTTTACGTTTCAAGGTACGTAGAATCCGAAAATCGAATATACAATTTTTCCGTCTGTCCGCCGTACGCGGCACTTTCCTTACTTAGAATAGACTGATTTTGATGAAATTTGGTTTGTAGGCTCCATTTGGGGTCTAGTTTTGCCCCGAAGATTTTGGTTGATGTAGGTCACTTCCAAGGGTTGACAAATGAGAGTTGAAATTTGGAAAACACCCTAACTCAAACAATGTCGATATAAAGGTCTAGTTTTCCATCAATTTAAGATAGGTACAAGTATTGAATTTTTAGAATTGAATGAGACCACCTGGAGGTGTGTAGGACCAACCGTTCGGTCCCTATGAAAACTCAAGGGTTGGTCATATGATAAATCAGAAACAGGAGTGTGAATCTCCGTAAAGGCCTAATCTCCGTTCAAATTTTAACTGACCAAAATGCGATTTATGTGAAGCGAAATTAGGTTGGTAGTGGCAAAGATGTGTTCTTTGCAGGCGAGTGATCTATCAGAAAAATAATAAATCTTTGTGTGATAATTTGCAGCGTTTGGTTCATTATTTCAAGAATAAAATGAGGAATCAACCAAGAAAATCACCAAAATTTGTTGGTTTTCGTTTCAAGGTACGTAGAATCCAAAAATCTAATTTAAAAAAATCCGACCGTTCGCCGTACGCGGCACTTTTCTTAGTTCTCATGGACCAATTTTGATGAAATTTGGTATATCGCTCACTCCTTTCAACAACGTCATTTCTCAAAAATGGTAGTTTTTCAGGAGAGCGATTTTTAAGTTTGAAAGTCAAATGATTCCCATTAAACGGAAATTCTAAGACCACATTTAATTTTTTTCTTATGCAACATATCACTGTGAATGTAGCCCACACATTATCTCGCTATTTTAATTAAAATTTAGTGAAAATTTTGAAGATTTAAAAAAGTCCCTTCCATTTATGACGGTTTTGTTCCAAATTCATATGACGGTGCTTGTAGTAAATCAGAATGTGTCATTACTGTCACTAAGAAAAACCCGTTTTGAATTATAGACGCTGATGTAACTTAAGCTATGTCATCTTTGCAAGGATAATCTAATTCCAAACTGCTAGTTGCAACCAAATTTGGCTATTAATTTCATTACAATTCACATCTAAAAATCATCCGAACAGATTCATTTTATCTTGGAAAAAGTTATAAGCAGCATCAAAACATAATTTTTTATGATTTATTTAAAAAATACCAACCCCAAAAAAAGATAGAGAATAATACTCTTTAGTAAAAAGATCTACTTTAAATGCTTGCATACGAGTCTGCAACACATTGGGACATTTTCATGTCAACCACTACACAACAAGGTAGTGAAGTAAGGTTGTTAGTTCATGTACCCAAGCATCAAAATAAGAAAACAGTTGATTGTTCTCTACGCAACACAGTGAGTCTATTTCATTTATTGGTATCGTGAGCAAGTTTTCGTGACGATTTTTCAGTCTATGTGCCAAAGCAAAGACATGAAAATGTCAGAAATACGACCTATGTAATGCAAAAATATAAATAGGTACTTACAAAATGATCGAAGATATCAATTCAGGTGCAAGATGAAATAAAAATACTTAGGTCTGGCTGGTAAACGCGAAATACAAAATGGACCCAGCCTATCAATTTTATGATCTATCCATCACAAAATATAGGAAACATCTTCGAGTAATGCAGAATTATAAAAACTGAGACTTAAACGTTGTAAAAAGTAAAAATATACCATATTATGGGCTCCATTTGGGGTCTAGTTGTGCCGCTAAGCTTTTGGTTAGGGATGTCCGATACTTCAAAAGTATCGATATAATATCGTATCGATACATCTAGAAAGTCTCGAAAAGTATCAATACGATACTTTAAAAATTTATCGTTATTTTGAAGTATCGATACTTTTAGATACTTTCACAAAAATTGGGTGAAATGCCTTTTATGTTTCTCTCTATCAGTGTGACATTTCTCCATCGCGAGGATAATTAATTAATGTAGAATGAACAAAACAATAAATCACTCATTTTTTTGGTTTATTGTTTTCAATAATGAACCTTTGGAATCGACCAAGAAAAGAAAAAAATTTAACACCCCCTCAACATTTGATGGTTTACGATTCAAGGTACGTAGAATCCAAAAATCGAATTAAAATTTGGCCGTCCGTCCGCCGTACGCGGCACTTATGCCACTTAGCATTGACCGATTTTGATGAAATTTGGTACGTAGGCTCCATTTGGGGTCTAGTTGTGCCCCGAAGATTTTGGTTGATGTAGGTCACTCCTAAGGGTTCCAAAATCAATTTTGAAATTTTCAAAACGCCCTAACTCAAAAAATTTTGATATAAAGGTATTGTTTTTCCTTCAATTTAAGATTCTATAGAATTTTTAGAATTTTTTGAGACCACCCGGAGCTCTGTACGACAAACCGTTCGCTCACTACGAGAATTTAAAGTTTGGACGTACGATAAATCAGAAACACGAGTGTGAATCGCAAAAGAGGCCTAATCTCCGTTCAAATTAAAGCTGACCGAAATGCGATCGATATTTTTCTTCATGTTGGATGGTTGGTAGCTTTGCAGACGAGTGATCTATATAGAAAAATAAAAAATAATAAACCATTGTGTAATAATTTGCAGCGTTTTTGTTTAGGCACTTGTTTTCGTATTGCACTTGGTGGTCCTTCCTCGATTATGGAGGACAGCAGGTTATCATAGAGAGCTGGAGGTGGTGGTACATCATCTTTGTTTAGTTTGTTGAAGTGGCTGGTCTTCCAACAATCTACGTAGAGAAAGAGGTACTTACCTACTACAATTCGAGACTTTCATCTAATGTGAGAGATAAAAAATAGATAGCATTTTATCTAATGTGAGAGGTAAAAAAGTATCGCCTCCGATAGGTACTGGAAAAAAGTATCGATACTATGATATATTTTAGGGGAAAAAAGTATCGGTATGTATCGATACTTTTTTCAATAAGCATCGATACTTATAAGTATTGATACTTTGAGGACATCCCTACTTTTGGTTGATGACAGTCACTTCTAAGGGTTGAAATTTTGAAAACACCCTAGCTCAAAAAATCTCCTATGAAGGTATTGTTTTTCCGTAAATTTAAGATAGTATATTGAATTTTTAGAATCGTATGAGACCACCCAGAGATTAACCGTTCGGTCCCGATGAGAAGGTTTGGACTTACGATAAATCAGAAACATGAGTGTGAATCGCAAAAGAGGCCTAATCTCCTTTCAAATTTTAGCTGACCAAAATGTTTTTGGTTAACCTTTAACTGCACCAGCTATCATATATGATATGGAACTTTAAACGAGGCTCAAGAGCATTCTGGTGGTCTTCTCGAGCTCTTTGTGGTATTTTTACTTTAGTCAACTACCGCTAGCCCTTATTAGCCCAAGAAAAAAAATTTTCTCCCTTGCCAATTTCTTGTTCATATTTTGTTACATTTCAGTGCCTAAAATACGTAAAAAATATTGGAAAAAATATTGGACCCATACAGGGCCCGTAATCTTGAAAAACAAAACGGTATCTTTTTGGATACCGTGAGCATGTGGGGGTCAATTCCGTCCCTTGATTGATTCCAAAAAGACACCTTGAGATACGGTGGGTTCACCTTATAGCAAGAAACATTGTAACATTTGAACAGTTTATTATAAAACGTGAATACAAAAATTGAAAAAATAGTAAATTTATTGTATTATTGAATATATAAACTCATTGAGAGACCTTGGTTCACTCGAATTGATCACAACCCATCACTGTGTACTAAAACCATCGCGATCATTTTCTGCAATATACTAAACTAATGACTACCTAAGTCATCAGAGTCTTTTACTTCGCTAGCAAAAATACCAAAATCGGTCTGTCAATCGACCAAATGAAAAAGAAAAAAAATTATGGCCTTCAATCTTAGTAAGAATAGTCTTTAGAACAACGAACATCCTTATGTAAAAAAGGTACTCGGTGTAAAAAAATAGATAGGTACGCGGAAAAACATTTAAAAAAAATGGAATGAGAAAAAAAATCATTAGAAAAGAGGAGTAATAAGTTTTTGTGAGCTCAAACATAGTATTCCTGCTAGAATTTTTCCTCAATCAATTTTTATTCGCTAGAAAATCAAAAAACTTGTAAAAAAAACAGGCTTCAAATTTGCACGAATTAGTCAAAATTCATTGAGGTATAACATTTTTTACTTTTCCCCAGCACAAATCGTTGCACCAATCCAAATCCTAAAGGAATTATCATTCCAAGTCCCATAATATAGTAATATAGTCCCATATATAATAATAGTCCCATAATATAATAATTTGCACTTTATTTTGCTTCGGATTTTTCTTTGCCTCGGCGATAGGAAGAAGTCGCCTCGTTCGATTTCGTTTCGAATTAGAAGGTAAATGAGGCTCGTCAGTTTCAAATTTGTCTCTTTCACAATTTGGCGCATGCGAATCTTTCAAACACTATTCCATTCCCTGCCAAACCCATTTGAATAGGCTCGTTCCAGGTGGTCATTGAACTCTCCAATTCTCTCCTCGTTGACATCCTCAAATGTCAATTCTTCCAATCCTTCAAAAAATTCAGCCAATTCTCTTTCAAATTTATTTTCGTCCATCGGGGTCTTGTTGGCGTTGCTATTCGAGTCCTCCCCTTCAGAACCAATGCTTACCTTGTGAAATAAGGAGGCAGTGCACATTCCTATGCTCCTTATTACTCTAATCTTCATTCAGAATCAGAAAAAGGAAAGAAAATCAGTTATAGGGTGAGAAAAATCAATAAAAGTGAGCATAAACCCCATCATGGACCTGGCTCTACTGGGTACCCCCTTGCTCACGGTATCCAAAAAGATACCATCACAAAAACCAACTTTTACCCACTTAGTAACTAATAATATGTAGATATTACAATTTCTACTTGATCTTAGATACTTTTTACCCAAGATTCTTTAAGTAATATCACTCAAAACGGTGAAAAACTGGTCTAAAATAATTTGTGAAACTGTCCTTTGGAGTGTTGATGTCAATTTTGAGCCGCCTTGTAACTTATAATTATTATATCAACGCTGTTGTTGTTTTGACACTTCTTCTTCTTCTTTTCTATTCTAGAGATGTCAGAGTAGCCATTGGGGCATTAAGTAGGGGTGAAAACCACTTTGTACCGTCAAGAAAACGTTCTAAAGTTGGTCTTCCAAAAAGATACCGTGGGTTAATAAGGGCTAGATCTCATAAGAATCAAAGAATATCCATAACCCCTCCTGTAAGGTTATAACCTCTTTCAAATCACCAGAAATCACGAGTTGACAACACGCGTGAGAAGTGTTGTTTTGCTTTGCCTCTTACAACAACATTTTTGAAGATTTTCGGCTGAAAAAATACTACGTGCTGTCTCAAGATATGTAGAAATGAAATATGAAAAGAACTAATCGATCAAGTTTCCAGTGTTTATGGAAACTGCGTTTTTGCTTTGATATCTCATATGATAGAACGTGAAGGAGGAGGACCTGGGGGAATTTCATATATGATAGAACGTGGACTTCTCCACTGCATTACCATCTCGTTCAAACGTGATACAAGCCACTTGCTGCACATGATGTTTTTTAAATATAATTTTATTTTATGTTTTTGATGATTTTATAAATTTAATTTGACGTCAGCATAAATTTCACATTAGGTATCCCTACTATGTTTCAGAAATGGTTCCTAACCACTTCACTTATGTGGACAGAGATGGAACCAAAAGAATCTAATTACATAAAACCCCAACCGTATGTACATTCATGTATGTATGCATGTGGCCGATCGTGAGGAGTTAGAGTGGTCGTGGGAGTAGGGAGAGTCTGAGGAATCGGAGGGAGTGGGTGGCGGGGAGAGTCGGAGTAATCGTTTTTGCCTGCTTTTAGTAGGCTTTTCAGCTAGTATGGCATAATGATGAACTACAAAAATTCCTTGAAATACAAATTGGAAGAGAAGATGATTTATTAGATGTGGATGAATTGGATTATGATAATGTTGAGTTAGACCAGCCTGATGACTTTTTGACAACCTATTCATTATGGACCCTTCTCTGCCAAATGAATTTCAAGAAATCGTCATGGGGCTGTCAGAAGAAGTGGAGATGTCACATGAAGCCGAAGCCACCTTGTCAAAAATTGTCTACTTATTGTTTAGTCTTCAACTTATCTTGTCTATAGTCTGGCCAATGATAAGAGGAAAATTTATTGCTGCCTGCAGGCCTTTTTTTACAATTACATACGTACAAACTATCATAATAAATGCTTTGAAAAAATGTCTTATGTATAATATATCACTAGATTTTGGTTTATTATTTTCAATAATGAACCTTTGGAATCGACCAAGAAAAAAAAAAATTTTAACACCCCCTAAAAATTTGATGGTTTACGTTTCAAGGTACGTAGAATCCAAAAATCGAATAAAAAATTGGCCGTCCGTCCGCCGTACGCGGCACTTTTGCCACTTAGCATTGACCGATTTTGATGAAATTTGGTACGTAGGCTCCATTTGGGGTCTAGTTGTGCCCCGAAGATTTTGGTTGATGTAGGTCACTTCTAAGGGTTCCAAAATCAATTTTGAAATTTTCAAAACGCCCTAACTCAAAAAATTTCGATATAAAGGTATTGTTTTTCCTTCAATTTGAGATTCTATAGAATTTTTAGAATTTTTTGAGACCACCCGGAGCTCTGTAGGACAAACCGTTCGCTCACTGCGAGAATTTAAAGTTTGGACGTACGATAAATCAGAAACACGAGTGTGAATCGCAAAAGAGGCCTAATCTCCGTTCAAATTAAAGCTGACCGAAATGCGATCGATATTTTTCTTCATGTTGGATGGTTGGTGGCTTTGCAGACGAGTGATCTATATAGAAAAATAAAAAATAATAAACCATTGTGTAATAATTTGCAGCGTTTTTGTCCATAATCTTACTAAGTTTCTAAATAGGTGATAGAAACTCCAAATGAGCATTAAATGCTTTAAATGCATTAAAGCATAAATTTTATGCTTTCTTATAGCATTATAAATGTGATTTTTAAATAGCATTTTGCGAGAAAACCTATTTGGTCATACGTATTTCTTTCAACCATTTTGCTCGCAATATATCACATATGAAATCATCGTCTCGGCTGCTTAACCACGTTCTATCATATATGATAAGGGCATAAATTAGGGATTATCGGTCAAACTATGTAATTTAGGGACTTTTCCTTGTCACTTTCGTTTTCAGGGGGCCAAAATACATGAAATTCTTTTTTTTTCAAGAAAATCGGAAATTGTGTGCAGTTAAGGGTTAACGTTGTTTTCGTTTATGTGCCAAAGTAAAGACATAAAATGTATAAATTGGGTCCAAAAACGTGTTTTTACGTTACAGGTTGTTTGAGGAGAGTAGAAATGGGCTTCAACACTCGGACGGGACAACCTGTAAAAGGGAGGCTTTCGATCAACTTACGCGTGGAAGATGAGCCTCGAAAACCGGATAAGCGAGCGTTTGGGCGGCGGAGAGCGGTGTCATGGCTTCCTCAGGAGGACTCCTGGTCACCGCAGGAACTCGGACGTTCCTGGAGGCTCCCGACGTCGTCCTGGCGGGAGTACGCAGATTTCGACGTTCGACCGAGCGGAGGCGCCTTCGACGGCCGATTCAGGACTCGCGAGAGGAGCTCGTCGGGTTCGAAGCTCCTAGAAAGGAAAAAAAAAAAAAAAAAATACGGGCGGAACTCGGAAGAGAGAGGGAGGACGTCTTTCTCGAAGACGGCGGAGTACGCTCTGGAGAAGGCGGGTGCCGGCGCGGACGCGGAAGAAGGCCTGCGCTGCAGGCGGTGACTCACCTACTGAGGTCCTCCTCATCGTCTGTGAATTTCAAAATATTCGCCACTTTTTGAAAATGTTCGGAAATTGACCAATGTTTTACGAATTGCTTAATTTAGCTAAAGAGCTATTTCCGAAGAGTTTAAAACATTTTGTCAAA
This sequence comes from Apolygus lucorum, assembly GCA_009739505.2. NCBI lineage: Eukaryota > Metazoa > Arthropoda > Insecta > Hemiptera > Miridae > Apolygus > Apolygus lucorum. Next base: position 6,904,172 of record CM019168.2, on the reverse strand, counting down.
AGACCTTGTCAAAAGACTGTTTGTCACAAGACTCTAGTCAAAAGACACTTTGTCAAAAGACGTTTTAGTCACAAGACTTTTGTCAAAAGACCATGTCAAAAGACATTTGTCAAGCGACTCTAAGTCAAAAGACTTTGCCAAAAGACTTTTAGTCAAACTTAAAACTCAACTTTGTCCTAAGCTAGCGCTCAGCCTGAAAAGGCTAGTTGCACACGCTTAGCTGAAGAGATCCGAAAGAAGTACCAAACTTAACTGTCACCACTGAAAGTGGGAATTTGAAACTTTGCGACTCAACCCAAAAGCATTTGATGCAGATGGGGCAGTCAGACTTGTTTCAGTGTCGATGGGATTTTGGTAAACCGTTTTCGTCATATCGTGACTAAATCAGCAACGCGAAGAAGCGTTGGTACGACTTGGATTTGAAGCGTCTTTTGACAAAGTGTCTTTTGACTAGAGTCTTGTGACAAACAGTCTTTTGACAAAATGTTTTAAACTCTTCGGAAATAGCTCTTTAGCTAAATTAAGCAATTCGCTTCAAATCCAAACTAAGTCTTTTGACTTAGAGTCGCTTGACAAATGTCTTTTGACATGGTCTTTTGACAAAATGTTTTAAACTCTTCGGAAATAGCTCTTTAGCTAAATTAAGCAATTCGCTTCAAATCCAAACTAAGTCTTTTGACTTAGAGTCGCTTGACAAATGTCTTTTGACAAGGTCTTTTGACAAAATGTTTTAAACTCTTCGGAAATAGCTCTTTAGCTAAATTAAGCAATTCGCTTCAAATCCAAACTAAGTCTTTTGACTTAGAGTCGCTTGACAAATGTCTTTTGACAAGGTCTTTTGACAAAATGTTTTAAACTCTTCGGAAATAGCTCTTTAGCTAAATTAAGCAATTCGCTTCAAATCCAAACTAAGTCTTTTGACTTAGAGTCGCTTGACAAATGTCTTTTGACAAGGTCTTTTGACAAAATGTTTTAAACTCTTCGGAAATAGCTCTTTAGCTAAATTAAGCAATTCGCTTCAAATCCAAACTAAGTCTTTTGACTTAGAGTCGCTTGACAAATGTCTTTTGACATGGTCTTTTGACGTAGTCTTTTGACAAAAGTCATTTAACAAAGTGTCTTTTGACTAGAGTCTTGTGACAAACAGTCTTTTGACAAAATGTTTTACGAATTTTTAAGGAAAATGAAACTGATGCAATAAACTCAAAATTTGTAGCATGAACTTTACTGAATTGCTTCCGAGTCTACCAAGGTAGCAAAAACTTTGTATTCACTTTTCAAGGTTGGAAAACAAATTTCTCCAAAAACAAAAGATCCACTCGCGTTTTACGTTTTAGACCTTCCTGGACAATTTTGGTTCCTTTTCTGTCTGTCATGAAATCCTTGCCGCAGCCATAACGTTTTTCAGGTAGTTACCCTAGAGCAATAACATGTTCCATGATAAAATTTTCCGTCCGTCCGCCGTACGCCGCACTTTTTTTAGCAGCTTTATTTCACCAACCCAAAAATCCAATATAGAAAAAAACATGAATTTTATTTGTAGATTCAAATTTTTATATTATTTTTAACAATGCTGAATGAATTTAAAATTTTCGACTTTGATAACATTTGGTTGACTTATCAATACCTTCATTGTGGTTATGAGACTGGTGAGTTTGAGGATTTTAAGGTTTCTAGATCCAATAATCGAACATGTTGTTTAGTAATGCAAGCATTCCAGGGGACGTCCCATTGGATAAGTATTGGATCAGTTTAACCAGTTGTTAAGCGATAAGACTGTTTCTCTCGATGCAATTTATTTATTACTTTAGGCAAGAAATAGTGGTCTCATGGACCGATTTTGATGAAATTTGGTATGTGGGCTCCATTAGGGGTCTAGTTGTGCCCCGGAACTTTTGGTTCATGTCAGTCTCTTCTAAGGGTTGAAATTTTGAAAACACCCTAGCCCAAACTATTTCATATAAAGGTATTGTTTTTCCGTAAATGTACGATAGTATTGAATTTTTAAAATCGTATGAGACCACCCAGAGAAGATTAACCGTTCGCTCCCTAGGAGAATTTAAGGTTTTTACGTACGATAAATCAGAAACACGAGTGTCAATCGCAAAAGAGGCCGAAATGCGATCGATGTTTTCCTACATAAGGGCTGAAATTTTCAAAAGGCTCTAGCTCAAAAACGATATACTTTTTTTTTAATTTTTAGAGTCGAATTTGACTACTTAGCGCTCTGTAGGACCAACCTTTCACTTCCTATAAGGCAGTGGTCCGCAACCTTCTTTGAGTCACGGCACCCCTTTTCGTGACGGCCTCACCCTGTGGCACCCCACCATACAAACACAAAATTTCGCGGTGTAATAATTTCGGAATAGAAACAAGTTTTCAGTAAAGAGCACAAAAACTTTAATAATTAAAGTTTAACATTTTACTTACCTACCTATTAACTTATAATTATTATTAATTAATAGGTAGGTAAGTAAAATGTTAATTCTTTTTTATAGTGGCAGGTAACTCAAATCAATGTGAAATTTGTCCCTGATGTTTTCGGCAAATTTCTGGGATTCTAGGAGGCAGTTGGGAAAGGCAAACCCTCATGTCCTCTAATGTGCTTTCCAACATTCTTTGCCGTTTTGGTTTATTATTTTCAATAATAAGCCTTTGGAATCGAGCAAGAAAAAAAAATTTTAACCCCCCCTCAAAATTTGATGTTTTACGTTTCAAGGTACGTAGAATCCGAAAATCGAATAAAAAAATTTCCGTCCGTCCGCCGTACGCCGTACGCGGCACTTTTCTTAGTTACCATGGACCGATTTCGATGAAATTTGGTATATGGGCTCCATTTGGGGTCTAGTTGTGCCGCGAAGCTTTTGGTTGATGTAGGTCACTTCAAAGGGGTGAAAATTAAGGGTTGAAATTTTCAAGAGTGCCCTAGCTCGAAAACTCTCGAAATAAAGGTATCGTTTTTTCACTAATTTTAAATAGTACTGAATTTTAAAAAATTTTTGAGACCACCCGGAGCTCTGTAGGGCAAACCGTTCAGTCCCTACGAGTACTTGAAGGTTTCCTTCGATAAAACAGAATCATGAGTGTGAATCGCAAAAGAGGTCTAATCTCCGTTGAAATTTTTTCTGATTAAAATGCGATCGCTGTTCATTTCTTCGATTTGTATAGTATACAAATAATACTGTATTACAGTTTTGCCTTCTGCGTAACCAGTAATCAAATTTCCATAATCAAAAGTCAATGGAGAATACTGAAGGCGCCTGAGTGGTCACTGATCAGCTGAGTGAGCTCCTAGGCCATTTCCTCTCCTGTTGAACGCAGGAAGCTGAAATTTTAGAGGGCGGGTCAATGGAGATTGCTGAAGGTGCCTGAGTGGTCACTGATCAGCTGAGTGAGCTCCAAGGCCATTTTCTCTCCTGTTGAACGCAGGAACCTGAAATTTGAGAGGCAGGGTCAATGGAGATTGCTGAAGGTGCCTGAGTGGTCACTGATCAGCTGAGTGAGCTCCAAGGCCATTTTCTCTCCTGTTGAACGCAGGAACCTGAAATTTGAGAGGCAGGGTCAATGGAGATTGCTGAAGGCGCCTGAGTGGTCACTGATCAGCTGAGTGAGCTCCAAGGCCATTTCCTCTCCTGTTGGACGCAGGAACCTGAAATTTGAGAGGGCGAGTCAATGGAGAATGCTGAAGGCGCATGAGTGGTCACTGATCAGTTGAGTGAGCTCCAAGGCCATTTCCTCTCCTGTTGGACGCAGGAACCTGAAATTTGAGAGGGCGGGTCAATGGAGATTGCTGAAGGCGCCTGAGTGGTCACTGATCAGCTGAGTGAGCTCCAAGGCCATTTCCTCTCCTGTTGGACGCAGGAACCTGAAATTTGAGAGGGCGGGTCAATGGAGATTGCTGAAGGCGCCTGAGTGGTCACTGATCAGCTGAGTGAGCTCCAAGGCCATTTCCTCTCCTGTTGGACGCAGGAACCTGAAATTTGAGAGGGCGGGTCAATGGAGATTGCTGAAGGCGCCTGAGTGGTCACTGATCAGTTGAGTGAGCTCCAAGGCCATTTCCTCTCCTGTTGAACGCAGGAAGCTGAAATTTTAGAGGCAGGGTCAAAGGAGAATGCTGAAGGCGCCTGAGTGGTAACTGATCAGCTGAGTGAGCTCCAAGGCCATTTCCTCTCCTGTTGAACGCAGGAACCTGAAATTTGAGAGGGCGGGTCAATGGAGAATGCTGAAGGCGCCTGAGTGGTCACTGATCAGTTGAGTGAGCTCCAAGGCCATTTCCTCTCCTGTTGGACGCAGGAACCTGAAATTTGAGAGGGCGGGTCAATGGAGAATGCTGAAGGCGCCTGAGTGGTAACTGATCAGCTGAGTGAGCTCCAAGGCCATTTCCTCTCCTGTTGAACGCAGGAAGCTGAAATTTTAGAGGCAGGGTCAAAGGAGAATGCTGAAGGCGCCTGAGTGGTAACTGATCAGCTGAGTGAGCTCCAAGGCCATTTCCTCTCCTGTTGGACGCAGGAACCTGAAATTTGAGAGGGCGGGTCAATGGAGATTGCTGAAGGCGCCTGAGTGGTCACTGATCAGTTGAGTGAGCTCCAAGGCCATTTCCTCTCCTGTTGAACGCAGGAACCTGAAATTTGAGAGGGCGGGTCAATGGAGAATGCTGAAGGCGCCTGAGTGGTAACTGATCAGCTGAGTGAGCTCCAAGGCCATTTCCTCTCCTGTTGAACGCAGGAAGCTGAAATTTTAGAGGCAGGGTCAAAGGAGAATGCTGAAGGCGCCTGAGTGGTAACTGATCAGCTGAGTGAGCTCCAAGGCCATTTCCTCTCCTGTTGGACGCAGGAACCTGAAATTTGAGAGGGCGGGTCAATGGAGATTGCTGAAGGCGCCTGAGTGGTCACTGATCAGTTGAGTGAGCTCCAAGGCCATTTCCTCTCCTGTTGAACGCAGGAAGCTGAAATTTTAGAGGCAGGGTCAAAGGAGAATGCTGAAGGCGCCTGAGTGGTAACTGATCAGCTGAGTGAGCTCCAAGGCCATTTCCTCTCCTGTTGAACGCAGGAACCTGAAATTTGAGAGGGCGGGTCAATGGAGAATGCTGAAGGCGCATGAGTGGTCACTGATCAGCTGAGTGAGCTCCAAGGCAATTTTCTCTTCTGTTGAACGCAGGAAGCTGAAATTTGAGAGGGCGGGTCAATGGAGAATACAGATGGTGGTAGGTGCTGTTGATGGAGAACCAGTGATCTATACAAAAGGGTGATCTATACAGAAAATAATAAACCTTTGAGCAATGATTTGCAGCGTTTTTTCGTTTTCATGGTCGCAAGTGTCGAAAATCCATGTTCGCACATCCACGAAGTTGAGAACTGGAGAAGGATGTCAATTGCTTACTTCGGTTGCTTTTATAATACGTCGTTTCACACATATTACACTAGGTAGCGGATGTGTTAGTATTTTGGGATGTGTTTAGTTCAATTGTGTCCCAATAAATTGCAGTTTCTCCTTTCTTATTGACATTTTCAATAACTTTTGGTATAATTTAGTAGAAGGGATGATGGGAATGTCGATGGACGAAGCACGGTTGAGGACGACTGGTTTCAGCTCTGGTGTCCCTTTTGGTGTAGGCGGTTCATGTAGGTGTTGGTGTAGGTTTTCATGTCTTTCATATGGCACATAAAAAAAAAGATAATTGACATGTTAAATTCTAAATTTAACTATACCTACACAAAATAACGATATCAATCCAATATCCAAAATTATCATAATTACACATAATTATCAGATGTCTATTCAAATGTTCAATTTCTCCCTTGCGAGGGAAAAACATTAAATCATGTTTAATGTTTTTCCCTCGCAAGGGAGAAACTCAGCTGATCAGTGACCACTCAGGCGCCTTCAGCATTCTCCATTGACCCTGCTTCTCAAATTTCAGCTTCCTGCGTTCAACAGGAGAGAAAATGGCTTTGGAGCTCACTCAGCTGATCAGTCACCCTTCAGGCGCCTTCAGCATTCTCTATTGACCCTGCCTCTCAAATTTCAGCTTTCTGCGTTCAACAGGAGAGAAAATGGCCTTGGAGGTCACTCAGCTGATCAGTGACCACTCAGGCGCCTTCAGCATTCTCCATTGACCCTGCTTCTCAAATTTTAGCTTCCTGCGTTCAACAGGAGAGAAAATGGCCTTGGAGCTCACTCAGCCGATCAGTGACCACTCAGGCGCCTTCAGCATTCTCCATTGACCCTGCCTCTCAAATTTCACCTTCCTGCGTTGAATAGGAGAGAAAAAAGTCTGCCAAGTTGGGTGGGCAGTATAGCTTCCTCACTCATTGTAACATGGACGTATAGAATCAGTTGGCGAAAAAATTATGATTCAAAGAGTTATTGAATACCAAAATATTAGCGGTCCACCGTCTAGGACCTAACCCACACAATCCCTGAAAATTTCATCGAAATCGGTTGAATAGTTGCGGAGTTTTGGTTGTAACAATAAATTAAAGTTCGCGCATGCGCAGCGGCTATTGCTTGACCAATTTGATTGAAACTTATAGGGTGTCTCTTAGAAGTTAGTCCCTAACTAACCTCCAAATTTGAGCAAAATCGATTCATTAGAAACCGAGAAACCGAGGTCCCAGGAAATTCACGTTTGCGCATGCGCACTCGCTCCTATTGGTCCGAAGGTGCTGAAATTTATAGGGGACCGTCTAGGACCTAACCCGCACAATCCCTGAAAATTTCATCAAAATCGGACCACAGGTTAGTATAGTTTTGCCCGTTGCAAATTTGCGTGTCGGAATTCACAGAATGACCCCCAGCCCTAAAACATTAAACATGTTAAAAATCGTCACAAAATTAATTGCTAACGAAATTTGTCCCAAGTCGCCACAATGATGATTATGACCATCAGAAGTGAAGTTGTTAGGTACTTTACAGGTAGGTACTTTACAGTTAGGTAGGTACTTTACAGTTTGATATTACCAGATCAGCTGAGTCGAAAATTGAGCTCCCAGATCAGCTGAGTCGAAAATCGAGCTCCCAGATCAGCTGAGTCGAAAATCGAGCTCCCAGATCAGCTGAGTCAAAAATCGAGCTCCCAGATCAGCTGAGTCAAAAATCGAGCTCCCAGATCAGCTGAGTCGAAAATCGAGCTCCCACATCAGCTGAGTCGAAAATCGAGCTCCCACATCAGCTGAGTCGAAAATCGAGCTCCCAGATCAGCTGAGTCGAAAATCGAGCTCCCAGATCAGCTGAGTCAAAAATCGAGCTCCCAGATCAGCTGAGTCAAAAATCGAGCTCCCAGATCAGCTGAGTCGAAAATCGAGCTCCCACATCAGCTGAGTCGAAAATCGAGCTCCCAGATCAGCTGAGTCGAAAATCGAGCTCCCAGATCAGCTGAGTCGAAAATCGAGCTCCCAGATCAGCTGAGTCGAAAATCGAGCTCCCAGATCAGCTGAGTCAAAAATCGAGCTCCCAGATCAGCTGAGTCGAAAATCGAGCTCCCACATCAGCTGAGTCGAAAATCGAGCTCCCACATCAGCTGAGTCGAAAATCGAGCTCCCAGATCAGCTGAGTCGAAAATCGAGCTCCCACATCAGCTGAGTCGAAAATCGAGCTCCCAGATCAGCTGAGTCGAAAATCGAGCTCCCAGATCAGCTGAGCCAAAAATCAAGCTCCCAGATCAGCTGAGGCGAAAATCGAGCTCCCAGCTTTCATACTTTTCTCATCACCGCCCATTACTCAGTGTTACCGCGACAGATGAAGTTGAACCAATGGAAGAATAAAACAATCTTATTTTTGTAAAATAAATAAATACATTTTTCTTTTTTGTTTTTCTGTGTTTATGGGAGGTATGTAGTTCATGTGTCGGGAGGGGAGGGGGGGGGGCATGAAAATGTTTCAATGTGTTGCAGACTCGTATGCAAGAGTTTTAATAAAGGTGTCGCAACTTACCACAAAATTACAAAGGTCCGAAAGTTTTCGAGCTAGGGCACTCTTGAAAATTTTTATACAAAAAGTTATTCCGATCTCAAAATCTTGCGGCACCCCAGTTGCGGACCACTGCTATAAGGACTTGAAGTTGAGACGAATAATAAATCAGAAACACGAGTGTGAATCGCAGCTCTAATCTCCGTGCAAATTCCAGCTTACCAAAAATGCGATCGTTGTTCCTTTCTTTGATTCAAGTTTGGTGTCCAGAATGGTGATCTAGGTAGACAGTAAATAATAAACCATTGTGTAACAATACGCAGCGTTTTTAACATTTTAGGGAACAACCTAAGAAGTTGTGGCTTATTTGTAAAATCACAGAACGTATAATAGTCACATTTTTCCAAAATCATAAATTTTGACCAGAGGTACAAAGAGAATTCTGAGTCCAGCTAATAAACCATTGTGTAATAATTTGCATTCGATATTTGGATTCTATACCTTGAAATGTAAATTTGTTTTCTTCCTCGATGCCAAAGGTTCATTATTGAAATTAAACTTTTGACAACTTTATAATAAAGTAGATAAATAGAGAGAGAGAAAAATAGCTAGATAATATAGAGAGAACCACCGATTCGACTTTTCATACAATAATATTTATTCGGAACATTTGATTAGAAATAGAAATTTAGAAACATATGGTCGAAACGTAATAATTTCGTAGATCACTCGATGGACTCCATAATATCCTCCGCCCCACCAGGCAACGGTGTTCCTGGGTCCTCTTCTTGGTTCGAATTGGCGCTGTAAGGTGAGCAAATTGACCCAAATATCATTGATGTCATTACGTAGATGTCCGGTGGCTTGCTTCGTTCCATTCCCCGCCACAAATAGCGCTGAGCATCTTGATCTGCTTTGTTGATCTTTATTTGGGAGTACATTTCCTTGATATCAGCCCTCATTGCTACTGGAAATTGCCGAAATTTAATCAGAAGTCCTGGTAATGAGGAAGACATATCCTCCCCTTCAGACAAGAAGTTGTTCAGACCATATCCATGGGACTTCGCCGAAGCATCGTGGCATACTCTTAGCTTGTTGGATGTGTTTGGATTTATTACGCCAAGATGTGGGAGATTCCATACCTTGTTACTCTCGATACCTGCTTCCTCAGTACTCAGCTTCCGATCGTATCCTTTGCTCACGTATTCTTCCATTTTCCCGCAGTACCTCTTAGCTAGAGTAGGGTCCTTATCTAGTCTATGTTCTAGGGATTTGAGGCGTTTCAAAGCCCTCGACTTACTCTCTGGGAGCTCATCGTTCGATTTCCATAACAAACCTGTTTCCCACTGCCCATCGCTACGCCGAGTGCTCGCGTCAAACAAGCGCGCTGCTTCCTCTTCATCGATCGACTTGGCCTTTGCAGTATCTGAATCGAACGTCTCAGCTAACAACTGCTGTTGCATCAGCTGATGAAGTGTTGTCTCTTCGCACACTTTAACGTCCTGCCAATGAAGACACTGCCAATTTTTTGTCGTTGTACTACCTTCTTCTGGTATATTTCCGTGCAACACCCATCCTAACCATGTGAAGCTGATGACGGGTCCTTTCCATGGTCCTGAAAAGGCTTTTCGTGTCTGAAACAATGGCCAGTTGTCCTGACCAATCAGCAAAACTGGTCGAGCATCTTTCATCGAGGACACATTCCCTTGTAGAACATGTGGCCATCGTTTCCCCAGCTCTTCTACACAAAGGCTACGACTCGGTAATTGGAAATTACTAACCGTTCTTGCTTTGAAAATCTTGAAGTTTTTGGCTCCTTCAAAGTTTCCTGAAATTCCAAAATTCACCTCTTTTGATTGTTCCTCTACCCTATCCACGTCTCCTGTCCAAGAAATGGAGAACGAACTTTCGGGTCCATTCAGACCGATCTCCTGGGCTGCTGCTGCATCTATTATGGTCGCTGTTGATCCATCGTCCAGTAATGCGTAGGTTTCGAGAATACCAGATGGGCCTTGCAGTTTTACAGGTACAATTTTCAATAGCGAACCACACTCACCTCTATTCCTAGGAGTATCAGCTGAAGATCCTTGTCTAGTCTGATGTTCCACATTGTTCACGTCAGCCAGCAATTGGTTGGTGTTAGCATTTGACTTTTGATCAGACTTACTTTTCTGTTGCTCTCCTGGATTGTGTAACATTGAGTGGTGATTTCCTTGGCATAACTTACACGATAAACCAGAGGTACAGCGTGGTGAGCCATGATTCCCTTTTAAACACCTGAAACAAAGCTTTCTCTTGACTACCCAATTCCATCTTACCTTTACTGGATCAGCGAGCCATTTTTCGCATTCTAGTAGGTCGTGATTGGATTTCTGACAGTACCTACATGATTTAAAATATGACTTCGAAGTCGAAACACTCCTCATGACGTCACCAGCCTTGAAATCAGTAAAGTCTGTCTGAAATTCAGTGGATTCGGCGATCACACAAACTGCATCCGCTTTCATCTCTAACCAATCGGTGAACTCTCTTATGTTTGGCGAGTAGAAGGAGTTTCTACTTCCGGCTACGTATTCACCCCATTGCAACCGAATTGATGGAGGTAACTTACAAACTAAGTTCTTCAAAAGTGTAGGTTCAACTAGATATGGTTCGCATCCCAAAATGTCGATGGAAACCACGTAATTTTGGAGCTCTGCTGATAGCTTTATAATGGCTTTATAGTCACCCTCCCCAATGCTAGCAATTCTGACTATTCTATCCCTTAGTGTGCTCAATACCAAATCTGGACGCCCAAAGCGGCGCTCTAAAATGTCTATGATCTTTGGCACACTTTCTGGGAGCGCTAAAAGACCAAAAACTGCCTCCTTAGCCTCCCCACTCAAGCATTTCTGAAGCCTATTCAAATTTTCATCGGAAGTAAAACCGCAATTCTTCGTCGTTCTCCTAAAATGGCTTATAAAGTTCGCCCAATCTCGAGGGTTCCCGCTAAAGTTGGGCAAATCGTTCCCTTTCGACTGCCTTGCCAAGAAATTCCCCATGTGTACGTTTTCAATCATATTCAATGGACGATCACTTACTCTGGGGCTCTGGGCTCTGGGCGTCGTACAATTGCTTACCTCTGGCGGATGAACTGGGAGTACCTGGGCAGGACTGTTCTGCGTCTTCAGCGTTCCCGACGGTGCTCCAGAGGGTTCCTTGACAGTCGCAGGCGACACATGCGAAGATTCGGAACTGCATCTTTGTGTACTTTCCAGCCTTTCCATTTTCTCCGCTAGCACTGCCACGGCTGCCAGAACTTGCTCCATTTTCTCATCTCGCATCCGACTACGAGCGCTTGTTCGTGATGACGTTGAAGATCTGCTCCGTATAGACATTGAAGATTCAGTAGTACGTGGCCGCTCGGAATTCTGGCCTACTTCCTCCACCGAACGCGATAAAATTTTTCGGTTCCGCAGTCTCATACCCTCCATTGCCGTTGGTCACGGTTCGAAAGGACCACAAATATAATAAAGTAGATAAATAGAGAGAGAGAAAAATAGCTAGATAATATAGAGAGAACCACCGATTCGACTTTTCATACAATAATATTTATTCGGAACATTTGATTAGAAATAGAAATTTAGAAACATATGGTCGAAACGTAATAATTTCGTAGATCACTCGATGGACTCCATAATAATATTTGGATTCTATACCTTGAAATGTAAATTTGTTTTCTTCCTCGATGCCAAAGGTTCATTATTGAAATTAAACTTTTGACAACTTTTCCTAGAGTGGCTTTGTCTTTGTCTCCCGACGGTTCAAACTTGTTCCGATCGTCAGTGTTGGGCAAAAATTAGCTACAGCTAAATTAGCTGAGATTTAGGGGGAGCTAACAACTAAATATTTAGCTATTAGCTGTTCAGGACCAGCTAAAATTTCTAGCTATTATTTGAAAAGTGGAGCTGTCAGTTACTGTAGCGGGTGAGTTAGCTGTCATGAGCAGCTGAAAATTGTATTGTAACATACCTCAGTCATCCACATAACGACGTTTATAGTTCCATTAAAGCATACTATGCTTTACCTTATTAAGGTAATTTTATTTTTTTTTCTATAAATTGATTCTTGTGTTACCCACTACTTTTTTGCTATGTAATTTTTCTTGCCTTTTTTCTTTATCATTTAAAGAACTTTCAAATAAATAAATCAAACAAATACCAATTAACTAAAACTACTTCAAAACTCACTAAAAATACGAAAATAAAAAAGTTTTGATTAAAAAAAACCTGCTTCAAAAACATGTTATTACTACAAAGAAATTAAAAACAACTTTACAATTCAATTTTCCGAATTATTTTTTAGCAACTTTCTTTTCGAAAAAACGCTGCAAATTATTACACAAAGGTTTATTATTTTTCTATAGATCACTCGTCTGCAAAGCCACCAACCATCCAACATGAAGAAAAACATCGATCACATTTCGGTCAGCTAAAATTTGGACGGAGATTAGGCCTCTTTAGCGATTCACACTCGTGTTTCTGATTTATCATACGTCCAACCCTTAAATTCTCGTAGGGAGCGAACGGTTTGTCCTACAGAGCTCCGCGTGGTCTCAAAAAATTCTATAGAATCTTAAATTGAAGGAAAAACAATAACCTTCATATCAAAATTTTTTGAGTTAAGTAGGGCGTTTTCAAAATTTCAAAATTAATTTTTGAACCCTTAGAAGTGAGCTACATCAACCAAAATCTTCGGGGCACAACTAGACCCCAAATACCTAATAACTAGACTACATACCAAATTTCATCAAAACCACCTTTTTTTTTTGCTAAGTGGCAAAAGTGCCGCGTACGGCGGACGGACGGTCAAATTTTTTATTCGATTTTTGGATTCTACGTACCTTGAAACTAAACCATCAAATTTCGAGGGGGTGTTAAAAAAAATTTTTTCTTGGTCGATTCCAAAGGTTCACTATTGAAAATTATAAACCAAAATCGGTGCCCATTTTCAGCAAAAACATAAAAATATGGCAAGTTCTAACAGGAACATTTTAAATAAAGAATATCGATGTAGTTCTCGGCGACAATTCAAAGTAATGGCTAGAAAATGAAGAGATGAAGATGGTAGAGAGGCTTTTGGGTCATTACTTTGAAAATTTAATAAAACGCTTGCATACGAGTCTGCAACACATTGAAACATTTTCATGCCCCCCCCCCCCTCCCCTCCCGACACATGAACTACATACCTCCCATAAACTACATAAACTACTAAATCGAGCTCGATTTTCGACTCAGCTGATCTGGGAGCTCGATTTTCGACTCAGCTGATCTGGGAGCTCGATTTTCGACTCAGCTGATCTGGGAGCTCGATTTTCGACTCAGCTGATCTGGGAGCTCGATTTTCGACTCAGCTGATCTGGGAGCTCGATTTTCGACTCAGCTGATCTGGGAGCTCGATTTTCGACTCAGTTGATCTGGTAATATCAAACTGTAAAGTACCTACCTAACTGTAAAGTACCTACCTGTAAAGTACCTAACAACTTCACTTCTGATGGTCATAATCATCATTGTGGCGACTTGGGACAAATTTCGTTAGCAAATTTCGTGACGATTTTTTTTTATGTGCCATATGAAAGACATGAAAATGTCAAAAAAGGAATTATTCAGTAATAACGTAATATTGTATTACTACTAAAAAATTACTTTTTCTTTTTACTGTTTTTTTTTTTTTTTTTTTTTTTTTTTTTTTTTTTTTTCTTCTAGCAGCTTGGCCATTTGATACAATTCGGAGAAATGCAATTTTCAGCGTTAGATATTAGTTGCCAGCCTCAGCTATAGCAAATAGCTTTCCTGACAGCTAAAGCTGATTGCTATACGTTTCAACTAATAGCTAATTTGACTGGAAATTTTAGCAGTTCCTCAACAGCTAATCGATAAATTTATCTTTTAGCTATTTAAAAAGCTATAAGCTGATTTATCAATTAGTTGGAAAAATTAACTGCCTAGCTGATGGGTAACTTTGCCGATCTGATTGGAAAGGTGGGTCGGCCTTCGAGGGGGGCGCCTTGCGTCAAGAGTTGCCAGGTCTTGTAGGTCGCACCGTTAGCCGCCAAGTCGAGTGGGGAAGCCGCGGTGACCTTGGAGTAGAGGGAGGCGACCGAGAGCAGAGCAGCGTCCTCTCACTCCGCGTCATCAACACAGTTTCCATGATCCCGTGAAACCGTCCTCCGTCCTCGACCCATCCCACTTCAGATTCCCACTTCAGCCCCCCCACCTGGAGCCCAAACTCCGCCGTTAAAAGGCCGGAAAGCGCATAATTTTCTGGTAGTTTTAATGAGCGACAGGAAGGAGAGCGCGCTTCCTAGTGGGTGCGGCACATAGCTCCCTCGTATCCACAACACGAGTGTGTAGTTAATCCGACCATCAATAGAATATAAACTGTAAAGTTACGCTGGTTAACCCAGGAATGGAAACGTGGTGCAATGTATCTTTTGATGGAAAAGTGAAGTAAATTTTACTCATCATGCGTTTGAAGCTAGTGCCCTCACCAGGGTCAGAGGGGTTTAGAGATGGTCAGCGAGGGTTACTGAGGGTCAGAGAGGTTTAGGGATGATTAGCGAGGGTCACAGGGGGTCAGAGAGGTTGACAGATGGTTAGTGAGGTTAAGAGATGATGAGAGAGGTTTAGAGATGGTCAGAGAGGTTTAGAGATGGTCAGAGAGGTTTAGAGATGGTGAGTGAGGTTTAGAGATGGTCAGAGAGGTTTAGAGATGGTCAGAGAGGTTTAGAGATGGTGAGAGAGGTTTAGAGATGGTCTGATAGGGTAACAGATGGTCAGAGAGGTTTAGAGATGGTGAGAGAGGTTTAGAGATGGTGAGTGAGGTTTAGAGATGGTCAGAGAGAGTTAATGAGGGTGGGAGAGGTTTACAGACGGTTAGTGAGGTGTAGAGATGGTCAGCGAGGTGTAAAGAAGGCGAGAGAAGGCTACAGATGGTCTGAGAGGGTAACAGATGGTCAGAGAGGTTTAGAGATGGTCAGAGAGAGTTAATGAGGGTGGGAGAGGTTTACAGACGGTTAGTGAGGTTTAGCGATGGTGAGAGAAGGTTACAGAAGGTCAGAGAGAGTTTCTGAAGGCCGGAGAGGTTTACAGATGGTGAGTGAGGTTTAGAGATGGTCAGAGAGGTTTAGAGATGGTGAGAGAGGTTTAGAGATGGTCAGAGAGAATTAATGAGGGTGGGAGAGGTATACATACGGTTAGTGAGGTGTAGAGATGGTGAGAGAAGGTTACAGAAGGTCAGAGTGAGTTTCTGAAGGTCGGAGAGGTTTACAGATGGTGAGTGAGGTTAAGAGATGGTGAGAGAAGGTTACAGAAGGTCAGAGAGAGTTTCTGAAGGTCGGAGAGGTTTACAGATGGTGAGTGAGGTTTAGAGATGGTCAGAGAGGTTTAGAGATGGTCAGAGAGAGTTAATGAGGGTGGGAGAGGTTTACAGACGGTTAGTGAGGTTAAGAGATGGTGAGAGAAGGTTACAGAAGGTCAGAGAGAGTTTCTGAAGGTCGGAGAGGTTTACAGATGGTGAGTGAGGTGTAGAGATGGTCAGAGAGGTTTAGAGATGGTGAGAGAGAGTTTCTGAAGGTCGGAGAGGTTTACAGATGGTGAGTGAGGTGTAGAGATGTTGAGAGAGATTTAGAGATGGTCGGAGAGAGTTAATGAGGGTGGGAGAGGTAACATAAGGTTAGTGAGGTTTAGAGATGGTGAGAGAATGTTACAGAAGGTCAGAGAGGTTTACAGATGGTTAGCAAGGTTTAGAGATGGTCAGAGGTCAGATAAAATCTGAACGGAGATTAGGCCTCTTTTGCGATTCACACTCGTGTTTCTGACTTATCGTAAGTCACACCCTCAAGTTCTCGTAGATAGCGAACAATTGTTCCTACAGAGCTCCGGGTGGTCTCATTCGACTCTAAAAATTCAATACTCGATACAAAAAACAATACCTCTACATCGGAAGTGTTTGAGCAGCGTTTTAAAAATTGCAGTCCTTATTTTTCACCTTTTTCACCTTATTTTTCAGTGACAAACAACCACAATCAACCAAAAGCTAGACTCCATATACCAAATTTAATCAAAATCCGTCCATGGTAACTTAAAAAAAGTACTGAAAGGTACTAAAAGGACGGCAAAATTTTTATTCGATTTTCGGATTCTACGTACCTTGAAACGTGAACTCTTGAAAATAATAAACCAAAATCTATCCAAAACCATTGCCTAATAATGAAAAACTCAAGTTTAAAGTGCGAATTTCGAGATTTTAAAATAGTTATTTCTCGGAAACTAACGATTGTAGCGCAATTTCGCTCTCAGATTCGGATTCAGCGTTAAAATTGGTTTATAATATCCATAACTTCTACACTTTTCATCCGAATTACGAGACATTTCACAGGATCGTTCAGATTGGCGGGTAGGCGGTCTCCTATACCTATTAGGGTCGCACAAGGGACTTATCATCTATATAATCAACCCCTTGCTTAAAAAAATTAAAAAATAACTTCAACAAATAAATATTTATTTTTTACTAAAAAAAAAACTTGTTGAAAACAAGTCGCGATATACTGGTAAAAATATCAATTCCAGCGGCAATTTTTTAGTTTTTCAATTCCCTAGGTAGATGCTCTAATAAAAATTTCAATTTTTGGTTTACAACTTTTTACTTATTTTTTATTCTTGGAATTAAACAAGTGCATGTGTGTAGAGATTATAAAACTAAGAAGAATACCACTAGAAAACGCTGCAAATTATCACACAATGGTTTATTATTTTTCCGTATAGATCACTCGTCTGCAAAGCCACCAACCATCCAACATGAAGAAAAACATCGATCACATTTCGGTCAGGTAAAATTTGAACGGAGATTAGGCCTCTTTTGCGATTCACAATCGTGTTTCTGATTTATCGTACGTCCAAACTTTAAATTCTCGTAGGGAGCGAACGGTTTGTCCTACAGAGCTCCGCGTGGTCTAAAAAAATTCTAAAAATTCGATAGAATCTTAAATTGAAGGAAAAACAATACCTTTATATCGAAATTTGTTGAGTTAGGGCGTTTTCAATATTTCAAAATTCATTTTGGAACCCTTAGAAGTGACCTACATCAACCAAATTCTTCGGGTACAACTAGACCCCAAATGGAGCCTACATACCAAATTTCATCAAAATCGGTCAATGCTAAGTGGCAAAAGTGCCGCTTACGGCGGACGGACGGTCAAATTTTTATTCGTTTTTTGGATTCTACGTACCTTGAAACGTAAACTATCAAATTTTGAGGGGGTGTTAAAAAAAAATTTTCTTGGTCGATTCCAAAGGTTCATTATTGAAAATAATAAACCAAAATGGGAATTAGATGATTATTTCCCGAGAAAAATGGGAGAAACTTTGTTGATGAAAACTTACCAGCAATGAGAAGGCTGGGGAGGCCACGTTGCTCCTTCAGACGGTTGGTAGGGGGAAACGAGCGCCAGTTCATAGATTAGACTAACCTGAAACGGCAACCGACTGAGGCCCCCTTAACACCTTCAATGCGGATCCCAAAGTCGTGCAACCCTGCATTGAAGGAAAAGTAGAAATCATATGATAGGTCCGAAATACTGCATAAAATTATTGCATAGCAATTAGAAAAGAGAAGGATAAAATGTACTCACCAGGTTACAGAAAAAATCGGGGTTTTCGAGACACAAAACACGCAAAATCCAGATAAAATTCGGGAATTAGATCCAGCAGGTGAAAGCTGAGGAAATACTGAAAACAAGTGGATTCCAAAAGAAGTGTTACATGAGGAAGCAAAAGAAAAAAATAGCATTATGTGAAAGAAAAAAAAAGATGGTAAAAATGCTTAAATATGAAATATCAAAAGGAATGAAAAGTAAAAATCATATGATAGGTCCGAAATACTGCATAAAATTATTGCATAGCAATTGGAAAAGAGAAGGATAAAATGTACTCACCAGGTTACAGAGAAAATCGGGGTTTTCGAGACACAAAACACGCAAAATCCAGATAAAATTCGGGAATTAGATCCAGCAGGTGAAAGCTGAGGAAATACTGAAAACAAGTGGATTCCAAAAGAAGTGTTACATGAGGAAGCAAAAGAAAAAAATAGCATTATGTGAAAGAAAAAAAAAGATGGTAAAAATGCTTAAATATGAAATATCAAAAGGAATGAAAAGTAAAAATCATATGATAGGTCCGAAATACTGCATAAAATTATTGCATAGCAATTGGAAAAGAGAAGGATAAAATGTACTCACCAGGTTACAGAGAAAATCGGGGGTTTCGAGACACAAAACACGCAAAATCCAGATAAAATTCGGGAATTAGATCCAGCAGGTGAAAGCTGAGGAAATACTGAAAACAAGATTCCAAAAGAAGTGTTACATGAGGAAGCAAAAGAAAAAAATCGCATTATGTGAAAGAAAAAAAAAGATGGTAAAAATGCTTAAATATGAAATATCAAAAGGAATGAAAAGTAAAAATCATATGATAGGTCCGAAATACTGCATAAAATTATTGCTTAGCAATTAGAAAAGAGAAGAAAAAATTTACTCACCAGATTTTCAAAAATAATGGAGAAAATCGGGGTCGAGAAAAAAATACGCAAAATTCGTATTAAAGTCGGGCACCAAAAACGAAACAATCTTCTTGACAGCTAAAAACATACTGAAGACGAAAAAAAAGCAAAAAATGGAATATCGTCGTTTGAGGCCCAGCATGGCATATCTAACTTTTCAGGAGCCAAAAAACTGTTTTGCGAGTAAGGTAATCGTGTTTTCTTTATTTTCTGTGTTCAAACTAGCCTAATTGGGGTCGCTCAACATGATTTTACAATAAAATTGGTTGCCAACGAACTACCTTCGAAATTAGCGTAGAAGTGCTATGCTGCCCTGATTTCGTCCTCCAGATATGCTGTGCTGTCAAACATTTGTGCTATATTGCAGAGGGGTAACATGCAGTTGTCCTATGCTGCTGTACTAAAATTAAGTTCTCAAATAAATTATCTGTTTGGTTTCCCTCTATAAAGCCAAGGATAGTGTTTTAAACTGGCTTGCAATTCCTTTTTTTGTCAACCCGACAAGTAGACAGGGAAGGTAGGTACCAGATGTTTATAAACTCGAAACAGTACCAATTTATATTTACGTTATATTTAAACGATGAAAAAAGTTGAAGCCAACAGTTCAAGTTTTACATTGACTTGAATTTCACAACTGCTACTACCAGCGTTAGTACTAGGATAGGTACCTATTTTCCTAGTCCTAGTGAAGAAAAAATTCTTTAGCTAACACAAAAACATTATTAAAGATCACTGAGATCTGTATAAAATCGGTTTCATAAAGCTTGACTTGAATTTCACTAAAGTTTACCTGCGTTACTAGGTGTGTATATTTTTTTATGGCACTCATGTGATGTGTCTTTCTTATTTCCTACGAATTATACAGATTGGACACTTCACAATAACAAATACAATATTATTGTTTAGCCATGCACGTATTTCATGGGACGAAGTGCAGAATGATAAAACATGAATTGTTTATTGTGGGGTTTCTACTTATTACAAAACTGAGATGAGGAGATACCAAACTGAATTTATTGTTTTTATTGTTTATTACTTCAAATTGTTGCAATAAACTCAATAAACATACCTCGCTTCCTGGCATATACGATTTTTCCATGCTTTCTGTGCAGATGTGCCTTGTTGTTGGGTGGTTTTAGATATGCTATGCTGACTAAATCGCAAATAGTAGCGCTACGAGCGGCCAGTTCTTAAGACTGTTAGCGCCAATTGCTCGGGCGTGAAATTTTGAATGAGAAACCATTCTTAACCCTTAACTGCACACAATTTCCGATTTTCTTGGAAAAATAGAATTTCATGTATTTTGGCCCCCTGAAAACGAAAGTGACAAGGAAAAGTCCCTAAATTACATAGTTTGACCGATAATCCCTAATTTATGCCCTTATCATATATGATACAACGTGGTTAAGCAGCCGAGACGATGATTTCATATGTGATATAATGCGAGCAAAATGGTTGAAAGAAATACGTATGACCAAATAGGTTTTCTCGAAAAATGCTATTTAAAAATCACATTTATAATGCTATAAGAAAGCATAAATGATCATTTGGAGTTTCTATCACCTATTTAGAAACTTAGTAAGATTATGGACAAAAATCTAGTGATATAATATATCATTTATATTATATATCATAATCATACAATCATAATATATCATTATATATGTATAATATTATTATACATAAGACATTTTTTCAAAGCATTTATTATGATAATTTGTACGTATGTAATTTTAAAAAAAGGCCTGCAGGCAGCAATAAATTTTCCTCTTATCATTGGCCAGACTATAGACAAGAAAAGTTGAAGACTAAACAATAAGTAGACAATTTTTGACAAGGTGGCTTCGGCTTCATGTGACATCTCCACTTCTTCTGACAGCCCCATGACGATTTCTTGAAATTAATTTGGCAGAGAAGGGTCCATAATGAATAGGTTGTCAAAAAGTCATCAGGCTGTTCTAACTCAACATTATCATAATCCCATTCATCCACATCTAATAAATCATCTTCTCTTCCAATTGGTATTTCAAGGAATTTTTGTAGTTCATCATTATGCCATACTAGCTGAAAAGCCTACTAAAAGCAGGCAAAAACGATTACTCCGACTCTCCCCACCACCCACTCCCTCCGACTCTCCCTACTCCCACGACCACTCTAACTCCTCGCAATCGGCGACATGCATACATACATGCATGTACATACGGTTGGGGTTTTATGTAATTAGATTCTTTTGGTTCCATCTCTGTCCACATAAGTGAAGTGGTTAGGAACCATTTCTGAAACATAGTAGGGATTCCTAATGTGAAATTTATGCTGACGTCAAATTAAATTTATAAAATCATCAAAAACATAAAATAAAATTATATTTAAAAAACATCATGTGCAGCAAGTGGCTTGTATCACGTTTGAACGAGATGGTAATGCAGTGGAGAAGTCCACGTTCTATCATATATGAAATTCACCCAGGTCCTCCTCCTTCACGTTCTATCATATGAGATATCAAAGCAAAAACGCAGTTTCCATAAACACTGGAAACTTGATCGATTAGTTCTTTTCATATTTCATTTCTACATATCTTGAGACATCACGTAGTATTTTTTCAGCCGAAAATCTTCAAAAATGTTGTTGTAAGAGGCACAGCAAAACAACACTTCTCACGCGCGTTGTCAACTCGTGATTTCTGGTGATTTGAAAGAGGTTATAACCTTACAGGAGGGGTTGTGGATATTCTTTGATTCTTATGAGATCTAGCGGTAGTTGACTAAAGTAAAAATACCACAAAGAGCTCGAGAAGACCACCAGAATGCTCTTGAGCCTCGTTTAAAGTTCCATATCATATATGATAGCTGGTGCAGTTAAGGGTTAACTCGATTTCGCCAAAATGTCAGATGTGCCATGCTGGGCCTCAAACGACGATATATGAAAAAGGGGAGGTACCAGGCCCCATCTCCCACAGAGAGTTGAAATGGTGGGTGCGAGCGGTCCACCGATCTTCCGTATGGCAGGAAAGCAGGGGTGACTGTCCCACTGGTCATCCGCACTGATTGTGTTAAGACTTTTAAAATAATGCACGCAGGATAGGCGATAGGTTTAAATAACTTTCAAATATAATCCGAACAAAAAGGATTTATAATAACAAATATATACACAGGTATACGTTAGGTATTTACAAACAGGTGGCTCCCGAGAAATGGCACTGTAACATCCGCGCTGGCGTTCAACTCGTACAGACTGGAGGACCGCACTCACGTCATTCCGATTTTCGAAGTGATGACGCGGCCCTTGAAGACTAGTTTGCCGCTAAAAACGAGGATTCGCTGAAATAAGACAACGAGTGTTAGACTGGACTGAACTCTGACTTTAACCTCACAGGAGCATCTAGGGAAAGAAAGTGGTGGAACGGCCCGAGCGCTATCTAGTGACGATTAGATGAACCTTCTCTTCTTTTTAGGCAAGATGGATGCATCTCCGTTGCCGACCTGTGGTAATGTCTGTAGTAGATCACTGCCTAATCTGTAGGAAACCAGAAATTTCCCCTCAATGAAAAAGGCAATCAAATCTGTTTGCATCAATAAGAAAGGCATTCAGTCTGAAATGAAAATCTATGTATTTGTGAGTAAACATTATATTTTAAATATTTTACTATTTACGAAATAATTAGAAACACAACACACGATACCTACATTACATAAGCCAACTGATAAGAGAGATAACCTAGGTTTTTGAGCTCCAGAAGGTTCATCTATCTTCGCTAGGCAGCGCTCAAGCTGTTCCACCACTTTCTTCCCCTAGATGTTCCCTAACCTCACCTGTAAGAACTAGAGCCTTCAACTAGAGCCTTCTAGTTAGCAACTTCTCTACCAACGTTATAAGCGAAGGTTCGAGAACAATGAAGCTACCTTAAGGGCGTATCAGTCGGTCGCCATTCGTTTTTAGTATTTAGCCAAATCGAAGGGGCAAAAAGTTAAATTGGAAATTTTAAAGGATTTTAGAAATTCAGTAGTGCACGGACCGAGGGAATGGAGAAACTGAAATATTGCCGATGGAATCATCAAAATCAAACAATAATTGCCAGAGAAAACGCTGCAAATTATTACACAATGGTTTATTATTTTTCTTTATTGATCACTCGTTTGCAAAGCCACCAGCCATCCAACATGAAGAAAAACATCGATCGCATTTCGGTCAGCTTTAATTTGAACGGAGATTAGGCCTCTTTTGCGATTCACACTCGTGTTTCTGATTTATCGTACGTAAAACCCTTAAATTCTCGTAGGGAGCGAACGGTTTGTCCTACAGGGCTCCGCGTGGTCTCAAAAAAGTCTAAAAATTCTATTCTAGCTTAAATTGAAGGAAAAACAATACTTTTATATCAAACTTTTTTGAGTTAGGGCGTTTTCAATCCTCAATTTTCAACCCTTAGAAGTGACCTACATCAACCAAAATCTGGGGGGGCACAACTAGACCCCAAATGGAGCCTACATACCAAATTTCATCAAAATCGGTCGATGCTAAGTGGCAAAAGTGCCGCGTACGGCGGACGGACGGCCACATTTTTATTCGATTTTTGGATTCTACGTAGGTACCTTGAAACGTAAACCATCAAAGTTTGAGGGGGTGTTAAAAATGTTTTTTCTTGGTCGATTCCAAAGGTTCATTATTGAAAATAATAAACCAAAATGGGAAAAACTTTTGGATAAACGGGGTTTTCCATGTTTTCCCCCAATTTCTCTGGCAATTATTGTTAGATTTTGATGATTCAACGGCAATATTTCAGTGTCTCAATTCCCTAGATCCGTGCACTAATGAATTTATAGAATCCTTTAAGATTTCAAATTTGGGTACAACTTTTTAAAATTTTGCGCCTTCGATTTCGTGAAATACTAACTTGGAACGAGGAACGAACGGCGACCGACTGAGACCCTCAAAGGTCTCCGCACACTAGGCAGGCACAGGACAGGATCGCCACAGGCAGGACGCGGGATGCCGGGACAACGGCGGTGTCCCGTCCTGTCCCTAAGCGCCGACTAGACAGGACGCGGGACACACGCCCTACTCCCCTTGAATAAGGAGTCAAGTCCCAGTCTCATTATCTTCTCCCTCTTGTTCAACCAATTTCATTATTTTTTCACAAATTTCATAAGCTATTAACCAGTTTTATACACTTTATATACTGAGGCATCGTTGTATGTAAGTAAAGGTGGAAGGGAGAAAATATAATGTCGATACCTTGAAGCACAAAGGTGCTATGTCCAAAAACTGAGTTTTGACAAAAAGGCAAAAGAAGTTTTCACCAGTGCAAAATTCCTAAAATAATAGATTACTACACTACCCTCTTTAATTTCTTCAAGAAATTTCCAAGCTATGATCTTCAAGGAGGTCAATAATAGATTTGTTGAATTTGAGTTTTTCTGAAATTAAAAAACATAAAATAAAAAATTGTAGTTTTCGGAGTCTTTAATTCAATTTATTATTGTCGGTACATGTTTCGGCAAATGCAACGTTGCCTTCATCAGCCTTAGTAAAACGGTTTTGGGATCATCCCTTGTGCCGTTGCTTTTTTCCTCTCATTGTTTGTTATTGAGCATATCGTTAATTTTTCAAATTTTGATCCGTAACCCAATGTAGTATGATTTCCCATTCTCTCCCTCTCTCTTCATTCCTTCACAGGCCGAACCTTCGAAGAATTGAATCCGAGGTAACTAATACCAGTTGATGAAATTTTTTAGTTTTTCCAGCTTAATTTTTCAAATTTTGATCTGTGAATAACTCTGGGGCGTTGAGCAAATGAACAAATGCATGAGAACTAACTGTTATCATACATAACATTGTTATGTTTGTTATCATAACAAGAACATCGTTAGGTCATCGAGGTCATCGTTGGTCACCAACGAAATAAAAAATTTGGAAGATGGATGGACTACTACTATCAGTCCGGGGGTGAAGATTTTCATAGGGGACCATCTTCACGCCAACCCGCACAATCCCTGAAAATATCATCGAAATAGGACAATAACTTCGTATAGTTATGCCCGTTACGAGGATTTCATGACAGACACACAGACAGACACACAGGGAACCAAAATTGTTCAGGAAGGTCTGAAACGTAAAACGCGAGTGGAAATTTCGATTTTGGAAAACTTTTTTTTCCAACCTTGAAAAGTGAAAACAAAGCTTCTGCTACCTTGGAAGACTCGGAAGGAAAAACACGCTGGAATTGAACTTGTGTGAGAAAAAACTTACCTGCACGTGCTTGAGGTCTTTGAAATATATTTGGGCGATGCTTTCCGTTTTGTCGTTGTGAACTGTGATTCCCGTCACGTCTTCCCGATTGATCCCGATCAAACCGATGAAAAGTTCGTTTATCACCTCCTCAGCAGTGGCTCTGAAATTCGAATTCTGATTACAGAAAATTGGCAGATTCATCTCAAACACTGAGTGGGCTTTTGATAACCAAGGAAGAGGGAGAGATTTGCACAAGGTAGCCTCAAGGTATTTCAAGAATAAGCTCGGCCTTTTGGGCCTCGGCAAGCCCCCTGGACCCCAGATTTTCAGCATGCAACATGCTGTAGCCTTGGACTACCCAAAAAGTGACACGCAGGAGGGAGGGTGGTGGGCGTGTGACTAACACGGGTGTTATTCTCCATCCGTCCACCCCATCCTTAATCCGCCGAAAGCACGGCTAAAGCATGTTCCATGTACCTTGAATTTCAGCCAAAAGGACTTTGGCCAAAAGATTCCTTATCCCAAATGGTCTTCCTAAGCCCTAAAAGGAATTTTTAATCGATTTCACATTTCCGATGGTGGCAACTCTATTCTACAAGGAAAACCACAAGAATAAGGTTAGAAAGTCTGCCAAGTAGGTGTGACAAATAGCATCCTCGTATCCAAAATCCGATACATAAAGAAAATCAAAACGAAAATCCCCAAGTACGATGGACGATCAAAAAGTAAGAATACAAACGCTCTAGCTCACTCAAAAATATTTTTATTTTGACAAAATTTACAGGGTGGGTACTTCAGGTATATAACTACTTTTACACGTAGTCGCCGTTCAAATCTAAACATTTTGTATACCGAGAAATGAGCTTGGTAATTCCTGAATTGTACTCCTCTCCCGCCAGCTGTTGAAGCCAAACGGTAACGTCATTCTTGAGGTCCTCGTCTTCGGAATAGTGTTTTCCCCCCAAAAATTCCTTCAGTTGGCCGAACAGATGAAAATCACAAGGTGCAAGGTCTGGGCTGTGCGGGGGGTGGGCGAAAATATCCCAACCAAATGACTCCAAGACTGCGTTTTTCTGGCAGAGTGAGGGTGGCATTGTCGTGCAAAAGAGTGAATCCCTTACACAACATGCCACGCCGTTTGTTCTGAATTGCACGACGCAATTTTTTCAAAGTTTCACAATACGCGTCGGCGTTGATTGTGGTCCCCTTAGGCATAAATTCAATCAGCAGAACACCTTTTCAGTCGAAAAACACCGTTGCCATGATTTTTTTTGTCGATAAAGTCCTTTTGAATTTTTTTTTGGATGGTGAATCATTGTGACGCCACTCCATAGACTGTCTCTTGGATTCAGGTGTGTTTAGGCAAACCCAAGTTTCATCGCCAGTGATTATGGAGTCAAGAAAGTCCTGTCCCTCGTGTTGAAAACGATCCAAAAACATCCAGCCAGCAGCACGCCTTTTCTCCTTATGCTCATCACTCAACATTTTTGGAACCCAGCGAGCGCAAAGTTTGCGATAACCAAGGGTTTCTGAAATAATGTTTTGCACAGTTCCATATGAGAGATCAGGAAAATGCTCATTAATGTCCACAACTCTTCGTCGGCGATCCTCACGAATCAAATTGTTGATTTCTTCCACAATTTCGGGAGTCACCACAGACGGACGGCCACTTCTTTTTTCGTCATGAACATCAGGTCTCCCGTTTTTAAATTCCCTACACCATTTGGCGACGTTATTGCGGTTCATTACCTGCTCTCCATAAACAGAAACAAGCTGGCGATGAATTTCAGCTGGTTTTTCACCTTTAGCAAATAGAAAACGAATCACTTCGCGCACACAGCATCGGGCCAGCGAGGGGTTGGAGGTGGCGGGAACGTTCACGGAAGCGCACATTTCAAAAGGCTCTCAAGGGCAAACTAAGGGTCTCAATTAAACGCCGGACCTCTTGTTTTGTTCACAATGATCCCGCCCATAACACAGGGGTGCCACATTTGGAAACAAAAATTCCCCTGCTGCGCAAAACGTTTTGTATTCTTACTTTTTGATCGTCCCTCGTACCTAACGCTACCAGCAACATTTGATGATCACACGACGAGACCAGTCATAGGGAACCATTCCAGTCCCAACCACGCAATCCCTGAAAATCTCTTCGAAATTGGATAGAAATTCAATAAGTTACGACGGTTGCAAGGATTTCACGTTGGTGCGTCCGCAGAGACTGCTATCAACAGGGTGGAGGGGGAAAGTTCGTAGGGGACCATCTACACCGTAACCCGACAAATAATAACTACTATTTGATTTCAAGGAGAGCCGATCCAAACTGGATTTCGCAACCCCCTCCATCTGCAAGCAGATAGATGAAACCCCGAAAACCCTAGAAGGGTGATCGAGGGAGTGGAAGGAACTCACCACACGAGAGCCCTAGGGGAGCTAGTCGTGACTATCAGCTCCTCTAGGTACCTGTTTGTATTAACACCACAGGTTAGGCCGAACCTTCTAGCTAAGGTTCTACCAACTAGACAGGTTGGTACCCGAGTTCGTAACAGAACTCACATGCCGAGAGACATCTTCAGGGGGCAAGCCCTTGAGGAGGCCATCTCTCCCCTTGTAGCCTTCTTGGTACAAGCCCATGAAGTAGGGTTTGCTCAACCACGACCACCACGAATCCAACCTCAACTGAGGGGCAGGCAGGTGATGCTTTGACCGAGGTCGGTGCATCTGTAGCCTGGGGCTCCCCTCGCCCGTGGTAATGGGGGGTGCGCCTTGATTTTTTTTAGAT
This sequence comes from Apolygus lucorum, assembly GCA_009739505.2. Classification (NCBI taxonomy): domain Eukaryota; kingdom Metazoa; phylum Arthropoda; class Insecta; order Hemiptera; family Miridae; genus Apolygus; species Apolygus lucorum. The sequence goes on along the minus strand of CM019168.2, from coordinate 6,876,664 downwards.
TTTTAATCGAAAGAAGACTACATCCTGAGAATTTTGGCACCAACCGCGACCTTCTAGCGTGAGTAGATCTGTTTCTATGATTTTTCAAAGTTTCGACCGTTTATGACGTCACGCGCCCCTCTTGCCTGGACGGGACCCCCCAGCCCACTGTGACGTCATAAACGGTCGAACATTTAATAATTCATATGAAAAGATTTACACGCGCTAGAAGGTCGCGGTTGGTACCAAAATTCTCAGAATGAGGTCTACCTTAGATTAAAAATAACAATAAACAGTTTTTCCTACCCAGGCGCACACCCTATTGAGATGAGTAATGAGCCTTTTACGGCCTTACTGCTATCCCCAGAAGCCCGACCAGGTAACAGGCCCGGAAGCAGAGAATTTGTACCTGCTCCCTAACCGCTCTACTCCTGTCAGAGGCATGAGCCGGTGCCCTAACATTAGGGGGTACAGGAGAGGGAGGCATGACGCACATCGGTACCCATAATCCGTAACCCGACAATCTGAAATTTCATCAAAATCCCCCAGTTGATTGGGACTTGACAGGAACATCCTCAGAATGCCCTTAGAGATGGGTGTCGGGAAGGCCGTCCTTAGGATGGGTTGGCTCAAAGGTGCCAGACAGTGTTTTCTCCAACACTTCAGACTAGTAAGACTGGAAGTTGTGAATGGATAAGTCGCGATAAAAGTATTTAGATAACTAAGTTCCGCGCATTAGGCGAGGGAAGATATTACATACACTACTCGCTCTGCTTCCACAGCACAGAAATTCCTAGCACAATGATGGGAGCACTGCAAGCTATAAGAAGGAGAAGAGACTGGAAATGTACGTAGCAACCAAAGATGAGAAAACCCCAAGTTTTAAGAAGAGAGTGCTGAGTAACAAGGTTCTGCTGGTAACAAGGTTGCTGTAACTCCTGTCCCTGCAAATACCATCCCGAGAGAACCTGGCACCTACAAGTGGGCCATCCTGGGTCCATTCAAAATGAATATGGATAACGAGAGGGGACAGATCATCAAGAGTGAGGAATGAAAAGAACTAATACCGCACGCAAGACTGGATTGATTGTATTGAGCGGGTAGCCCCCACAAACAATCAATCCCTCTCTGATTCACCAGGATTTGCAGACCCAAACCCAGGCCTTATCCAAGACATTTTCAGGAAGCTCTAAAACATCAAACGACTTTCCTCCTTTCATCCATAAAAAGTGAAAACAATGCCGCCACCTAGATAACTCAGAGGCAAAATGGGCATCAATAATTTGTTGAAATATTCAGATAGATACCTGATAGGCAAATTTTCGATGACGACGTAGTGCAGAAACGCTTTAGGGGTGGCAGGATTCGAAAGAGCTGAGCAGGGAGCCATCATCCTGTGAACGAGGTTTTCCGACAACTTGGCCTCCTCGCTGTGGTTGCTGTCGTCTGAGCCGCTATCCTCAACCTTGATAATCATATTTTGGTCGACCTTGTTGCGATGCTTTGTTTTTTTAAGTCCTTTTCATCATGAAATCAAAGAAAGTTTGATCAAGTCATAAACAAATTTTGAATACTACATCCTGGTTTGAGAAGGCACTCAATCAAATCGACGCCCCTCAAGACTTTAGCGGATTTTTTCGGCGTGTTTTCTCCGCCACCATTTCTGCGGATTTGGGCCGAATCTGTCCCGGTCTAGCTCTTGCCACTACCGAACGAATTAAACTAACGGATTTTTCTAAATTCTCGGAAAAATCCGTGATCCGCCGAAAAAATCCGCTCGTGTATGGTTAGCTTTTAAGAGGAAACGTAAGAGTCTTTCCCTCATAAAGCATCCCTGAAAATTTTATCGAAATCGGACAATAACTTCGTATAGTTATGCCGGTTACAAGGATTTCATGACAGACACACAGACAGACAGACACGGAACCAAAATCGTTCAGGAAGGTCTAAAAGGTAAAACGCGAGTGGAAATTTAGATTTTGGAGAACTTTTCTTTCGACCTTGAAAAGTGAAAACAAAGCTTCCGCTACATTGGTAGACTCGGAAGCAAAACACCACCACCACCAATGATGCCGATATTCTCAGTCTGGAGGCTGAGTGTGTGCTTCGAGCTCGGCATTGAATGGGTTAATACAGCATAACACAGTAAATAGAGCATGAAAATAATACACATTCAATGTGGAAACCTACCGTTAGTTGAGAGTTTTTTGGGCGATGAAAGAGGCGAACCATTGGTTGGAGGTTCTCCTTGCAAGTTCTGAGCTTCATTCAGAGGAATCAGTTCGCCGATCCTGCCATTACTCTTGTTCAAGTCGTCCAAATCGACTTGCACTTCTCGGTCAACTCTGAAAGTCAAGCCTTATTATTAATACAATACTGTATACGTTCGTTCAATAATTAATTACAATTGACGAAAAGATGAACAATAAATCTGAACAACTCGAAAATGATGATGACAGGCTTTGAGATGGTTTCGCTATTCCATTCTTCTCCTTCTACTTTACCAGGGTCACACGTTATTCAAACAACAAAACGAAATATTCCTTACAGAAAATATTACTTATAGAAAACAAATTACTAATAATTACTAATTAATTAATATTACTTATAGAAAACAAATTAATGTTGACCTCGAATAAGGTAGTAACATCTGGGGAAAGTAGTTTAGGTTAGTCAATGGATGGTAGACTAAGTGACCCTACCTAAGAAATTTTTAGTGACTAAGCAGGGTTCACCCACTAAGGTGAGTTCACAAGCGTCCGGCTCTGCGTTCTGCCCGCTGATTGGCCAAGAACAGACGGAAAGAGTCGGAGAGAGGGTGGTAAAAGTGGGCAGTGGAAGGAAGGAGGTGAGGGTCGCAATAACACAATGATAAGCGCGTCGGAAAACAGACGCCTGTGAACACTCAATTTAATATTTTGAAGCAAGTAAGATTTCTTTCTTTTAGTTAACTTATTTTTATGACAAGCTACTACCTGAGGAATATTTATTAAAAGTACTCAGTTCAGCCTAGCGCAGATGTATTTTTATGTACTATTTATTCTAGTTGATTCTGTGATCTCTCTTGTGATAAGTAATCTTGCTGTGATATTACGATAGGATACGTTGCAATATAGGTATAAATACAGGATATATATTTATTTGGGTGGGTTGTCTATTGTTAAATATTTTTATCGTCTTTCAAATATCCTAGTCGTCATTAGTTTATCACCATATTTTCTAGTCATTTTAGTTTAAGTACCTCCGGTTCGAGGCCGTCGGTTGTGGTGTCCCGGTCGGGGTGTCTTGGCCGGCCCGGGGGGGAAAAAAATCTAAATCCTTGGTGGATTTCCCTCGTTTGCAGTGTCTGCGTTGCAAACTTGGCCGTTGCCCATTTGGGCAAACGGTCTGGGAGCCGCCATGGTGGGTGGGTCTGTGCCCGGCTGGGTACCCCCTGCCGGGCTCCGCTGCTTTTGGTTTATTATTTTCAATAATGAACCTTTGGAATCGACCAAGAAAAAAAAAGTTTAACACCCCCTCAAAATTTGATGGTTTACGTTTCAAGGTACGTAGAATCCAAAAATCGAATAAAAATTTGGCCGTCCGCCGTACGCGGCACTTTTGCCACTTAGCATTGACCGATTTTGATGAAATTTGGTATGTAGGCTCCATTTGGGGTCTAGTTGTGCCCCGAAGATTTTGGTTGATGTAGGTCACTTCTAAGGGTTCAAAAATTAATTTTAAAATTTTGAAAACGCCCTAACTCAAAAAATTTTGATATAAAGGTATTGTTTTTCCTTCAATTTAAGATTCTATAGAATTTTTTGAGACCACGCGGAGCCCTGTAGGATAAACCGTTCGCTCCCTACGAGAATTTAAGGGTTTTAATTGAAATATATATATATAAATCAAACACGAGTGTGAATCGCAAAAGAGGCCTAATCTCCGTTCAAATTAAAGCTGACCGAAATGCGATCGATGTTTTTCTTCATATTGGATGGTTGGTGGTTTTGTAGACAAGTGATCTATATAGAAAATAATAAACCATTGTGTAATAATTTGCAGCGTTTTGTGGCTTGGAGTGTTCTTGTTACCTACTTTTCTTCATCCCCCCTTTTTCTGTTTTTTTTTTTTTTAATTTTTACCTACGTTGCCTGTTCTAGTATTATCACTTGTTATATTAATTTGTTAGCCATTGTTTAATATCTATTTTGACTATTGTTATGCACTATGTGTTTCACAACAGAGTGACAGAGTCACAGAGTCGGACGCTTGTGAACCCACCTTATGTGATTGATGGTGGTTTGAGGGATTGATGGCAGACTGAGTGATTGATATAACATCTGCAAACTGAAGTAAACCTTTCATAAACTGAATTAAACATTTTGCAATTACACTTTTTGTGAATTACACATTTCCAAGCAAATGAATTTTTTGTCTTTCAAATCATCGCATTAAATGCGATACAGGAAATTTTCCTGTATTATACTAGCGTAATATGTATAACAAGGTCTACTATATAAATAAACAAATTTAAACATTTTAATACAATCCACATAAACTGTAATAATCCAAATCAATGTTCTAAAGTAAACTATGCCATGAATTGTCTGATTTTTCAAGAAAGGGTAAGGGGTTGGCCTGTAGCTGCGGCCACTTTCTGAACTACATATTTGAATTGCTGTCACTCAATACAACAATGTTCCTCACAAAACCAAAAAAACCTACAAACACGAGAATGATGACAGGAAGAGAAGGGTGACGCTTCACAGTAGGGATGGGTATCGGTACACAAGTATCGATACCGTATCGCATTCAAATATCGATAATTCAAGCATCGTTTAGCTCGAGTAATATTCATTGAACATTTTCTCCGTAATATAAATTCATTTTATCGGTAGGTATAAATTCTGGGCTTATTTCTTTGTTTTGAGATTCACCCCAAAGTAATGACCCAACAGCCTCACGACCTTAATTTCTTTTCATTTTTAAGCCATTACGTTGAATTTTCTACGATATCTGTATCGATTTAGATATTTAGAAATATCTGATCAGAAGTATCAATATCCAAAAATATCGGATAGTTCAGTATCGATACTAAAATATCGATTGTTGGTACGAAAGTATCGATGTTTTGAAGTATCGGGTATCGATACCCATCACTACTTCACACTAGACAGAGGTTGAGAAATGTTAGGCTGTCCAAAGGGAAGTTATTGACCACCTACAGAGGGCGCTCCATAGACAAGGTATTCTTTTCCAAGGGAACTCCACTCACTTTAAGTCCTCTGATCATGTTGGTGCAGACGACTAATTTTAAGAAAGGTTCATTTGTAATTGTGAAATGTTTATTTCAGTTTACGAAAGGTCTTAATTTTAATTGTGAAAGTTCATTCAGTTAGAGAAAAATTTAATTCAAAGCGCAAAAAGTTTAATTTGAATCACGAGAGGATTAATTCAGTTTGCAGAAGATTAAATTGTTAAATTCAGTTGGCGAATGCAATAACAAGGCCTCATCAATGATCAGTGGTTTGAGCACCCAAGAGATGCACTTGTTGTGATCAGCGACCTCTTCGCATTTCTCTCCATTCGCTTCCTTAGCTCATGTGTTAGGAGCTCCGATTCAGAATCGGAATGATAGGAGATCGATCCCCTGGTCGAGGGAAGTTAATTTTTGATGACTCAACAGTATGGCGCAGTCGTATCGGGCCTGAACGGTTTCCTTAGCATTTCTTAGAGAAACAATAATTCATTAAGATTAGGTCATCAAAACAACTCCCTCCCAAGACACGAGTCGAGCCACCGCCTATTCGGACAAACGTTGAGGTCAGCAGATCCCCCGCCCCGACAATAAGGAACAATAACAAAAAACTCCGAAGCCAGTCAAAAATACGCGTTCTCAATGGGTTGTAAAAACGCAGGCCCTGACTAGGTAACGGAGTACCTAAGATTTCCTTACGGGGGGAAGATGTTGTGATCAGCGACCTCTTCGCATTTCTGTCCATTCACTTCCTTAGCTCAAGTGGTAGGAGCTCCGATTCAGAATCGGAATGATAGGAGATCGATCCTTGGTCGAGGGAAGTTAATTTTTGATGACTCAACACACTGCTAACTGCTGTTATTCACTGGAAGATCAGTTTTATCCATCTAGTTTCATCAGTCTCTTTTCCACTGTCATAGATTCGCGCATGGACGTCTGCATGGATGGTGACCAACTTTTTCCGTTCTCTAGCTTCATTCTGGAAGTCATTTTCATCATGATCAGGATTATGAGGTGTTTTTCCATTATTTTACCCAAACTTTTGTCGCTATCACATACAATAAATTACTCCTTGCACACCACAGAATTTCAGATGAAGATAGAATCGACTCTACAGCAAAGCTCGGAAATTATATTATTAGTATTTTACGACAATTCAAGATACCTGCAAGTATTATCTCCATCAACCGGTTCTTCTGCAAACTCGGGATTTTGCCTCTTCATAACCTCATTTATCTTGTCATACATATTCCTGACGTTTTCTCGATCAGCCGCTATAGAGTTTTTTAAACACTCTAAAATGGTGATGCATTTCTTCGCTCTCTTGATCTTCTTCTTTACATGGGTTTCTGTACTCATACCTAAAAAGAAGAATCAAAGATGAGTTTCTTTTCAAACGTATTTCTAAAATTCGTACAGTAAAAAATTGATAAATACCTAAAATTAAAAAAAAAACCTACATTGTTTTCCAATTTTAATCTGCTCAGAATTGAATTTCAAATAATCGTACGTTGAGAGATAAATTCCGACTCGTTAAGCCAATAATCGGTCATTAAATCAGTGACCCCTTAGCTAAGGCCCAAAGAGGAAAAATACAGTACTAAACACGTCATGTACAGAGCAAAGCCTCCCTAAGTGTTAGTAACAAACATAATTGGATATTTTACAGCGTAAACCTTTGTTACGAGATATGAGGATGAAATACTTTCATGGTTTGTTCAGAGAGACAGTCCCGCACCAGAACCAATAGAACTGGAAAAGGGGAGGGGATAAAGGCGTCCAGGACTGTAGTTCCAACCACTGGGCTGAAAGCTGAATGTGGGAGCCCGAGAAGCGTTCTGATTGGTGGAGCTCCAGGACGTAGTTATAGCGGAAAGCAACAGATAGCGTTCATGATCACTTGTTCCCAACCTCATCACAACAAGTCACCTTGTTTATCACATATTTTTCTTCTTGGTGCGTTACCGGCTGCATTTAAGTAATTAATTTGATAACATTCAGTTATATTCGCGATATGTACGATAAAATCGAGCGATTTTCAATAATACACTGGGTTTCAAACGTTTCTTTGGGTGGCAGTTGTCAATTGAATACTGGCAATAGGGGCAACAACAATTGCATGAGGAACTCTGAAAATACCTTTCGCCTCGATTGGTTTTTCCAAGTAATTTTTGCAAATCTAAATGATGATGAAACGAAAAGTTATCAATTTCTGGTCATTGGAAAGGATTTTAAAAAAAGCGGTATGAAGTGTGGCCTCCCCCTCCCCACCACTTCAGTAGTAGTTCCTCAATCCTAGCTGAAAGTAGATGGCGCAACTGAGGCAGCCTCAAAAATGCTTGCACACCATTTTAACGTTGGCTTTCTTCTCTGTTAACTTGTCTCCATTACTCTGTAGTTCCAACTCTTGTGGTCCGAACAGTTTTCGGACTAGTTCGGAACCCCCTCAAAATGACGCCTTTTCAACATTTAAATTTGTTATTCGTGTTGAAAAATTTTCAATTTCTATTTTATCGAACATTTTGCTGCTTTTTCCCTACTTGGTTTCCTTCTCAAGAGCTTAAAACATGTTTCATTTCATCAGCTTTCCAACGGTAAGACATTTTTTGTTTAACGTTCGTTGTTGTGTTTATTAGTTGTGCTGAGAAGCTTCAGTCACTTCTAAGGGATAAACAATCCCATTTTTACCTGGCAATTATTATTTGATTTTGATGATTCCAGCGGCAATATTTCAGTTTTTCAATTCCCTAGAGCCGTGCACTAATGAATTTCTAAAATCCTTTAAAATTTCAAATTTAGGCAAAGTCTTTGCGCCTTCGATTAAGTGAAATACTAACCTGGAACGAGGAATGAACGGCGACCGACTGAGACCCCCTTAAGAAAATTTTCTGACGTTTGATGGACAAGTAATCATAAATTGAAATTTTAGAAAAAATCTAATTCTTTATACGGATTCCGTTTATATACGACTAGCACCATGGGACAAATCACATAATAGCGGCCTTCACACTAGCGCGCTTTCCTGCCGGAAAGACCCCCAAAAGGGAAAGAGCGCAGGAAAGAGTGTAGGTGTAAATGCAAAGTCTGGAGTGGGGGATTGCGTGCGCACCGGATGACGAGCTTTCCTCCGGTCCACCTTTACTGGTAGTGTAAATCACATTCACGCTTTCCCGCACGCCTCCTCCCCTGCTTATCGTATCGGTTTAGTTTTTCTGGTCGTTTGTTCTACTTCCTTCAAATTCATGTAAAATGGATGTCCGTCTTTGGTCAAAAGAAATGGTAACGGAATTCATAGATATGTACAGATCTTTTCCATGTCTGTGGAAAAGTAAAAGTGAGGAAGACAAAAACAAAAATCTTCGGGATAATGCGTTGTCAGCGATGATCTTTGTGCAAAACAAATCTCAGAGATTTGTGCAAAGCCCGCGGTTTTTCAGAAGCAAATCGTGATTTCGTGGCTAAAAAAATTCAAAGTCTTCGTGGTTCCTTCCGGAAAGAATTGAAAAAAGTTGTGGACAGCGAACGAAGTGGTCGTGGAACGTTCGTTTAACACCACACAAAAACCTCGTACACCAACCAAAACCGTTGGTTTGACGATCACTCCACGCTCCGGGGATTGCGTGCAGGATTCCCCTTTACACTAGCGCTCTTTCCTTCGCGCTGTCAGGTGGACGCGCTTTCCTGTAGGAAAGCGTGTGCTCACTTTTTGACGTGACAACGTCTTATAAATTGGTTTACCGGGAGACACTTCAAGAAACTGCGTTACGCTCCGCTCACGGAGGGGGTGCAGCTCGGCGCTCCCTAAAGGCGGGAGCGCCCCGCCCCCCTTCCCTGGCACTCACTCCCCCCCTCCCACCCATGGGAAATACCTACTACCTACGGGAAATACCTACTCTGTGCAACTTGACAAAGAATTCTATCCATCCCTTCCAAATGCAATTTTAAATATAATTCTTTGTATAAATAAATGTTTTAAATTGTTACTATTATTTTATCCTTCTTCCTACTATACGAATGAATATTAACATTAAAATTATTTTACCACTCAAAGTCGTTGTCACGTAAAACTTTCGCCCGTATACCGACTTTACAGGCAACAACACAGGGTTTTTTTGCTTCCAAATTCTTTCCCGCACGATTGCGCGGACGGTTTTACTCGCGCGCTTTCCTCGACGCTCCAGGCGTGGAGGAAAGAATGCAAGTGTAAAGGCCGCTATTATGTGTCATATTATGAGCATTGGGGTCTGCAAATTTCCTTTTAGGCCCATGGGAAGTTTACTTTTGACGCAGCGAACGTGTTAACAAAACCCGGTAATGGGTTATTATTTTCAACTGATACGTTAAATAGTACCGCCCATCCCTGGTGTGGGCGGACTTGTTGAATGTGGCATACCTCAGATACAGATTTTTAGGGCAGGGAGCGTCATCGCGTGAGCAGCGGCAGGACCCACCGACTATGCCCTCAAGAAAGGCATAACCCGCTCAGCTGGTGGTTTCAGAGAGGAAAATAATCAGACAGAACGGATGAAACAGTTAGGTCCAGCATAGCCAAGAAATAAAGGGATAGCTGCTTTTTCAACTCTACAAATCAATAGTTTTCTCACATAAACAAGACATTTCTGTCCTCACGTAAGGGACTACATTTTACAGCAAGGACGCTAAAATATTGCTGAGTGTTCGACAGTATTTTCATTCAGTTCACCCAATTTGACAGTCATTTTGTTTATAATAAACTAGAAAATTATAGAATGTAATAGATTACTCACCGAAATAAATGTGTTTTGTAGATATCTACAAATAAACGCTGTGGACGGACGGCTGCCTTAGCACACACGTGATAGTGAATAAAAAAAACCATTCTTATGCCGAGAGCCATCCATGTCAAAACAAAAGGATGGATGGGCATGGAAGGAAGATCCCTTCATCCAAGACGACGTGATTACTTCCATGGACCATCTGTTCCTGGATAGGTCCATGTCTGTTCCCATCCGTTCCATACTTCTACTTGCCTTGTGGTAGGTCGCAGTATCCATGAGTGTATGGTGTATGTTATCAAATCAAACAAACCAGCCCAGCACTCAAGCAGGTACGTGCGCATTTATTTCTCGTTTCCTTCAATTTTGTTTGGAATTTTAAATTTCTTCATTCAAGAAGATCGTACGTAAAAATCATCTAAGCTTTAAATTCTAATTGGTCCTAGGAAATCACGTTCACTCCCCTATCTATGGCGTTTTAGGTTAGCTGATTACCTTATTCTCGTTCCCGCCCTCGTTTCCATCAGTTTTTCGTCGTGTTCCGTTGTCATTTCATCGACTGAAATGCGAAAATCGTGCGTGAAATTAATTTTTGGTGCGTTCTTGGTTTTTTGAACGATGAATTTCGCGTACCTTACGGAGTATTCCAAACTGGGGTTGTCTTTACCCCGCAATGAGGAGTTTCTGTATCGAAATTTGAAGTGTAGTTTGCAGAACGTGAATAGCCTGGAAGAACAAGTGTCGCCTTCAAGTCCGTGGTATGCTATAAGGTTTTGTAATGTTAGGGATTCATGCCATCTCGTAGCTGTAGCAAATGAAGATGGTACAGTTCGACTCCACGATTCAAGGCGCGGCCGTGAAGCAAACCCCGTTGAGACGTTCCAGGCTCATTACAACGCCATTTTCGATCTAGTTTGGTTAGAAAACGAAGTCAAACTAGTGACTTCTTCGGGAGACCATTCAGCTTTATTATGGGACTTGGGAAGAGGCGAAGCCGTCCCTATCGTGAGGATGGTGGGTCATCAAGGGAGTGTCAAGGCTGTCGCTTGCAAACCTGGGGATCCCAATGTGTTCACGACTGGCGCTAGAGATGGGAATATCATGCAGTGGGACATCCGGACCAACCCATGCCGCAGCAATGTGAGCGATGAAGAAGGATTTCGAAGCGTGAAAGCTGACAAAATCATCAAGTTCTCCCACTTGAAGAACGCCCTGACTGGTCTCAACCGACACAGAAACGTCGACAAGTCTCTCGACAGTTCGCAATGCATATCGAGCGTTGTTTATCAAGACTCTACTGCTATAATCTCTAGCTCATCTACTGACAAGTATATTAAAGTTTGGGATACCAGGAAAACGTACTCGGCTTTCAAAGGAATCCCCACTCCGATGTATAGCATATCTAGAGAGTCGAATACTACGAATCGGGCAGGGTATACTAGCCTAGTTGTTAGTCCGTGTAGAATGAAATTGTATGCTTACTGCACTGATGCCAAACTGTATGCTTTCAATATTGGAACGTACAGCTCGGAGCCTCTTGCTACGTACAGAAGTTCGGGAAGTTCCAGTTTCTTCTGCAAGATAAATCTTAGTCCAGATGGAAAGTTCTTATCGAGTGGTTCCTCTGATGGGTTGGGTTACATTTGGTCAGTTGCGTACCCTGATATGCACTTGGTGTCTCTGACAGGTCACAGCGCCGAAGTAACTTGCGTAGATTGGTGCAAATATGGTAGACTGCGAATGGCTTCCTGTTCTGACGATGGAACTTACAGAATTTGGAAAGTTAGCTCAGTGGACAATGACCCAGAATCTGCGGCTGGAGGGTTCGCTAAACCTTACGATCCAATAGATCCCTCATCGAGATTGAAATTCACCACTAAGTACTATTTCGCATCGCATAATTCCGTCCCATCCAGAAAGCGCCCTAGATCGCTCTCTCAAGAATTGTCGCCCCAAAAGTACTTTTCTCCTTCAAAAAAACTTTGTGTGACTCCCAAGAAATTGGAACTCGCCATCTCAGAACTGCCAAACTACGTAGTTGATGGAAGATCACCTCATTACCCTCCCTGTAAGCCATGCCAGTCTCCGGCTCCTGAAGCTGATTGGTTGAGCAAGCTCATTGCTGCTACCCCACCTCCACCTTCCAAACCTGGATCCAGTACCAAGAAGAATCGCAGAACTCCTAATCAAAGTGGCAAATCCACTGCTCGCGGAAGTTTATTGAAATACTTCAAGAAGTCTGACGACGCAAGTGAACAAAACGATAAATCATAACTGTGATCTGTAGCTCTGTCAGCTACATGAAAATAATTTAACCCTCGTTGATAATTCAAAAGTCTTTACTGCCTTTTAATTTGTAGTTTTTTGATCAATATGAACGATTATGTACCGATAAATTATTCTGATTCAAGTATTTAAAACTGAATCCTCAGTTTAGTGTAGAGCCTGTGAGAATCAGGTTATTTTCGGCCACAAGATGGACGATATTGGACGACTATTAAGCTAGAGAGTACAAGCACAGATAGTCTGATTAAATTTATATTCTAATTGAGTAATGTCGTTTTGAATGTTCAGTCAAAGATATCATTTTCCTACTCTATATCATTTTTGTACCTGATCGAATATGTCCAATTGTCCAGGCTATGGCCTTGTCCCAGGTAACTCCAGTGCAGCCTGGAGTTTGATCATACTAACTTCAAGAAACAAGCCAAACCATTAACATGGTTGAGATATTGACCGCTCTCACACTGCAGTGAGACAATTCCCATTTGTAGGTAGCTCAGGTCATGAAAGAGTCCTGACGTTGATGTCGTGCCAGCCATCTTATTTCCTTCGAGGGGGTCACAGAGCACAGTATGTCTCTGACAGCCCTCGGACTTCTGGATTTTGAGCTACCTTTAAATTCGTATTTTCATCTATTGACCTATTATCTTTTTCTTTTGTACATTTTGCAAGAAATCCTCAAAATTTACCAATTTTTTAGGTAGGTAGAAACCTACCAAGAAGCCAGAAGGCTTCCCTTAGTTTTTGACATGAGTAGATAATCCTCTTTTTAATTTGAAACCGGTTTAATTGTAGCAATGCAAGGAATCTTCTATTTAATAATTCTTTGGCTCAAAGATTAGATAAGGACATAAGGACTCCATAACAGCCACAAGTTTGTACCGAAATAATAAGCCTTTTAGAAGGGTAAATCTGATGTTTGTTGTGGTCTGTGAGTATGGTGTCTAGAGTCGTCAGTGAGATCCATGTGCCAATTGGTATTTACAAGGCTGAAGTGTAAAGGTGGGTTCACAAGCGTCTGCCCGCTGATTGGCCAGAAAAGTCGCAGAGTCTGACGCTTGTGAACCCACCTTAACGTTATGAACTGCCTCTATGAGATCAGTTCAGTTGGCGTACGATGCTGCTGTTATAGCTCCACCGCAGAAACTCGGCATCTCTTTGGCGCTTTCTTCTGTAGAAGGTAGAACTACTCAACTCTTGCAAATCCCCGAGCAAACAATATTTTCTAGGAATTATTCCCTCAAAGTGTGTTTCACCATGGAAAGTTGAATCGATTGTTACTTTGTGGGTTGGTCACCTAGGGGGCAGCACATGGGTGCAGATTTTCTGTGGTAGACTTATAGCTGGCTTGGAGGTGAAATGTGGTCCAAATCAGGGCCTGCCGGAGGTGTACTTGCACCAGTTTGAATTTATACTAAGTTTGAACTATGCGCTTTTCTTTACTCATATAGCCTCTCCGTTACTGGGGATTTTCTAATTTGTCAGTGGCTGTTACTGGGATTAGAACCGCATCTTATAATTCAGTAATGGGGTGTGCGCATGGGTCGGAAAAACTGTTTATTGTTATTTTTAATCTAAAGTAGACCTCATTCTGAGAATTTTGACACCAACCGCGAACTTCTAGTGGGAGAAGACCTTTTTCTATGATTTTTCAAAGTTTCGAATGTTTATGACGTCACAGAGGCTGGGGGGTCCCGCCCAGGTAAGAGGGGCGCGTGATGTCATAAACATTCGAAACTTTGAAAAATCTTAGAAAAAGGTCTTCTTCCGCTAGAAGGTCGCGGTTGGTGTCAAAATTCTCAGGATGAGGTCTAATTTAGATTAAAAATGTAAAAAAAAAAAAAAAAAAAATCAGGCGCATCCCCCGTAAGAGATAGAATTAACTAATTCAGAGGATTCTGAATCAGCCAGACGATGCGAGAAGAAATATTGCGTGACAGATAAATAGTTGGACATCTCTGAATACATTAGAAGACTCAGAAAATTGATTTAATCTGAAAGTGATTTCTTGAGCAAGCCTCTAACAGGTGACTGTACCCTAAGCTTCTTGACTTTAGATCTAAAAGGGCCTTGAAACAGCATGAGGCCGGTTCCACCCTACCTATTTGGTAGAATAATTAGTAGGTAAGGAGTAATTACTTTTTAAAAAATAAGCAGTTTATATCATAATTTTGCTTAGTGATGCGATCTCAAATTGTTTACCTAATGTGTCTTACAATAGTATTTTGCCTTGTATACAGACTGAAATTTAGACGATAATCTCAGACTCTAAGGTAATTCGTGTATTGCGTTTTTTCATGGTAATAAAATTAATGTGCTTTGTCCTATTTTATTGTTCTTTATTAACCCTAATTGGACCATGGTGTCACTAGTGTCACCGAAAACATCTCAGGATCTCCACATTTGTTCCAAGGTGTCACCAGAGTAACCAAAATTAAATTGCAATTTCATTAATTTTTTGGCGGGGGGGGGGCTATTGGACGTTCTAAAATAGAGTTATGACAAAAATGTTGTAAGAAATCGTTTTAAAATTTTTCAAAATTTTCGTCATGACATCGTTTTTTTTACTTTTAATAAATAACTTACAAAAAATGGTTCCAAAAATTCAATTAATTCTTACATTTCAATTTAAATCTAGTCAACCTGGTGACACTTTGGGGCAGCTGTGAAATTCCCAAGACGTTCTCGGTGACACCATCGTCCAATTAGGGTTAAAGATAACTTTATGTTTGGTAGCTGAGTGCTATTGCTATATTGATTCACTAGGTACGATTCTTGTCAATTCGGTCTTACAAGAAATTATTACTTACTAAAAATGTTTTTTCTTGTTGAAATGCCTTCGTACCAGGCTATTACGATCTGGTAAATGTAAATTTTCGTTTTTATTATGTTATGATGTAATTTAAGATGATTATTGTACATTTATAAGTAATAAATTTTCATTGATTCAGGAATTAGCCGTTTCATTTTACCACCTCCAAAACTCCCGGTGGACGTAAAAACTAGCTGCATTATCAAGCATGTTTATGTGTAAATCGTGGTTTTCTACCTAGGAATCGACAAAAGATATAAAAGACAATATAAAATTTATAAAACATATGGAGAAATTGCAATGCTTCAAAAGAGTAATAATACCTACCTAGAATGAACGTTTTGTAGATGAAAAGTGTACCTACCTAGATACTCTTGAAATTCGTGAAACTCCAAGAACAAATATGAGTTGGCAAGTACAGTGAACGTTGATGACAAAATTTGTAATTGATGGTGTTACGATTGATATTGTTAATGGGTTAAGTTCTTTACACATTGAAACATGAGTATAATAATTAGTGGATGTCTAAAGGGCGAAAAGCTACTTTTCAAAGATAAATGGCATTTATCAAAAAGCAAATAATCTCATTGAGCAAGGAAAGATAATTTCAAACATTTTCCAGGTTGTACCTACGTGTCTGTTCTGAGGTCTCCGGTGGGTGCTCCAAGAAATGAATAGCGCACTCGTAGGAGCTTCAGCGAGTCGACTTTCTCATGGCTGAATCTAAATATTACTGCATAACTGAACTCATGCAGGGCTGCGATTTGACTTCCGTTAAGAAGGAGAAGGTAATAATTAGGTTTGATGGTTATTATTTGTGCTTAGAGATCCATTTTCACGGATACACTTCTCTGTTTTTACTCCCAGGGTGATTTCGAGAGACCCGTACATTAGTAAGGTATTAGAAACGTACCTTCATGATGCCTCACGCTTATTATCAGTAGGATTTAGGTTTGTTCCAGCAGGGTCGACCGCAGTTAGCCCAAAAACCACAGCCTTATAGATCGCGGTTGTGTGACAATCACCGTGGTTCAACCACTGCTGGAACACTCAACAGCTAGTTGGTCGAAAATCGCGTTACTTCTGAGTATGTGTGACTTCAGGTTTCCATATCTGTTTATCGTCGCATAGGGTGCATAATGAATAAAATACCTTTTCTCATTGCTGTAATCATTTAAAATTCCTAAAAACTGTTTCTTTGATGAGGATGGAAAAAAAATATTGTACAGATCCAAAGCAAGCAAGGTCGGAGAGTTACACCTTTCTACTCAATAAAAACATCAAATTTCTAGCTGATTGATGTTTTTATTGAATAGACACAGATAGTTGTGTTGATAGTTGTTTTTATTGATTTTTGTTTTACTTCATCCTCACTACCATATCTACGAATAATGCGTTGGTACTTTATGTACGAAAAACGAAGGTTTTCTTCGAAAAATCTACTTTCTAGCACTCAGAATTATTCGGAAGTATCACCATTGGATTCAGCGTGAAAAATTACATAGGAAATGATACTAAACTCGTCAAGTCATCTTGAGATCAAGAGTGACCATACACCGACCACATAAAACACGTTTTCTTGCATTCAAACTTGATTTACTCTTCCAATTTGAATTTAAAACTAACTTTTAAAACTTGATATACCGTTGGAAAGCTGACAATTTAAGCATATCTTTTCTGAAGAGCGCCCATCAAAATGGACAGGCGTTCAAAGTGAAAACTTCAATTTAAAAAGAATCATATTTCGAAAAAAAATTGAAGTTTGCTTTTTGACTTGATTTTTCAGAAATGGTTTAATTCCAAAATATTTTGGTTTTACATAAAGCAGCTTGGAAATTTAACGGTCTTCCCAACGATATCCTAAAATTTGAATTTGTTTGGTAAATAACAGGAATTATGGCAATTTTAATGACGTAAAGTCGAAAACGCGAAAAAAAAACTTCGAAGTGAAAAAAAGGCATTTTGAGTGAGTTAAGAAAAAATTGCCAAGAGACATTTTTTGTAGCAAATTACTTGTACAATCGATCCTTGAAGTTTGGTCCATCCAAATGGTAGACACCCTGTACCTATAGGTATGATGTTATAGAAAAGTCACAATTTTAATGCAAATTTATCTTCACGAGGGAGTAAAGAGATTTCAAGGTTTACTTTGTGAGAGCGAGAAATTTGAGGACATTGGGTTGAAGCCTCACACGTTTCTGAAAAAAGTTCTTCCAACAGGAGGGTGAAAAAATCCATTACTTAACACATCTACTGTCTCCCTATCTCTGATGACTATAAACTCTCAACCAAAACACCTAGGGAGGTCCTTCCACTGCGGAGCTCGTTTTGAAATGAGAAGGTTAAGGTAGAGGTTTCTTTAGTGTGAGGTTTCCAATCTTGACCGCTCGCGACCGCACTCCTCAAAGCGGTCGGGTTTGGGTCGACCGTGGTCGACCGCGGTCGAGTTGCTGGAACAGCGGTTCAACCGCGAAGTTGGGCAGATTGTCGTGCTGGAACAGTGGTTAGTCGTAATGCGCATGCGCCGGTCGACTGCGGTCGACCACGGTCGCCTTGCTGGAACAAACCTTTTGTAATATTCTGATTAGATAATATATGGCACCTTGAGAATAGCAGTGTAACAAGTCCAAAATATCGAGTTTTGAGTTAAACTTACAGGCTGATAGATCTCGACGAGCTCTACAAGGAAATAGTATCGTTACAAGCCTAGTGTCAATCGTTATCACTTGGGAGCGGTAGATACACTACTACCTATGTAGGGGTGGGGGTGTCACACTAGGATAGCAGTGTGATAACACCTACGAGCCAATGGGGGGTGCGCCTTGATTTTTTTTAGATTTTTAATCGAAAGTAGACTACATCCTGAGAATTTTGGCACCAACCGCAACCTTCTAGCGTGAGTAGATCTGTTTCTATGATTTTTCAAAGTTTCGACCGTTTATGACGTCACGCGCCCCTCTCGCCTGGGCGGGACCCCCCAGCCCACTGTGACGTCATAAACGGTCGAAACTTTGAAAATTCATAGGAAAAGATTTACACACACTAGAAGGTCGCGGTTGGTACCAAAATTCTCAGAATGAGGTATACCTTAGATTAAAAATAACAATAAACAGTTTTTCATACCCAGGCGCACACCCTATTGCAGGCGAGGGGTCTTACATGAATGTGGGTACTGCGTCATTTTTGAGTTGTAACGCTACTCTTCTAGTTGTAGTCTCTTGGATTACATATTTTTTTGAATTGTCGCACTACCTACTCTCATCAGAGTTGTCACAGTACTTTTCAAAATCTCTTCTCCTTTTTCAAAATTTGAGTAAAAAGTTCATTAAATTTTGTCCTACAAACTCACGAACTCCTTATGTATCACTTTACACAAAAACAAAGAGTAAATAATAAAAAAAATAACGATTTGGAGAAGTATGTGCTACACGCGAAACTTAAAACTCGTTTTCCCGAAATTGCAGATTTTTGGCTTGTCACAATGATATTCTCAAGGTGCGATATAGTAATCAGATTTTCCCTGGAAGAATATTAACACCTGAGTGAAGTTGTTTGCTCAACTTAACCCACTTTCTAATTATAAATAGGTACATAATTATCTATGATAGGTATTTATTAGAGAGGTAACACTTTTTTTTAATTCTTAAAAAACTTTTTTATATATAAATATTTTTTTACGGGAGTGAGGAAACTCTTTAAGAGCAAAAGGGAAGTTCACCCCAACAGTGTTGGCATTGGGCATAACAACTAAAACCCCACTCCCTCTGCTTAGGACTTACCCCGGAACCACTTGTACAGTATTACTTCAGGGTGAGCCCTTTTTTGTGCCAAAAGGCTGCTCCCACTTCTCTCCATCAATTCTATCCCTCGTCTTCTTCCTCCGAGCTTTTTTGCTTTGAGGACTGCTGTGACAAATACTGCCATTGCGTCCCAGCTCGACTTGTTCTTAATCATCTCATGTGATTGTCTGTGGACGCGACGTTCCGATGACTCCCTCCGCACTCCTCCTCATATCCTCCCATTGTGGGCATTTGAAGAAGGTGTGGCAGACATCATCTTCTTCTATCCCACAGTATTTGCACTCTGGGTCAGTGGTTTTCCCGATCTTTACTTAGAAAGAGCGGAAGTATCCTTCAACACTTTCAAAACTCGGGAATGAATGTACATTGGATCTAATAATTTAGATCAATAAAGATCAATGTTCAATAAAGTGTTTTTTCTCTCTCAAAATAATTTAGTTAATACTCCGGATTTCACTTTTTTGGTAGGAGTCGGAATCTTCGAAAGAATCCATGTGCAAAGTGCCACTCGTCACATCTCCTAAGGAAGAGCAAAACATACTTGGAGCTACGTCCAAGGTAAGGTACCCAGCTATAAATATATTTGAATAAATCGTCTCTAGTTGTAGTATTGGTTGTTTATTGTTGGTTGAGGTGCAGAAAAAACTTTCTCTGAATATAATTTTCGGAAGAGTTCATTTTCCAAAGTAGTTATCATTATAATATAGTTTATATGCTTACTATAAAGCTGCTTACTGCTCCTTAACCCTAGAATGGGAACAATGAGTAAATCTTACTCCTCAACACCTTCAGTAGGTAACACTGGCAGAATTTAGGTAGGTGGCGCCCCCTTGGCTCCTGCTATGCTTCCTTCAAGGTTTCTAGTCAGCTTTGATAGTGCACCCAGGAAGGTCAGGTGCTCCCCCTTTGTGTGGCTCAACCCTTCTCAAAGGTAGGTAAGTGAATAAAATTGACTCAACATTTCCAATACTGTAGGTCCAGAGGAGTAAATATTACTCCTCAATTCCATTGGAAGGGTGTCATTTTTACGTAATTTTGAGTTGTTCACATATGGGAAGTTCGTTTTATTATTTTGACGTGATAACGTCTTATAAATTGGTTTACCGGGAGACACTTCAAGAAACTGCGTTACGCTCCTCTCACGGAGGGGGTGCAGCTCGGTGCTCCCTAAAGGCGGGCGGCCCCTCCCGCGTCCACCCCTTCCCCGGCGGTCACAAAAGCGGGAGCGCCCCGCCCCCCTTCCTTGGCACTCACTCCCCCCCCCCACCCATGGGAAATACCTACTACCTACGGGAAATATCTACTCTGTGCAACTTGACAAAGAATTTTATTTTATCCTTCTTCCTACTATACGAATGAATATTAACATTAAAATTATTTTACCACTCAAAGTCGTTGTCACGTAAAACTTTCGCCCGTATACCGACTTTACAGGCAACAACACAGGGTTTTTTTTCTTTCTATTCAAACTTGGCTGTGTTTACTTTTTGGCTTTGAGAGTGATCATGTTTTGCCTTTTCCCCGATATTTGAGTTTTTCCCTAGTTCACTTCTTTTTACTTGCTACTGTGATAAAGGACTAAAATCTATTTCAGTAATTTGCCAATGTTTGTGATGGTAAGTGATGGCATTCTGTTTTTTTTTTGTTTTTTTTTTTGCTTCAGTGGGATATTATTTTTGATGAGAGAAGTGTTCATTATTTTGCTATGAAAACAGCAAACACATTGTTTATAAATGTTATTCGCCTAAATCCATTATCCATTCAAAGAAAAAATGCGAAGAAAAAGGAGGTTTCCTACGAAGGAGTAAAAATTACTCAATGTTTCCATTGAAAGCCTTGAGAGGCATGTTTCCAATCTAGGGTTAATGATTCATTTTCTTGATATTGATAACAGCAAATCCGTAGTTTAAGTAACATATTGACATGGATATGTCTTTTAGCTTGGGGTCTGTGAAAAAATGTGTACTTAACGGTTTTTTCAACCCGAAAAGTGTACCGCGAAACCGATAAACAACATAACACGAATCGTTGAAATTATATCAACCTGTTGGTTAACATTTTTTGAAACCTCTAAAAAAACCTCATCCCGAACTAATAGAGTACCTACTCGGCTATTTCATTTTTGGTTGCAACAAATATACGCTGGTTTTCATTGTTAACTTGCATTTATTTTTATTTATATTAACAATTTTTAATTTCTGAGATTAAAAAATTAATTAAAACATGGTCAAATTAGGTGGTCACGTATATTTCGGGATCGCCCAAATCAGCTCGAAATAGATGAAACCTAAGGTTTACTTCAAACGCTTGCATGCGAGTCTGCAACACATTGGGACATTTTACATCTTTACTTTTTCCCGCTACCTTCGTTACAATCCTCTTGTTGTTGACAGTTCTTTTAACTCAGGGGTATATCTCAGTTTCTACCATAATTACAACGGTTTTGGCAGTATATCATTTATGCTCAAGTAAGGGCTTTCCAACGAATGGTGAAGGATTATTCTACGAACACGAATGACGAAGATAAAGTTCTGTAGCAACGACTTGGTTGTTAGTGGAAATCAGCAGAAACTTTTCTTAACGCTTTTTGTTAACTATTTTTCCTTTATGCGCCAAAGTAATGACTTAAAGATGTATATCTCTTAATAACTTCATACCTGTTTCTAAACAACGTTTTTGAATTTTGAATCCGTTGTAAACAATTCATAAAAATGTGTAAAATTATTAACAAATTCGGTAACTAGACTGCAAGAATCATCAGTCTGGGAGACCCGGGTTCGATTCCAGGCCGTCAACTTTTTTTTTTGTAATACAACTTAATACCTAGACATATCCATGATTTATTGTTTTCCCCATCAAAGGTCAAATTAGAAATTATTTGGTATAATTTTTCTAAATATTCTTATTAGGTTATAAAACCTTATTTATTGAGCTTATTCATATTTCAGCCCATCATAAAGCTGCTGATAAATCGCCACAACAACAAATACTCCTACACGAGGTAAACTAACTCATGTGTTTTTTTTTTTTTTTGAGAGAGATATATTTATTGAACATTTTAGGAGTAAAAAGGTTGGACAAGGACTCCAGTAGTTGTCGAAATGTAAGGGATTTGCCTAAAATACGAATTGAGTCGCAAAAAAAAAACAAATTAATAATTTTATGTTCCTTATTAAAGATAGGTGTTGGGTTCCTATTAACTTTATAATCATACTGTTAGCAACATCGACTATTCTTTGTCTATTCGTGATCCAATAACACAAATGTCTAAACCACACTGGCAGCATTAGTTCATGTATTCTCCGCTAGGGATAATAGAGCGTTTCCTCTTGAATCAGATGAGATAAGCTCAGGAGCCTATTTTGATAAAGCTCGAGATAATGCGCAGCAGCTGATTCAAGGGAAAACGCTTAACCATCCCTAGCGTTGGATAGGTGAACTAATGCTCCTGGTGTGGTTTAGACGTTTGCAATCTGGACCATGGTGGGAAGCTTGAATTGAACTGGACATGAAGGTTTACGAACTATTGGAAGCCTGCGTGAAGAGTTTTTCCTCCGTTCCTGGGTTGGCACAACTTACTAAAACTGATACGTTCTTTTGCAGCTCCTCTGATGACAACCTCTTGAAAAACATTGAGTTGTTTGACAAACTCTCCCTGAGGTTCAGTGGGCGAGTCCTCTTCATAAAGGATGTCGTAGGCTCTAGTGAAATTTGCTGCTGGAGCTTTTACGGCCACGGAAAGAAAGTTGCTGAAGTTTGCTGCACTTCGATTGTGTACGCAACCGACAAGAAGCACACAAAAGTAAGACGTTCATTAGTTTGTATAAACTGAATTGTTCTACACCATCCATGGAAAAAGGTCTCAAAATGTGATTCAAAACTCCTTTCTATTGGGTTACGATGGCTTCAGAATCAAAACACGATGCACCTCATTAGATGTGGGGAATTTTCTTCACACAACTCCTCCTCTGATGCTCTTACCTTCTATTTTCGTAATTTTTTTCGCATTGTATTTACTTTTCAGAGTTGAAAAAAAAGTTTTCCAAAAACAAAATTTCCCCTCTGAAAATTACGTTTCAGACCTTCCTGAGCAATTTTGGTTCCGTGACTGTCTGTCTGTGTGCCTGTCGGGGTTTTCTCTCGAGTAAACCAACAAGTTTCGATGATTTCAACGTTCATTCTCGACTTTTTTGAACAATCGAAGGTGAAAACAAGCCTTTTAAGAGGTCGTTACTCTCGAGTAAACCAACATGTTTCGATGATTTCAACGTTCAGTCTCGACTTTTTTGAACAATCGAAGGTGAAAACAAGCCTTTGAAAAGGTCGTTTCTCTCGAGTAAACCAACAAGTTTCGATGATTCCAACGTTCATTCTTGAGTTTTTCGAACAATCAAAGGTGAAAACAAGCCTTTGAAGAGGTCGTTACTCTCGAGTAAACCTACAAGTTTTGATGAACTTAATGTTAATTCTCGACTTTATCCAAGATTCGATGTCTCTGTTGTGTCTGTCATGAAATCTTTGTAACGGGCAAAACTAATCGAAGTCATTCTTCTATTTCTGTTTGATAATCAAGAATTGGGCGAATTGGTTTGCAGTTGGTCCTCTAGTAAATAATCACCCACTTCTACAATTTCCATCCCATTTCGATGACATTTTCATGGATTATGCGGATTGGAGTGTCGATGAAAATCATCTCCCCGGACCTATAGTTACTTACAAAATTTGTAAGTATCTATTTAATAGATGTTCTGAGACAAGCTACTATGTTTCTAATGCTTCTTCATTTCAAAAGGTCGTTAACACCCTGAATTTTGAGAAATCATGGTCACATTTCTTTATATTTTATTTTATTTAGAACCCTGGATAAAGTGGAAAATTGACCTTGAAAAACCTGGAAAACTCAGGGAATTTTTTTCGAGGAATCGTTGGATACCCTGCCGTCTATTTTCTTCATTTTTTATTTTTATTTTTTCAATTTCAGAAATACTCAAATTTGACTAAACTTATTATAGCTTGAACATTTCTTGAAGAAATTAAAGAGTTTAGTGTAATAAGCCATTATTTGGTACTTTTCCGTTATACCCCCCCCCCTCCTCCTCCACAGTCATTTTCACAACTTTCGCGACTGTTTCACGCCCGCCCGATGTAATACTCCGTTAATGATTCCCTTCCACATATTAATAAGTTAATGTACGCTCAGTCTGAGAGAGTGAAGAGACATTGGTGAATTCTTGAAAAAACAAGGGGGTTAAGTCATTGACCACGGCCGCTGCGCACTTGCTTGGGTCCAATACCTTCCCGATGTAATCAGTTGGATTACAAATATCTCTTCACAAAGGTCAGGTGATAAGGAACGTGAATAATGATTGCAAAGGCTAATCATTCGTGTTTACGACCTATTGGTCTGTTCGGAGAGGCAGTCCTGAACGGTTTGGAGGAGTCCGGAGGAGTCCATTCGCCTCTATCCCCTCCCCTCTTCAGTTCCAGTTTGGTTCTGGACTGCCTCTCCGAACAGACCCTGTTTGTGCGAATTTATGAGGAGGCAATCAAACCACGCCAATTTGATTCAACAAATCCTCACCGACTTCGGCAACTTCTAAAGACACGGTAATTCTTTTTTTCTTCTTTTTTAAAATAATATAATTTCTTCCCACAACTTAAAATTGTGACGAATTTGACGTAAATATGTAATGTAAGTAAGAAGGAATGCCTAGAAACACCTGGCGGGCGTGTTGAAGACAGACCGGGGGGGGGGGGTAACGGAAAAGTACCCATTATTTTAGGAATAGTGGACTGGTGAAAAGAAAGGTACTTGAGTATTAAACGGAGGCCACCATTACGAAACGAGCCACGGCACTTATAGAAGGTTAAATTGTTATAGATGTTGTAGTAGAACTATTCTAGTATTGTTGTGAGTCGAGCGTTATCAGATGAGTCATGTGTCTACTCGCAGAATCCCCTCCAAGTAGGCCAAGGTCAGGGTCGTTGACCGGAGCGCGCGCCATTACCTGTCATCGCCTGTCACTGTGTCTGGTCAGTGTACTGAGTGATTTATTGCCGTGCACTACTACTGCTATACGTGTGTCATATCTATTAAAGTAAATCTATTAAAGTGTGTTCTTTCCAATTATGTAGTTATTTTTGGTATCCGGTACGAAATATTTCTATAGGTTAGGTGGCCTCCGTTTAATACTCAAGTACCAAAAAAAACTCCGTTTTATGACAGAGCGCCTTTGCGCTGTAAGGTGTCGCCATGCTCTCGATGAGTCTAGTGAAGCTGGTGCACTTGACTCGCGGATGCAGTTCTCTGTGCAGCCTGTACGTTTCTGACGCGATGGCTCCCTTCATAAATCTTACATACTTATCTTCTTGGTATTTAAAGTAGAAAATATTGCAATTTTTGCGTTGAGTAGTTGAGATGATGAATCCGTGATGTGAGCATTCCGTGCAGGTACGTGGTGAATCGAGTCAGTTTTCATCAAGTTCCTATTTATCATTCCAGGTGGAATTCCCTGAAGCTCGTATCTACGAGGAGGCTCTCAACATTCTTCTCTACGAAAACCGGAACGGTCCTGACCAGGAACTGATGAAAGCAACTTCTCCCAGAGGCGTAATGACTTCCCACCTCAGCGATGACGAGGAAGAGAGATCCGGTCTGGCTCGTCTCCGCTCTAACAAGCAATGATTTGCAGCTCATGTCTTCTCTCTTACCTGTCTATGTAGGTGCATCACTGCTTACCTTTTCGAGCCAACGTGTTGCGTGCTGGGACTCAGATGTACTTTGTGCGGACAAAGATCGAAGGTAGGGGACTTTGGTTAGGTATTTCCCAATAGCTGGTCAGTCAAGTAAACATCACTCCAGGTATGTTTGAAGAACAACCTGTTCACATGGGGGCTTGAGGCAGAGAAGAACTTCTGGGATCGAATTGGTCATTGGCTTTCCTCCATCCCTGTCTCATTGGTACGAATAAAATCACTCGCGATGAGATTGTGGAAAACCATTTTAATAAAAACGGAGTTGAGTAGAACGTTGTCTATTTCCACGAAAATAATGAGTTACAAGTTAAGTTATAACTTGTAACTCATTATTTTCGTGGAAATAGACAACGTTCTACTAACTTCGTTTTTATCTACCTCATTGGGTTTATGGCTAGAAATTGTTTATACTTATTTCACAGATATCGATCCTACAAATTTGTGTTTTATGAATAATATTATTGTAATGGAAAGATTGGACGTTGAAAAGCTCAGTGTACGTGACTTTTCTAATCTCAAGGAACTTCTCTTTACCAGTGGGAACTTACCGCACTTTACATCATACCAATAACCCCTCCAATTCTACGATAACTCCACCCAAGTAGCTCCATGTGAACATTGCTTACCCCAGGAGACTCATCTCGTCAGCTGGATGATCCCTCCTCCATAACTCTGTGATTATTGTGACGTTGGGGAAAAGTACCAATGTCCAACGAAGTAGGTACGTCTGAGTGCTCACGTGCAACTCTCTAAAATATCATCGGTCTTTCCAAAACGCAAATATTTATGCGAATGATTTCTCGTGATAATGAATAGTCAAGTGCTCGGATAACTCGCTACCCTCTACTTTTTCACTCCAAATTTCCGGGGTTTCGGGTGAATAAAAACGTAAGAAGCATCACTAATCGAACTGGCGTCAAGGAACCCATCCTCTCCCATCTCACGGCAGTCAATCTTAATGAATATGACCAATCGTGACTAACGAAATCCGTGCAAAAGACTGTGGGATTGGATAGGAGTGGATTCAATTCGCAGCGGATCTCCTCTTTGTCCATCGTAGCCTTAAGATATACTATATTTTGCCATTATCAACTTGCGCTGAACTGTATCATTTCATTAAACTGGTACGAAGAGTTTTCTTTCAAACGGGCTTATATCCATATTTACACTTTTTGTTTTTTTCGCGTATTCTGAATCTTTGGGATAAGGCCTATCTCCTCACGAGTTGAATTCCTTCCGAAACGGTTTGTATCCCCCTTTAATAGCTTGCTAAAAATCGGGTTTGCCAACCAAACTGCTTATATCCATCCCATTGTTTTCAATTAACCCATTTCCGGCCACTGATGCATTTTTGCATCGTCGTAATACGATGAAAGAAACCAAATTCATTTTTATCAAGTTTGTGACGCGCTTTTGATGCAGTCGGAAAAACCTATTTGTGGATTGAGACAGAATTTCGATCGTTTTTTCTCTCTTCTATCTGGAGCACTGCTGCACCGTCCTCCAGACCCAGGGATCTGATAGTCTTCCTCGTACCCCTCAGTCGAAGGGACATGGCTCTGATCACACTAGATTACAAAATTTAGGGGTGGTCTGGCTGCCTCGTTCTTTCACCACTTTTCTTAAGGTATTTGGTGCGCTGAATCCGAATCTGACGTCATTTTTTTTGTTTATGTCGGATTTTTAAGATATAGCTAGTTTTAAGATTTTTCTAGTTCTCACTTTTCTTTATTTTTTAGTGAAAACTCATCTTGCTCGAATCTCCTCAAAAAGTACTCAGACTTATAGGAAATTTCATGTAGAATCCAAATATGTACATAGTTTTTAAGTAAAACTGTGTTAAACCCCCAATTTTCCACAAAACGTATAAAAAAAACACCGGTTCTCAACGTTTTTTCTTCGGATTTTCCCTTACATTTTGCCACTTGAAAAAAAAATTAAGGCTAAAAAAATTTTTTTCGGGCTTTTACTTTGTAGGGGGGACACCCCAGAGGAGAATGAGACCAATCGCAGCCTCCTAAACCCATTAATATCGAAGGAATGAGCTTTTTCATGGCACTGAGATGAAAATTCACAAAAACCGTTAGTTAATTTTTCGAGACAAGTATGTGCGTTCCTAAATCTGTTTTCCTCAAATGGATTTTCCTTTCTTCTACATTTTTTATGCTTGCCACCTATTAAGAGTAAGATCGAAAATAGATACTCAAAGGGGAGTAAATCATAATTGGGAAACTCTTGTTTTGTTAAGTGATTTTAATTCAGTTTTACAAACGAAACACAATAAACTGCAGAAAAGTTAACGGTGTAAACCTGTTTAATGAAGGCTCAGATGAATCAATAGTTGGTACAATGTTTGGCTATTCCTCCACCTCAGAGGTTTCATCGCCGGCATCTATATACAGAAAACTTCGCCGCCTGAGGTAAATCTCTTTTTAAGGTCCAACAATAGTCCGCCATCATGTGAACTTCCCAATACCCTTTGTACCGTTCTTCCATGGTTTTCATATCTTGGTGGAACCTCTGAGGTGGAGGAATAACCA
Organism: Apolygus lucorum; assembly: GCA_009739505.2. Classification (NCBI taxonomy): domain Eukaryota; kingdom Metazoa; phylum Arthropoda; class Insecta; order Hemiptera; family Miridae; genus Apolygus; species Apolygus lucorum. The sequence continues at coordinate 6,848,501 of CM019168.2, read as the reverse complement.
AACATTGTACCAACTTTTGATTCATCTGAGCCTTCATGAAACAGATTTACACCGTTAACTTTTCTGCAGTTTATTGTGTTTCGTTTGTAAAACTGAATTAAAATCACTTAACAAAACAAGAGTTTCCCAATTATGATTTACTCCCCTTTGAGTATCTATTTTCGATCTTACTCTTAATAGGTGGCAAGCATAAAAAATGTAGAAGAAAGGAAAATCCATTTGAGGAAAACAGATTTAGGAACGCACATACTTGTCTCGAAAAATTAACTAACGGTTTTTGTGAATTTTCATCTCAGTGCCATGAAAAAGCTCATTCCTTCGATATTAATGGGTTTAGGAGGCTGCGATTGGTCTCATTCTCCTCTGGGGTGTCCCCCCTACAAAGTAAAAGCCCGAAAAAAATTTTTTTAGCCTTAATTTTTTTTTCAAGTGGCAAAATGTAAGGGAAAACCCGAAGAAAAAACGTTGATAACTGGTGTTTTTTGATACGTTTTGTGGAAAATTGTGGGTTTAACACAGTTTTACTTAAAAACTAAGTACATATTTGATTCTACATGAAATTTCCTATAAGTCTGAGTACTTTTTGAGGAGATTTAAGCAAGATGAGTTTTCACTAAAAAATGAAGAAAAGTGAGAACTAGAAAAATCTTAAAACTAGCTATATCTTGAAAATCCGACATAAAAAAAAAACTGACGTCAGATTCGGATTCAGCACACCAAATACCTTAAGAAAAGTGGTGAAAGAACGAGGCAGCCAGACCACCCCTAAATTTTGTAATCTAGTGTTATCGAAACCTGGGTCCGGACCTTCACCCACCCTAACACGTGGGAGTAGGGGCTGCTCCATTTTTCTACCAGTGTGGAAGCCAGCCTCTTCAAGAACACTTCATATTCACGATGAAGGGCGCCGTCACAGGAACAGACGAGAGGTGTAAACGATCCTCGAAGATGTTCAGCTGCTCTGTCATACTTGGCGTGTTTTTGTCCGGCGGCTGTCTGTGCTGTGGAGTCCCACGTTTGGGAAAGGTACGAGGCAGCGTCAGCATTAATAATGCGTGTGTCGAAAAACGCCGGCTTCGCACTTTCCCAAACTCCTTGGACTTTGATATCGGCCACTAACATCGGGCTTCTCTCGTTGGATTCTTGCAGCACTGGTTCCAATGTAGCACCACCCCATGCAAAATGATTTTTTTAAATATTAAAATAGTGGAAAATCTTTGTAGAAGAATTTTTTCTCGTTCATGCAGTTCCTAAACTTTTCAAAAACAATTTTCTTAAGTATTCGGGAGCTCAATGAGATTTGCGAATTTTTTTTGAAAGCGGTCTTTCGGCCAAAAGCGTGATTATGGTGGCTCAAATTCGATCCTGGGCGAGTGAGCGTTCTGGGCCATGAGTCAAAACAGATTCCGGTCCATAAATAGATTTTTAAATTTTCCTAGATTTTTAAAGATTTTTAACAACAAAATGGATAAATCATATTGATTTGGAAAACTGAGACCTCTCAAATCCTGTAAAATGTTAAATTCATATAATTTGGAGCATTTTTGCTCTCGATTGGTGAACAAATGATGCCTTATTTCGGCCGGCATTCTGTAAAGTAGTTCATCCTCCTCCTCCCATTACTCTGTTATTTAAACCCACGGATTAAAATGGGTTAACACTTTATTATTATTATTATTTTTTGTTGTTCGGTTTTCGGATTTTACATATGCATTGAAACGTAAACCGTTAAATTTTGAGGGTGTTAGAATATTTTTTCTTGCTCGATTCCGAAGGTTCGTTATTGAAAATAATGAGTAAAAAAATAAAAGAAAATGAAAATGAGACTTTTCTTCACACAACCAAAAACTTTTGGTTTATTATTTTCAATAATGAACCTTTGGAATCGACCAAGAAAAATTTTTTTTTAACACCCCCTCAAAATTTGATGGTTTACGTTTCAAGGTACGTAGAGTCCAAAAAACGAATAAAAATTTGGCCGTCCGTCCGCCGTACGCGGCACTTTCCCCACTTTTTGATGAAATTTGGTATGTGGGCTCCATTTGGGGTCTAGTGGTGCCCCGAAGATTTTGGTTGAGGTAGGTCACTTCTAAGGGTTCCAAAATCAATTTTGAAATGTTGAAAACGCCCTAACTCAAAAAATTTTGACATAAAGGTATTGTTTTTCCTTCAATTTAAGATTCTATAGAATTTTTAGAATTTTTTGAGACCACGCGGAGCTCTGTAGGACAAACCGTTCGCTCACTACGGGCATTTAAAGTTTGGACGTGCGATAAACCAGAAACACGAGTGTGAATCGCAAAAGAGGGCTAATCTCCGTTCAAATTAAAGCTGACCGAAATGCGATCGATGTTTTTCTTCATGTTGGATGGTTGGTGGCTTTGCAGACGAGTGATCTATATAGAAAAATAAAAAATAATAAACCATTGTGTAATAATTTGCAGCGTTTTTCAAAGTGGCTCATATCCATCGTTTTTCATAAAATATCCAAAAAAGAAATGGCCGTGTCTCCCTCAAAACGCCAAAATTTCAAAATTTGCTCTTACAATTAAAAGTTCTATGAACAAACAATTTGGAGAATTTGGGAACCCTAGACAACTTTCTTCTCCATGAAATGAGTTTTTCTCAATTTCCCATAAAACGTTCCAAGTGGATATAAGCCCGTTTGAAAGAAAACTCCTCAGCTGTACTCTGTGTATCCATTATACAGTAGGTACTTACAATGAATATGCAGAAGATGGGAAAGTTTGATTCTCTTGTTTTCATCCCGCCATGATTGAACTGAAACTCAACCAATTTTCAAACACCACGCTATTCCTGTCACAAATGAATCAAACCTTCCATCGAGGTAATAACGCTTCAAGTTCCATGTTCTCCATACATTCGTCCAGAAATCGGGCGTCATTTTGTATTCTGAATAGAAGTATTCAAGTAAACCTGAATTTTAATCAATGTTACACATTTTGTGAAGAACGCTTCAGACTAACTGAAGCGCGTGTAGTAAATGAGTGATGTAAAGCATTCATAAAATCATAGTTTATTAGGTTAGGTATGTACCTATCGAAACAGATGCTCTACAATAAGAAGACTGTTCTGCATTTATACTATTCCAAATGCTATCCACTATTTTCTTCCTAATGATAGCCGTTAGTGTATGTTTTTGAAATAACATTGTCTAATGCTTAAGTTCAGTATTGGTGGTTTTACCTTGTTGTTAGTAATCGATAAGTGAGCTGAGAAGCATTCACTATTCTCAAACGTTCAAATAGTTTCTTATTAGAGAGATTTTGCAGCCAATGGGCAACGTCAGCTCAATGAGCCCGGGAACGTTTATCTAGAGCGCGCAATCACGTTGCTAACCGACCCCAGCGAGTAAAGTCAGCTGGAAAAGGTGTTGGTCCGTTGTCATTGGTGTCCCAAGTGACACGAAGTGCTGGAGACACGCTTTGTTTATGTTATGTTGCCTTGCTAACGGATGGAAAATGATGACAATTGACAATAAAAAAAAATGTACTGTTATAAAAAGAAAGGTTAGTCATGTGGCACCCTGATTGGCAACTTGATCGTCACCGATAGTCAACGTTTCGACGAGTTCACGGGTTCCATGGATATTGCGCTTTGTGAAAAGTTTCCACAGGCACGTTAGTGGCCTGCAAAAGCTATCAGAGTTTTTGCACGCCAATAACGTGCATGAGGAACCATTTCACAGAGCACAGTATCCACAGTATTCGTGATCTTGACGAGAAGTTAACAAATGGTGACGACCCAGCTGCCAATTTTGACGGAGTCCGTTTAGAATCCCTCAACGGTGCCTGGCATGTGACCACTGGGCTGAAGCTGGGTGCCCTAGAAGCGTTCTGATTGGTGGAGCTCTAGGACATAGTTATAGAGGATGGCAACAGATTGCGTTCATGATCGCGTTCTCTCAACATCAACGCGACAAGTCACCTTGTTTGACACATAGTTTTCTCCTTGGGGCGTTACTAGCCTGATCATTTCATAAGGTATAGTTATTTTCTCGATATTTATGACTAAATTCGAGCTGATTTTCAATAGTATACTGGGTTTCAAACGTTTCCATAGGTGCCAGTTGGTGATTGAATATTTGAACTACTGGCAATAGGGCCAACAACAATTGTAAGAGCAACTTGGAAATTACCTTTCATCCTGATTGGTTTTCCTTAGTAATTCTTGCAAATCTAAATGATGAAGAAATAAAAATTATCAAATTCTGGTCATTCGAATGGATTTGAATAGAAGCGGCATGAATCAACTATTGAATGAAACTTCAGTTTCCATAGTAGTTCCTTAGCTTAAAGTAGATGGCGCAACTAAGGCAGCCTCAAAAATGCTTACACGTCATTTCAACGTTAGCTTTCTCCTCTGTAAACCTTTCTCCAGTCCTCTGTGCATGTGACTAACCTTTATATTTATAACAGTAAATTTTTCGATTTTCAAATGTCAACATTTTTCATTCGTCCAAGCAAACAAAAGAATGAAAACGGACCCACCTCTTTTCCAGCTGGCAGTCGAGTCTACCTTCCATGGTGAAACCTTCAAACGGAAATTGGGCGGTGAGAAATTTGATGTTCGTGTGGTGGCTGCATTGAGAATGAAACGGACGGGGTATTGTGTTGTTTCGAATCGAAAGTGTTTGTGGTCCTATTTATTGTACTCTCAAGTTTTTCCTCCCGTGTTTTTTTTTCCTATTAAATGTATTTCAACTATTTGTTATGAATAACCTCCCATCTATGCCTAGTAGACGAAATTCGTGCAAAGGCCAGGGTAAGGCGCTTCATCGACAATAATATGAGGTGTTCAATGTTTTTTCAAGGGTTCAGAAGTGTTCAGAATTCCAAGCAGCAGTAGGAGGGAAATCAAATCACTTTTGAAGGGAGACATTCCCGAAAAATTATCGTACGCACGGGAGTTCTATGTTCTCCAGAAGAGTGCGCCAAAGGGATGCAACGTTTCTGTGGCAGGCCTATACCAACAGAATTGTGCGCTCTAGGTTGACGTTCCTTGGCTCATTGAGCTTGGAGATGGGCTAAACAACTCACATAGAATTACGGCTCTGAGCACCTCACTCATTCAAATGAGGAATTTCACCGATTTCTGTTTGCATTTTTCCTGAATAGTTAATGGTGTGGGATAGATGAAAATCGGGCTGATTTCGGAAAATAAGTCTCCTGTTATTTTTGGGAGACAATCAAAATTTTTAATTTCAAAACTAACCGGGAAAACAGACGTGCAGCGGGAACGCTTGCTGATTGGGCTGTTCGGATCGCCGTCTCCTCCCAGTGTTGCCCATTGGGACAACGAAATCGTGTTTTCTAAGAGAAAATTTATCAAACAAAAACAGAGGAAACCTAATTTTCCCCATCTCGCTTTTTCTATTTTTTTCTTCAGTTTTTCGATTTCGAACTTTACTGTTTTATGAAATTTTGCATCTGGGGACTATGGATTTCTCGATCTCAGCGCTTCAAGCGGCCATAAATGAACTATTCCAGGATGACGTCATTTTCCCGGTTTTTTTTTAATATTCGTATTTTCTACACTGTTTTGTTTATTCGTAAATTAGGAAGTTCGGGCTGAAAGTTTGCCTTAGGGGGTTTTTAGAGGTGCTGAATCCGATTTTGGGGTCAAAAATAGGAAATTCCGACATGGTGAAATTCCTCATTGCTTCAAAAGGCTCTTTTAAACGGATCAGCTCTTCTGTGGTCGTATTTATTGCATGGGTGAACATGCAATGAAAGACGCTGAAAATTATTACACAACGGTTTATTTTTGTTCTGGTCGAAAAATGTACTACTGTTACTAAATATAGGTACTTTGAAATGTAAATCAACAAATTTTGAGGGGGGGGGGTACAATTTTTTCCTAGCTCGATTCCAAAGGTTCATTAAGTATTGAAAATTATAACCTGAGGGAATCACGGAAAATGTTGGATAAACACGGTAAAGTTCACGACCAATAATTCACAATAATTCTTGAATGGCGGTACGATCCGATTCTACGATCTATTTCATTGATTTCTATCTTATGTTTCCTCCTAATTATCGTGCAGGTTGGCAACAGTGAGTTGACAATAAGGGAGTCTGAACACGATCTCAAAAGAACCGATTATCGAAGATTCGCCGTTCATTTATTTTTACTGAGCCGCAGTCCAATCGCTCTTCTGAAAAAACAAAAACTATCTTCACTGAACACTACCTATCGATCTCAAAAGATCCGAAGATTTAAGAACCGAGGTTCAATTTTACTGAGCGAGGGTTCACTCAGCGGGCTCATTATTGAGCTACCCATCTCTAATTGAGCTAACGTTTCCCGTAGGCAGCAAAAACTCCATCTTCCAATAAAACAAAACCTTTCTTAGAAAAGTAAAAAACCTCGCATTTCTGGTGACAAGGAAAAACGGTACTTATTGAAAATTAGTATGAGGAAGATTCCTTTAAAGTTATCATTTACAGTGAGTGGAGAATGTCAGTTCTACCTGTATTTCATCAAAATATTGGAGAAGATACCGAAATATGTTCAACTAGGCATTTGCGAGGGGAGAGTTCAATCATTGCCAACATTCGAGGGAGGCACGCGTAATCGATTAAGCATATCGATAGTTTATTACGTCATGGTAAAACCACCAATAGGCTTTTTTCTTTAAATATGGCCAAAATTAGCAAGTACCCCTGTATGGAGGGAGGGATAGAAGGTACTGTAGGGTCGCACTCCCAATAACTCTACAGGATTCACTAGAGAGGCATCCTAGGATTCGACTATGCGCTTTATTCATATTACTACATTGAAAACGTACTAAGCTTTCAGAGCGAGAATTTTACGATAACAATCGACAAACAACCTTCAATACAATATTCAACAATCATCAGAAATCGCTTCTGAAAAAGCATCGATACTAAAATGGTTTTGAAAATCATCTGATCCGAGATTTAAAAATTCTCTTTGTGTGGAACGGGTTGGGAAAAGTACTATTAGAGTATTTACCGTCATATTAATTTTCATTCCCACCTATCAGTTGCCTCAAATTTTTAGAAAAAGAATCACAAAAAACAAGAATTTGAAACAATGAAGAAAATAACCAAATACAATGAAAGAAGATTAAATAGGTAATCGATGGTCAATTATAGCCTGTCATAAAACTTGAAATTGAAAGGTGTCTCCGCACGTGAGGTCGGAGTTCCCTCTCCCTCCTAAACACTTACAATATTGAAACCTTCCTGTGCAGGACAACGATTACACTAGATTACAAAATTTAGGGGTGGTCTGGCTGCCTCGTTCTTTCACCACTTTTCTTATGGTATTTGGTGCGCTGAATCCGAATCTGGCGTCAGTTTTTTTTGTTTACGTCGGATTTTCAAGATATAGCTAGTTTTAGGATTTTTCTAGTTCTCACTTTTCTTCAATTTTTAGTGAAAACTCATCTTGCTCAAATCTCCTCAAAAAGTACTCAGACTTATAGGAAATTTCATGTAGAATCCGAATATGTACTTAGTTTTTAAGTAAAACTGTGTTAAACCCCCTATTTTCCACAAAACGTATCAAAAAACACCGGTTCTCAACGTTTTTTCTTCGGGTTTTCCTTTACATTTTGCCACTTGAAAAAAAAATTAAGGCTAAAAAATTTTTTCTCGGGCTTTTATTTTGAAGGGGGGACATCCCAGAGGAGAATGAGACCAATTGCAGCCTCCTAAACCCATTAATATCGAAGGAATGAGCTTTTTCATGGCACTGAGATGAAAATTCACAAAAACCGTTAATTAGTTTTTCGAGATAAGTATGTGCGTTCCTAAATCTGTTTTCCTCAAATGGATTTTCCTTTCTTCCACATTTTTTATGCTTGCCACCTATTAAGAGTAAGATCGAAAATAGGTACTCAAAGGGGGAGCAAATCATAATTGGGAAACTCTTGTTTTGTTAAGTGATTTTAATTCAGTTTTACAAACTAAACACAATAAACTGCAGAAAAGTTGACGGTGTAAATCTGTTTCATGTAGGCTCAGATGAATCAAAAGTTGGTAAAATGTTTGGTTATTCCTCTACCTCAGAGTTTTCATCGCCGGCATCTATGTAGAGAAAACTTTGCCGCCTGAGGTAAATCTCTTTTTAAGGTCCAACAATAGTCCGCCATCATGTGAACTTCCCAATACCCTTTGTACCGTTCTTCCATGGTTTTATATCTTGGTGGAACCTCTGAGGTGGAGGAATAACCAAACATTTTACCAACTTTTGATTCATCTGAGCCTTCATGAAACAGATTTACACCGTCAACTTTTCTGCAGTTTATTGTGTTTCGTTTGTAAAACTGAATTAAAATCACTTAACAAAACAAGAGTTTCCCAATTATGATTTACTCCCCCTTTGAGTACCTATTTTCGATCTTACTCTTAATAGGTGACAAGCATAAAAAATGTAGAAGAAAGGAAAATCCATTTGAGGAAAACAGATTTAGGAACGCACATACTTATCTCGAAAAACTAATTAACGGTTTTTGTGAATTTTCAACTCAGTGCCATGAAAAAGCTCATTCCTTCGATATTAATGGGTTTAGGAGGCTGCGATTGGTCTCATTCTCCTCTGGGGTGTCCCCCCTACAAAGTAAAGGCCCGAGAAAAATTTTTTTAGCCTTAATTTTTTTTTCAAGTGGCAAAATGTAAAGGAAAACCCGAAGAAAAAACGTTGAGAATTGGTTTTTTTTTAAACGTTTTGTGGAAAATAGGGGGTTTAACACAGTTTTACTTAAAAACTAAGTACATATTTGGATTCTACATGAAATTTCCTATAAGTCTGAGTACTTTTTGAGGAGATTAGAGCAAGATGAGTTTTCACTAAAAAATGAAGAAAAGTGAGAACTAGAAAAATCTTAAAACTAGCTATATCTTGAAAATCCGACGTAAACAAAAAAAACTGACGTCAGATTCGGATTCAGCGCACCAAATACCATAAGAAAAGTGGTGAAAGAACGAGGCAGCCAGACCACCCCTAAATTTTGTAATCTAGTGTTATCCACGGATTAGTTTTTACGTTTAAATATACCTGTGGAATCCTTATTTTGAAATTGGCACTTCTTTCAGACTATTTTAGCAGTTACTCGAGGGACACCAACTCATCAGTGAAGGATGTCTTAATAATTTTATATCCTTCTGTATCTTTGTTGGAATATCAGCCTAATAAAACTTACTGTTCTAAGATGAAATAAGGAAGTTTATTTATTCCTCTGGACGACTCTGAGTAGAAATATATTCAAAGACGAACACTTCAAAGTTCCATAATACGAATATGAATCAGTTTGTTCGACGTTACTGTGCAATGATATGAGGTAGGTGGTGAAGTTGGTGGGCTTTCTGCAAACGGTTCTATGGCAACAATAATTCACTATACAGGGTGTAAGCCTAACTGGTCTGCCATACGGTACCAGTCGATTCTACATCTAATTTGCAACAAAAAATGTCTCCTAGCAATTTTCTTTAAAACCCTTCGTTTTTAAGTTATTTCAACTTTAAACTTTTTTCGTGATTTTGACCTTTTTCATTAAATCGATCATAACTCGATTAATTAGCTGTGTAAATTACAATTTGAGGATACCGTTGGAAAGAGCATTAAATTTCCTATCGGATCGATGCCTTAACTTTTTTTTTGAGTCAAGGTTTGAGACATGAAAAAGTCCTCTAAAAAGAGAATTTTACGTAATTTTGGAAACATTGAATTTTTTTAATCGCAAATTGAACTACGAGAACCCGTATTTTTTCAAGATGCAAGAACAGTAAAAAATGCGCTAGAATCTCAGCTTTCCAGCTGGTTTTTTTTAGGACGTCCCACAGTAAGACTTGGGCGTCCTTATGCGATCGATCTGGGGTGAAGGAGGACAACACTCAACAGAAAAAAAAACGTCTGCCAAGTTGGGTGGGCAGTATAGCTTCCTCACTCATTGTAACATGGACGTATAAAATCAGTTGGCGAAAAAATCATGATTCAAAGAGTTATTGAATACCAAAATATTAGCGGTCCACCGTCTAGGACCTAACCCACACAATCCCTGAAAATTTCATCGAAATTGGTTGAATAGTTGCGGAGTTTTGGTTGTAACAATAAATTTAAAGTTCGCGCATGCGCAGCGGCTATTGCTTGAACAATTTGATTGAAACTTATAGGGTGTCTCTTAGAAGTTAGTCCCTATCTAACCTCCAAATTTGAGCAAAATCGGTTCATTAGAAACCGAGGTTCCAGGAAATTCACGTTTGCGCATGCGCACTCGCTCCTATTGGTCCGAAGGTGCTGAAATTTATAGGGGACCGTCTAGGACCTAACCCGCAGAATCCCTGAAAATTTCATCAAAACCGGTTAGTATAGTTTTGCCCGGGACAAGGATTGACCACAGACAGACAGACAGACAGACAGACAGACAGACACGGAACCAAAATTGTTCGGGAAGCTCTAAAACGCAAAAAGCAAGTGGAAATTTTGATTTTGGAGGACATTTTTTTTTTTTCACTTCTTTCACGAATACAAAGCTTCCCTACCTTCGGTAGTGAGGAAGCAAAATAACCACACAGTAATCCGTTTTAGACCATTCTGAATCCAAATCCGCGAAAAAAACCATAGGTGTATGTCTGTGTGTGTGTAACAAAATCTTGTGTACTCTGCACAGGCCTTAGTTCTCAACCGATTTTCCTGGTTCTTTTTATGTTCGTCGCGGAAAACTATCTAGTTGTGCACTACGTCGCCGGAATTTCGAATTTTGCCTTTTAAGGGGGGGGGAAGGGGGGGGTTAATGCTCGAAAAACGTGCGTTTTTGGGCATAATCTTGTGTACTCTGCCCAGGCCTTAGTTCTCAAACGATTTTCGTGATTCTTTTTTCGTTTGACGCGAAATACTATCTAGTTGTGCACTACGGCGCCGGAATTTTGGATTTTGCTTTTTAAGAGGGGGGAAAGGGGGGGTTAATGCTTAAAAAACGTGCGTTTGCGTGCATAATCTTGTAAACTCTGCCCAGGCCTCAATTTCCAACCGATTTGCGTGTTTCTTTTTTTGTTTGACTCAAATAACTTCCGAGTTGTACATGATTTTACCAGAGTACCAAAATTCGCAAGGGGAGAGGGTGAGTGGGGGGATAATATTCACAAAATATCCGATTTTTCAATATTTTGGTTCCTTTACTGCTTACTAATTGTACCCAAGCTTTGAAATTGAGGAAAAATTCTCATTATACCTCCGAATTTTCATGAATTATTCTCTGTACCACCATGGTGCCATGATGCCTTAAACTGCTTATTTCGTGTTTTTTTTTTTTTTTTTTTTTTTTTTGTGTTTCACCTTGAATACGGATGTGAACTTCGACGGACTGCCTACCAAAAAAACTAACAGATGAAAGTTCAATGTTACGACGTATTTCCGCTTTGGTGCCAGACTGGCACCATTGTTGGCGTTGGGGAGGTGGTGGTGGTGGGGGGGGGTTGTGAACTCGAATTCGCATGTTGGGTATCGTAGATCATGAATTTTAAAATGCTCTTCAGATTCGAGGCTCCCATGCCGCTAGAAATGTTAAGGTGGATAATGGTGGGTGGGGGTCAGTATTTCTTCCCTAAAGTAATAAGTAAATTACATCGAGTGAAACAGTTTTATCACTTAACAACTGGTTAAACTGATCTAATGCTTATCCAATGGGACGTCCCCTGGAATGCATGCATTACTAAACAATATGTTTTGGAAAGCTGAGATTTTGGCGCAGTTTTTATTGTCATTGCATCTTGAAAAAATATGGTTTCTCGTAGTTCAATTCGCGATTGAAAAAATGCGAGGTTTCCAAAATGATGTAAAATTCTCTTTTTAGAGGACGTTTTCATGTCTCAAACCTTGACTCAAAAAAAAGTTAAGGCATCGATCCGATAGGAAATTTAATGCTCTTTCCAACGGTATCCTCAAAAGAGGAATTTCACCGATTTCTGTTTGCATTTTTCCTGAATAGTTAAAGGTGTGGGATAGATGAAAATCGGGCTGATTTCAGAAAATAAGTCTCCTGTTATTTTTGGGAGACAATAAAAATTTTTAGTTTCAAAACTAACCGGGAAGACAGACGTCTAGCGGGAACGCTCGCTGATTGGGCTGTTCAGATCGCCGTCTCCTCCCAGTGTTGCCCATTGGGACAACGAAATCGTGTTTTCTAAGAGAAAAGTTATCAAACAAAAACAGAGGAAACCTAATTTTCCCCATCTCGCTTTTTCTATTTTTTTCTTCAGTTTTTCGATTTCGAACTTTACTGTTTCATGAAATTTTGCATCTGGGGACCATAGATTTCTCAATCTCAGCGCTTCAAGCGGCCATAAATGAACTATTCCAGCATGACGTCATTTTCCCGGTTTTTTTAAACATTCGTACTTTCTACACTGTTTTGTTTATTCATAAATTAGGAAGTTCGGGCAGAAAGTTTGCCTTAGGAGGTTTTTAGAGGTGCTGAATCCGATTTTGGGGTCAAAAATAGGAAATTCCGACATGGTGAAATTCCTCATTGTAATTTACACAGCTAATTAACGGATTTATGACCAATTGTATGACAAAAGGTGAAAATCACGAAAAAACAGTTAAAGTTGGAATAACTCGAAAACCAATGGTTTAAAAAAAAATTGCCACGAGACATTTTTTATTGCAAATTATTTATAGAATCGACTGGTACCGTATGGCAGACCAGTTAGGCTTACACCCTGTATAGGATTTGACTTGAAATTCCAGAACTAAAATTGAGGCACATTCCCATCTTGTCGAATTAATTCTGGGTGTCTGCGAAGAATAGCCGACTGTAAAGCTTCAGGATTAAGCCGCAAATACAAAACAACAACTCCAGCAATTTGGTTGAAAATAAATATATTTTCCAAGGAATATTGCACAAAGAAATTAAAACCCAAATTTTCCCTTGAATAATAATCATTATGTACCTATTATGAGTGCACGGTGTAACTGGCCAAGCAGAAAAACGAATGAACAGGCAGATACCTACTTATTTTTCAGTAAATATTAGGTAAGTATGTACCATTTATAATTAATATTCTCACGGAGACGATGGTCATCTATTGTCTTTCTTTTCCATATCTTCGATGAAGGCCGTCAATCTCTGCCGGTTTTTCTTGGTGTGACAGGCGCTAGAAACCACAGCCAGCTGCTGCTTGGAGGAGTATTCCGAGTGCTCCTTGATCCAGTTTTCAAGATCATCTTCTATTTGGTAGTACGCTTTAACGTAGGCTTCCACAAACTCGTAGTAAGGGAATGGTCGTAAAGGACATAGTTTTTCTAGTTTTGTAATGTACTGAGCGAAGTCCAGTTGCATTAGGGCTCGACCTGCGGTAGAACATTTTTTGGAGCTGGCGAAACCTTCGACGAACAAGTGCGCTATGAGCATCACCAGGCATTCCCATATCGCGTTCACAGATGGCTCTGGAATCTGGATCGTTGAATCCACCTCCATCAAACCTTTTTGGAAGTTGTGTAGTTCTTGGAAAATAAAGTCGACGTACTTGCTGTGCTCGCTCATGATTTCTTTGATCTCCCAGTCCACCTTGGACATCATTGCCAGGACTTGCCTGCTATCGACGCAGCGCCAAGCAACGCACGCATAGACGGGTTTTCTCATTTCATGAGCTACGGACACAGTTTGACTGTAGAACTGTTGGAGGTAGTGGATTGAAGATCCCTGGCTTTCGAGAAGTTGCTCGAGGTACTTTTTGAGAAATTCGAATTCCTGAGCGAGAAATATGAGAGATTCAACAGCTACTACGCGTTCTCTTAGTCCGTAAAGGGTTTCTGAAGTTTGCAAATCAACCATAGGTGAAACTAGAGCTTCGTCTACAGTAACATCCAAGTCTTGGCTCTCATTCTGCAACAAGCTCTCTTTTATTCGTTTGATCACAGATACAAGTTTCAATGACGACACATTAGGGCATAAGCAGTTAGGAGTGTCACTTGCGAAGAAAGTGTGAATTGTGTACAAGTAATATTCGAAAAGCTGCGTTAAAGCTGATACAACTTCCACAGATATTGATCTGAGAAGTCTCGACATTTGAAGGTATTTTCCACAAAGCCTCAACACAGAAAGCGTGGTGTTGGTGAGGAGTCGACAGCCGTTGGTCGGAGCGGTACCAAATTTCGAGTGTTTGTCGGTGTGGACTCCAACTGAGCTTACTGCGACGTCTTCTTCGCTCTCTTCACTGTAATATCCGGACATGTCCTCGTTAACGCTGGACATTATATGCTCATCTCTCGAATCGGGATGAAAGCTCATGTCGAACGGAGTGGGTCCTTTTGGGTCTGGGAATCTGTTGAAGAAGTTAGCACCTGTAGAGCTTCCATCCACAGAACTGTCGTTATGCCTTCCGCTAATCCCTGCGCATTGCTCGACACAGGACCGAAGACCTCGAAACTCCTGGAGGTGGAGACACGTGAAGTCTTCCCGAACAGGACAAGGCGTCCAAGCTTCGTTCTCGAGAAACACTTTTAAATCATCGAGTTTATCTGCGTGAAACTTGTTGAAATAACAAATACTCTGAGTTCTCACTGAATCCGCCACTTCTTTGGATTCACTATCACAGAGTTCTTCTCCTATCTGTGAAAAACGATGCAAAATACTCAAAACCTCCAGAAAATCGTCAATCTTATAGTTTGAAATATTGGCAGCAAGGACCAGTGAAGAGACTTTAGTCTGAACGTCCTGCCATAACTTGGCCAGTCCACTATTCAGTTTGTTCTTCACGTACTGTTCGTTGTAATTCGCCTCAAAACCCGCATCACTTTTTTTCTCTCTTGGATTTCTCAAATGCCATGTTACAACTTTGTGGTAGCTCAAAATAATTTGCCACAAAGCTTTGCATAGAGTTAGCAAGCACGGAATAAAGTGCTCTTCCGGTATGTCTTTGCATAACTGAGGATACAGTTTCTTGTCTTCTGACGACGAGACTTCAATGACTGAATAACTTTGGACGACGAAGCACGATTTCTTTTGCACGGCGGAAATGAAGTGCATATGCAGCTGGTCTATGGCCACTTCCGTTTTCCCCAGAAGGGCGTAAGCTGATTGGAGCTCTTTGTACACAGATTGATCAAACCCTTGGCACATGGTGGACAACGCTCCGTCCAAATGCTCTTCGGCCATAACCAGCGTGTCTTGTAGTTTCGAGCTCAACGCGTCAATGCAAGTGAAATGCCTGTACCTAGCCGCAACTCTTTGGCACTCCAAAAGCAGATCGATGGCACCAGAGTAATCACCGTTTTTGAACAGATCTGGCATCCTGGATTCAGTTTCATGCATCGTCTTGATCGTCTTCAGATACCTCAACAACTGCTGAACCAACGTTCTCTTCCGATAATTTGCTAATATTCCAAGACTTGCGGTGGTAAAATGCCGCGTGGCAGTTTCCAACTTGGCCCTACTCTCTTTCACACTAAGCAAAGCATCTTCAACACACTTTTCAACATCCACTACGTTGTTGAATTCCTCCTGACAACTTGTCTGTTTCTCCAAAATCATTTGCAGGACGTTGTTCGAAACAACGAGCTGCTGTTGTCTCAACTGTTGCAAATACTCTTCAATCTTATCGGTATTGGACATATTTTCGATCTTACCAAGTTCGTACCTCCCTGCATCGAAGTCCTGGTCAATAGTGAAGTATTTCTGATCGATGCTCTCCAGTATTTCCTGATCCGAAGGCCTTTCGGGTTGTTGTGAATTCGATGTTGACACGTCCAACGCCTTTTCCTGGTGAAGCGATTCATAGTCGGGCAAATGACCCACTACTGGAATTTTGGCGTTTCCTTGAATCAAATCCAAAAATTTGGACTTCAATTCGTCGACTTTTTCCATGTCACCGATTTCTAGTACGCCTACGTAAATCAAAGGTTAGGTGATTCGAATTGTTAACCGATCTTGTAATCGCCAGCTATCCTCATTTGGAAACACACACATTTAAAAGAAAAATCGGAACTAAATTTCGTGAAACACTCGAATAAACGAAGTTAATTAATTTCAACTCATTTTACAAACAAATATATTTGACTAATATTGTGACAGGTCGCCATACTATCATTTTTATCAGAGAATCAGAGTTGTGATACCGAGAACTGAGAGGTCCATGGAGTCCGAGTGGATGCATGGAATAAGTATTAGAATACTTGTTCCATGGTGGGTGGAAGATAAATTTTTTTTTAATAATCACTAAAAGGCGGAGCCAAATGTCGTGGTGGAAAGTCTTGAGGGATTTCAACCAATCACAATTATCGCTATCAAAGATGTCGATAGGTAGACTTTTGTAAGCCGGTGTGCTTTTACTTGGCTTGACAAATGGTTTGTCAGTATTGAGTACAAGTCCCAACACTGCCACCAATTTGTAAGCCCGCTTGTCCAGGTAAAGTTGACAAATGAAGTTAGTTACCTGGCCCAAGCAGCAACTGAGTAGATTCCTGAAGGGGATCTACCCTGTGTTTGACTGTGAAATGGGAGGAGTCGAAAAAGACCGAAACAACTTAAATCTACGTTAATTTTAGGATAACCCTCCAGTGGTAGACCTAATCTCATCTCGCAAAAGGTAGACCCAGGAGCGCAGCGCTCTTTCGATATTTCCTCCCGAAAAAATCAATATTTATCATATTTTTTTAATGTTTTTGGTCAGAGTTTGATACTCAACTCATCTACTGGTGTATCTAAAAGTGTTCAATGAAAAACATATTGGTAAAAAAAAGTTTTTTTAAAAATTGAACTCAGGAATACGTATTGGTAAAAATAGGTTCCTTTTGCTCAACTCTGAAATACAAATAACTGAGCAATTAAAATGTGACTAATCAAAGCCGTTTCAGTCAGATGCACGTTCTGCCTTTTCGACAGAATCTTCCTGCAGCCACTTCTTGGGGTCAGAAGAGCGCTCAGACTCAAGAGCGATCTGACACATTCACGTTTTAGTGCAAGAAACCAATCCATAATAACCCTGAGGGGGTTTGGGGACTGAGAGGAGGGTACGGTCCTGCGTAGAGGTGGTTTCTAGGAGGGAACTGTGAATCATAGCTCTCAGGATAGCCACTGTGAACCACAGTATTCGAAAAATGGGCTGAAGGAGCGCCGCGCTCCGGGGTCTACCACTGAAGGGATAATATAGGGTAATTACCTGTGAAGTATGGTAGCTCTTCGAAGGTGTTGACTCCTGGGTTGATGAAAATAATAATAAATGATGCTTTGAAACCTGAAGGGTGTTTTATTTTACCTCGGACCTCCAAGCGTGTCCCGTGCCAGAAGGGCGTGTCCTGCGTGTCCTCTGTGTCACTTGTGTCTTCGTGTTCGAGACACGAGTAACCCAGTTGACCACGAGGTTGTGTTCTTCTCAGAAATTGTGTCCTAAGGACACGACCTGATGGGTCTGAAACGCAATAAAGAGATTATGAAATTTGACTTAGTTATTTTACCCCTAGTTGCTGATACTGTTCTGATGCAGGGTGAACTCAAAGACAACCACAGAAATGGAGTAAAATACCAGATAAGAAATTTATTATACAAGTATGGAATGTTTTGGTTGAACTCAACAAAGATATACAAGCCTGAAGGGCGCAGTTTCTGACGTTACAAGTAATTAGAACAATGGACAATTTCACAATGAAGATAAAAATGGTTTAAATGATTAACTTTCTTACAAGCAATACCTTCAGTGTCCTTTCTCTTTACAATTTTCAATGCCGTGTCTTTACCGTGTCTCCGTGTCTTATCAATATTACAATTTGAATCTTTCTCGTTTTCCGTTTTACAAAGCTTTACTGTACCAAATTTTCCAATCGAATCAACTCTAATTTCTACACTGTTTTTCGTCACCTGCCTAATTATTTTGGCCAAAATAGATTAGGTTATATTTGTCTGTGCACTCACGTGTTGGGCCCGAAGGTATCCTTGACGGTCTTGATGCGGATGATTTTGTGGGGATGATGTCTCGAATAGTCCAGGGGAATTTTCTACCACTGACTTTAGAGAACAAGGGATGGGGGTGACTTTCAGCCGGAACTTAGTCGTCGCGCTTTTGGGGGAAGAACGTTCAGCCGGGACCTACTTGTTCGAGCTCTCAGGACGGTGTGATGGCCGACGTGGGCCGCCCGGTCTAGAATGTTTCCCCCTCCTCTCAGTCACGTGATCCACGGCCTCCTGTAGTCCTCAGGCTGCCATCCGGCTTTGGTCGAAGCCCCTTGCTGCTGCTGTGGACACAAGCAGCTGGTATCTTTCTTTGGTTTTGTGGTTGAATCAGGGCTCGGACGCCTCAGATGGTGTTCGGCGTCCTCATCGTAGGGGGGCGGACCACGCCCCCGTAGAGCTGGCCCGGATTACCCCTCCACAGTCCTTCGCCGCAGGTGGCTCTGTGGGGGCGGCATCTTGGGGTTCAGGAAGGGGGGTGTTGTTACTTTACCCCAGCCCCGTCACATTGGTCTCATTCGTGAGCAGGGGCTCACATCCCTCGCCCCCCCGGGAGCCAGGGTCATCAAAGACGACACTGGGTACCGGCAGTGGGTCTGAGGGATGCGCCTTCCTGAAGGCCAGCTCGTAGGCGTGGCGCCTGCAGCCGCGACAGTTGGCAGGGTCCCTCTTCAGCTGATGGTCGGAGTCGCAGGTGGGCAGGTCCTTGCCTTGGCGGTGAAGGGTTTTCAGCCTCTGCCAGAATTCCTTGCATGCCTGGCAGCGGAAGGTGAAGAGACGTGCTGTAGCCTTCCCGCATACCAGACATGCCAGGGTCCGCTTCTTGGGCTTTCGGGTTAGCCGGACCAGGAGACTGGGCCGTGCGGCGGTGGCGCTGATGTCTTTCAGTAGCAGTTGTGGTTCCGGGCAAGCCGCAGGGAACCATTCCGGGGACTCAACGCGATCAGGTGTTGGTGATCCTGAGCGGGCCGGCGGTGTTGCTGACAGAGCTCTGATCGTCCTCTTAGATCTCGTCTGAGGGAAGTTTGGACTTGGCGTGGAAGGTGGCTGTCTCGATGGCGTTATGGGTGAAAATCCCGGTCTTAAGGGGGATGCTTCCATCACCGGAGTAGCCGCCTCAGTGGTCCTCGCCGCGGGTGGCTCCACGGCGCGCTGCTCCGAGATCACGGGGTCCGCGGTCTGCGCCGCGGGTGACTCCGACGGTCCCCGTGCCGTGATGTCGTTCAGCATATCCCAGGCCGCCTCACGATCCTGGCGTAGTAGCTCCCGCTCCTCGATCCAATGGGCTTGGCGCTCAAGGAGGGCGTCGCGCTCCATCGCAACACGTTGATAGGTGGGGATCCACCTTGCCAGCTCCAACAGCCCCTCCATTGCTGCTCTTCCGCTCGCCACTCGTACTGCCATCATCTCTGAGCACGTGGCATATCTTAATAGGCTCGCCACCTCCTCCAACTTTTCTAGTGGATTTCCAGCGGGCAAGGCCGTGTTAACCCGACCCTCTGATGGTGACCGGAGACGTTCCACCTCCGCTTCAGCTGTTATCCGTGTACGCCTACTCAACGGGTCCGGTGTTAAGGGACCATCGCTCCATTCCTCCCGCTGATCTGCCATCCTACAACAAACATAAACACCCTATGTGTCATCCTGACTGGGAACTGCTCGAGAATCATTTACTTCATTTACTTTACTTCTTTGCTTTATTTTTGTGGGCCATGTACAATCGGGCAGGTAACTATAAACTCCAATTCGGCTTGACCAACCAATGTATGTCAAGTCGAATTAATAGTCAAATTTAAAATTTTGTAACCTGAGGGGTTCAATTGAAATTTTGTGACTTGATGAGTCCTACTGAAATTTGTTGACCTGAAGGGTTGGAATTGTTTCTGTCTGATGACACAGGCCAATCCTCAGTGTGTCTGAGGCGTGTCCCGTGTCACCGTGTGTCTCGCGTGTCTCGTGTGTCAGTCTTTTCCCAAGGTTAATCCCCTAGGTGCTGGGCACGACGCGCGCTTTTTCACGGAGCTTTGAGGAAGACGGGTCGTGGGTCTCTTGCGCAGCCGCGACAAGATGCTGTCCGGTGACTCCAATTCCGAGGATTCAATAGTTAGCCGACGGAATGTTTCACTTCTGACCTCCTCCTCTTGACTCTTCTTTGGGATGTTACTCTTATCCGCTTCAATCAACGGAGTATCTTGGTGTTCAGGACTCGTTCCCTCCTGCAGCCGCGTTCCTGTGTCATTGAAACACGGAGGACACGACGTGTCTCGTGTTCCCTTTGGCGTGTTACTCGTACTAATTTTGTGTTGTTGTGTTTCAGGTTCTTCTACGAGCTTCGGCGTCGACGGTGAGATCTTCAACGACTTCGACGACGGACGTGCAATATGACTCAGGAACTTTTCCATTTGCATAATTTGCGTATGAAATTTATGCAGCAAATTCTGAGTGGCTTTCTTCTCTCGATGGTACCTGTTTTTACGAACTTTTGACAATGTGGGTTCGCGCTGGTGAACAGCGGCTAGTCTGGGTGGTTCGATTTGGATTCGGGTTTCCTCGGGTGCGATGGTTACTGAAGTACTTCCTCGGGAAGGACTGCCTGACCTCACCATGTCCTCCTCGTCACTATCGTCCGAAGTTTCGTTTGGCGTATTAAATGATGTGCCACTCGACGACGTACACGGAGTACTGCTTGGGGTCCCATACAATGTTCCGCTTCTAGTGGACCTCGTGTCTTGGTGTGTCTCCATCGGCAAGTCTGATCCTGCATTTTCCTGCGTCCGTGGTGGTTCGTTCATGCTCCTCCGAGGCACGTTCCACCCGTGTCCCTCCGAATCGGATTCGTCGTCCATATTGGGTTCAATGGTAAACGCTTTCGTCCATTCTTCAAGGGTCCAGCACCATTGTGTATTGTTGTCATCGTCCTTTCTTGGGGTGACGTAGTCTCCTCCTGGGTCTCCTACTTGCGGTCGGGGCGGAGCCCACTCTGCGTTGGGGGGCGTGTCCTCCCGCCGCGCTGTGCCTGTGTCTTCGAGTGCTTCGGCGCTCGTCAAAATGGGCGGGGCGCTCAGTTCGTCCGTAGGCGTGTCCCGTCGCTCCATTTGATGTTCCTTTAGGTGTAGTAGGGGGCGTTCTGGAAGGGGCGTGTCTCTCGCCTCGTGGTGTTCCTCTTCTTGTGTCTTTGGCACGACGTTTCTGGGCATGTCCTCGATGCTTCTTACCAACATACATGCTGGGAAGCTGGCTGTTGATAACACAGGGGTGCTAGGGAGGAGGGGACCTGTGCCATATTCATGGTCATCATCATCAGGTTCGCTCAACTCCCTCCCCTGGGCCCTCAACACCATGCCTCCATGGTGATGTCGTTTCCGCGCCTCCGACGAGTTCGCGTGTGTCCTGTCACCTTTTGAAAGTTGGAATCCCATGGTTGGTCCTGTCATGAGAGTTATCGGTATTTTACGCAGGACATCCAGCCCTAGAAGATCTAAGGTAGCACTTCTTCTTGCGAAGACAAGGAACGTGTGGTCAAAAGTATGTCCGTCAATCTGTGCTCGGATATTCTGTTGACCTGCGAAGCACAAAGCCGATCCATCTGCTCCCCATGCTACGGCATTAGTTGGGTGTAATGGTATGCCGGACACTGGTCGAGCCAAAACTGAGAGGGCTGCTCCGGTGTCTACCACCATTTCGCGCTCTTCCATCCCTAATTTAACAGTAATGCGCATCGTTCTTGACAAGGGTGCCTCGACAGCAGGGATGTGTGGTTCTACAGGGGGTTGTTTGTACCGCGCGACCTCCATTACGTGCGTCGGTTCCTGGGTTGGTTGTGACACGGGTAAGAGTTTTTTCTTACGGAAGCAGTCCACCTCGAGATGCTCTCTCTCTCCGCAAAAATTACAGTATATTGTCTTTTGTGGACTCATTGGGCAATCCACTGGGAAATGGGTTCTGTCCGCGCAGAACATGCAAGGGAAACGAGGGGTTGGTTTCTCCTCCCTCCTACGTTCCTCGGGAAGGTAGTTTCGTTGTCCCTCCTCCGCGTGTCTCTCGTATTTCCTTGGTGGTTTGTCCTTTCGGGGACACCGTGCCGCAAAATGCTCAAAACTGCCACAGTTGTAACAGCGATTTCCATTATTAATCGCGGCTAAGTCCCATCTTTCTTCCACTTCCACCGTGTCTCCAAGTGTCTCCTCCAGGTCCTCAGCTCTCTGGAGTGCTTCGTTGATGTTCATTGGTCGGTTGGAGATGAGATGAACGCTGATGTTCTTTCCGACTCTTCGAACGAATGCGTCGAGCGTTTTTCTTTCCACCCATGCGGTCCTCTCGTGTCTTCTGAGACGGTCTCCTTCCTCTCGTACCGCACAACATGCCAGGCCGCACGCTCTGTCGGCGAACTGCCTCAACGTTTCGGACGGATTACGTTTGATTGTCCATAGTTGAGCTGCGGCTTGTTGTGGGTTTTCTCTTTGAAACTATGTCATCATGTCTGCTTTCACAACAGTATAGACATTGTCAGCGTCTAGCGTGTCATCGCGATCGATCAAGTACTGCTTGGCCGTGCCTCGTGTCTTGGTCCTCAACAGCCGATATTTCTGCTGTTCCGTCAGATTTGCTGTGATAAGGTCGAAATTCGCGAAAAATGAAACGACACTTAACGCGCCTACCACATCTGGGTCCCAAGGCTCGATTTCCGCCATAACAGCTCGCGGTAAGTCATTCTGTTCATTTGTGTGAGAGGTGGTCGTGAATCTTTGTAAGAGAAGATTCATTTCTCTCATTGTTTGGGTCATGGTTTCCACGACTTCTAGTCCCACCGTAGGTTTTGCCTGTGGTGCCTCGACATCAGTGTCGCTGACATCCACGTCATCGATCGGAATTGTATGATCGTGTTTTCGTGTCCTTGGTGAAAAGACGTTAGTCGGTGTTTTTTTCATGTCTTTGTGTGTAAACATTGCAATTTAGACAAGAAATATATATGAAACGGGAAAAAATGCCCACGTTTCGTCAAAATGCAATAAAAATGAAATATAGACAAAAAATAGAAATTTCTCGAAGCTTTTCCCAGATTTACAATAGTCGGATGCACATCCTACCTATTAGTTCACCTGATCAGCTTTTGGAAATTTAATTGTTGTTCGGTTGAATTTAATTTCACAGTAAACACGTGGCTAACGAATAATATTTTATTTGTGTGAGTTCGTCGCAAGGCTAACTCGCGATCAATCCCACTTGCTGCCACCAATTTGTAAGCCGGTGTGCTTTTACTTGGCTTGACAAATGGGTTGTCAGTATTGAGTACAAGTCCCAACACTGCCACCAATTTGTAAGCCCGCTTGTCCAGGTAAAGTTGACAAATGAAGTTAGTTACCTGGCCCAAGCAGCAACTGAGTAGATTCCTGAAGGGGATCTACCCTGTGTTTGACTGTGAAATGGGAGGAGTCGAAAAAGACCGAAACAACTTAAATCTACGTTAATTTTAGGATAATATAGGGTAATTACCTGTGAAGTATGGTAGCTCTTCGAAGGTGTTGGCTCCTGGGTTGATGAAAATAATAATAAATGATGCTTTGAAACCTGAAGGGTGTTTTATTTTACCTCGGACCTCCAAGCGTGTCCCGTGCCAGAAGGGCGTGTCCTGCGTGTCCTCTGTGTCACTTGTGTCTTCGTGTTCAAGACACGAGTAACCCAGTTGACCACGAGGTTGTGTTCTTCTCAGAAATTGTGTCCTAAGGACACGACCTGATGGGTCTGAAACGCAATAAAGAGATTATGAAATTTGACTTAGTTATTTTACCCCTAGTTGCTGATACTGTTCTGATGCAGGGTGAACTCAAAGACAACCACAGAAATGGAGTAAAATACCAGATAAGAAATTTATTATACAAGTATGGAATGTTTTGGTTGAACTCAACAAAGATATACAAGCCTGAAGGGCGCAGTTTCTGACGTTACAAGTAATTAGAACAATGGACAATTTCACAATGAAGATAAAAATGGTTTAAGGGTAGTTGGTAATTTTTTCGGACTGATGAAATCCCGTTGAAAAGTAGTCAGTTTCATGCCCCGTTTTCTCAGCTTCTGTTCAACCTATCACCCTAATTTTTTTTAATTTTTGTTAATTATATTATTCTGAAGAGATGGAGCCAAGGGAATTTCCGCATGATCACTAGGAAAAATTGCAGGGAGTTTGAAAAAAAACTTCAAGTTTAGGCTTAGAATCTTCAAAAAGCATTAAAACTTATCTGATGTTGTAAGAAAAAATACGCAAAATCCATGGCACAGTTTGTGTATTAGGTTTCTACGAACATTCTAAAAAAAAAAATTGAGGCTATAAGTTGTACAATAATGGAGATAATGGGGCATTTGTGCTGAAAAACATCGTTGTTCAGGAGACGCCATTTTCTGAAGTTATTATTGTTCCCTCCTGATGTCGCAACATCCCGCAGGCTTCAACTCACTTCATCTTTTTCACATCTATTCTTTTTAGATGTCTGTATCTAGATTATAGTATCCATGACTTAGAAAGAAGAAGAAGAAGAGGAAAACTTATCAGTTTTGTTTACTTCTTGATTCTTTGCGAGGTAATTTTTTCGTTCGCCGTGCGTTGTTTTTTGCAAGGTTTTTCTGTATTTGAAATGACGAAATCAAAGCGACTTTTCAAGAAAAGGAAAACTATCCCTCCCTCGAAGAGACCCCGTACCGCAACACCTGAAGTACCACCAAATATTGAATCTGCTGATGGTACAAGTAGTCCAGTCAAATTAGCCAAAAAAAGGGGGGGGGGGGGGTTTGCATTAATTCCGGACAAAGCGAAACTTTTATGGGTGACTTGTGGGTGCCTATGGAACATGTTTTTAGTATATTCTACTAGATTCTCCCTGTGCTAACTTTTTGGTGCCCGAAAAACCGCGATTTTTCGGCACTTGTTTCAGTTTTTTGCCTATAACTCGTACACGATGCATCCTACGGAAAATTTTACTCTTTCCTTTATTAAACAGGATGAATTTCTGCGTCGAATGACCACCTGAAACGTTATGATCGGTTCAGCCGTTTGGCCGAAATCGATCGTTGAAGTTTGGCGATTTTTCCCAAATTGGTTGAAAAATGGGTTACGCTCAAGTTTCAAGGCCTGTACATCAAAAACGGCGTATCCAACCAAAAAATGTCACATAATCAAAGTTGTAGAGAATCAAATTTTGTGTAAGAAAAGCATCCCCCCTTCCTCCCCCCTCCCACCCGCCCCTACCAAATGATAGAATAACGAAACAACTTCTGAGTAAACGAAATTATGAGTATTGAAAACGGTGTTGCAATAAAAAATGTCATATAATCAAAGTGAAACGTCTGTTGTTCAACTTACTAAGGCACTGAGGTACTTGTAATACTAGAAAAGGCGAAAGAAAAAACATTCTCCTGGTCCTAACTTTTTGGTGCCCAAAAAACCGCGATTTTTCGGCACTTGATTCAGTTTTTCGCCTATAACTCGTACACGATGCATCCTACGGAAAATGTTACTCAATCCTTTATTAAACAGGATGAATTTCTGCGTCGAATGACCACCTGAAACGTTAAGATCGGTTCAGCCGTTTGGCCGAAATCGATCGTTGAATTTTGCCGCTTTTTCCCAAATTGGTTGAAAAATGGGTTACGCTCAAGTTTCAAGGCCTGTACATCAAAAACGGCGTATCCAACCAAAAAATGTCACATAATCAAAGTTGTAGAGAATCAAATTTTGTGTAAGAAAAGCATCCCCTCTTCCTCCCCCCCCCCCTCCCACCCGCCCCTACCAAATGATAGAATAACAGAACAACTTCTGAGTAAACGAAATTATGAGTATTGAAAACGGTGTTGCAATCAAAAAATGTCATATAATCAAAGTGAAACGTCTGTTGTTCGACCTAAGGCACTGAAGTACTTATAATAATAGAAAAGGCAAAAGAAAAAACATCTAGATTCTCCTTCTGCTCACTTTTTGGTGCCCGAAAAACCACGATTTTTCGGCACTTGTTCCAGTTTTTTAGGACGTCCCACAGTAAGACTTGGGCGTCCTTATGCGATCGATCTGGGGTGAAGTTGGACAACACTCAACAGAAAAAAAAATAACCACACAGTAATCCGTTTTAGACCATTCTGAATCCAAATCCGCGAAAAAAACCATAGGTGTATGTCTGTGTGTGTGTGTGTGTGTGTGTATGTGTGTGTGTGTGTGTGTGTGTGTGTGTGTGTGTGTGTAACAAAATCTTGTGTACTCTGCACAGGCCTTAGTTCTCAACCGATTTTCCTGGTTCTTTTTTTGTTCGTCGCGGAAAACTATCTAGTTGTGCACTACGTCGCCGGAATTTCGAATTTTGCCTTTTAAGGAGGGGAAAGGGGGGGTTAATGCTCAAAAAACGTGCGTTTTTGGGCATAATCTTGTGTACTCTGCACAGCCCTTAGTTCTCAACCGATTTTTGTGGTTCTTTTTTTCATTGACGCGGAAAACTATCTAGTTGTGCACTACGGCGCCGGAATTTTGAATTTTGCTTTTTAAGGGGGGAAAAGGGGGGGTTAATGCTTAAAAAACGTGCGTTTGCGGGCGTATCTTGTAAACTCTGCCCAGGCCTCAATTTCCAACCGATTTGTGTGTTTCTTTTTTTGTTTGACTCAAATAACTTCCGAGTTGTACATAATTTCACCCGAGTACCAAAATTTGCAAGGGGAGGGGGCGAGTGGGGGGGATAATATTCACGAAATATCCGATTTTTCAATATTTCGGTTCCTTTACTGCTTACTAATTGTATCCAAGCTTTGAAATTGAGGAAAAATTCTCATTATACCTCCGGATTTTCATGAATTATTCTCTGTACGACCATGGAACTAATAGTGGTGCCACCATGGTGCCAGGACACCATAAACCGCATATTTCGTGTTTTTTTTTTTTTTTTTTGTGTGTTTCACCTTGAATACGGATGTGAACCTCGACGGACCGCCTACTGAAACTAATAGATGGAAGTTCAATGTTACGACGTATTTCCGCTTTGGTGCCAGACTGGCACCATTGGTGGTGGTGGTGGTGGTGGTGGGGGGGGGGGGGGGGTGAACTCGAATTCGCATGTTGGGTATCGTAGATCATGGATTTTAAATTGCTCTTCAGATTCGAGGCTCCCATGCCGCTAGAAATGTTTTGGTAGATAATGGTGAGGGGGGGGGGGTCACTATTTCTTGCCTAAAGTAATAAACCAAATTACATCGAGTGAAACAGTTTTATCGCTTACCAACTGGTTAAACTGATCTAATGCTTATCCAGTGGGACGTCCCCTGGAATGCATGCATTACTAAACAATATGTTTGCCTATAACTCGTACACGATGCATCCTACGGAAAATTTTACTCAATCCTTTATTAAACAGGATGAATTTCTGCGTCGACTGACCACCTTCATTTTTTAGATCGGTTCAGCCGTTTGGCCGAAATCGATCGTTGAAGTTTTGGCGATCAACCAATTTGGGAAACATCGCCAAACTTCAACGATCGATTTCGGCCAAACGGCTGAACCGATCTAAAAAATGAAGGTGGTCAGTCGACGCAGAAATTCATCCTGTTTAATAAAGGATTGAGTAAAATTTTCCGTAGGATGCATCGTGTACGAGTTATAGGCGAAAAACTGGAACAAGTGCCGAAAAATCGTGGTTTTTCGGGCACCAAAAAGTGAGCAAAAGGAGAATCTAGGAGATGTTTTTTCTTTTGCCTTTTCTATTATTATAAGTACTTCAGTGCCTTAGGTCGAACAACAGACGTTTCACTTTGATTATATGACATTTTTTTATTGCAACACCGTTTTCAATACTCATAATTTCGTTTACTCAGAAGTTGTTCTGTTATTCTATCATTTGGTAGGGGCGGGTGGGAGGGGGGGGGGAGGAAGAGGGGATGCTTTTCTTACACAAAATTTGATTCTCTACAACTTTGATTATGTGACATTTTTTGGTTGGATACGCCGTTTTTGATGTACAGGCCTTGAAACCTGAGCGTAACCCATTTTTCAACCAATTTGGGAAAAAGCGGCAAAATTCAACGATCGATTTCGGCCAAACGGCTGAACCGATCTTAACGTTTCAGGTGGTCATTCGACGCAGAAATTCATCCTGTTTAATAAAGGATTGAGTAACATTTTCCGTAGGATGCATCGTGTACGAGTTATAGGCGAAAAACTGAATCAAGTGCCGAAAAATCGCGGTTTTTCGGGCACCAAAAAGTTAGGCCCAGGAGAATGTTTTTTCTTTCGCCTTTTCTAGTATTGGTGTAATGAACCAAAAATCAGACTCCACCCTTCAGGCACTAACCCTAACAGAAATCCTATTCCATGCACTTCACTTCCATACAGTAACACAATGATGTCCGCCGCTAGCAGTCAAGACACGAGGGCGCCACCATCGGCACTTCCCCGTCGCAGCCCAAGATGGCCGAAGGGCATATAAGGGGGTGCCCCCACCACCAGCGCTCATTCCATCTAGTGACGCGTCTCGTGTGTGATCGAACCTAGCTAGTATGAATCATCCCCTCTAATCTACTAAGTGTATTGAACTGAGAAGTCCGGTGAAGTGAACCCAGTGCGAACTTGCATCGAATAGTCAATACTACTTCATCCCGCCAGTTAGTGTTCTCGAAGGATCGTCAAGCCAAGGCCCGAACTCCGAGACACTACCGCCTTTCTCCGTATTGCCGACTCAAAATCGAACCGATTCAAAGTTCGATTCCCGAACCGAAGCAAACCTGCTCCGATTCCAGGCTCCCCCAACCGAGCCTTAAGAAGAACGAGGAACTGGACGCAAGCCGCCACGGAGATCATCAACTGATCCAAGCTAGGCCCAGGGTGAGCCCCTTTTCCAAGTAGTAGTTCTGATTAAGCGCTTAATCTATCACTCAAAATCTGGCACAATTCCCCCTTTTGTAAAACGTCCTGCAACCATAAAGTAAAGTAAAGTAAAGTGAAACAGTAAAAGTATTTGTAAACGGAAAATTGTTATAAGAAGTAAAGTTGTTGTTAAGGAGAAGTAAAGTTGAAACTAAGTCAGTTTCTGTATGTGAAGTTGAAGTCAGAAGTCTAAGCCAAAGTAATTTGTAAAACTTAAAGTATTGTATTTTTATAACGCCGAATAGTCTTATGTCGGAAAAGTTATTTTAACTTGCCATTTGAAGTCAGATCCCATCTGAAGAATTATCATTAAGTGTGTGATATAATTTCATTTATATATCTATTTGAATTAAGCTCCATCAGAGCAATATCAAGTCCGCTTCACGGCAGAACAATTATAATTTCATTTAATAAAAACCCTACGTGTAACTCTTGTGTTCCTTATTTCAGACACTTTCCGAATCTTTCAAGTTCTCTAAATTAGGCTTGGCAACTTGCAATTTTTGTCTTTTGGGTAATATTTTCCCTGAGGTCATTTACCGACCCAGGGTGGTGGCAGCGACCCTTCAGGAGTTTCCACATTTGTAGGTAGAAACATCGACCCCAAGAACCCTCAGTTCGGGCGTCTTATACCTGGGAATTCCGAAGTACCTTCGACAGTATAGGAAACAGGATTAGGATTTTGGAGTTAACAAAGGTTTACCTGGTTAACAAGAGAATCTTCTTTATTGAGTTTAACAGTAAATTTAGAGTCAACAAAAGAATAACATTCTCCACGTACCTGCAGAAGTCTTCAACCTCCAGGTAAGGTCACCAAGTATCTTAATCTTAACCTCCTATCTTCAATTAATATCTTTTAACCAAAAAGTAATAAATTCAATTCAAATCTAAATTGCCCCAAAATAGACAAATTACAATTTGGTGACCGGCGGTGGGATCATTGAAATCGCGTTTTTCAGAACCCAAAAATCTAAGCAGGTGCCAGTCTAGGAATTGAAAGGTGATCGGATTACTGAAATCTGGAACTTTAACTTAGAAATATTAATCATTTTGCATAAATTCACTAATAATATATGTTACACGTTTCATACACACACTTGTAAAAACAAAAGATTCAGCCGGAAGTGAGAGGAGCGCAGAGAGTTCATTTTTTTGGTACGCAATTCGTACTTGTCTTGTGCATTTCAATCCTGTACATTCACGATTGTCGCTCCGAACCTCACCGATTCCGACCGTACCGATACCCGTTCAGACCACCACGTGTTTTGAAAACCAGAGTATCGCACTGTTCGGACCGATCCACAAATCGATCCGCCCTTAGAACCACATCAGTACCTCGTTCGAACCGACCTTCAGTTCGAACCGAGGCAGACCTCGAACCATACCAGTGCATAGACCGACCCGCATACCATTCGAACCGCTTCACAGTTCGAATCATTTCATAATTCGAACCGCTTCACAGTTCGAAACAGTTTTAAATTCGACCCGCTTCACGGCTCGAATAGCTTCACGACTCGAACCGCTTCACAGTTCGAATCGCTTCACAAATCGAACCGCTTCACGGCTCGATTCGTTGCATAAGTTGAACCGATTTTCAGTTCGGACCAACTCAAACCCGGACCTTTTTGAACAAAATTCTTGAATTTGAACACTAGCGACCTGATTATAGGAGTTTCTTGGGTAGGAAATTGGATCAACGTTTGCTTAACCCTCTCGATGACCGAATTCCGTGCTTTGGGAGAGTGAAGTGATCAGTTTTGTGTACTGCCCGGGCCTTCTTTTTCTTGTTTCTTTTAAATTGTGGCAAAAACCAACCGACGACATGGAATCTTGGAAGAAAGCGACGGAAACAACTGCGGATTTGGCAGATGCGATGACGGAAGCCATGAACCGCATGGGAGAGTTCTTCCGAAATGCCCAACCTCCAGTTCAAGGAACCCCGACCCAACAACAGAGGGACCTTCCGCGATCACTATTTCTAGAGATCGAACCTTGGAACCCGGACGAACCTGACGCAATCTCGGCCGCCTCATTCTTCGCCGAAGTGGATCAGGCAACCCATGACCTTGACCAAGAGCAGCGACTCCGATTTTTGCGTACGCGACTTCGTGGAGGCGCTAAGAGGTTCTTGCAGGAAGATTTGGGAGCCCAACCATACGACCACCTACGTAACGCCATACTCAAATGGTACGAGGATGAGGACCCCGAGAAAGCCATGGTGAGGTTGTGGACGACCAAACGACAACCCGAGGAGAGTATTAGACGGTTTGCAGAAAAGCTCATGATCACTGCAAAAACCGCGGTCCGCTACGAAATTACGCTCACAGATGCCCAACGAAAGGAATGGGTAAAGACTAAGACCCTACGAGCCTTCATTCGAGGAATAAACAAGGAGATAAGTCCCTTCTTACAAAGTAGTCTCCCAGACACCCTCGAAGAGGCAGTAAAACGAGCGGAGGACCTAGAAGACGCCATACAAAGGGAAAAGACAAACGATCTCCGGTGGGACATCGCGGGAGTCATGAACAAAGACGCCCTAAAATGCTACACCTGTGGGGAAGCGGGACATTTCTCTGGAAAATGTCCACAAAAAGCAAACCCCCGAGGGCCAACCAACTCGCAGGTCCCCACGCCATCATACGCCGGACAAAATAACCCAACTTGGAGACAAACACCACCAGTACCTCGATTCCCGTGTTTGTACTGCGGAGATTATTCGCACTTTCCAGTAAATTGCATGCACCATATCAAGAGTACGATATTTTGCGATTTCTGCGGAGCGCGGGAGCACCTGGAAAACGAGTGTATAAGAAAGAAGAAAATGATGCCAGTCTCACATCCGCGAGGGACCGTGATGGGACCCGCCGCAACCATAACCTCACAACTAGCTGACGAACCTCCAGAGGAAAAGATACGCGACAATGAAGTAATGGCATTCCAAGCGACCGTTAACTGCGTAACTCGACCTATGATCCAGATGAAAGTCGGATTGGGGAGGTACGAACGAAAAGTGATTTTGGACACCGGCGCGGCCGTTTCAGCACTCTCCCGACCGATACCAGGAGTCCCGGTGAAACCGACTACTACGGAGCTGTGGGGAGCGGACGGACAGAGATTGCCCCTCCTCGGAACACAAGAACTACCGGTGAAAATCGGAAACCAGCGAACATCACACCGATTCTATGTGTTCAAACGACCGGACTCCCACCTCGACCTAATGGGACTGGACCTGTTAAAGAAATTCCCTATTGCGGTTAGAACCGACACTGGACTCGTCACTATGACCGATACCGAAACGGGAGGACGGATGGTCCTAGGAACGGTGGTAACAAGTGAAAAATTGCTGACGCAACTGAAATATTTGAAGGGGGAAGCCAGAAAGAAAGAACTTTCCCAGTTAACCACCTCAACAAATCCACCGATAAAAAGACGACCGTCAACGAGTCCGGAACCCCGAAGGTGCGAACCACAAGGGCCCATAACCAAGAAAAACCGACCGAATCTCGACGAGAAACCTGCGCTAGGAGTCGTAGTTCCTGACCAGTTGCGAAATTTGGAGGAACATATCACGAAGATCTGGCATGAATCGCCTTCCCCCGACGATACTGAGACACACCGCCCCCAGCAGCTGGACCGTCTACCCGGAGATGACTGGGATCGTATCGAGGAATGTTCATCCCGGAACATTTGTTCTTCCGATAACCCGGGGGACGAGGATTGCTGCGGGAAGGTGTCGACCGACGTTGAGATGGAGGAAGCGAGACCGGCGGTCCGTAGGCCCCACCCCACGGATATTTTGCAACCGGCCCGACCTCAGCTGAACCATACCGCCGACGATGACCAAAGATTTGAGAAGAATTGTCTCTCACAAAACGTTTCATGCTTCCAAAAACCATGGGAGGAGCGATGTTGCGCGGACGCGCCGCATGAAGGGGAAGACGAAACAGGAAGACCGACCGTGTACCATCGTGGCCGACTGAAGTCAGTCATCGGTGAGGGGGTTCTGGATAAAGCCAGCCCGCGAGGGGAGCCGCACACGCGCGAGGCCCCCGCAACAGCTATGCCGTCCGGACCACTCTCCCCGAAGGCGGACCGCGACCCAGTACCTTTGGATGAAACAATTCGGTACCACCGTAGTCGAATTAAACCGACTCCAATCGAGAGGATTCCGGCTGAAGCCATCCAGCGAGGGGAGCCGCACAGGCGCGAGGCCCCCGCAACAGCTATGACAATCGGAGAACCCTCTCAGAATCCGAACCGAGACGCTGTACTGCTGAGCGGAACCGTTCCGTATCACCGCAGCCGAATCAAACCAACTTTCAGCGAAGGAAGTCTGAAGGAAGCCCCGGCGACAGCCAAACCACCCGGAGGACCTTCTCGGAGATCGGACCACGACTCGATGCCCGCGGGTGGAGCGACTTTGTATCACCGCAGCCGAATCAAACCGACCTTCGGCGAGAGAAGTCCGGATGAGGTCCCCGCAACGGCCGAACCACCTGGAGAACCATCACGGAGAGCGGACCACGACTCGGTGCCCCCGAGTCACGCGACCTGTTATCACCGTGGTCGAATCAAATCGAGCGACGTCGAGGAGGTTCCAAATACGGCCACTATGTGGGAGAAGCCGCACAGGCGCGAGGTCTCCGCTACGACCGTATCGATAGGAAACCCTTCTCGGAACGTGAACCAGTGGTCCGATTCCGAAAACAAGGACAGTTCCGAACGGTTGAACCAAACCAGTGGGATCCCGGACCTCGACCGCTTGAATCCGGAAAACGTACCAGTGCAGCACAAGACCGGCACCCCAAGCGAACGCTTCGCGGCCGATACCGAAAGCGAACCATCCGCGACTGATACTACCATTCCTGTTACCCCGTATGGTCTACGACCAAGAACGACCACCGACTACAGGAAGCTGCACACCGGAAAAGTCTCGTCCGGAGAAGTCTCGTCTAAGGAAACCACTGTTTGAATTATATGTTCTATAAAATTAAAAAAAAAGAAAAAAAAAAAAAAAATTGCACAAAGGGTAAATACTGTAAATTCAAGAAAATGTCACATGAAAACAATTGTAATAATAATGTATAAAACAAAAACACACTTACCTTGTATCCTTCTTTCATCCCGATGCCTGAATCCGGAAGTCGAGCGAGGGCCACTGCAGACGATCCATCCTATAAATTGCTAAGAAAAGAATAGGCGGGTAGACACCTCAGTGGTTAAATTAGGGTTATCGCGAGCGCGTACGGATCGGTGGAGCGACGGAGCGAGAGAAGGGAGAGACCCAGGGTAGAGAAGTGAGACGGCTGGTTCTTTTGTTTCAGGATGGCGTTTCCAAGACCTAGAGTTGAGCCTGTGCCAGAAATAGACGTAGGGAGTCCCGGGTGAGTAGAACGAACGGTAAGGTGTCTAGCCCATCTGCAGACGTGGCTGATCGAGTTCGAGCAGATGCCGGAACAGCGAAAAGAGATGCTAAAGTGTATCGCGGGCCTATCTCTGAATCTCAGCCAGGCACTTAGTTCAGGCGCAGCCAACATCGCAGCCCCCGGTACCCCAAACCCAGTCGAAGAGTTGAGATGCGAGTTGAGAGGACTAGAGCAACGGGTGATGGCCATCCAGAGCAGCCAATCCTTAAATCAGTCTAACGCCTCTCTCGAAAACGCATGGGAGTCGGCGACTGGAGAAGCATCAGCCTCCACCCCCAAACGACGTGCCCGTTCTCCATCCTCATCCTCATCATCATCCTCGGACGCTGAGGATCCTGAAAAACCCAAAGGAAAAGGCAAGAAACCTGCAGCCAAACGCAACGAAGTAGAAGAGCCGTCGCCATCGTTTTCACCAATCACCCCTGCGCGGTCAGACACCCCAGCCGAAACCCGAGCACCCGAGCCAGCGCCATGTCCAGTGTGCGATCGGGTTCCCAAGGAGTTGATCAAATTCAGATGCTCCGGATGCAAAAGCTTTTGGAATAGGCTGGTGGCCTCCTGCTCCAAGCTTCCGACAGATCATCCGTCATACCCACAACCCTGCAAACGGAGTGAGCACATCGACGCACGACCACCCAAGTGTCCTGGATGCCGTAGGTGGCGATACGAGACAGCCCTACGAAAACTCACCCCAGGGATCAAGCTCGCCATTCCATTAGTGGTCGTTGAGGATGTGTAGCCGATGAGGGCATCGGCCTATGGAGGAAGGGGGGGTGTAATGAACCAAAAATCAGACTCCACCCTTCAGGCACTAACCCTAACAGAAATCCTATTCCATGCACTTCACTTCCATACAGTAACACAATGATGTCCGCCGCTAGCAGTCAAGACACGAGGGCGCCACCATCGGCACTTCCCCGTCGCAGCCCAAGATGGCCGAAGGGCATATAAGGGGGTGCCCCCACCACCAGCGCTCATTCCATCTAGTGACGCGTCTCGTGTGTGATCGAACCTAGCTAGTATGAATCATCCCCTCTAATCTACTAAGTGTATTGAACTGAGAAGTCCGGTGAAGTGAACCCAGTGCGAACTTGCATCGAATAGTCAATACTACTTCATCCCGCCAGTTAGTGTTCTCGAAGGATCGTCAAGCCAAGGCCCGAACTCCGAGACACTACCGCCTTTCTCCGTATTGCCGACTCAAAATCGAACCGATTCAAAGTTCGATTCCCGAACCGAAGCAAACCTGCTCCGATTCCAGGCTCCCCCAACCGAGCCTTAAGAAGAACGAGGAACTGGACGCAAGCCGCCACGGAGATCATCAACTGATCCAAGCTAGGCCCAGGGTGAGCCCCTTTTCCAAGTAGTAGTTCTGATTAAGCGCTTAATCTATCACTCAAAATCTGGCACAATTCCCCCTTTTGTAAAACGTCCTGCA
This sequence comes from Apolygus lucorum, assembly GCA_009739505.2. Lineage (NCBI taxonomy): Eukaryota > Metazoa > Arthropoda > Insecta > Hemiptera > Miridae > Apolygus > Apolygus lucorum. The sequence continues at coordinate 6,812,814 of CM019168.2, read as the reverse complement.
ACCATAAAGTAAAGTAAAGTAAAGTGAAACAGTAAAAGTATTTGTAAACGGAAAATTGTTATAAGAAGTAAAGTTGTTGTTAAGGAGAAGTAAAGTTGAAACTAAGTCAGTTTCTGTATGTGAAGTTGAAGTCAGAAGTCTAAGCCAAAGTAATTTGTAAAACTTAAAGTATTGTATTTTTATAACGCCGAATAGTCTTATGTCGGAAAAGTTATTTTAACTTGCCATTTGAAGTCAGATCCCATCTGAAGAATTATCATTAAGTGTGTGATATAATTTCATTTATATATCTATTTGAATTAAGCTCCATCAGAGCAATATCAAGTCCGCTTCACGGCAGAACAATTATAATTTCATTTAATAAAAACCCTACGTGTAACTCTTGTGTTCCTTATTTCAGACACTTTCCGAATCTTTCAAGTTCTCTAAATTAGGCTTGGCAACTTGCAATTTTTGTCTTTTGGGTAATATTTTCCCTGAGGTCATTTACCGACCCAGGGTGGTGGCAGCGACCCTTCAGGAGTTTCCACATTTGTAGGTAGAAACATCGACCCCAAGAACCCTCAGTTCGGGCGTCTTATACCTGGGAATTCCGAAGTACCTTCGACAGTATAGGAAACAGGATTAGGATTTTGGAGTTAACAAAGGTTTACCTGGTTAACAAGAGAATCTTCTTTATTGAGTTTAACAGTAAATTTAGAGTCAACAAAAGAATAACATTCTCCACGTACCTGCAGAAGTCTTCAACCTCCAGGTAAGGTCACCAAGTATCTTAATCTTAACCTCCTATCTTCAATTAATATCTTTTAACCAAAAAGTAATAAATTCAATTCAAATCTAAATTGCCCCAAAATAGACAAATTACATTACAAGTACCTCAGTGCCTTAGTAAGTTGAACAACAGACGTTTCACTTTGATTATATGACATTTTTTGATTGCAACACCGTTTTCAATACTCATAATTTCGTTTACTCAGAAGTTGTTTCGTTATTCTATCATTTGGTAGGGGCGGTGGGAGGGGGGAGGAAGGGGGGATGCTTTTCTTACACAAAATTTGATTCTCTACAACTTTGATTATGTGACATTTTTTGGTTGGATACGCCGTTTTTGATGTACAGGCCTTGAAACTTGAGCGTAACCCATTTTTCAACCAATTTGGGAAAAATCGCCAAACTTCAACGATCGATTTCGGCCAAACGGCTGAACCGATCTTAACGTTTCAGGTGGTCATTCGACGCAGAAATTCATCCTGTTTAATAAAGGAAGGAGTAAAATTTTCCGTAGGATGCATCGTGTACGAGTTATAGGCAAAAAACTGAAACAAGTGCCGAAAAATCGCGGTTTTTCGGGCACCAAAAAGTTAGCACAAGGAGAATCTAGTAGAATATACTAAAAACATGTTCCATAGGCACCCACAAGTCACCCATAAAAGTTTCGCTTTGTCCGGAATTAATGCAAACCCTAACTGCTAATTTGACTGGACTAAAGAAGTACTCCTGGATCTTTTAGACTCAGTCACAGCGCCCAGGCATCGTCTGCTGAGAAGAAATTTGGTTCACTTCTGGGGAATTACGGTGAGTTAGAAAGCGATAGAATGTATGATATTGTGGACATCCAAGACTTCGGGAACTCTTTAGCAAGCGTGATCTGTTGCAAAGTTTGTGGTGGCCAAGTGGACTTCACAGTTGAAACAAGAGTCGGTGTAGCTGCTCAAATTCAGGTTTCTTGTCGTGAATGTGTCACATCAATGAGGTATCGGAATTCTGAGAGAATTGACACTCAAAATAAGCTAGGTAAATCGTTGAAAATGTATGCCTTGAACTTGAGAACAGTATATGGCATGCGAATTATTGGGAAAGGAAGAACCGCTGCTCGTAAGTTTTTCTCAATAATGAACCTACCTCCACCTCCAGCGAAGTTTGACTCATACGAAAGAGCTCTTGAGAAAGTGGTTGAAGAAACGTCCAAAGCTGATATGAAAAACGCTGTGTTGGATGCTATAGAAGAGAATGATGGTGACACAAATCTTACAGTGGCTTTTGATGGTAGCTGGCAAAAGCGTGGCCATACGTCACTAAATGGTGTAGTCACGGCAACTTGTGGGCTAACTAATAAAGTGATAGATGTGGAAATCATGTCTAAGTTTTGCAGTTGCAAGGGGCGTTTAGTCAACAAACACATCAGCAATTGTTCTGCGAATTACTCTGGGTCCAGTGGTGGGATGGAAGTAGAAGGTGTGGTTCGAATGTTTATGAGATCTCAAGAACAATATCCCGGCGTGAAATACACACGATACTTGGGGGATGGAGATTCAAAAGGTTATCAGGCTGTATGTAATGCCAAACCCTATGGGCCTGATATCAACATAGAAAAAATAGAATGCATCGGCCATGTCCAGAAGCGAATGGGAGCACGGTTACGGAATTTTAAAAAGAAAATGGGTGATACTAAACTGTCTGATGGGAAAAATGTGGGAGGTAGAGGGCGTTTGACAGATGAGGCGATAAATAACTTACAACTGTATTATGGACTCGCTATTCGCCGGCACACAAACAATAACTTGGCAGAAATGAAAAAAGCAGTTTGGGCTTCTTACCTCCACATCTTATCCACAGATAAGAATCCCTGCCACGAGTTTTGTTCCCAAGATTGGTGTAAGTATTTGAAAGCACAAGAAGAAAATAAACCATATCGCCACAGTGAGCACTTTCACCTTCCAGCTGCAGTGATGCAAGCCATAAAACCAATCTATGTGAGCTTGTCTAGCCCAGATCTTCTCAGAAGTTGCCTTCACGGTAAAACTCAAAATTACAATGAAAGCATGAACAATGTCATATGGTCATTTATACCCAAAAGAAGTTTTGTGTCTCTACGGGTACTTCAACTCGGAACCTATGCCGCAGTCCTTTCGTTCAATAAGGGAAATATTGGGATCTGTGATGTTCTCAGAGGTCTAGGTATTGAACCAGGGAAGTTCTGTGGTGAGCAACTCAAGATCCTAGATCATGAAAGAATTACTAGAGCAAATAGAGCTGCACAAGAATGTACGAAGGAAGGGAGGGTAAAGAAGACCAAAGCAGCCAAGAGACTGGAGGAGCAGTTTGAGGACGAGGAAGGCGAGGAACCTGCCTATGGTGCGGGCCTGCACTAGCAGACCTTGCTGTTAGAACATTTTTTTGAACCACTTCCCGTTGATATTTTTTCAAAATTCTTTTTTCTCTGGATTCCGCACATAATGTAGAATATTAAACTTCTTTTTTTGAAAAATCGATTTTTTTTTCGAAAAAATTACCAACTACCCTTAAATGATTAACTTTCTTACAAGCAATACCTTCAGTGTCCTTTCTCTTTACAATTTTCAATGCCGTGTCTTTACCGTGTCTCCGTGTCTTATCAATATTACAATTTGAATCTTTCTCGTTTTCCGTTTTACAAAGCTTTACTGTACCAAATTTTCCAATCGAATCAACTCTAATTTCTACACTGTTTTTCGTCACCTGCCTAATTATTTTGGCCAAAATAGATTAGGTTATATTTGTCTGTGCACTCACGTGTTGGGCCCGAAGGTATCCTCGACGGTCTTGATGCGGATGATTTTGTGGGGATGATGTCTCGAATAGTCCAGGGGAATTTTCTACCACTGACTTTAGAGAACAAGGGATGGGGGTGACTTTCAGCCGGAACTTAGTCGTCGCGCTTTTGGGGGAAGAACGTTCGGCCGGGACCTACTTGTTCGAGCTCTCAGGACGGTGTGATGGCCGACGTGTAGAGATGGGTCGCTCATTAAAGATCCGGCTCTTTGAGCCGGGTCTTTCAGAAGAGCGAGTGAACCACGGGTCAGTAAAAAAGAACCGCGGCTCTTCGGATCTTTTGAGCTCAGTGCTGGTAGTGTTCGGTGAAGATCGGTTCTTCAAAAGAGCGAGTGAACTGCGGATCAGTAAAAATGACAAATGAATCGCGGTTCTTCGATCTTTGGATCTCTTGAGATCCAGTAAAACAAATGAACGGCGGCTCTTCGATCTTCGGTCCTTTTGAGAACGGCGGCTCTTCGTTCTTCGGTTGTTTTGAGATCGGCAGTGTTCGGGAAAATTAGGACCTCCTTTTACGTCAGCTCACTGTTGCCAACCCGTACGATAATTCCGAGGGAAAATACGATATAAGTCGATCAAACAATACAATTTTGCGGAATTGTATCGTACCACCACATGCATTATTGTATTTTCGGTGGTAAACTTTACCGTATTTTTCCAGTGTTTTCTGTGACCCACTTTCTGATTCTTTCCGTTGTTTTTTCTCCCTGTTTGATTTTTACATCATGATTTTTTGTGAGGAGCTTTCTGATACAAGTTCAAAAGGCAAGCAAAAGCACAGCCTTATCTTACCAATAATATCAATATTGAAGCTTACGTACTTATTGGTTATTCTCTTTCACCTTGGTTACCTTAATTTTCTTTGTTGAATAACACGATATAACATCAAATTGTTATATTATAAAAATGTTATACCTACTAAGAAATTTTTTTTTTAAATTGTGGTTTGTCATTAGAGGCATAAAAAAATGCAGATTTCATATAAATAAATATTTTACCAAAAAACTGTATTTTCAAGTCTTACTTATTCATTGCTTTAATCGTGTTCATTTATTAATTTTCGTTGATTTTTGAAGGATTTGTTGAGCATCTCTATTGAACAACAGCGCTTTTTGGGTTATTATTTTCAATAATGACCCATTGGAATCGAGCAACAGAGAAATTATTCCCTCTCGCCCTCAAAATTTCATGGCTTAGGATTCAAGGTAGTGTAGAAACCAATAATCGAATTAACATTTCCGGGCAGAACTAAAATAAACCGTTGTGTAACAATTTGTAGCGTTTTAACACAGAATGTGTTTTTGCGATGACCTACCGAAAAAAAATCGTCACGAAAAAGCGACAGAAAAAACCGTTACGCGCCTTTTATAATGATTTTCACGTGCAACCAAGCCGTTGGCAAGGAAATAGAACTCCCGCAGTGTTCATTGCACAGAAATTGTTCACCATTCGTTGGAAAGCTCTCAATTTATATAGTATTTTTCTTGTTGTTACATATTTATTTATATAACCTTTATAGGGTTTTAGACCAAATTAAATGTCTAACAATTATTTATTTTATTATTGCCAAAGACTCCACATTTATTATTGTTGTTTTTTATTTAACGGATGACTAGCATCGCAAAAACACATTCTGTGTTCCTATGATTTCATACAGAGTATGGAAAAAGAAATAAACCGGGGGGTGCAGGGGGGCGGAGCCCCCCGCCGAGGCGCAAAGCGCCGAGTTTCATCGTATTTTCATCTCTACAATAAATACGAGCTCAAAAGAGCCAAAAAGAGCCACTGATCCGTCGAAAAGATCCGGATCTTTTGAATGAGCGGAGCGCTCAGAGCCGTTCTTCTTGGTGAACTGTTTTGCCCATCTCTACCGACGTGGGCCGCCCGGTCTAGAATGTTTCCCCCTCCTCTCAGTCACGTGATCCACGGCCTCCTGTAGTCCTCAGGCTGCCATCCGGCTTTGGTCGAAGCCCCTTGCTGCTGCTGTGGACACAAGCAGCTGGTATCTTTCTTTGGTTTCGTGGTTGAATCAGGGCTCGGACGCCTCAGATGGTGTTCGGCGTCCTCATCGTAGGGGGGCGGACCACGCCCCCGTAGAGCTGGCCCGGATTACCCCTCCACAGTCCTTCGCCGCAGGTGGCTCTGTGGGGGCGGCATCTTGGGGTTCAGGAAGGGGGGTGTTGTTACTTTACCCCAGCCCCGTCACATTGGTCTCATTCGTGAGCAGGGGCTCACACTTTGGTGCACGTTGAATTATTATCCAGGATACTAGGATATGTCCCTGTGGACCTATGGCCATTAGCCGAGTCAACAGCGTGTATAGTATCCATCGTGGATAACATCACCAGGGCATGGACCATGGAAGAACTCTCCAGGGCATGGACTCTCATGGACCTGGGGATAATAGGTCCATGTGGACTCCAGGGCCACAAGAAGAGTTAAGAAGAAGAAGAATTTGGAGCCGTGTCGTGTTATCAGTTAATGTTTGATAAGAATTTAGTCAATAATTATTGTTTATAACATGTTATAATTCGAAATATTTTCGATAAAATTAAGTTAGATTTAGGTAGGTAGTTATTATTTAGCCACAAGTTTCTTCTTGGAGAGGAATACTATGCTACGACTCGAGGAGATAACCGGTCTTTCTGGAGCTTAGGTACTTCCCATCGAAGTAAGTCAATCAACAAGTTTTTTCGTCGTAGAACTATATGAACCACATAGGGTCTCCACTTACTCTAGGGTCTTTGTAACCTAGGACTTGAAGGATCCTCGCGTTGTTGTAACCGGGGGATTGGAGATCCCAGGGCAGTGTAGACCTCTGAAACTCCACAGCAGAGTGATATTTTCCTTCATTGTGCTGAGTAAGTTCTGCGAAGTAACATGGATGTCTGCAAGAAGGCTAAGGCTAGAAGGTGACTCAGTGATATGTACCTAAATGATCTCCCCAGGTCCCCCCCATGATCGAGGTGTTCCCCAGGCTGAAATGCTAATAGCTTGAAGGGCGTTCTCGCAGATTGTCAACAAGAGATTCAAGGTGTTCGATCTTCTCAAATGTATACTGACTACCTATTGCTTGCTGACTGAGACCTCTCAACAGAGTCAGGCCTTGTCGTCTCGAGCTATGGAGGGGAGCCTTGTATTGGATGAAGGAAAGATGGATCCTCAGCTATATGCAATTTCCGGAGAAAATTATGAGAACCTATGAGTAACTCCATTCACTGCCTGGGGTTGCCATTAGGAAAAGTTTTTAGGCTCTGATGGCTTATACATTCCCTCTTATGAGGTCCCTTAAGTATAAAGAGTTTCTGTGGTTTCGATGTGGTGGCCGAATGCTTCCGCTCTAGATCCCCAGAAGCGGCCGCATCTACAAAGGAAGTACTCAGGACAGCTCTCTTTTTGTTTCGAAAGACATCAGTGATATTCGATCTTCCATAATGTGTAGCATTCTACGGAAGTCATAGCGACAAGAATGTCAATTATTAACATGACAGTGTTATGGCTTTTAGGTATAAGGCCTATTTTGGGTCGAATGGGGTAATAAGCATTCTTGTCTTCCTATACCTGTCAGTTTTTTTTAGACCAGTATAGTTAAGTTTTTGGGATTCTTACTTTTACACATTTCTTTGCAAGCATTTCTAGAGATTGCTGGTGAGGGTCCAATGAATTTTTTCCTTGAACCTCTTTTGGAAAGCCCATGAACCAATAGGCTTGTTAGCCCGACAGCCTGTGTATGGCAAGTGTGGTTTGTTATCAATTTTTATGGACACTAGGAGTATAAGGATTTCCAGTTTAATTTACTTGCTACTTCGGTTAGAATTACACCTCTCCATAGAAGCAGTGTGAGTAAGTCTCTTCTACAGTGTATTGTGGGTACTTTTCCTACTTGCATTATTCTTTTTCCTGTTCAATGGGTTAAAAATATTAATATCATTGACAAAATTATAGTTTTCACGCTAGAAATAATAGTAATGTGTAAACATTTTATTTGATCAAATTGTGGGGGGGAATGAATTCCTTGCTCTTCTTGCAAAAGGCTGAAGAAGAACTAGAAATCTAGACTCTTCTGAAGTAACTAGTAATTCAGAAGAGTTATCGGCTTACGACAGTACCTGATTTATTTAGAATAAAACCCCCTCCCAAGTAGGCATACACAGATTTTCTGGGTTGCAAGTTTGGGATTAAACTACCCTCAGGGATTATATCAACATAAACAAATCGTAGATCGCGTTTGCAATGTTCAATGTAAAAATTGACTATCCACACTGCGTTGGAGAATCCATGAGAATTTAACAGTGCATTTTTTGTTCTTCTATGAGAAAGTGCTTTTCACAACGAGCGATCAAAAACTGAGAGGTAAGGAGGTAGAGTAGAATAATTCCGTCGAGGTAGTGTCCAATGACGAATGCACCTTGGAAGAATACCTTTACGTGCGCAGAATTGTGACAGAAATTTAATCCTGATTATACTGGTGTAGTCTACTAGTTTACTGAACGTCGTTTATCTCTCGCCTCGTTTGGTTTAAACTCGTTTCGAATGTTTGGTGAAAGTGGGCCTTAGTTCCCATTGGAAAGTTCACTACAAAACCTCATTTCTTGTAATTGAGATTGATTTTTTTTTAAATTCCGCCATTGATAAAGCTGATGGTTTCATCTTGTTTTTGCTATAATTCTGCATGTCTACTAAGCAATTTGCTGCGAGTTGTCCTATTCTCACCTGTGAACCTTCAGCCCGATTTCCTTCGATTTTATTATGATGAATGGATTCAAGAATACCTACATATTTTGAGCAACATAAAGAACCAAATATGCTCTGTTGGCGGTAATTTATTTCGTAGAAAAACGCAGGAAAAAAAAAGCCTTAGTAGGTACCTACAAAACATCACAACAACAGCCAGCCTTATGTACTTTTTTGATAGATAATTAAAATGCAACGAAGTAAATGGGGAAAAAACAAATTATGTGTTATCCTCATTTGATATTGACATGAAATCAGCAGAAAGTTGAGTATGTGCACTTGTTCTTCTTTCATTTTAGCTGTCTCGTCAAAGGACATGACAGGCAGGTGTCATTTGTAGTTCTGAATTGATTCTAATTGATTCATATGGACAGCTAGGGAGTTCCGAACTGTTCTCATCCCCTCCCCAGTCAGTTCTGTCTCAGACTAGTTCGATCCCGAACTGGTTCTGGACTGACTTTCCAAACTAACCTCATGAAATTGACAAGGCCAAGTGAGAAATCCATGGAGGAGGGGGCTAAAAAAGGTAGTGGGGGAAAGTTCTGGACTAGTGTAGTGTAGTTCCATTTTGTATTAGTTGTGATATTGTTGTTTTTTAACTCTTCTAGTTACTTTTCACTGGATGGTGCGGAACTTGACGATGGATCAATATCAAATTCTGAATGCTATTGGCGAAGGATCTTTTGGCCGAGTTTTCAAAGCTAGACGGAAAGCGGATCTTACGGTTGTCGCTATCAAACTTATTTCCAAGGTGAGTTTTTTTCATTCAAATGTATAGTAGTACACAGGGGCGTTGGATGACCTCCGAAAGTAGTGGGGTACCAAACCAGAATATTGCTGAATTTAAGTGATCAGGAACTATACTTGTTAAACAAATACTTCGAACAAACTTTAGGTTTTATTTAAAATCGTAGAAAACACCGTGAGAAAGATTTGAACTGAGGAACGAACATTTTGTGATAACGAATCAACTGATAACAGAAAAACATACTGCCAACCACAGAGTAAGGAGACAAGACAAGAATAAACTCTAGATCCACAACACTTTCCCTTATTTGAAGTCTAGGCGAACTCAGAAAGTCCCAAATCTTCACGTAGAACCTGAAGTCTTGGCCTGGAGAGTGGCTTGGTTAAGATGTCCGCCAACTGATGTTCAGTGCTGATATGAGCTACCGTCAGCATTCCCTTCTTTATCCGGTCTCGGATGAATAAGTACTTCCTCTGGATGTGCTTTGTCCGGAAGTGAAATTCTGGATTCTCAGCAAGTTTTCTTGCAGACTCATTATCAATTTTAAGAGTAGGAATAGCTGACAAACCAATTAACTCTTTGAATAACCTCGAGATCCAAATAGTTTCCTTTGAACCAAGGTTTGCTGCAACAATTTCTGATTCACAAGTTGAATCTGCAACCAACTCCTGCCTTCGACTTATCCAAGTGATAGCTGCTCCGGCAAATTTAACAATCACTCCGCTGGTTGAGCGCATGGTGTTTGGACACCCAGCAAAGTCAGCATCACTGTAGCACTCCAGCTGACGACTCTTAGGTTTGCTCTGGTACACCAACTTTAGATTTATGGTACCAGCTAGGTATCGAATCACACGCTTCACTTGCGCAACATTCTCTTCTGTCGGATTCTCCAAATGTCTAGATAAAACACTCACACTGTACGCAATGTCGTACCTGGTTCCACGAGCAACATATAGTAGAGCTCCGACAGCTGAGCGATACGGAAAATTAGAAGCTTTCCCTGGACATTGTGCACTGAGCTTTTCCATTGGTGTATGTACTGGATTACATCCATCCATTTTAAATCGAGATAGAATCTTCTTAATGTAAGCCGATTGACTAACCATTATGTCACCATCCTGCACTTCAATTTCGAGTCCTAAAAAATAGGACACTTCTTCCACAACAATATCAAATTGCGAGCGAAGTTGTTTGATGAATAAGTCCATTTCAGATTGGCTATTGGCTGCAACTAAACCATCGTCGACATAGAGGACCACTATAATTTTTCCAGCTTGAGTATGGCAAACATAGACACAAGGGTCTTCGAGACTCTGAAGAAATCCTAAGCCAATCATAAAATCATCAAACCGCTTATTCCAACACCGTGGAGCCTGTTTGAGACCATACAAACTGCGTTTGAGGCGACAAACTCGATTAGTCCCGTCCTCATACCCCTCGGGCTGCTTCATGAAGATCTGCTCCAAAACATCACCAAACAAGAATGCTGTTGAGACGTCAAATTGACACGTCGCCATCCTTTCCACAGCTGCAATGGACAATAGTGAACGGACCACTTCCAAACGTGCAACTGGGCTGAAGGTGTCAGCATAATCAATGCCTTGTCGTTGGGCGCAACCTTTTACCACCAATCTTGCACGATACCTGTCGATGCTTCCATCAGGATTGTGCTTTAATCGGTAGACCCACTTATTGCTAATGGGCTTCTTTCCCGAAGGAAGGTCTGTTAATTCCCATGCACTATTTTTATGCATTGATTTGATCTCAGTATCCATGGCCAATCTCCACTCTCTACTCTCATCACAGTTTACAGCCTCGTCAAAGGTTGTTGGCTCGTCGTCAGTCAGAAATACTTCAGCATAGTAGGATGTGACATAGTCGTTTAACCAATCAGGAGGTTTTCTCGTCCGAACTGGTGGCTTGATTGGAGTTTTCAAAGGTGAGGAGGACAATTCTGAATTCTCATCAGATTCACTGTCTGAAGCATCTGTGCCAGGATTAGACTCTTTTTCAGAAGGATCCTTATCAGACTTCCCTTGATCCTCATCAACTCTACCACTCTCCTCCGGTTTGACAGGCCAGACTGATTCATCACCACATGATCCCACTTTCTCATGAAATATGACGTCACGCGAAACCACGACATCTTTTCTCTCGGGAATGTAGACTCAATAACGTTCGTCACCGTCATATCCGACTAGGTACCCAACAATTGCCTTTGGATCCATTTTTCTTCTCTTTTGTGCAGGAAGATGGACATAACATTTTGAACCCACTATTCTTAGGTGCTTGATCCGGGGCTTATGACCACGCCAGAGTTCAAATGGTGTTGCATCTGCAATTGAAGACTTTCCCACTCGATTCAAAATGTAACCAGCAGTAGTGACCAGTTCCGCCCAAACTGCTGCAGGGAATTTTGCTTCTGGGTTTGTATACTTGAAGGTGCGAGCCATTTCTACTATTGTTCTATTTTCTCTTTCAACTGCCCCGTTCTGCTCTGGTGTGTAGGGAGCAGTTAGACGCTGGACTACTCCGAACTCCTTCAGAGTCTCACGCACATCACTGTTGTCAAATTCCCCTCCATTGTCACTAAGGAATTCCTTGACATGATGGCCGAGTGCTCGGGCATTGGCCAAAACCTCACGTAGAGCATCCTTCACAGCTGATTTTTCCTTGGCTACAAAACAGTACCGGTATCTGGAATAATGGTCCTTGATGACTATCAAATATCGTCGACCATTGAACGATGGGTCAAACGGACCACACACATCACCAGACAACAGCTCACCAGGGGCAGAAACTTTCACTCTAGTTCCAAACGGCAAACGATGAGCCTTCCCGAAGAGACATGGTTCACACACCTCATTGTCGGCTGGCACTTTTATACCCAAATCAGAGTTGAGTTTGGAACGAACGTAGCGCTTGTCCATGTGTCCCCATCTTTGGTGATAAAGCTGTAGAATTTGGTCGTCAACAGCTACACTAGCACAGGCTTCAGCTGGTTGAACAATGTGAAATGAGGCTCGGTAGAGAGTTCCACCCATGTCCCGAGTGCCGTTGAATATCGTCTGTCCCTTGACACTGAATCGACACTTGGTGTCTGTAGACTCAAATTTGCTGTCAGGGTTCCGATCATGAGCCGCAAGGACTGACACAAGGTTCCGAGATATGTCAGGAACATACCATACATCATTGAGAGTGAACACCTCCGACTTCCCACTGTCATGGTTGGCTACCTCAATCTTACCACTGCCGAGTGCTCTGATCACTTCCTTTCCCGCAGCCTTGACTGTAGCATTTGCGTTCACAGGAAATGGTTTGTAGTCTGTAAACCAGCTCAAATTGGATGTAATGTGCCGAGTTGCGCCATTATCAATCCACCACTGGTCATTTGTGGTAGCCACATTTACATCACTACTAATAGAAACTAGCGCCACACGTGTATCTGTAACATTTGCTTGAGAACCCTTTGGTTCACCCCCACTGGAACCAGCTGAAGCTGTGGCAACACTATTGGCGCGAGCTGGATATGGAGGTTTTCCATCGGCTTTCCATTTTTCACACTGGCGAACCCAATGACCCTTAGTGTTACAATATTTACACGTAGTACGGTTGAGCTTCTTCTTATGTTGATTGACATTAGTATTAGTAGCGCTCAGAACATCCCCAGACTTAGACGCAGGTGCCACATTTCGCTCATGAAGGATCAATGCTGAAGAGATATCCTCCATAGACTTATTTTCATTCGCTTTCAACAGAAGGTAACTCGATTTAAAAGATTCAAAACGCTTAGGTAAAATATGCATGATTTTGGATACAAACAGCAACTCTAGAAAGGCTTCAACTGTCTCAATTTTACGATTTTTCAGACCAGCGGCAAATTCGCGATGTCGATTCTTTACTTGTGATAACATGGATGGGGCATCTTCGTTATCATCCCATTCCATACTAAAAAAATCGAGACATTGCCGAAACAACTGGTCTTCTGCCTTGTTATCAAACTGCTGAACCAAAACGTCCCATGCTTCCTTAGCGGTTAACCTACCTGATATCCGTTGGTGTAGTTCATCACTCACACACTGAGAAATTACGATTTTCGCCTGAGTCGCAGATTTGTTGTACGCAGTGAGTTCTCTTTGCTCATCATTAGTCGGGGGTGTAGAAAGACTAGGTTGCACTCTCGTTCCCTCAACTATTCCAACTGCCTCAAACAACTCAAGAACGTCCAAAACGCGATCTTTCCACGTCGGCCAGTCTTCCGCCCCTTTCAGTGGTTTAATACCCTTCACGTATTCCATTTTATAAAGTTGGACGAACTTGAAACGCGAACGATAAACCAGGCGGGAAATGAAGTCGGAAAACGATCGTTATCGGTAACCTAAGTACACAAGTAACTTCCAATCACAGAGAAAACAACGAACGCGCGGTCAAACGAACTGAAACCCATAACCTGCTGAATTTAAGTGATCAGGAACTATACTTGTTAAACAAATACTTCGAACAAACTTTAGGTTTTATTTAAAATCGTAGAAAACACCGTGAGAAAGATTTGAACTGAGGAACGAACATTTTGTGATAACGAATCAACTGATAACAGAAAAACATACTGCCAACCACAGAGTAAGGAGACAAGAATAAACTCTAGATCCACAACAAATATACACGACCTCGACCCTAGGATCACACATACAATCTTTTGCGTCAAACAGAGTACCCACTCGGGAACAATCACACTTCAACTTCATTCCAGTGATGATGGAAAAAATTTCATTGTTGGAAATAGAAAAGATTTTTTTAAATGTTAATTTGTTACTAAAACATTAAATGTTCAAATTTTAAAAGAAAAGCACATAGTTTCTTAATTATAAAGACGAGATCATAGAAAAAGTGTCTTGCAAAATTCTTCGGATTAATCGAAATGTCTCTTCAATATTTTTATAAAGTCATATTCCCTTTGATGACTTTGATGGTCTTTCACAACACCTATTTGGCATAATTATATGAAAAGTACCTGTCTGCCTGTTGTATTTCCCCATACTGAAATGTAGTACAGAAACGAAAAAATACGATATGTAGGTTGGTAGGTACTTAAGTGCTAATAAACTCCATCACAATCGTATTGCCACAACACACCTAGACGACTTGCAATGCAGGGAGAATGCACTGGAAAGCCGAGAGTGATAAGAGGGCTAGGAACAAATACTTAAGGAATACACAGGAAAGAGCTCAAGTCGTCAATCTAGACATTTCGGAGGCACAATCCCTAGCATTATGAAGAGAGAAAAAACCGTCACTTTACCTATAACAACTTCAACAATATTATAAAAATGTAAAAATACTTACTTACCTACGTGACTCCCCCAAACGCCATCCACAACAATGATGACACAACGAAAATCATATCTGTAGAGTTGTCAGTAAGCAAAAATTGTTTCATGTCAACCGCCTATACTTAACACTCTCACTGCGGGACTAGAACACCCTACTTTGGCCTCCGGCGGGAGATAATTTTGTCTGAAATTCTACATTGGAGCTTAGTTTTTAGCTATTTATACTACTTATATGCATATAATGATAAAATGAATTGTCATATGACATGACCTGCCACTCGGCAAAGACTCGGGGTATGCAAGCCCGCAATGTACCAAATTTTCTCCTCTGGCGGGAGTTGTCATATGACGACATGCCCGGAAACGTGAGAAATCCCACTGAATTTACGATCACTAGGTACCCATACCCATTCATCTGAAAGCTTACATGATTATTCAGGGGGTTGGTAATAAGGAGATGAATTCGTGGAAAAGGTAAAACTATTTGTAAAATCAAAGAAGGCAGGTACCATCAGATCTTTTATTAGTAAAACACTGCGCTTGTGTTGAAGCTCACACAAGAACCACGAGATTTGGTGAGAAGCGCGAGATATTCGAAAAAATAACGAGTAGCGAGAAGAACGCAGACGTGGACATGGAACGCAGTAACATTGTGAAACACAGGTAGGTTACTGAGAATTTGACGTCTGGACTCCTTCCAAGAACTCCGAGGTAAAAACGGCGCATTCTAGGGGAAAGGTATGGAACTTCTAAGTCGAAAAAAAGTCGCACAGCTGTGGTAGGTTGCAGTAGTTTGTACGAAGCAATAAAGAGTGAGCGAGCAGCATGAGGCCTATCATGTCATATGACCACACCCGCCGGAGATGAAACTCTTCATGCTGTCATATGACATGATCCGCACTGACAGTGTTAATAAAAAGAATAAAATAGGGACGGCAGATAACACTGATATATTCGAGTATCGATACTATTTTGGTATCAATACCGATATTTGCATCGATACTTTTATGAAAAACTCATACCTCAAAACTCATACCTCAAAACTCATACATCGATATATTGGTATCGATACTTTTGCCTAAAATATCGAAGGTATCGATACATTGAGTTGCAGAGGAGTCTTAGTCGTGATGGTGAGTTGATCGAGAAATGGTGTTCTACAAATGGTCTGTTGCTGAACAAAGAGAAAACACAAATCCTCAACTTCGCATTGAATCGTCGGCAGGACCAATCAGTCAATTTCCTAGGGTTGACGATTGACAACCGATTATCTTGGCAGCCTCATATCGAGTCGCTTATTCCTAAACTAACATCGTGTACGTTCATGTTGCGTAGATTGTCTAAAGCTGTTTCTAAGAAGATGTTGTTATCTGTTTACCACGCCTGTTTCTCAAGTAGAATGTTATATTGCCTGCTGTTGTGGGGAAATTCTAGTCACTCAGTGGACGTATTTAGACTCCAAAAGCGAGCAGTTCGTATCCTGGCGGGCTTGGGTTGGAGTGAAAGCTGTAAAGGATCATTCTCTCGTCTCGGAATCCTGACTCTGCCAGGCGCATATGCCTTTGCAGTCCTCTGCCTCGTTAAATCGAATCTCCCTCTCCTGATGTCGAGCGCCCATCGTTTTAATACTAGAATTAGAGATGACATTGCTATCCCTTTCACTCGCCTCAGCGTTGCACTGCGAAATAACCCGTATCAAGTTGGTCCAAGACTGTTCAATGCTTTACCTCTCAAGATCCGCAACCTTCCGGAAAAGACATTTATCAGGACGCTTAAAGTCAATCTTGTGCAAGCCGAACTTTATTCTATTGACGAGTTTTGTAACATTGAGTGGTTTAATAAACCTGTATAAATATACTAGATTTTTTTGTATTAAATTAAGACCAACGAATCAATCTAAAGTTTACTCGAATCAAGTTTTCTCTATTTTTGGTTTATTATTTTCAATAATAAGCCTTTGGAATCGAGCAAGAAAAAAAAAATTTTAACCCCCCCTCAAAATTTGATGTTTTACGTTTCAAGGTACGTAGAATCCGAAAATCGAATAAAAAAATTTCCGTCCGTCCGCCGTACGCCGTACGCGGCACTTTTCTTAGTTACCATGGACCGATTTCGATGAAATTTGGTATATGGGCTCCATTTGGGGTCTAGTTGTGCCGCGAAGATTTTGGTTGATGTAGGTCACTTCTAAGGGGTGAAAATTAAGGGTTGAAATTTTCAAGAATGCCCTAGCTCGAAAACTCTCGAAATAAAGGTATCGTTTTTTCACTAATTTTAAATAGTACTGAATTTTAAAAAAATTTTGAGACCACCCGGAGCTCTGTAGGGCAAACCGTTCAGTCCCTACGAATACTTGAAGGTTTTCCTTCGATAAAACAGAATCATGAGTGTGAATCGCAAAAGAGGTATAATCTCCGTTGAAATTTTTTCTGACTAAAATGCGATCGCTGTTCATTTCTTCGATTTGTATACAGTTTTGCCTTCTGCGTAACCAGTAATCAAATTTCCATAATCAAAAGTCAATGGAGAATACTGAAGGCGCCTGAGTGGTCACTGATCAGCTGAGTGAGCTCCAAGGCCATTTCCTCTCCTGTTGAACGCAGGAACCTGAAATTTGAGAGGGCGGGCAATTGAGAATGCTGAAGGCGCCTGAGTGGTCACTGATCAGCTGAGTGAGCTCCAAGGCCATTTCCTCTCCTGTTGAACGCAGGAACCTGAAATTTGAGAGGGCGGGCAATTGAGAATGCTGAAGGCGCCTGAGTGGTCACTGATCAGCTGAGTGAGCTCCAAGGCCATTTCCTCTCCTGTTGAACGCAGGAAGCTGAAATTTTAGAGGGCGGGTCAATGGAGATTGCTGAAGGTGCCTGAGTGGTCACTGATCAGCTGAGTGAGCTCCAAAGCCATTTTCTCTCCTGTTGAACGCAGGAACCTGAAATTTGAGAGGCAGGGTCAATGGAGATTGCTGAAGGCGCCTGAGTGGTAACTGATCAGCTGAGTGAGCTCCGAGGCCATTTCCTCTCCTGTTGAACGCAGGAACCTGAAATTTGAGAGGGCGGGTCAATGGAGAATGCTGAAGGCGCATGAGTGGTCACTGATCAGCTGAGTGAGCTCCAAGGCCATTTTCTCTTCTGTTGAACGCAGGAAGCTGAAATTTGAGAGGGCGGGTCAATGGAGAATACAGATGGTGGTAGGTGCTATTGATGGAGAACCAGTGATCTATACAGAAGGGTGATCTATACAGAAAATAATAAACCTTTGAGCAATGATTTGCAGGTACCTATGTCGTCTTATCTAGCAGAGGAATTTTTTATACAAGTACTCTGTCTAGTTGTTTTTTGTCGTTATGTTATATTTTCAGCTGTGATATTTGTGTAGTTATCTGTGATATTTTGAGTTTTCAATGTCTAACAGTGGTGTGATTGTATTTATTGTATGTATGAGTGTGTGTTTGTGGATGTCCTCCCTCGTTGGTTGGGCTGTCGCCTGGTTGGTCCCGGGGGCGGTCTCCTTGGTGCCTCGTTCTCGGCTACTTGCCAGAGATCGTGGTGCAGGGTTTATCTGGCGGTGGTGGCGTTCAGTATTTGTGCTGTGCGTCGTGGCCGTTGGGTGCCTGGTATGGGGAGCCGCCATGGTGGGTGGGCCCGGGGCCGGTCGGGTGGCGCCCAGCCGGCGGGTGGGGGCCCGCTTGCGTAGCCTCCACCCACTGGACAACTTTCACCAATCATAGGTTGAATTATTATTTTTTTATTTTATTTTTCTCTCATCCTTCCTGTTGTTTAAATCCAGCCTGATTCGTTGGTTCTTTTATTTCTGTCCCATTATATTATTTTGTATTGTGTTTACGACTGATGTTTGCCTTATTGTAGGCTGGTACATCTGTATAAATAAATAAATAAATAAATAAATACATTCTTGACGATATTATCGATATTTTTGCCAAAGTAGACTGGTAAAAAATACCAAATATCAAGTACCTACTCAGAAAAGTAGACTGGTGAAAAAATACCAAATTTTTGGTCTGTTCGGAGAGGCAGTCCTGAACAGTTCGGAGGAGCCCATTCGCCTATATCCCCTCCCCTTTTCAGTTCCGGTTTGGTTCCGAACTGTTCCGGACTGCTTCTCCGAACATACCAATTAAGTACTCAGAAAAAACTCCATTTCGACAGTGAACTTGCAAAACCATCTAAGTCGTTTTCCAGAAATTTTACAGGAAACGAGAAAAACTTGCTTCAAAGTGGACTTAACACGTCATTGTTGGTTCATATTTGTTGCTTTTGACGCATAGAGAAGAGATAGTCGAGTTTTTGCCAGTTTGGCTCCGTTTGATGGATCAAGGGGGTCTCATTCTATCCAAATAGCTAATAACCTTATTTTCGAAAAAAATCGGACTTACATGGTTTTGCAAGTTCACTGTCGATTTGTTGGTTTACGTTTCAAGGTACGTAGAATCCAAAAATCGAATAAAAATTTGACCGTCCGTCCGCCGCACGCGGCACTTTCCCCACTTAGCATTGACCGATTTTGATGAAATTTGGTATGTAGGCTCCATTTGGGGTCTAGTTGTGCCCCGAAGATTTTGGTTAATGTAGGTCACTTGTAAGGGTAGACATTTTCAAAACGCCCTAGGTCGAAAAATCTCGATATTAAGGTATTGATTTTTCTTCAATTTAAAATAGTAGTGAATTTTTAGAATCGTATGAGACAACCCGGAGCTCTGTAGGACCAACCGTTCGCTCCCCATGAGAACTTAAGGGACATGATGAATCAGAAACACGAGTGTGAATCGCAAAAAAGGCCTAATCTCCGTTCAAATTTTATCTGACCAAAATTTTTTTCGTTTCTTCAAGTTGTACCTACTCAGTCTTTACTCAGTCCTTAGCAACCAGTAATCAAATTTCCTAATGAAGGCACCCACAACCTACTATTTTTTCGAATCGAGCGTGAAACCTTTATTTCTTCAAAATAAACTTGATTGTGAAGCGAAAATATGTTTGGTAGGTCTTTGCAGTCGAGTGATCTGTACAAAAAAATAATAAATCTTTGTGTAATAATTTGCAGCGTTTTTTTTTTTTAATCGGCGAACGCTTTCGGGGCAAACTATTCGAATCACGAATGTGCTTACTTTTTATTCTATATCTTAATATTCTTTATTATCCTTATTGTATCCTCCGATAATGCTTTACATCTCTTATATCTAACAATAAACTGTTTATATGGTAGCGTGCGAGTTGCGGACGTGCAAGTTGCGGACGTGCGATTTGCGGACAAACTAAAGTGGTGGGAAGAAGATCGATAATCTGTCGTGCGGGTTGCGGACAGAACACATTTCCTTTCGCACTTTTTCCAGGCTTGGGACTGGCTGCATTGCGAAACAGTACCTACTTGTTGCAGGCGGACAACTTTCGTGTCAACGTTCGTAGATCCCATGTCAACATGTACAGTATACACTTGCTTAAACTGCTTGGGGCAACTGAAGAAGGTCCCATCCAGAAAACACGTTGTCGACGTTTCCAGAGCGTTTTTTGCATCGCTTATCCCAAATATCAAAATCCTGCAGCCATCAGATTGCGAGTCATCTATTTTCAAAAAATCGCTACCGTCAATGAAAGTTCTTACATCGGGAGGAATGTTGATGGAAGTACTGTCGACAGGGTTCTGTTCTGCTCCCAAAGCTTTCCTTCTGATGCTGCACAACGATGACTTCATGCTCTCGTAATTTGGGAGGTGACCGACGAAATCGTATCCCCTGTCTTTCAGTTCGCCGAATTCCTTTAGAAAAATAACGTGCACTGGAACGGATAACTCTTCCCTCGCGCGTTTCCGACACTGTTCTTTTTTCGCGATCACTTCCTGCTCAATGGTGCCGACCTCAGTGCAGATGTGACTTGTTCTTGAGAGTATCGTCAGGTTTGGTGTGGTTTTCAAGCTTCCGGGACATCGACTTTTTTTGTCATTGACACATACCCAGGACGTACATTTTTCAGTTTTGCGGTGACACTGGTATCGGAAACCGTCAAAGACAAGGGCTTGTGTCCCGCGTGATGTTGACGTAACCTCCATTGATAGACGTGACAGACTGAACTGAAGACGAGATTAGAGAGTTTTTGGTGCCAAAATCTCACGGGCCCCGTCAGGAGGAGACTAGCGCGAGCAACAGAGGATGCTACCCAGTTGAAGGAGGAAAGACGTTAACTTTGGACAGGGGGGGAATGGAGGCGCTCGTCACGGTGGGCCTCGAGGAACGGGTGACTGTCAGGGGGCACCCTTTCATCGTCGCCCGCTGATGTCGGGAGGCAAATCCATCGTCACCCGCGAACTCCGTGCTTTGTGAAGAGGTTCCACGGGGCCCGTCAGTGGTTTCCAAAAACTCTCTATTATCTCGCTTACGTAAGGTTTGTTCCAGCGCCTCTCAGTTCATGAACTTTCTTACACCGAACCTGCGCACAACCCGCGCGCACGTTGAGTTCATGAACTGATGCGTTCCAGCGGCGCCGAGTTCGAGAACTCGCAAACATAAACCGCGTTCCAGCGCTTCCAGTTCATGAACTTTTTGCACCTGGGTTCATGAACTTTCTGCACTCATCGAAGGCAGGGTTGTGAACTCGAACTGGAGGGTAACCTGTGCCGTTCACGTGAAACCTACTAAATTTTTCATTTGTTGACCAGTTTTCACGCTAATCACTTGGCTCCATTCTCAAACTTTCTTTTCGTTGTGCTGAGCCCCTCTTTCTCGAAGAGCGAGTTGTCTCTAGGAATGAAGTGTTTTTCGAATGAAGTGTAAATGTTTGATAATTACTTGTGTTCTAACAGATGCCATTTTCGATCTTTCTCTTTGTTTTTTTTTTCACAAATACACGATTATTCCATTATCACTACAGTGAGCTTTGTCTATTTATTTGGAGAGTGTGTCAAGGAAGTTCACATCATCCCTCTCTTCTGCAAACTGTTTACCGTGAAATGGGGTGATTGATTACTCATGTGACATGGGCAAAAGTTGATTTGTTGACTACAATAATGGATTGCTGCGTTTGAACTGAAAGCTTTTTCGATAAAATTGAAGCTTTTCACAAGAAAATAGAATGTTTTACGCAGAGTCCGGTCACCCGTCGATCTCAAGATGACTTCACGATTCTGGTATCATTTCTTCAGTAATTTTTCACGCTGAATTCAATGGCGATACTACTCACTGATAGAAAGTGGGTTTTTGAAGAAATAGTGGAAGCTGATCAATGAAATGAACCTCCGAACTCCAGGTATGAAATTTGCAATGTTTTTTCTACTGAAACAATGTTGTTTGAGTCCCATAAGATTGAATTTTAACGTAACACAAATAAGATGATGTTGTTATTTAGTAGAAAGGTGTTACTTTATGCTCAGTACCTTATCTACGAATAAGGCGTATTTTTGGAACGAAAAATGAAGGATTTCATCGAAATAACCACTATTTTGCTGTCAAGAAGTATCACCATTGGATTCAGCATGAAATTACATGTAATTCCTATGCATAGGAAATTAATGATACCAAAAACTTGTCAATTCATCTTGAGATCGAGGGTGACCATGATAAACCACGTAAACACTCGATTTTTTAGTAAAACACACGTTTCTGGCACTAAAACTTGATTGAGGTACCTACTCTTCCAATATGAATTTTAAAAAGAAAAATTGATAGACCATTGGAAAACTGACAATTTGAGCATGTTTTTTCGAAGAGCGCCCATCGAAATAACCAGGGATTCAGAGTAAAAACTTTGAAGTTTGCTTTTTGACTTGATTTTTTTAAACATATTTTATTGCTAAAATATTTTGGTTTCGCACTTGTTAGCTTGGAAATGTCTCTTTTTAACAATACCCTCAGATTTGAGTTTACTTGGTAAATATCAGGAGTTACAACAGTTTTAATGAAGTAAGTCAGTAAACACGAAAAAAATCTTTAAATTGAGAAAACTTGAAAAAACAAGGGGTTGAAACAAAATAGCTAGGAGACAGTTTGTTTAAAATTTCGAAGAATCGTTCAATCAATCATCAAGAACTCTTCAACTTTTTCGGGTTCTCACACCCAGCGGGTTCATGAACTACAGTTCATGAACTTTTTGCGCTGGAACAAACCTGTAATGTCATCATGCGATCTAGTAAGTGATCTCCGCACTATGTCCGCAAATCGCACGGAACCATCATAACTTGTCATAACTTGTCTCCGGTACTCTGTGGGAACCATCATAAAGTCGAGGCCGTTCCGCAAACAGCACGATTTTGTTGACAACCGCCCCTCTACCCTTCTTTCTCTGTCCGCAACTCGCACGGACCCGTTTATATTGGTGTAACATGGGTTCATTCATTTAATTTTTTTCTCTCGATATCTTCTTCTGCAGTACGGACGATCTCAAAGGGAGCTCACAACATTGAGAAAGGAATGTGAAATCCAGAGGAACTTGGAGCACCCCAATATCATCCGCATGCTCGACGCTTTTGAAACGGAGAACGAGGTGATTTTTCCTCTTCCCTACTTTTGGTGAATTACCTTCATCCTCATCTCATGTTTTACTAAGTCACGACTGTTGTCTACTTTTCAGATAGGAGTTGTTACTGAATTCGCTTTTCAAGATCTGAACGTTCTCCTTGCCAAAAATGGATTCCTGAAAGAAGATCGGGCCACTCAAATTGTGTGCGATTTGGTTTCTGCACTGCACTACCTTCATTCACACCGAGTTCTACACAGGTACATTTTCAATACCAATAACCAATATCAATAAAAAACCTGTGGAATCGAGCAAAAAAAATTCAATCTCCCCTCAAAATTTGTTGTTTTAAGGTACTTACTTTAAAGGCCCCTTTACACTAGCCACATATATTGCTAGAATTGGGAAATATTGCTCTACAAATGTGGCCCGGCAACTCAAGGCATTATTTATTGCCGCAACTATTCCACATTGCGAGCAACATTTCTTGCCGGAGGTTGCTCAACAAATGTTGCTCCATAAATATTGCTCAATTTTTACGTTTACACTGGGAGGGAGATTATGGGGACAAGATGAACCAAAACGAAATTTCTCCATTCAATTTCTCAATTAATTACATTTTATACTCCACATGGGAAAAATTGATTGAAAATATTTATTTAATTAATTTTATTTCGTAGGTACCTACATGTTTACATGTTTTTTCAACTAGTAACTTGCTTGTTACATATACATATATAGGTTTTCCAAGTCAAATTCGGAATTTTCCAAATCAAATTCAGAATTTTCCAAATCAAATTCAGACTTTTCCAAATCAAATTCAGACTTTTCCTATTCAATGTCAGGGTTCATCATTTCAATATCAAAATTCTTGAACTTTTGTACCAACTTCCTATAACTTGTGTATAACTGTTAAATGAACCAGTGACCACCCCTCTACCCATTGTCCAACCCTGGAGTCATGGTATGCTAAAACGCTGATTACGTTGAAAAAAATCCACGTTTTTCAGCATTAAAATAAAATTTTCTGTGATAATTCCCACTTAAAAAAAAAATAAAAAAGTCCATTCATGCAGCATGAGTTAATGAGCGAATTTCCAAAGAAATTTTTCAATTAGATACCGTTTAGTACCTATTCGATGGGCACAGCAAGGGTAAATACGAAGGTCGGCATGTTACTATGTTTTCCGATACTTATTTGGAGGGAGAGGGAAGAGGCTGAGGTAACGGGAGTTTCTTTGAAAAACCAGGTTGGTATGGTAAATCCATTCTCAACTCACTACCATTGTTGCTCAGGATGGCATTGATAGTTCCAGGTTCCAGCAGGTATGATGGATAAGAAGTAGAAGCCAAAGGTGGGTCGAACGACACCATGACCCCCCTCGACTGCATCTCAATCCTATATACGTACATGCGAACCGCATAAATTGAAGGTTCCCCGTCCTCCAGAGAAAAAGGAATTACTCAAAAAGCGATTTTTCTATATACGATATTGTTCAGACTCCATCGCAAACATTTTAAAGTGATCCTTAACTTAATTTGAAAAAATTCTAAATTTGATTTGGAAAATTCTGAAATTAATTTGGAAAATTCTGAATTTGATTTGGACAAGTCTGAATTTGATTTGGAAAATTCTAAATTTGATTTGGAAAATTCCGAATTTGATTTGGAAAATTCCGAATTTGACTTGGAAAACCTATATAATATGTAAAAGTTCAATTATGCATTAAAAACACCCGAAAAAAACGTCTCCAACCTTCTCCAGTTCGAAATGTTGCCGGAAGTTTTCCAAGGGGGTCGGACCACACCGGCAATACGAAAAAGTATTGCCGAAGTGGGTTCAACGCCCGGAAATGTTGCTCCACTCGCGGCAACTATTTCTCGGCAACCCCAGGCAACACTCGGCAATATTGCCGAAACGAAAATAGTTGCCCGGCAATGTGGAGCAAGATATATTGCCGACAGAAATGTTGCTAGTGTAAAGGCCCCTTAAAGTCTTGAATTTTGGTATTTCCGCTCCATTTGGGGTCTAGTTGTGCCCCGAAAATATTAGTTATTGACAGCCCCTAGTAAGGTTCGCTCCCTACGCGAACTCAAGGGTTGGACTATTATTAAAATACTACTACTATTAAAATTATGGTTTATACATTTTATTAAACCTCAAGAGTAGTAAGGAATAATACACCCTTCCATTAATTGCTAAATTACTTTTTTCTGTGAAAAAAATGTAATTGAAAAAATCGTCCCAAGGTACAAGACCTTCCCTACAGGCTGAACTTGATTGCTCACTGGTGGAGGGGTTGATAAAACCTGTCGATTATTCACTGATTATTTGACCGGTAAAAATCCGATGTGTGCAAACACCTACCACCGATAAAATATCGGCCGATTATGGTTTATTTTTTTCAATAATTAACCTTTGGAATCGACCAAGAAATTTTTTCTTAAACTCCCCCTCAAAATTTGTTGGTTTACGATTCAAGGTACGTAAAATCCAAAAATCGAAAACATTTGGCCGTCCGCGGCACTTTCCCCACTTAGCATTGACCGATTTTAATGAAATTTGGTTTAAAGGCTCCATTTGTTGTCTAGTTGTGCCCCGAAGCTTTTGGTTGATGTAGGTCACTTCTAAGGGTTGACATGTTTTGAAAAACCTTTTTCATCGCCGATGGGTGATGTACGCAAAAAAACATGAACTGTTGGCTTATGTGCTGCGTTTTGCTTCCGAGTCTACCAAGGTAGCGGAAGCTTTGTTTTCACTTTTCAAGGACGAAAAAAATAAGTTCTCCAAAATCAAAATTTCCACTCGCGTTTTGCGTTTTAGACCTTTCTGAACAATTTTGGTTTCGTGTCTGTGTGTCTGTCTGTCTGTCTGTCTGTCCGTCTGTCTGTCTGTCTGTCTGTCTGTCTGTCTGTCATGAATTCCTTGTAACGCGCATAACTATACGAAGTTATTGTCCGATTTCGATGAAATTTTCAGGGATTGTGCGGGTTGGTGTGTAGACGGTCCCCTATGAAAATCATCATCCCCGGACTGATAGAAGTGACTGCGCATGCGCAAACGTGAATTCCTTGTAACGGCCATAACTTCTACATTTTCCATCCGATTTCGATGAAATTTTCAGGGATGTTACAGATTAGTATTTAGATGGTCCTCTATGAAAATCATCACCTTCAGACTGATAGTAGCCACTGCGCATGCGCAAACGTGAATTTCCTTTTATCGGCCATAACTACCACTTTTTCTACCCGATTTCGATGAAATTTTCAGGGATGTTACAGATTAGTATTTAGATGGTCCCCTATGAAAATCATCCTCTTCGAACTGATAGTAGCCACTGCGCATGCGCAAACGTGAATTTCCTTTTATCGGCCATAACTACCACTTTTTCTACCCGATTTCGATGAAATTTTCAGGGATGTTACAGATTAGTATTTAGATGGTCCCCTATGAAAATCATCATCCCCGGACTGACAGAAGCGACTGCGCATGCGCAAACGTGAATTCCTTGTAACGGCCATAACTTCTACATTTTCAATCCGATTTCAATGAAATTTTCAGGGATGTTACAAATTAGTATTTAGATGGTCCTCTATGAAAATCATCACCTTCAGACTGATAGTAGCCACTGCGCATGCGCAAACGTGAATCTCCTTGTAACGGCCATAACTTCCACATTTTCCACCCGATTCCGATGAAATTTTCAGGGATTATGTGGATTAGGTTGTGGATAGTCCCCTGTGAAAATCATCATCCCGGGACTGATAGAAGCGACTGCGCATGCGCAAACGTGAATTACTTGTAACAGCCGTAACTTCAACTGTCCCCCAGGGGTCGCGGGTTCGAATCCCAGGCGAGGCTAAGTATTTTTAGCGTGTAGATGGTCCCCTATGAGGGTAGTGAAAGGTACTTAGAGATTGGTGTTTGAGATTAACTACTATGCATCTATATAATCGGGTTATGGATACGAGGAAGCTATGTGCCACACTCACTTGGCAGACGTTTTTTGTTTCCACTAGTAGGTACGTTGGTTGCAAAATGTACAATATCCTATTGATCTCTAAATTGGTTTTTTATTAAATTTAATCTTATTAAGAATGCTTCCAGTGTTGACGAATAATCGGAAAATTATAGGAAGCTGTAGATATCTGATAGTAAATCAATTTTTAGGACGTCCCACAGTAAGACTTGGACGTCCTTATGCGATCGATCTGGGGTGGAGGAGGACAACACTCAACAGGAAAAAAAAACCACAAAGTAATCCGTTTTAGACCATTCTGAATCCAAATCCGCGAAAAAACCATAGGTGTATGTCTGTGACAAAATTTTGTGTCGTCTGCACAGGCCTTAGTTCTCAACCGACGTTCTTGGTTCTTTTTCTGTTCGATGCGGATAACTATCTAGTTGTGCACTACTCGCCGGAATTTCGAATTTTGCCTTTTAAGGGGGGGGGGGGGGTTTGAAGCTTTAGAAAAGTGCGTTTGCGGGTATAATCTTGTAAACTCTGCCCAGGCCTCAATTTCCAACCGATTTGAGTGTTTCTTTTTTTGTTCGAATCGGAAATCTTCCAAATCGCACACTATTCCACCAGAGTATCAAAATTAGCATGGGAGGGGGAGAGTGGGGGGATAATTTTCACAAACTATCCGATTTTTCAATATTTCAATTCCTTTATAGCTTACTAATTGTACCCAAGCTTTTTAATTGAGGAAAAATTCTCATTATACCTCCGAATTTTGCATGAATTATTCTCTGTACCACCATGGAACTAATAGTGGTGCCAAGACACCATAAACCGCAAATTTCGTGAACCACTACGGACTGCCTACTAAAACTAATAGATGAAAGTTCAATATTACGACGTATTTCCGCTTTGGTGCCAGAATGGCACCATTGGTGGTGATGGGGAGAGGGGGGGGGGTGAACTCGAATTCGCATGTTGGGTATCGTAGGTCATGGATTTTAAAATGCTCTTCAGATTCGAAGCTCCCATGCCGCTAGAAATTTTATGGTGGATAATGGTGAGGGGGGGGGGGGTCATTATCCGATGGGACGTCCCCTGGAATGCATGCATTACTAAACAACATGTTTACTTTTATTTCAGAAGTTACTAGAAGTCTCGGATGACGTCACTAACAATACCTCCTCCATAGAATAAGAACTCACGAACACGATTTGTAATAAACATTATTGCATTTTTCAGGGATTTGAAACCGCAGAACGTCCTCTTAGGAGAAAATAATGTCGCTAAACTGTGTGACTTCGGTTTTGCTCGTAATATGAGTATTGGAACTCACGTCCTGACGTCGATCAAAGGAACACCTCTGTACATGGCTCCAGAGCTCATGGAAGAATCGCCCTACGATCACAACGCAGATCTTTGGTAATGGGATATTTCAGTCAATTTTTTAAAAGATTTTGCAAAAGAGCATGGTTTAGGAATAACGGTAATCGGGTCTGCTTGTCGAGAAAATGTTTAGAAGAAAGTAGGGAAGCTAATGAAAGCTGAAGATTTGAATGATGTGACGTAGTAAGTTGTGGTGACGTGTTAACTTGCTGACCTTCGAACGGGTCGTTCAACTAATCCCATGTGTTTGGACTTCCCGCCTGTTTGAGGCGGGAGACCAAAAGGTAGTGCTGCCAACCCTTACGTACTTAGTACCTAGTTCTGCCGCTTGGTGGATGAGTTTGCAATTGAAGACTACAGGGGAAGAACGCACCATGTCCCATTTTGTAAACTTTTCAGGAGATCATTTTTTCCGGCAAAAACCCAATATTAGTTCGAATTTGGTCGATACAATTTTTTTAAAAATGGAATTTGTATCTCAGCGTACTGTAGAATGCGGTGGTACAATCAAAACTACTGCAAAAAGTATTTTAAAACTCCATATTGCTATCCAAAGTTGCAAAGGTCCATCTGTACAGGGGAAGAACGCACCATGAACGTGTATTGCTGGTTTTATTCATAGTATCCTACCATAAGATTTCTCTCTTTATCAGGGCATAACGGTTTCGTGACATTTTAATAATATATATAATGATTTGGTATTTTCAAAAGTTCACTCACGAAGAAGCAGAATATTTTTGCAAAATATTTTAATAGAATAAAATCCAGGATATTCATTTTTGTTCTTGCAAAAAAGGAGTAGGTATTACAAAAAAAATTAAGGACATTAACATTGATTTTGAAAATGTTGTTCGTTTAATGAAATTTGAGGAAACTGATGTTTGTATTTTTAAAAATCAAGGAAAACCCTTTGTTCTGAAAAAATTACCAAAAAACTCAAGACACGTATTTTCATTTTTTGATCTTCAACTTCTTGAAATAGGACTGAGCCACATCTCGCATCCTTCCAGTAGATTTTCTCTTCTTGGTGGTAACAAGATTAATCCCATCTTCCTCGCTTTCCTGTTTCATATTCACTTCCACGAAAACAAAACAGTTTTCGCTAACAAAAACAAAAACATTTTCACCGTTTTCAAGAAAACAAACACTAGTATCTACCTCAAATAAACTTATTGGTATGAAAAAAATAATAATGATCGCCGCTAACAATCGAAAATAATACTGTGAAACCCAGGAGAACCACATGAATGCGTGAATCACAGAGATCCATCAGGTAGGGGAATACGACCTGGGGGAGGGAGCCCGAAAGTTGGCACGTTCTTCCCCGGTTGCGCTCGGCTTGGTGCGTTCTTCCCCTGTGCGGTGTTTCTCGCATTTTTCTCCTGTATTGGATCGTTTTTGCCCATTTTGGTTGTCACCATCGAGTCCGCCGTGAAAAAAATCTATAAGAAACCGTCATAACCTATTTTTCGCAAAAAATCGACTTGGTGCGTTCTTCCCCTGTGGTCTTCAATTACATTCATTAGTTCCGATCATGCAACTGTTAGGTGGTCCCGTTTAGTAATAATGAGCCAGAACTAGAACAAAAGGATTAATAATAAGAAATAGATCATGAAATGAACAATCAGGTCTTTTAATGTGCTGAATAGTTCTATGCAGCCGCTGCCATTCAAATCGTTGGGGTAACCTCCGCTGGCGACGACGCCCGCCATGTTGCCTTGTGCTCCTATACCGATTAGATCATTATAAAACTTTATCGTATTTCATCCTCTGTAGTTCAATATATTTCGTTGTGAAATCTGAAAATAGTGCTAGTTCATTTGTTCACAATCCCGAGGTAATAAACACCATGTGGTCTCATACGCTGTGTGGCCTTGGATACTACAAAATACTACCGACACACACACCCGCGGCATAGTGTGTGTGCGTTCATGGAGGCCCGCCTTTTTTTCAAACGTGTGATCTCTTTATTTGATTATTCTACCACATGTTATTGTATCAATCGGCAAAAAGTTGGAGTATAGATGTTTTCAATGGAAAACATCAACTCTGAAATTTGTCAACTAAATCAAACGATGATTTCATGCAGTAATGCCCAGAACAAGGATTGACCATCAATGCTCTTCGTAGGGAGGCATTCTTGAGAAAAGCGTCATACTCTTTATGCAAAGCTCCATCGCATGAAATTACGAGTGGCGTGAAAGACCCTCTCAGATCTTCGGCTATTCTGTCGTATTTTGCATGCTTCGCTTGGGCAGCATGGCGAGAGATGATTGGCCAGTCCATGGAAGTGTAAGAGACTGCGACAGCGTTTATAACGCGGGTATCAAAAAACGCAGGTCTCTCACACCATGAACCTTCATGTCTGCCACCAGGCCGGGGCTGCCATCAGCACTTTCACGAAGAACTGGTTCTGTGACAACATCGTTCTATGCGAGGCTATTTTGGCGCATTCGTCCCGAACCAGGTCGTGTCCCTGTTTGATCAGGCCGCCCTTCATACAATTGAGGGCGTCGTTCATATCCATGGGTTTAGTTAATTATTATGAGCAAACGAATTTTAACCCCTTTTCCCCCTCCTTGAAATTTGATGGCTTACGCACGTTTTCAGGGTACGTAGAATTCTGAAATTGTATTTTTTTTAAATCAATTTAAAGTCAATTTCAATCAACTCTAAGGGGTGAAAAATAGAGGCTGAGATTTTTAAAATGCTCCAAGCTTGAAAAGTTTTGGTATAAAGATATTATTATTTCATCAGTTTCAATTTTTTGAAAATAATGTTGCCACCCAGAGCTCTGTAGGACCAACCGTTAGGACTTATTATTCACTGCTGAGTTGTTTGAAATACTTAAGTTTTTGTGACGTCACAACAGCAGAAGAAGTGTCCTGTACAATGGACATCACCCCGCACTTCCACCTTACTCCATTGTGCCTAGTTACTACGATAATTTTTTCACGCTCGTAATCTCTTTTAATGTGAAAATGCAGGTCTCTCGGGTGTATAGCGTATGAGATGGTTGTCGGATCGCCGCCCTTCACTACCACTTCGATTCTTCACCTTATTCAGATGATTCGCCATGAAAAAATAAAATGGCCGACCCACGTCACCCTGAACTGCCAAAGTCTCTTGAAAGGTTTACTCCATAAAGACCCATCGAAACGCCTTACTTGGCCTCATCTCCTCCAACACCCGTTCGTCCACGGAAATATACTCATCACCGGTCATGAAGGTAAGTTTCCCCTTAAAGTGATTTCCTCAAATTTTGACTGCTTTCAACTTGGTTCACCTCCACGCTCTCTTGAATTAAAAATATCCACCACCAACGTGATTTTTGTGTGAAATAGTAATACAAATCCCTGTACCTACTCTGTTTTCGTTACTTTCATCATTTTGGAAACACGAGCATTGGCAGGTTTAGTCAAGGTGACTAAACAGCATTCGTTTGAACTGTGATTTTATTATTGGTCGATTTATCATGTGTTTCGTCCACTTCTGTCTCTAAAAGTTAATCAATAAGTAATGATTCATAATACACCTTTAAATCTCGGCAAATGGGGGTCCCCTTCTTTTTTCCCTTATCAAGTTTTTATCCATTTGCACACATTTTTTACAAACACAGAAGGAAAAAGGTACAAATTCTTGAAGAAAATCAGTTTTTATTTTCAATACTAGGTACTACCTCCTCTAGCTCGAATGAGGACTGCCTTTGACCCATGCCTCCAATCAAGTTTTGGATATCCTCCTGGGGAAAGATTGTCTGGTGGTGGATTTCTGGCTCGAATTCTTCTTTTCAGCATGTCCCAAACATGCTCTATCGGATTCATGTCTGGGCTCCTTGGTGGCCAGTCCAGAATGAAAACTTTATAAGGAGAGAAGGAAGGGGACGAACGAAGAAATGGATGGTGGTGCTCTAATTTTGAGAAGGAATGTAGTATCAGAGAACTTCAACAGGTAAAGTTGCAGGCGCCCTTGTGACAGAAATTTCAAATTAAAAAAAAGATCTCATAAGCAGCAATAAGAGAAGGTGAAGACTAATAATGCTTGATAAACAACTAATAGGTAGAATCGCATTGCTTCTTTTGGTCAGTTTGGCGTCTGCGTTCTTCCCTCCCCCAGTTTGTGCTCCTGTGTTCGACCATGTAAGCTAATGATTTCATTTGTGCTTCCAGAGGTAGTACTACTATAGTAAGCAGCACTCATCCCCCTATGAAGTGACTCTTCCTGATCAGATTGGTTAGGCTGGCGGATACGTCAAAACACGGCTGCCCCGATGTACAGATTGCCACTACATTTTAAATTTCCATCTTCCCTAAATTCTCTAAATTTTTTGGATGCTTTTTCGCGCAACACACTATGGTTTTCTTCCATATTAGTAAATCCTCTTTCGAGGCAAATTCTCCATTGCTGTTACTGGCGATCAGGAACTATTCGCAAAGTCTACATTGTAACAAAATCAAATTGTGAGGTCCCAAGAAGTGTTCTACAGGACAGTGTACAAGCTTCTACTTACAGTCATAGTCTACTTTTGTTACTTTCCTTGATACCCAGTTATTTCTTCGAACAAACGAAGAAGCAAGGCATAGTTTGTTGAGTTAATCTCAAATTATTAGGCCCCAAAATTGGGTTTTGTAATTATTTATTAACTTTAGGAGCAAACTGATCAAAATTGATCAATTTGAAATTCAAAATGCGTTTTATTTATTCTCCTCCTGAGATGTAAAGCAACTTACATTGGCCCTCGAGGTTTGCTTTTATAAAAAATTAAGCACTTGTCATTCTCACTAACCTATCGCTTTACTGTTGTTGCCAGGCAATGGACTTACAGCTCAACTTACTGAGTCCCAAGTGCTAACAAAAGAGAGTCAAAAGAAAGATTTAGCGCAGAAGACATCAAAGAAACAGTATGTTTGTGTGTAATTCTCATAGTATTTTTAAATGACCTAAGCACTGCGAGGAACAGATCTTAGTTATTACAGCGACTGAAGTATAACATCTTTCTTTTGAGACGGGGCAAGCCCTTAGTCATATTAGTCGCCATATTTGATCTATTGTGACAGAAATATAACGTAAGGTTAGGGATGACAACGATATATGAAATATATCGATATATTACGTTTGATATAAATGATACAGAGAACCGATATTATTGTTCAATATCAATATATTTACCGATATATCGCGACTTGTTTTCAACAAGCAGGGTGTCTACACTTTGGATGGGCATAACTTCAGGGTTCGATTCTACAAGGTATTTCCAACAAAAAATGTCTCTTAGCGATTTTCGTTTAACCCACTCAAAACTCTTTTTTTTTCACTTTAAAGTTTTTTTTCGCGTTTTCAACCTTACGGCACTGATGTGGTCATAACTCCCTTATTTCTCCTGAAAATTCGAATCTGACTACACCGTTAGAAAGAGCGTTAAATTCCTAAGCTACCTAGTGCATAATCAATATCTTTCAACAATAAAATAGTTTAAAAAAATCAAGTCAAAAAGCCAACTTTAAAATTTTTTTCGAAACTTGACTTTTTTCTACCAAAGTTTTCACTCTAAATCCCTGCCCATTTCGATGGGCGCTCTCCGGAGAAAACATGCTCAAATTGTCAGCTTACCAACGGTCTATTAATTTTTTTTTTAACATTTGAATTGGAAGAGTAAATGAAGTTTGAATGTCAAAAAACGTGTGTTTACCAAGAAAATCCAGTGTTTTAAGCGGTTTATGGTCCCCCTCGATCTCAAGACGGCTTGACGATTTTGGTATCATTTTTTATGTAATTTTTTACACTGAATCCAATGGTGATACTTCCGAATGATTCCGATTGCTAGAAAATGGATTTTTCGAAGAAAACCTTCTTTTTTCGTACATAAAATACGTACTATTCGTAGATATGGTAGTGAGCACAAAGTAACACCTTTCTACTCAACCCAAACTTCAATTAGCTAGAAATTTGGTGTTTTTATTGAGTAGAAAGGTGTTACTTTGTGCTCAGTACCATATCTACGAATAATGCGTATTTTATGTACAAAAAACGAAGGTTTTCTTCGAAAAATCCATTTTTTTAGCAATCGGAATCATTCGGAAGTATCACCATTGGATTCAGCGTAAAAAATTACATAAAAAATGATACCAAAATCGTCAAGCCGTCTTGAGATCGAGGGGGACCATAAACCGCTTAAAACACTGGATTTTCTTGTTAAACACACGTTTTTTGACATTCAAACTTCATTTACTCTTCCAATTTGAATGTTAAAAAGAAAAATTAATAGACCGTTGGAAAGCTGACAATTTGAGCATGTTTTCCCCGAAGAGCGCCCATCAAAATGGGCAGGGATTTAGAGTGAAAACTTTGGTAGAAAAAAGTCATGTTTCGAAAAAAATTTTAAAGTTTGCTTTTTGATATGATTTTTTTGAACTATTTTATTGCTGAAAGATTTTGATTTTGCACTAGGTAGCTTAGGAATTTAACGCTTCTTCTAACGGTGTAGTCAGATTTGAATTTTCAGGAGAAATAAGGGAGTTATGACCACATCAGTGCCGTAAGGTTGAAAACGCGAAAAAAAACTTCAAAGTGAAAAAAAGGAGTTTTGAGTGGGTTAAACGAAAATTGCTAAGAGATATTTTTTGTTAGAAATACCTTGTAGAATCGAACCCTGAAGTTATGCCCATCGAAAGTGTAGACACCCTCAACAAGTAAAAATTAAATATTAAAATTAATAGATAAGAAGGGACGCCTGTACCTGTAAAAACATCAAGTAATTTTATTCCAAATTTCGTAAGTTTCTACGTGATGGGTTGATTTCAGACTGCTGACTTCATCTCAAACATGATGGTTTACACCTACAGTGGCGCTCAAGTCTCAATTATTTGACTTGAGCCAAAAGTAACGGAGGCGCGTCTAGATTAAAACTGCCTAATACTTATACGAGTTGAAGCAATTCATAAATAAATGAAACATTGCTATGGCGAGGGAATTTACGATTCTTTATATTATGTTTTAGGACCCCTGAGGGTAGTTTATCCCCAAATTTGCAACCCCAAAAACCCTTTGCTACTGACGTAGTGCTCTGACAACCATGACATTTTCGCACTTTTTCAACTAGATAATATCTAGTTGAGGCGGAAAGCGAAAAGGAACCTCTTGTCGGCGTTTGTCGAAATGGAGTTATTGCTATTTTCTCAATGTGTATAGATTTATGAAAAATTTAAGACCAAAAGCATCCTTGTAGCTCAAAAAATGACGAAGCTGCAGTATTTCAGTGTTTTATAACAGGAAACATGGATTTTGAGAAAAATGACCATAAACTTCAAAGTGCTACCTTAAATCCTTAGATTCTTAAATCGATATTTTCTTATTTAGGTTACTTTCGATTCGATTCAATCTTTCAGGCCAATACACTTGGGTTCTAGAGGGTCCAAGGATCAATAATCGATAGAATGTGAAAAATCGATACTTTCGACCTTCTTCCAGTTTTTAGCCTTCTCCTCGAAATCAGCTTTGCCGACAAGAGGTCCCTTTTCGCTTTCCGCCTCACTTATTGAAATTATCATGTTATGATAATTTCAATAATTCATACCCAGTAACTTTTTAAAGCAGGTTAAATACTTAGGTACTTCGGCCGATTTTCCTAGTAGATCTTCCGACGTATCGATATATTTCTTCCAAAATGATGTTTTTATTGCTTTACAACGTTTTAACTCACGTATCAACTTCAACAAGTTTTTCCAAGTAAAGGCCCGATCACACAGGACGCGTTATAACGCGACGTTAGGCGTTCGATTAACGTCGCGTTACGGCGTTACAGTTGTATGATGCAATATAGCATCATCCCCGCCACACGCGCGGCGTTAAGATGCCGCGATACTTTCAGTAACGCGACGTCACGCGTTTGGGTTGTAAAAATTTACAAAAGTAACGCGCGCTGAGGGCGTTATCCTCGTTGTTCAAGGAATTTATTTCAAGATGAGTGAGGATACAGAAGCTCTCATTCAAGAAGTTCAAGTAACGTTCATAAAACAATCCTCATGTGATCGCAGCTCCCGACATAGACGGTGGTATTCCCCAAAATCTTGTCTCTTTTTATTGATTGGGTGCACCCAATGCCGTCTATTTTTGCCGTCTAATAAAACTAATAAAAGAAGAGCTTCTTCCTCATCAGAATCACTAGAAGTTATCATAGCTTTATGTGAAAGTCAGAAGATACAGAGAGAGGAGAACACTATGGAGTACACTATCACAATGCTGGGTTCTAGACCGAAATGACGCGCGATATAACGCGATGTGTGTGACGTAGCTATATCGCCAAACGTCGGGGAGAACGCGCGTTCCCTGAGCGCCGCTTTATAACGCGTCCTGTGTGATCGGGCCTTTAGATCTTCCGATATATCGAAATATCGATATATTTTCTCCGATATATTCTTAGGTATCGATATCTCATTGACGATATATTATTTGACCAGTATATCGACATATTTCATTCGATATGCCATCCCTACATACGGTGGCTCGTCACTTTTACATTCCCTCAATTCCTGATTGCAGTTCAAATCGTTATAACGCGCAGCAGTTAGCTGCAGGTTCGGAACCCTTGAAGACCAGTAAAGAGCCGGTAAACTTGATGGATCTCCAGAAACACATGCAGCTGTACAAATACATGAATAAGATGAGCATTTCTCAGAGTAGCGAACTGTACTACGACAGTTCTCACCTGGAGGTGAGTTATTAGGTGTATGTTTGTCCACATTGAAGAATGTTCGAATCTACAACTAATTTCCTACAAAATTCCTCTTAGCAATATCTAAACCGTTTTTTAACAGTTTTTCTTGGGGTTTTTTATCTTCCGTGTTTTTTTGTTGTTGTGTTTTCGACTTTACATTACTTGAATGACTGTTAGGGAGTTATTACAATACGTGTTCAGCCGTTTACTTAGTTACCTCAACTAAGGCCCACTTTCACCAAACATTCAAAACGAGTTTAAACCAAGCGAGGCGAGAGATAAACGACGTTCAGTAAAAATCGTCTTTCACCAGAGCGATTTACGAGTTTAAACACCATCTTGGGGGGTTCGAGTTTAAACGGTCGAAAATCGGCCGAATAAACTAGGAAACCTCGTTTAACTACCAATTCAATATGGCCGCGCATTGATTTTTGATTGTTTTCGAAATGAAATTGCGAATTATTTTTGCATTTCGAATTATTTTTGACTCGTCTGACGATGACGACGACGTCCGAGTCGAATCCTGGATCGGATTCCACATTCCGAGATTATGTACGTTACTGAATTTCCGCCTTTCCAAGCCCCGAGTCGTCCAAGTGCTCGACTAGATTGACACTCGACTCGAGTTCCCGTCATACAAATAAGTTCAACACGTTAATTTAAAATGAATAATGGTTTTTTCAATAACATAATAGTGCTACATTCCTTGGTTTTTTCTATTCGGACCAATTATACAAATTGACCATCATAAAAGACCAGTTCGACCAAAATAAATTTTTATTGAGGTGAAATCGGGGGCCCTCATCTTCGAGTTTACATCCATCGGTAATCATTCAAATTATCGAAGTAAATTCCTACCATTCAGAACAAGGCGGCGGTCACTGTGTTTCACTAGGATACATCAAGGAAGGTACTTGAGTCTGCAGAAATACTGGAGTTATTGCGCTCGTTGCGGCTCAAAGTGATGATGTGTAATAACTCAATAGGTAGGTGATGAAAATATTTAGCAAAATAAAACGATGGGAACCGGAAAACTCGAAACAAACCACAGGAATCAGCAAATAATAAAAACAAGGAATTCGAAAAACTGACACTGATAAAGATAAACAAGGTGGGAATCTACTGATATCAAGCGCGGTAGTGGTTGTTGTTCAACGTTTCTATTTCCCAAATACGTCATAATGTCCAACTTTCATTCGTTTCGCTCAACATATCAAGTTTAGACAAACTCGATTGTCTTAAACGACGTTTAACGATGATTTGGGTTGGTGAAAGACGCTCGCCATCTTGCCGGGTTTATTCCTTCAGATTAACTATTAACACGTTTAGCTAAGCAAGTTTAGAACAACTTTTGGTGAAAGTGGGCCTAATAGGAGCATCTAGAACGCAGGTGCTGCACGCGCTTCCTAGCGACACTACAGCGAATCTCTCAATCATCTAAACAATGCTCTCAGATGACTAGACGTAGGTGTGATACTGGAGCTAGTTCTCCCTGGCCCCACGAGGAGCGCAGGATAATTGGGATGACCGATGTTACCAATAATTGTAGCAAAGATAATGAAAAACAAAGACGAACTAATAATGAAATGAAATGAAATAATGAAAAAGAAATAATAAAATGAAAATGAAAATAATGAAAATTGGAAATTTAACGCTTTTTTTAACGGTGCAATAAGATTTGAATTGGCGTGTGATTTAAGGAAGGCCATTTTAGTTTAGTCAAGTCGATAACACGAAAAAAAATTCGTTGCAGTGTCGCTAGGAAGCGCGCGCAACCCCTGCTAGATGCTACTTGCGTCTCGCCGCCGAAAGACGAGCAGCCGGTGCTGCGGTCTAGCGGCATTTGTGAAAAGTACGCTGTACCTCGTTTTTACCGCTCATTCCAACATTATTATTCATTTAAAAATTTGACGGTTCTACTTTCCTGCCTTATTAAATTTATTGTAAGGAGAAGAAAACTGTTATTGAATTTATGAGTGACGAATCAAGCAGAATGGATTATTATTGTGGAGATTACCGCTTGCGGAACTTTTTTACGAACGTACCTGTTGCTAGGAAAATTTTGCCCGGAACGGTTGCAATTTTTTGATTCGCAGCTTCTTGGGCAAATTTTTACTGTAAAAAAAAACACAAAAAACCCTGAAACAGCCGGATAGGGATAAACATTGGAATTTTTCGTTCTCGTGAAAATTCCAAGTACCTACAGGAATATAGTTTGTCTATTAAAACGCTGCAAATTATTACACAATGGTTTATTATTTTTCTATATTGATCACTCGTCTACAAAGCCCCCCACCATCGAACATGAAGAAAAACATCGATCGCATTTCGGTCAGCTAAAATTTGAAAGGAGATTAGGCCTCTTTTGCGATTCTCACTCGTGTTTCTGATTTATCGTACGTCCAACCCTTAAATTCTCGTAGGGAGCGAACGGTTTGTCCTACAAAGCTCCGCGTGGTTTAAAAAAATTCTAAAAATTCTATAGAATCTTAAATTGAAGGAAAAACAATACCTTTATACCAAACTTTTTTGAGTTAGGGCGTTTTCAAAATTTTAAAATTCATTTTTGAACCCTTAGAAGTGACCTACATCAACCAAAATCTTCGGGGCACAACTAGACCCCAAATGGAGCCTACATACCAAATTTCATCAAAATCGGTCAACGCTAAGTTGGGAAAGTGCCGCGTACGGCGGACGGACGGCCAAATTTTTATTCGATTTTTGGATTCTACGTACCTTGAAACGTAAACCATCAAAATTTGATGTTTACGATAGAAATTTTTTTCTTGGTCGATTCCAAAGGTTCATTATTGAAAATAATAAACCAACATTATTGAAAATAATAGACCAACTTTATTGAAAATAATAAACCAACATTATTGAAAATAATAAACCAAAAAGTTGGGATTAACATCAGAGAGAAAGGAAATTTAGTTAGGTAGGTACTTATAATAAAATCGTGGAGGTTTGAAATTTGTGCGAATCGAATAATTACGGCCGTCAAGTGCGAAATTTTCCGAACAATATGTTCGTAAAAAGTTCCGCAGGCGGTAGGTAATCTTCACTATAATAATCCATTCTGCTTGATTCGTCGCTTCAAAACACAGACATTCAATTACAAGTTTCTTCTCCTCACAATTTAATGAGGCAAGAAAGTAGAACCGTCAAATTTTGAAATCAGCTGTAAAAACGAGGTACAGCGTACTTTTCAAAACTGCCGCTAGACCGCAGCAACGGCTGCTCGTCTTTCGGCGGCGAGACGCAAGTGCTAGATGCTCCCCAACTAGGAAATAACCACTTCCGAATTCTGATTAATTTCATTCCATCTTTGTAAGTAGGAGTTTTTGCTGATTAAAGCCTATTATTCCCAATGGCTTTCATCATTTCTCATCATCTACAGGGTGTCCCATGTTAAGGACCGCAAAAATTCGGGAGTGGATTCTACATCTAATTTGAGTGAGAAAATATCTCTGGGCAATTTTGTTTTAACCCCTTGTTTTTCCAAGTTTTTTCAATTTTAAGATTGTTTTTCGTGTTTTTAACCTTCCGCCACTAAAATTACTGTAAATAGTTTAATTACCGTGAAAATGTAAAAATAAGGCACCATTGGAAAACGCTTCAAATTTCCCGTCTTTCTAGTGGTCAATCAACCCGGGGGGTGCGCCTTGATTTTTTTAAGATTTTCAATCGAAAGTAGACTACATCCTGAGAATGTTGGTACCAACCGCGACCTTCTAGCGTGAGTAGATCTGTTTCTATGATTTTTCAAAATTTTGACCGTTTATGACGTCATGCGCCCCTCTCGCCTGGGCGGGACTCCCCAGCCCACTGTGACGTCATAAACGGTCGAAACTTTAAAAATTCATAGGAAAAGATTTACACACGCTAGAAGGTCGCGGTTGGTGTCAAAATTATCAGAATGAGGTCTAATTTAGATTAAAAATAACAATAAACAGTTTTTCCTACCCAGGC
Organism: Apolygus lucorum; assembly: GCA_009739505.2. NCBI lineage: Eukaryota > Metazoa > Arthropoda > Insecta > Hemiptera > Miridae > Apolygus > Apolygus lucorum. Next base: position 6,771,919 of record CM019168.2, on the reverse strand, counting down.
GCACACCCTATTAAATTATTTTTGGGATTCTGATGGTGGAAAATCACCTCGTAAAGTAATTTTGTAAAGTTATTGAGGTTTTAATCCCGCATGGGTTTTCACTTTGGTACTTCAACACTGCGCTAAGGCTGTCAATCAAAAATCGACTCCCGAAGTTTCCCAGTCCTCAACATGGGGCTTTTCCTGTACATTTTGCTAAATATTGCGTGTTGTGCAGGATGACCTGAAAGAGGCGATGAACTGTGACGAGTCTGAAAACGTGACTATACTTGAAGCAGACGAGTGGCTGGCCTTCCTTCAGAGGAGCATGGAAGAGTTGATGGAAGGAGATAGCGAGTTCGCGAAGGACCCTGGTTTCCTGAACATGGTCTGCCGGGCTCTCAGCTTGAAATTCCCTCAAGTCATACAATACACCGCTGCTCTCCTCGCATTACCTTTTTCTCTCGAGAATATCAGTCAGGATGATTTGGAAAAAATCAGAAACGTGAGTAGCCTATTGCATCACCGTACGTGGAAGTGGCTTTTTCTTGACCTTCCCGCACTGCAATCATCTTTATCATTAGGTAGATGAGGAAAATGGGGGATTATTGAATAACCTGGTATTTCTTGATGATTAAGTAAAAACAGTTTTATGTGTAAAAATGTGGCCTCTGGGGGGACGTGATCTGCTTCTCTAGAATACTATTTGGTGGCATTACTTAGTAAGTAGTAGAATTTAGGATTAGGTAAGCATTATTTTTTGAAACTCGAAAGGGCAGTAGGTTAGAACTCAGGCTGTGCGACACAACGATGAGTTGTCATGCTTCTTACCTGTTGAGTTTGGTGTACCACAGGGATTCGTTTTGGGACCAATATTGTTCCTTATTTTTATCAATGACTTACCATTGTGTCTCGAAATCCACTCAATTCTTTTTGCTGACGACACATCATTAATTTTAAAAAGCCCATCACTTTCTTTGCTGTGCGTCTCCGAAGTGGCTGCTCTTGATGCGGTTTCCAGCTGGTTCATAATGAATAGGCTTTCGGTTAATGCTGAAAAGACCAATGTGATGCGATTTGGGTTAAGAGATTTGTCTGGTTTTGACAATAATCTGGAAGATGTCAAATTTCTTGGCGTCGTTCTCGACCCAGAGCTCAGCTGGAAGCCTCATTGTGCTCAACTTCGGTCATGTCTCGGCAGCTACATCTTTCTTTTGAGGCGCCTATCCGAGAGGCTGACAAGGTCAGCCGTTCTGGCAGCTTTTCGTGCCTGCTTCCAGAGCAGAGCTGTATATGCCATCCTCAGTTGGGGGCATTCTGCAGCTTCCTCCACCATTTTTTCCACCCAAAAGAAGGCTGTGCGAGTCGTAGCTGGTATGAGTTACCAGGAGGATTGTAGATCAGCTTATAAAGAACAGGAAATTCTAACTATCCCCGCTGTCTACATCCTTGAAAGCCTATGTTATGTAAGGAAGAATATTGGGTCTTTCCATACTCCAGATCACGGTTACTCCACTCGTAGCAAAAATAATCTTTGTATCCCGTTCCATCGACTTGCTACTACATTTAATGGTACCACCTGGTGGGGTTTTAAATTTTTCAACGCCCTTCCCATGAATTTGCGAAATGCTCCGTTCGGCATTTTTAACGCACGTATTAGTAAGTACCTCGTCAGTTTGGCTCCTTATAATTTCGCCGAATTTCTTGGTGATCTTGAGCACACTGACGCTGTCTTGATATCCTAGGTGTTTTTTCATGTTTTATTGTTATACCTACCTAGTCATTTGATACCATTGTTGTAATTTTTTTTTTTGTGTGACCAAATGTTTAATTTTTATTCTTGTAAGAAAGTGACCATTGCTCACACACTACGTGTTTTTGGCAAATAAAAGATTGATTGATTGATTGATTGTAGGTAGGTACCAATCGCTTTTTTGAAAAGGTGCATTCTTTCCAAGAAATGAAAAAATAAATATTCAAACAAAATATCCTGTCCCCAGTGACTGCAACTTCATACATAGTAGAGTAGGCAATACGGAATCGCTATTTTTTATCACAGTTGTTTGGAGGGGTGGAATCCTTTGGAGTGGTAGACTTCAATCTTTAAACCCTCTTAATTTTCTGCAAATAGCTCAACTATCAAACTTTTGCGCACTGTGCTTGCACTTTGTATTTTACGAATATTACTTGAGGGGATCTCTCAGTCGCCATTCCTTCCTTGTTTCGGGTTAGTCTAATTTCTTACAAACCGGAGCTCAGTCCCCCCCGTCTGAACGATTAAGTTTGCCACCCGCCACCCTCAGTCCCTCCCCCAGCCTTCTCATAGCTGAAAAGTTTTTCCCACTTTTCTCAGGAAATAATCATCCAATTTCCACGTTTCTTTCTTCCGATTCCAACAATTTGTAAAAATGAGATAATTTGAAAAAATTAACTAAAAACAGGCATGAATTAGGTATGTAACATGAAATTCGAGTGAAAATTTGAATTTGAAGGATTCACATTTGATTCAACTACCTAAAGTTGAAATTTCACAAAACCTGAAAAATTGCAAACGAAAATTTCAAGAAAAAATGGTTGATGAAATCAATTTTTTACAAATCGAAGTTTGAACAATTTAGATGAATGATTCTGTAGTATTGTAGTATACAAGAAATTCACCGTAAAATTGATAAAGTAGCTCTTAATGATAAATTTGACTTTGAAAAAACCGGTCCATAATTCCCTGGTTTACCCTGCAGACCTGTGTGGCAGACACATACGAAACCAAAGTTGTTCAGGAAGGTCCAAAACCCGGAAAGAAATTTTATTTTGGAGAAACTTTCAATTGTTAACCTTGAAAAGCGAAAAAAAATTTAATTAGATAAAAAATAGATCAAAAATTTAGTTTTTTTTACAGCTACCTTGGTAGATTTGGAAGTAAAATTATTCAAAATACCTACTGCAAAACCAAAAATTCCAGTAAAATATATGTTTTAACCGGCTAAAATGTCGTCACAATCAGATCACTATTTCTCTATCATCCTATTACAAGGAATCAACCACAGACAGACACATAATCTTACTCGGGGTCACTGGGCTGAAAGCTGAAGCTGGGAGCTCTAGAAGCGTTCTGATTGGTGGAGCTCCAGGACGTAGTTGTCTCCAGTAATCTGTGCCCGGGACTCATGCTCTAAAACGAAAAAGTCGAGAAATGATGATTGTTTCTAAAGTTCTAAAGCACAAAAGTTGACATTTCCATCAAAACCCCTCCATGCATTAGGTACTAACTTTGCCCTGGACAACAATTCGAGTGAATTTTCCACAAATTTCGTCTCAACTTGCTGGTTGAAGCACCTACAAAATTTCTGTAGTGGGAAAAGCGGCAAGGCTAACAGGGACTGGCACACCAGAGGACACGGGTGATGTCACGCCCCTTCCCAGCCATGGAGCACGCCTCCTCTCCTCTACACACCTTGGGCATGGAAGAAGATAAGAGGAAAGCTCAGTCAACATTAAAAAACGTGACGAAAAAGCGCCCTCAGCTTTCAGCGCAACCTCTAGGTGGCAAAGAAAAACATAGTCCTCTGATAGTATACCACTCAGTCGCTAGAGCGCAGCTTTGTCCCTCCTGCTCATTCCCGCAGGTTTTTTAAAATTGCACTTCATCAATATTACTTGTGGAGTACGATTTTGGACGCTCTGTCCTCTATAACTATCGTTATAGTTTTAAAATTAGATACCAGGAGAAAAGGAGTAACGGTAGGTATGTACATACCTACCATAAAATGAAAAACAAAAATATTGTGCCAGAAAACCACTGATTGGCACAAAATATGACAAGTGTAATTTCTTTTCAATATCAAAAACACAACAACTTTTTCAATATAACAACTAACTAAATTCCTACAAAAAATTATATCCAGGGACTGTAGTTACACTACAATATCATCATCTATCATCTGCATCACTCTTATCACTGCATTTCTGCCAAGGGGTACCTACCTACTGATGGTCTCAAGTTATCGGAATTGACATCTACCAACACTACTTCACGTTTTGAATAAGTGAAAAGCAAACTAGATACGAACCACTGTAGATGAACAGAAAAACGAGAAAATTAAACTTGGAGACGAACCACTATCAAACAGAAAGAAGAGGAAACATACGGTAGCAACGAGAGACTAGAGATGGGTCGCTCATTAAAGATCCGGCGGTGAACCACGGGTCAGTAAAAAAGAACCTCGGCTCTTCGGATCTTTTGAGCTCAGTGCTGGTAGTGTTAGGTGAAGATCGGTTTTTCAAAAGAGCGAGTGAACTGCGGATCAGTAAAAATGATAAATGAATCGCGGTTCTTCGATCTTTGGATCTCTTGAGATCCAGTAAAAAAAATGAACGGCGGCTCTTCAATCTTCGGTCCTTTTGAGAACGGCGGCTCTTCGTTCTTCGGTTCTTTTGAGATCGGCAGTGTTCGGGAAAATTAGGACCTCCTTTTCGTCAGCTCACTGTTGCCAACCCGTACGATAATTCCGAGGAAAAATACGATATAAGTCGATCAAACAATACAATTTTGCGGAATTGTATCGTACCACCACTTATGCATTATTGTATTTTCGGTCGTAAACTTCACCGTATTTTTCCAGTGTTTTCTGTGACCCACTTTCTGATTCTTTCCGTTGTTTTTTTCTCCCTGTTTGATTTTTACATCATGATTTTCTGTGAGGAGCTTTCTGATACAAGTTCAAAAGGCAAGCAAAAGCACAGCCTTATCTTATCAATATTGAAGCTTACGTATTTATTGGTTCGTTTATTCTCTCTCACCTTGGTTACCTTAATTTTCTTTGTTGAATAACATGATATAACATCAAAATGTTATAGTATAAAAATGTTATACCTACCTACTAAGAATTTTTTTTTTTTAAATTGTGGTTTGTCATTAGAGGCTTAAAAAAATGCAGATTTCATATAAATAAATATTTTACCAAAAAACTGTATTTTCAAGTCTTATTTATTCATTGCTTTAATCGTGTTCATTTATTAATTTTCGTTGATTTTTGAAGGATTTGTTGAGCATCTTTATTGAACAACAGCGCTTTTTGGGTTATTATTTTCAATAATGAACCATTGGAATCGAGCAACAAAGAAATTATTCCCTCTCGCCCTCAAAATCTCATGGCTTAGGATTCAAGGTTATGTAGAATCCAATAATCGAATAAACATTTCTGGGCAGAACTAAAATAAACCGTCTTGTAATAATTTGTAGCGTTTTTCATCGTATTTTCATCTCTACAATAAATACGAGCTCAAAAGAGCCAAAAAGAGCCACTGATCCGTCGAAAAGATCCGGCTCTTTTGAATGAGCAGAGCGCTCAGAGCCGTTGAAGCTTCTTGCTGAACCATTTTGCCCATCTCTATGAGAGACACATCTGAAAAGTACGTTGGAGTAACCGTTATCAGGGCTGGGGGGGAGGGGAAGCGTTACGAGCTCTAGTGACCGCGAATAGTACTTCTTAACTCTGTTCGCCACCTAAAGAGAACGCTACTGTCGCGATTAACGAAAAAGGTGCACGCATCGGCCCATTGAACTGAGCTTTCCTCCTATCTTCTTCCATGCCTTGGGCTTGAGCAGTAAAGCTATAAGTATGGATGGGATCGCAGTTTTTTTTTCTCGACAATCAAGGTTCATTAGTAGTTTTCGTACCTAAATACATTTATTATTCAACTAATAGAAAGCTTCCTTTAGCTTAATTTACCTGTCAAGCTCCCTTTCACCGGTGACTATATTTATTAGCTGCGCTTTCTGTAATGTACCTTCAGTTCTCGTTTATCTCTGAATATGACCTAACCGTTGAAATCGATTTAACTATGTAACACATTTTTTTCGTCGAAATTAATAAGAATTCGAAAACCTTCCTCTTGTTGGTGTAATTACAGGTTTACAGTGAAATAAAACTAGTTTCGAAGCTGGTTTATGCATCCAAGTTGATCATCATTCGGACGGACAATGATAACAACCTGTCGTCTGATCAGTTGAAAGCCCTGGAAAACATATTCCTCGTCATCACCTACCTGGTTCACGCCGACGACTCGATGCTCAAGCAGTTTTGCACGCTCTCGCAGGCTCTTTCCCTCACTCAACATCTCATGTTCATGTTCAAACTGCGACGACGGAACGAAGCTGTGGCGTTGCATCTCGTGGCAATTCTCAGTCACGTCCTTCGTCGCCTACCTGACTACTGCTGCATCGTAGAGGAAGTTATCAAAGGCCTCGATAATCCAGGTGGGTCCTCTCACTATCAGTCTAATGTGGTTACTAGATCTAACGTGTAGACACGTGTTCACTGAAACGTTCCTTACAATCGCCAGCAGAAGCTAATTACAATGGACGAATATTCACCCATTTTGAAAAATATTGATTATGATTTTGAGTTCCTAGTTATTAAATTATTATTTTTATTATATTAAAGGGAGATAACGGCTTTTTTCTCTAAGTAATAGTGTCCACCTTCCATAAACCTAGTGCGCAAAAGAGCTATGTCCGGACATAGCCACTACACGATTGAATGAGGAATTTCACCATGTCGGAATTTCCTCTTTTTTACCCCAAAATCGGATGCAGCACCTCGAAAAACCCCCAAACGGCAAACTTTCAGCCCGTACTTCCTAATTTACGAATAAACAAAACAGTAGAAAATATGAACGTTAGAAAAAAACGGGAGGATGACGTCATCCTGGAATAGTTCATTTATGGCCGCTTGAAGCGCTGAGATCGTGAAATCTATAGTCCCCAGATGCAAAATTTCTCAAAACCAGTAAAGTTTGAAATCGAAAAACTGAAGAAAAAAAGAGAAAAAGCAAGTTGGGGAAAATTAGGTTTCCCTTGTTTTTGTTTGATAACTTTCCTCAAGCCGTGTTTTCCTGCCGATGGGTTTTTTTTCGTCGCGTTGGACGGAATACGCTGGCGGGGTCACGTCGACCACTCCTTCAATGGAACAAGAAGGCAACCGTTTTCCTAGAGAGCGGAGTACGTTTTCCGCTGGCGTCTTCCGTCGACGTAAGACGCTCGAGTGCTTCAGGAGGTGTCATGACGCTCGAGGCTGAAGGGCTATGCATGCGCATCTGACACTTCCTATTTGTTTACTGTCAAAAAGTTTGAGTTCACTCGCAAAAAGATTAATTTCATTTGAAAAAAGTTTGAATATGTGTAAAAAAATTTAATTTATTTGTAAAAAGTTGAATTTTATTTTCAAAAAGATTAATTTTATTTGTAAAAAGATTAACTCTATTTGGAAATACTATATATTATCTAGCACCCTTGCATATGTACCAACCAATTAACTTTATTACTACCAAATTATATTTTTTGATATATTGAACATAACCCAGGGTGATGTTGGTTTTGCTACTCAACCGTAAGGGACTCAACTTTTCTCGTACCAGGGAAATCAATAAGGAGAATTGAACTTGCGTGAACGGACAATATTCTTTGAATCTAACTCCATTGTCGAGTAGGTGTTGAGTGATGAGAGTGTTGTATGCTCATTCTTCTTCTCTTTCTAGGAACATTTGATCCGTAGGCTTCCGTCGGAGGAGTTCAGCAACAATTATTATATCTTCTCCATCATGAACACAATTTAAATGGTCTATGATGGCCAATGAACTCTTTTTTTTTTGCGCGGAAAGACATGGTTGACTTTTTGATTTCTAGACAGCTCAAGTGAAAACGGTTGACCCACCGCGTGACATCGGTAGTAACACGCTCACAGGAAAACACGCTTAGGGCCGGTTTCACCAACATTTTGATCGGAGTTCGAGGGCCGATTCAACTACTGAACCGAGAAAATGGGTTTCACCAGAGGCGATCAACGCCTCCCTCGGTTCATCCGGCGTTTGGCGCTGATCGCTCAATTTTGGCTGGTTAATCGGTTTGATCTTCGTTTAAAGCGACGGACGTGGACGCCATTGTTATTTTTCCTATTCCGTCGAGCTGTTTTTCGTCCGTGTTTTGCTGGAGTTTTTATCATGTCACGAGCTTTTGTGCGCACCTTCTCGTAGGTATCATACGGGAGTGAGAAAGGACAACGAAATTGTGAACCATTTCATTAATCGTGGTCCCAAAAAAATCCATCGCAGGACGTCGCTATTTCAGCCTACAAGTTTCGTTACCATCTCCGATATTTCCGTTTCCCAGTTGCTGTGTGCATTTTACGTACCTATTGTGAGTAGTTGGTTTTGCTGATGTTAATCATAATGAAAATAAAATTGTTACATACCTATATGGTATCTGGTGAATACATATTTTTTCGCAAGATCCCCCCTTCATATTTCTTTTTTTCTCGTTAGGTGTTTACTGAAGATTGCTTACTTACGTCGTTTATATTCTTGTATAGTTGTTTGATTGAATCATTATTCTTATTATTTGATTACGCATTATCTCAAACAATTATGCCGAAATTCTTTTCTTATTATTTACTTACCTACGAATTTATTTTTGTTTGCACCATAATCAGCATAGGTAGGTAGGAGAAAAAAGAACAGATTTGTTGCAACATAAGATTGACTTGGAGAAATGTGTAAGCAGATGAACAAATCAATTCATACGTATCACGTTTTATTAAATACAATAATTATAATTCATTCATTCTTATAAAATGCGTACATAGAATTTCACACAAGTACCGATCGTAGTAGTATTTCATGAATGCTGAAGTGATAATGGGTTTTCTTGACATGAAGAATGAAATTCACCTTATTTGTTCAGAAAAGACATCATTGACACACAGTTCGTAGCCTGTTATCCGAAATCTGAAACAAAAATTTGCATCCGCACATTATAAAGCAGTTAGCTATGTCTACTAGGTAGCTCAGAGTAGTTGAAAGTAACGGTGAGTAGGTACCTATATGGTTTAGGAGTCATGCAGTAAAGCACATTTGTAGAAAAACCCGGAGAGCCTGGAAGAGGGAATCACCAGGGATAAAAGTAGGTAAAGGTACTCACGTTGATGAAGTAGGTAGACGTCCAATCGAAAATCTGAACTCCAACAATCATAATGAACAACACAAATTATGGCGCTGAAAGAGGATAGTTGACGTATTGATGAAATATCGCGGATTGAATGAAGTCATAACTATCGAAAAAGTGATTCTGCGGGAAAACTGTCACAAAACAATGTCGTTATCTCTCGTATCACCAATTCACTGCCTTCCAGATCAGAGTTGTACGACGATTTTCGATGCTTCGATGGCGAAGAAGAAGTTTACCAGAGGTCAACGAAAACGCCGTTCCTGAGAACCCGTTCAACTTGGTGAAACCGAAACAAATTTTGACTGGAGATCAATCTCAGTTTACTTTAAACGCAGTTTTCGTCGAACGGAGTTAATGGATTGTTGGTGAAACCGGCCCTTAACGCTGCGTGGTACGTCACTCTCCGCCCGACGGGATCCCGCCGGCGTACTCCGTTCGACGCGATGGAATAAAACCCGTCGACATGAAAACGCTCCTTTAGATAACACGATTTTGTCGTCCCAACGGGCAACACTGGAAGGAGACAGCGATCCAAACAGCCCAATTAGTGAGCGTTCCCGCTTCCACGTTGAAGAACTCCGTTTTCCCGGTTATTTTTTGAAATCATAAATTTTGATTGTCTCCCAGAAATAACAGGAGACTTATTTTCCAAAATCAACCCGATTTTCATCTCTCCCACACCATTAACTATTCAGGAAAAATGTAAACAGAATTCGGTGAAATTCCTCATTGTATACCTATCTTAAAAGGGACATAGAACGATTGTGCATTCCTCTTTTGTACAAAGCACCGAATGGCATTTACGATTATTCGAGAGGGGACATAGGAGCCTGTCAATGGGGAATTTGCCTCAAATTTAGATTTTGGAATTTCAAGTCAAATCCTATTATAGGGCCCTAGAATAACGTTTAACACTAGGAATAACCAACGGAAAAAAATTACCGTAGGAGAAAATGACTAAACAAGTGAACCTCTGTTACAAAACACCGCGAAAATCGAGGAATATTGTTGACGTCATACGAAAAAAAAAACCGTCGCGAAAACAACGACAACAGACAGAGTTCTTGCACCGCCACACAAAACGATCCAGTGAAATGGCTACTCGAATAATGTGATTCAAATCTTGAAACTAAATAAGAGAAGATGAAGAATAATAATGCTTGATAAACTAGTAGATAGATTCGTATTGTAAAAAAGTGAGTAATATTGTTTCTTTTGGTCACTTTCTGTGTCTGGGTTCTTCCTGCCAGTTCGTGGCGCACTCTTGTGCGCACTACTCGGAAGGTAAAAGTTCGTGTATGTTCCACTTCTGTGGTAAGCGCCACAGAACCTCCTTTGAAGTCAGATTGGTAGAATATCCGTCACGTTTCAAACATGGCTGCCTCTTACACATTGCCACCACATTTAAAATTTCCATCTTCCTTAAATTCTCTAAATTTTTTGGATGCGTTTTCGAGCAGCTCACTATGGTTTTTTTCCATAAAAATAAACCCTCATTCGAAAAAAAAAAAAAAATGTGAGGCAAATTCCCCATTTTTCCGTTATTAAGCTATTTTCAAAGTTTTTAGAGCTACAATCGTGTATACTTATTAAAGAGTATGGTCCTATGATGTGACTGACCCATTTATCTCAATAGCCACATTTTTGGACATAACGCCTTAGTGCTTTAAGGTATCGGTATATGGTAAATAAGTAGAGATGATACCTACCAAGATACCTTCCGATTTCTTTGATAAACATTAATGGATAATCACTGTTCGTAGTTTCATAATTAAAAATGGAAAGTTCTCAATTTGATTTGGAAAGTTTTCAATTTGATTTGGAACATTCTTTATTTGATTTGGAAAATTCCCAATCTGACTTGGAAAACCTGTATCTGCCCTAAATTGTGTGTATAAGAATCCATTTAAACTCTTGTTTCTATCGCCCGTCTTGTTTGGTTTAAAACAAATTTCTGATTGATGTTTGTTTAGAAGCTGAAATCCGCTCGCTCATGTCCCTCGACAACGAGACTCTCTGCGTCCGCACTCTGACCCTCATAACTTTGATGAGCCAAGTCTGCCCTGTGACCCTCATGTCCTTCCTGTCGAGGAAACTCGTCAAAGAAATTGACAATTTGAGCAAGTGGCCTCAGGGAAACGTGTCCATCGTAAGTAATTTATCCTTTCCGAGACCGGACCGAAGTTAGAAATATTCCTCGGCAATATTCAGAAAAAATTCTGTAAAATCTTTAATACTTAACCAATTTGGACCATATTTGAGCAACGTACTCCCCAGAGTTATGCGCACCAGACAGAGGGAGAAAATTTCCTAAATTCAACATCTTAACGTAAATATCGGTAAAACCCTTATTCGTGTTAAGATGTTGAATTCAGGAAATTTTCCCCCGCCTCTCTTCAACCACACCTTTCACCTCTATCTGGGGCGCATAACTCAAGGTAATATAACCCTCAAATTTGATGGATTTTGGATGTGTAATAACGGCATAACCTTTTTTTTTACTTTAACATGTTGAATTTAGGAAATTCCCTCCCTCTATCTGGTGCGCATAACTCAGGGGAGTTCGTTGCTCAAAGCTGGTCCAGTTTGGTCAAGTATTATCGATTTTACGGCATTTTTCCTGAATATTGCCGAGGAATGTTGCTATCTTAAGTCAGGTCTTTCAGAGTCTTCACTGCTTACTTAAATTGCGGAGACAGCACCAGGGGCTTCCTATTCGAATAGGACGAACCCTTTCCCATTTCAAAGGAAGCGATAAGTTTTTCGACAAATCAGCTGAAAAATTACTCCGGTGAAATAATGTGCAGCTGGGAAATTATCTGAGTCGATCAAAAAATAACCAAGAAAAATCCGAGTTATGAATTTCCATCAAAACCAGTCCATAATTTCCTAGTTTTGTTCGGGACAACAAATAATTTAAAATGCTCTAAAAGAAAAATTTGAGTTAAAATGAACAAAAGTTTCAACGGCTAAAATTCTAACAATTTGTGAAAATGATATAATTTTTTAAATTTTCTCTATTAAAAATTGGTCACAAACAGGCAAAGTTAATGAAAATGTTGAAACTGGTGGCCCTCTGGTCCATGACTGATCTATCCATCTGGTCTATGACTGAACCTCAAGAGCCTCAACACCTACTTCCTTATAGTACCGCCAGTAAATTATCATTTCCATCGCCCTGGCGTGAATGAGGAATTTCACCAAGTCGGAGTTTCCCAGTTTTGACCCCAAAATCGGATTCAGCACTTCGAAAAACCCCTTACAGCTGTTTTGCTGTTCGGCGAAATCGGCGCTCCGCCTAGTCGATTTGAGGGGTCGGACGATAGCAGTGGGTGGGTCGGCGCCGCAGTAGACCGCGAGGACTCCAGAAACAGGAGGCCAGAGCGCCGATTTCGTTGAAAAAATGCACGTTTTTCCGCGTTCAAATACGAATTTCTCCCCTAAATACGGTTGTAGAATATGTTTTGATTATACCATTGGAAAGCTGAGATTTTGGCGCAGTTTTTAGGCTTTCCGGCAACAGAACTTTACCTGGTAATATTTGGGGATTTATAGGCGTTGAAAAACGGGAATTTTTCGAAAATTTACTAAGTTCACTTTTTAGGTTGCTTTATTCCCCGTGTAATTCAACTGAAAATTTGTTATTTGGTATTAGGGAGATAGGAAATTTGACGCTCTTTCCAACGGTATCCTTATTTTTAATTTTTGAGTGTAATTTAAGAGAGTTATGACCGTTTTAATGGTGTAAGGTCGAAAACATGAAAAAAAACTTGAAAGTGAAAAAAGTCGGTTGAAGAGGCGTTTAAAAAAAATTCTAAGAGACACTTTGTTGAAAATTAGTTGTAGAATCGACCCCTTGAATTCCTTACAGCTGTTTTGTAGACACCCTGTATAGTTCTTGAAGGCAACATTTCACACAACCAGTAAAGATCAATATCGAAGAACTGAAGAGAAAAATAGAAAAAACAAGATGGGGAAAATGAGGTATTCCCTTTTTTTCTAGAACTTTCCTTTTAGATAACCCAATTTCGTCGTTCCATCAGGCAACAATAGGAGGGGGCGGCAATGCAAACAGCCAATCAGCGAGCGTTCCCGCTTCACGTTGAAAAGGTCCGTTTTCCCCGTTATTTTTTGAAATCATAAATTTTGATTGTCTCCCAAAAATAACAGGAGACTTATTTTCCGAAATCAACCCGATTTTCATCTATCCCACACCATCAACTATTGAGGAAAGCAAACAGAATTCAGTGAAATTCCTCATCGTTTACTTAATTCAATCCAATTTAATAATATTTGTATGGCACAATTTTTTTTTTCTTTTTTTCAGGAAGCTAAAAAGGCTCAGAAAGAAATCCATTTCCTGTCCAAGTCGAAGGCTTTGGATGAGAGGGAAGTGTGAGCTGCTCTTGATGTTCAGTTGCGTCCTGAGCTCCTCGTATCCTGCGATCCCTGACCTCGCCGTTGTCTGCTATTTTGGCAGCGAAAATGCAGTCAAACAGGCCCTCACATTATGTGAATGTTTGGATAATTCCCCCATGATAGCAGCTATTGATTACATTCTATACTGTGTAATGTAAATACTTTACTGTAAATACTTTTTTTTTACTGTAAATACTGTAAATACGTGTAAATACTTTTCCTTGCGTATTTCGAATTTTTGAAAGCGTCTTCTGGGTTGCTTTGGGTGTGGAAAACCGGGTAAAGGGAAGGTCAGGGAAGACCGAAAACTTCGTCCCCGGGTGGGTCGCTGAAGCGAAGAGGTTATAACTGACTTCAGCAAGGCGCGTTGTACCCATGATGTCACCTCCGTATCCAAAATATCTTATCTCCTATTTCCGTTTTTATAATTTCTTGGATTGCTGAAAGCTCCTGGAGCCGACACATCATCTCATGAACCATATTCAGTACTCGATGGATAACTAGCTGTTTCCTATTTCCATGATATCTTGGGTGCAACGTGCCTTGCTGAAGTTGGCTAAGACCTTTCCTTCGTGGATGAGGTCGTCCAAATCGTCGAATAGATTGTTTCATTCCATAAAAATGTGAACGACCTCCTCCACGATGGCGCCCTCTCTGCTCAATGTCTCTGTCTGTGTCTCCCTCCTGGGTGATCAGAACGATTCGTGTTTATCTGATGCCACCCCAATCAGATGTACAGGATCCGAGTTCCTTGAGTATTCGGCAGTTTTGGCTTGGAAAATTGTCTTCAGGGAGGAGGAATTGAGCGTCTCGAGCACAAATGGCAGTCGCTACATAGTCCTGGAAAGAAGCAGACTTGCCATCCAGGGCTGCCAACTTGTTCGCGATGTGTGTCAGAAACATCCTGCTGAACTTCATGATCAATACGGCTTCTGTCCGTTTTCCCCAACAGCTCGCTTCCCAACAGCTTTTTCTAACCGTGCTTTTTCAAGCTCCGCTCGAACTTGGGCTCTGCGTTCTGTCTTGAGCTGTACCTCCGTGATGTCTGTGAGAGGAACTTTGGACTTGCTGGGGATGAACGGCTCCTTGCTCAACAGGTTTCGCAGCAGGTTTCGCCTTGAATTGCGTTTTCGTTTCCATTTCTTGATGGTGGTGAATGCTTTTTCCAGAGCTGATGGACGCCGAGCTGCTGGGGACTGAGCTGGTTTCATCACACCTCTGATAGATGAAGGAGGGAACGGGAATGGTGAACTTGTAAATCTTAGCAGCAGCTTTTTCTAGCAGCATTTTAATTCTCTTCTCTTTCTCCTGCTTTGCGATTCGATCTCGCTTTTCAAAACTGAATGGTTCCATTTTAATGTTCCTTTTGTTTTTGGAGTCAATGTGGTTGACTCCACAGTGAATGTTTTCCTCTCCTCCGACAGCCACTCGACGCACCACTGAACTCAATTTAATTTTCAAACTCCTTTGTGTCGGCGTCGGCCGAGCTTTGAACTGTATCGGTTTGGTGCTTTCAGCCGATAACTTGAAACACCTGACCTTTCTGGGTACGTAGGTGAAATTGAATGGCACAGGAACCGTGGTTGGTTTTGGTTTTGGCTTGCTCATATCTGGTGGCCAGAACACCTTGGGATTCAGCGGACGAGCTTTGAATACATGACTATTTCCGGGGAGAGGCGAGACTGACCGCGCTCTCTCTTTGGTGCGGGGGTGAGGCGATTGTGGAACAGTCGACGTCTGTTTTACCAACTCCTTATCGCGATTTTCTTCAGGTTTGAGTGGCGAAGTGTCTGTGAAGAAATGATACACCTGCTCAGCCAACGCGATGTATTTTGAAGATGGTCCTTTAGTGGAAGGAGACTGTACAATTGACCTTTTCAGGCATTGACGACTAAATTTTCCCAGCGTTGTAGTCTGCATAGCGTCTTGGCGAGTCACCATCTGATGAGTCTTTTTTTTTGGAGTGGGAGGTTCTTTCTTTTTATCTTTAGATTTCTTCTTTTCGTTCTGCCATAAGCCTCTCCTAGCCCTCAGGATTACTCGTCCTCTCGCAGCTTCAGGGAGTGTAGCAGCAACATCGGAAAACTCGTCTGCAAACTGCAAAACTCGTCTGCGCCGGTCCATCAGAGCAAGTGACTCATAGGGATGAGGGACTCCGCAATCGAATTCGTCGTTGTTTCCTGCCATGACGTTGTTTCCTGCCTTACAACAAACCAATTAATTCTTCCATAGTTAGAGTAGATGAGGTAGGTGTCTCTTGTTTCATGACCCCCAGTCTTCTACTATTTGTTAAACTGTTCTCTTCTTCTTATTGTAAGTACGTTAATTAAATACAATCCAAATTCTGTGTATAATAAATTAATGAGCTCTCCATGACTTTAATGTACCTACGAAACGTTTTTGGCGAATAAACATTCACCAACATGTTTAGATAATACGACTATTGTTTTGTTTGCCCTTCATCCTTTCTGGTTCGATGAAAGCCGTATTCGTACTTACTTAAGTTGAAACAATCACAATTTTCTCCAAAACGTCTCAAATCGATAATAACAGTGGAACACAGTTGTCACTACGTTTGAACTTGGCGGTAGCCAGAGAGAAGGGGAAGAGAAGGAGGGGGGTTAGGATAAGGTGGAAGGCCGGTAGGGCTAGTAGTGGTGAGAACAAGGTAGTGAGACGAAACGTGCTGCACTTGGGTGAGTTTGATATGTTTGTACTGTTTACATATGGTCGCTTTTATAATATTATGTTCTCATACTACCTTGTTATGGTTTTTACACTTATATGGACAATCACAACCGCTTGGCAGTAGCCCCTATAATGTTTACACGGTACAAGTATTTTACGCTGTTTATACCAACAAGAGAGGCATGGGAGCACCTAGAAGGGGAGTTGTGGAGGGAGCTATTAGGCTACAAGCCTTTGGGGCTACATGCGGTTCTTTACACGTGAAATGGTGAAATAAACACATTAAGATACTCTGGGATTCAGAATAATCGCTATCGCAAAGGAATACGATTTGCGACAACAGTGGTACCTAACTACAGATAAACCTTTTTTAACCCCTGGTGTGTTTAAAGTGTTGACAGACTCGAGGGAAATTTCAATGAAGTAAGTTGGCAGCAGTGAGCATCTCGAATATCCCAGGCGGTCAGTCCCCCCCCCCCCCCCCCATAGAAGGTTCTTTTCAAACCTTCAGCTGTGATCTAACTGCCACAAAAATTACTTTGTTCCCTAGTTTCTGAAAACCACTGTGTCCTTCAGACACTATATACAGGCAACCAAAAAACGTGCGTTTTCAGGCATAATTTGGTGTACTCTGACCACACCTCAATTTCCAATTTGCGAAATTCTTTTTTGTAAAAAAAAAAAAAAAAAACACTTGGAATATTGTTCACCAGGTTTGTTATTGCTGAGAGAGCCTTTTGACCTTTGTAATGAGTGTCAGGCCATGAGGAAAAAGTTGAAGAAATTCAGATTGATACACCGGAACGTGATCAATCGTGAATCCTGAAAAACGAGAGCTGTTGGCTTGGGCTCATCGTCGTTAGTTTAAACAAGGGGTTCGTACAGTAAATCTCTCCACGTGCGCGTTTATGATGAATCGACACGTTTTGTATTACAACCCAATTATTTACAACCCTTGAAAAAGACACAAGGTTTTTTCGAAGAAGCAGTCCTGAATGGTTTGGAGAAGCTCGGAGGAGTCCAAGTGTCTCTATCCCTTCCCCTTTTCAGTTCTGGCTGGGTTCTGAACTGGTTCCAGACAGCTTCTCCAAACAGACCAGAAAATAGACCCTGGGGTACTCAGGGAATTTTTTTCTGGAAATCGCTAGACAATTCTGGAATCACTGATTCTCGTAGGTACCAACACGGACAAAATGTATACTTTGGCTGTATTGAGATGCTTATTCAGCATTTCTTCAGGTAAACCTCGGTAGCCAGCGAGGACTAGAAAACACCGGGATCGGGGAACTGGCGAAAGAAAAACCTCAATATCAAACATAATTACATTTTCTTTATATGAATTACAATATTACTTTTTACAAACATAATATGGACTTCAAACATTTACACATCGTAATAACGTTTGCTCCTACGTAGAATAGACACACACTATTTGAAAATGACAACCGGATGTAAAATTTACAATTATGAATCCATAAACATCAATAACACTCAAAATGTTACTCTTTGCAGTTATAAAATTTACAACGGGAAATACTAATGAATGAGAAAATGTATTCAATAATTTATTGGCTACCAAAACTGAATGGATCACAACTTTTGAATGAATTCCAATTCAAGTTCAAAACTTTTCGTGTGAAATATTGTCAAGAGACCCTTTTTCAAGAAATATGAATCAAAAACACCCAAAACTGTGACCTGAGACTTTGACCTAGCCTTTTACCCTCCGCTTCTTTTATATAGAAATTAAAAAAATAGGCCATTATTATAAATATCGACATTGTATTCAGTTAGAAAGACTGTTTGCAGACTATACACTCTAGAATTTACTCGATTAGAGATTTTTTTTCGAAAAAGAGGATGTGATTCTTTAAGGGTTTAGTGTGAAAATTATTCTCGATGAGAAAAGGAGAAATATTTTGTTTTACTGCCCCTTCGTTGAGGTGGGGGTGTCGGGGATGAGAGTTGGGGTGGTGAGGGCTGAGTTGCTTCTGGGTGGTACACGTGGGAGGTTACTGAGAGGGTTAAGGGGCTCTGCTCCCCACAGAGTTGACAATATTGTTTGCATTTCGTAAGTGCAGCCAGAACTGGGCAGAGAGCTATCTGGAATATGAACAGTTGTGCGCAGGAACCTGCGATGGCAAATGCTGTGGGTACACCCAGAGGGGGAAATGGGGGGTTAGTACACCTGATTGGTGCGTGAGTACATTTAACACCTTCAGACCGGGGCTCAAAACCGAGATTGTCCCCAGGACCTAGGAAAATTTTGGAACTTCACAGCAAAACAGTTGCACTGATGAGAAGCCAGCATTTTTGCGTGATAACATGCACTGATATCCGAAACCAAAAGGTTGGGACGGTAAGGTGGGTTCATTCCGTAGCGATTGAGACCAAAAAGAGCCCTGTTGGGGGAAAAATGAACTATCCAGAGCGTTTCGAAAAATGTTCATGGATCCACCGTACCAGGCGAAGGTTTCGCATGGATCCAGGGTGGAAGCAGCCGGTCTGAACGTGTTAAAGGGGACTCAGCACAGCAAATGGCGGTACACCCAGAGGAGGAAATGGGGGTGCGTTAACACACCTGATTGGCACATGAGTACGCCTGAAGGGGATTCAGCTCAGCACAGCACTGCTATGCGAGTACACCCAAATGATCGAATTGTGTCGTGGTCGATGTTTGGCTCTGAGATCAGAGTTGATCTATCCTTTGAACCTGCAGAAGAAGGTTCTGCATTGGCAAGATGTTATCAGTCAACCATTCAGGATCACGTTAATCACAAAGTCAGATGAATCTGTGTTTGCTGAAGATGGTGGTTGGGAAAGTTGAAAAGTGAATTGAAGTGTTGAAAGATATACTTGAGAATAATAGGGAAAGACGTGATTTTTGCCATTGCCACGATGCAAATCCTCATGTTGAACAGAGATGCTCACTCAATGCTACTGTAAAGAGAAAAGTGTGTTATAAGTCCTATTCTTCTCTGTGGGTGTACTCATGTTATTTCTGTTTGGCAGGACTCACACCCTCTGAGTGTACGTTATCTCTCATCGGGTGTACTTGCATACTCATCTTCACTGCTCAGGTGTACTCACGTAACGAGCCCCCCCCCCCCCCCCCCCCTGCAACAGCATATTTAGTGAGAGGCATCTCACCCTCGAGCAGTTGCTCTGATAGTTGCTTTGAGAACTGCCAACCCCCCCCCCCCCCAGGGCTCGCCTCTCTAATACCCAGGAAGTTGGATTGTACATACTTGGATGTGGACTAGCATCCTATTAAAGCATCATTACCTTGAATCACGCTTATTGCCACAAAAGGTTTAGACTCGACCGTGATGTTTTATTGATTTCTAGATCCCGCAATGGCCCCTGAAATGCTGAACTCAATATTTCCATTGATATGGTACTTCCATAAGTATCAATCGAATCGAATTTTAATTTTGATTCTTATCAACGATTCCTTGCAAAGTTTGCTAGGTGAAGAGTGGTCACAAGGAAGCCAGCTCGCACGAGGAGCATCCTGGGAATTGAATGGAATGGTCTGAGCACTGCCTTGCAAGGAAAAGATGAACCTTTCGGGGCTCAAAAACCCAGGTTATCTCTTATCAGTCGGCCTATGTGATGTATCTTATCATGTCCAAAAAAAAAAGTCCATTCTAAACACTGTGAGGCTTTGCTGCAGCTTCATTTTTCTTAAAAGTTCCCTAAAAACTTAACTTTCAGAGTCAACATAACTGAACCACATCGAAATGTTGAATAGTTCCACAAGAATGGGCTTCGTGCACATGGAAGAGAGATGAGAATGCAGTGTGAATACTACAATAAAATAGTACCTGTATGAAAGACATTTGAGTCACTCACTGCCTGGGGCTGCCATTGGAAAAGAGTGTCAGGCACTGATGGCTTATACTCTCCATTTAAGTGATCTAAGGAAACATCACCGGTGACAACCACAAATAATTGGGACATGCAGCGGGCGCTTCCCAGTCTGCACTTAACTCATTCCACGCGGATTGCCTACCGGCAGGCAAACAAAATCCCACCCCCTGAGTGGCTGACGTTTCGAGCGCTTTCTATACGTTGTATGAACTACTAATTTCGTCCTAAATTGCAACCATTGCAATCATACTACCCTGAAACGAAACGCAACCTAGTAGAGAACGGGTATTACTAAACGAAATCACATGGAGAAAAAAACTACCAAACAGGTTCAACTAAGAAGAAACAGATGGCAGTAGAGCGGCGAAAAAGTGCCTACCAGTAGGCACCCTGCGCTGTCGGCAAGACCACCCCGTTTGGGATCCGCTTTGGTGATGAAATCGCCATTTTGGGACCTGCTGGAAAGTGTTAAGCATCCGATCCCACCATTGTTAAGGGAAAGAAATATGAAGTTAGCGCTCGGTGGCTGTTTTGAGAACTAGATACCAAAGGAACACCACGGTCAAGGTTTTTACTTTATACAAATAACTTCTCCTTGAGTGTTATCACCTCCGCTGTCGCCTCAAAATTTGTGGAGCGTCCCCAGGTGCCGCCTCAATGACTTTGAGGACACGCTCAGGTGGAGCAGTGCCTTTGAGCGGCAAAAAAGGGCAAAATCCACACGTTTGACTTGAACCAAGCCATGGATGACACTGTGGGGGACCAAACAACAGA
This sequence comes from Apolygus lucorum, assembly GCA_009739505.2. Lineage (NCBI taxonomy): Eukaryota > Metazoa > Arthropoda > Insecta > Hemiptera > Miridae > Apolygus > Apolygus lucorum. The sequence goes on along the minus strand of CM019168.2, from coordinate 6,751,185 downwards.
TTCTATGCTTTGATGGACAGTCAGGTGCAAAATTAAGCGGGGGGGGGGGGGGGATTTTCGTGAAACCGCATACATGTGACAGACCTGGCACACGGCGTGCACAAGACCCTCCGTCACATGTTCGGAGGCGGCACTGGTAGAGTTATCCCGCTCTGAGGGAAGCGAGTGCCCTTCAGCCCATCAGATGTTCTTCCCTTCCCACCTCCAACCCTCACCCCACTCCTATAAATTACTGACATCAAAACTGACTCTCTTTTCACAGCGATTCACTCAACGCTAACTGGAAACACGAACAACCTAATAAAAATCTCAACTTCGAAATTCGGTCCGTTGAACACTTCTGACCTATTTTTTCCCTTCTCTAAAATGAACTCTTCATACATCCGCTTGTGATATTTTTAAAAATCAGTTCAGGACGGACCCCACATCGTCGTCTACGGTTTTCAATAATTTATTACTATTTCTTCCACAAATGAAGTACAACATTAGTAACGATTTCTTGTTATTCTAGAGGCACGTAAACTTTGCGTAGAGGTAGTACCCGCTTATTTACATTAAAAATTACAATAAAAACCATAAAGTACAAACCGGTTTTGATCGATTTATAAAAATTAATAATATATTTTAATATTAAAAACAAATTTACAAAAGAAAGTGAAAAAAATGAAGAAACGTGCTCGGTTCCCGTTTGACTATAAAAGCAAATATAAAAGTAATAAATATTCATTTAGTGAGGAGTACTAAACTAATTCAGTTCTTATTACTTTAAAAATAAATTAACTATGTACATTTTCTACTATGCACTAGATCATATTTGATTCAAACGTCAATTTGACATGAAAATTAACAACATTTTTGCTGCTGAAACCATTTTGAAAAAGAAAAAAAAAAAAACGAATTCGTTACTTATCACAAACTTGGGGAAAACACGAGCCCTCTCCCATTTGCCCCGTTGTTGATGGGGGGCAAGGAGATTGTGGGGGCGTTAAGAATAAACGATACCGCGTACAACAGACTAGCTTCAGATTGAAGGTTTTGACAGGAATTTCGTGCAAACCACAAATTTTCAGGGGGAAATGCTGTGTTGAGTGAATAAAACTGTTGCGAGCGCTCATCAGAATGCTGCTTACAGCCTCAATCTCAAAACGGCTCTCTTTAAGACAATTTAATCACCAAGAATTCGACAAGAATTGAATGTAGATATCAAAGTAAAACAAATAGACGTTGAAGAAACATAGTTGAGTTTTACATTGAAAGGAAACATTGCGGTCTTTCAGGCCAAGTACTCGCCCAGCATTACAGAGATTGCGCTCTGCCGTCCAAAGTCAAAAAGTCGCAGGGTCCATTTTCGGGTTTTGATATGGTTGTATTCGTAATTTTGAGCTCTAGTTGATCATTCAGAAAGAAAAATTTATTAGGAAAGTTATTTCCCAAAAATACCTTTGGTGTTTTGGGTTTTAAAAGGCTTTACAACGATAAAAAACAGTATAGATTTTTCCATCAATAGAGAGTTTTTGCAACCAATGGGCGACGTCAGCTCAATGAGCCCAGAACGTCTACCTAGAGCGCGCAATCAAGTAGCTAACTGTCCTGAGCGAGTAAGCCAGCTGGAAAAGATGTTGGTCTGCTGTCATTGATGTACCAAGTGACGCGAAGAACTGGAGGCACGCTTTGTTTATGTTCTGTTGCCTTGGTTACGGAAGACAAACATTCTGACAGTTGACAATTAGAAATGTACTGTTATAAATAAAAAGATCAGCCACGTTCGGGAATTCTTAGTGGACTCCACCAAAATTGACAGCAGGATCGTCACTAATTGTCAACATTTTGTCAAGATCACAGGTTCTGTGGATACCGAGCTCTGTGAAAAGGTTCCACGGGTATGTTAGTGGTGTGGAACCTGGGCAACGTCAGCTCAATGAGCCCGGGGATGTCTACCTAGAGTGCACATCAGCTGGAAAAGATGTTGGTCCGTTGTCATTCGCATCACTTGGGACGGTAATGGATGGAAAATGATGACAATTGACAATAAAAAAAAAGTACTGTCATAAATCAGCCACGTTCAGGGATTCTAAATGGACTCTTCCAAAATTGGTAGCTGGATTGTCACCAATTGGCAATGTTTCGACAAGTTCACGGGTTCCATGGATACTGCGCTTTGTGAGAAGGTTTCACGGGCATGTTAGTGGCCTTGTAATGTGGACCAAAAGCTTCCAGAGGCCGTCGCTAGATGACCACTACGGTTTTTTTCCCTTGGTACTGCCCAATCATTTCTTGCCTTGTAACAGTGAAAATTCCTAGCAAGACTGCAACTGTTGTACGCTTGATATTTTATCACTACCTACTACTATTTTCAAATCCAAAATCAATGATTCTCGTGGGAAAAGAACTAGTTTTAATTTCGAATCATCTCATGGAATAATCAGGCGAAAATGTTGAAAAATGACGACATATGCCAGAGCTGAAGACTTTGCCTGCGTTTTTCTCAATGGACGCAGTTCTACGGCTTTTCAACTTTGGAAGGCAGAGCTACCCTTGATTTAAAAATTATTATTCATTTCTTGGTAGCGACCCGAGTAGGTGAACCACACAATGTGCAACTATTGAACATTTTACCAGGAAAATAACAAATTTTGTGAAATACTGAGTGTAACTCGGTGTTTACAAGCTGTGGTTGGTCTCATTCATAACAAAATTCACTTCCTTCGTAACGTGCAAGGGATTTCCTTCAATTCCTATTCACAATGACCCGAATTTGTCTTAGTTATAAACTCTACGTGCGATCGTGATCAGCATGTTTTCCAAAAAGTTTCAACTTTCAATCTGAATCCTTCTGTCAGGAAATGAAAACAAATCAAGAATGATCATTTGCATTGTTTTATTCTGGTAGTACGAGACAGATACTAACAACGGAATGGATTCGTGATCTATTAGACAACAACATTCACTATCGAAAAAAAGTTCCCTAAAAGGAAAAAATTCGAATGACACACAGTTTTAAAAAAGATGCCCATTCATTTAACGCCTAGTATATTGAAAGTTATACAAAGTAATTTACTAGAAAATCCTTGAAATGTCGATTTCTCTCGTGAATTTCGAGGCGGTGAACAACAATATCAGGAAAACTGGGATGCATTTTTTTAAACATACAAATACACAGAATGATCGAGGAAAAAGAAACGTAGTTGGGGGAAAATCGTTTGCATCGTTTGTTCAACCAAGTGTATGAGAAGGTGAGTACTAGTAGTACGATAGGTAGGGTTTGGATGGAGGTTTGAGTACTTGTAGAATAGTAGGGTTAGGATGGTAGGAGGGAGGCGTAGGGGGACGAGTACTCGTAGAATAGTGTAGGGAATATGAGTACTCATAGATCAGTAGGGGTATGGGTGTGGTAGGAGGTAGGGGTATGATTACTCATAGATCAGTAGGGGTATGAGTACTTGTAAGGGTGTGGTAGGAAATAGGGGTGTGGTAGTAGGTAGGGGTATGAGTACGTCTTGTAGAACAGCGTGGTAGGGATATGAGTACTCGTAGATCCATAGGGGTATGAGTACTTGTAGATTAGTAGGGGTATGGGTGTGGTAGGAGGGCAGGAGGAAAGGGTATGAGTACTTGTAGATCAGTAGGGGTATGGGTGTGGTAGAAGGTAGGAGGAAGGGGTACGAGTACTTCTTGTAGAACAGGGTGGTAGGGGTAGGGATATGAGTACTCTTAGATTGGTAGGGGTATGAGTGTGGTAGGAGGGCAGGAGGAAGGAGTATGAGTACTTGTAGATTGGTAGGGGTATGGGTGTGGTAGAAGGTAGGAGGAAGGGGTACGAGTACTTGTAGATCGTTAGGGGTATGAGTACTTGTAGGAGGTAGGGTACGGTAGGTGTGGTGTAGTATGGCTCATCAACTACTGAAATACAGAGCGACTAAACTGCAAAGAAAACTTACTTGTAGTTGAAGTACGATGTGTTCTCATGATTTGAATGAGAATGAAAATTGTACGATTTCTTTTGAGTCAAGAGTTGGCAGCTGCAAACTTGAAATTTAATTTCATTTTGACAGCATAATTTACATATTGTACAGACTCAGTTTTCTCAGTCTGAAAAGAAGAAGACTCGACAGCAAATTATTAATCACAAGTCCATCATACTCAGGTAGTTGAGTACTCAGAGTTACATTGGTGAAGGAACGAACAACGACATCTCCCCCAACTAAAGAAAGCTGAAGCAATTGAATGGAGAACATGAATCTTAATTGTATAATTTATTATATCAAAGACACATTTGTGGGCAACAATCGAAGTGATCTGTTTATTTTAGTAAATACTTTTTGTTTTTTTAATGTTATTTTTATTTAAAAAATCTATACACCGAATATCACAAATTTGTAGAAAGGGGGCTGGGGGGGGGGGGATTAGACTGCAGATGGTTTGGCACTGGTCAGCTCGGCCCACCGAGTTTCAAAGAAGAGTCGCAGGGCGTGGCCAGCTTTACCGACCGGGGAGTTGTCTTCGTTGAAGGTTTCGCAGTTGTCGAAGATGAGACGGACGTCAGAGACGAAGTCGTCCCGAGATTTGTATCTGCGAAAAAAGAAAACGAAGGTGTAATGCAACCAAATACACCGCGAGTGGGTCACACAAAGTTAGGGATGGGAGTATTTCTGTGTGGAACAGAGATGAACAATTAAGTATAATGGCCACCATTACGTCTCAATTGAGGAGTTTGATTCCAAAAGGTACTAAAGACCATTTTTATCAAAATTGAGTTAACACTTTCCCAGGGTTTTAGGGGGGTAGTTCTTCACAAAAATGCGATCGTTTTGGAGCAAAAGATGATCTAGTTCCTTGAAAATCGAGGGTAAATATTCCGTTCAATTTCAAAAAGGTAGGTACTATATCCAGCACAATGGCGGTCTCTTATCAGTTTTACTTCAAAAAGTACTACATCCACTTCGTTTGATTCCAAAAAGTACTAAGCGCCATGCTTTGATTCAAAAAGTAATATATCGATAAATCTGATATTTCAAATCTCGTTCAAAATTATTTTAAACTTTGAACTAATTTACCATTTTGGTTTATTATTTTCAATAATGAACCTTTGGAATCGACCAAGAAAAAAAAATTTTAACACCCCCTCAAAATTTGATGGTTTACGTTTCAAGGTACGTAGAATCCAAAAATCGAATAAAAATTTGGCCGTCCGTCCGCCGTCCGCGGCACTTTTGCTACTTAGCATTGACCGATTTTGATGAAATTTGCTATGTAGGCTCCATTTGGGGTCTAGTTGTGCCCCGAAGCTTTTGGTTGATGTAGGTCACTCCTAAGGGTTCCAAAATCAATTTTGAAATTTTGAAAACGCTCTAACTCAAAAAATTTCGATATAAAGGTATTGTTTTTCCTTCAATTTAAGATTCTATAGAATTTTTTGAGACCACGCGGAGCTCTGTAAGACAAACCGTTCGCTCCCTACGAAAATTTAAGGGTTTATATTGAAATACATATATATATATCAAAACACGAGTGTGAATCGCAAAAGAGGCCTAATCTCCGTTCAAATTAGAGCTGACCGAAATGCAATCGATGGTTGGTGATTTTGATTTTTTTTTGATTTTTTTTTTTCTTCTTTTCATATTGGATGGTTGGTGATTTTGTAGACGAGTGATCTATATAGAAAATAATAAACCATTGTGTAATAATTTGCAGCGTTTTTTCCAAAAATATCCTAGTACATAAAACCCCAACCAACCCTACGTATGCACGTTGGAGGATTCGGAGGCGGGAGGAGTTGAAAGAGTCGGGGGGCGGGAGGAGTCGGAGGCGAAAGGAGTTAGAGGAGTCGGTGGCGGGAAGAGTTGGAGGAATCGGAGGCGAAAGGAGTTAGAGGAATCAAGGGCGGGAAGAGTCGGAGGCGAAAGAAGTTTGAGGTGTCGGGGGGGGGGGGGGGGGGTCGGAGGAGAGTGCTATCTCGCGGGAAATATGCCAAACTGTGTGAAGTGTAACTCAGTGTAATATCCCTCTCCTAATATTCAAGTTTTTCTGAAATATACAAAAAAAAAATAAAAAGGAAAATGGGTGGAAATAGTACTTTTGTGCTTCAAGGCATCAATATGTTATCTACGACTTGTTTTTGTCTGCATTTAGCAGGCTTTTCAGCTATCCTAATACATGATACCCCAACTGTATGATTGCACGTCCAAACGTGGAGGACCTGGGTTTGATTCCAGGCCAGCATGAAATTTTTTTCTTTTAATAAATTACTACGTGTTTATCTGCGGTTTGTTTTAGCCTGCTTTGAGCAGACTTTTCAGCTAGTTTATTATAATTTAGAAATGTATAAAAAATGACATCATTTGTTTATAGCACGTTTTTCATGTCGCTATGGTTTTTCGCGTTTTTCTCACGTTTGACCAAAATGGATATAGTTCCTTCTGGAATCAAACTCCTCAATTGGTTGTAGCAGTTCTGCGATCAGCTGTGCAGAGGAGATGCGATGGTGTTAACACACTGTACTTAAACCACCAGTGTGCCCATTGTGAGCGGGCAGTCACCACCAAGTCTGGCCTTGGTCTCCACGTCTGACGGAACCATCCTAATGCAGCTATTGAAATGAGTACTGCCTGCTTCAGAGGATTTTCTCACGATGGTGGCTGATGAGGCAGTGGCTGTGCGCAATGCGGTACGTGCCATCAATGTCTAAGCGAATGTTTTCCCTCTCACAGTCTGCCATCAAGAACCTTCGCCTGAGGCCCCACTATAAGCAGCTTGTCCAGGAAGCTATCCTGGCTACGTCTCCATGCTACCCTCCTCTGCGAGGAAGATGGGATGGGATGGTCCCTTCTTCAGTCACTTACCTGCTCATCTTCTTATATGTGATTTAACCTACACTACAGGACCAATAGTTGAGAAAATAAAATTTTCCCACCAAAATACACCAATTTTGCAATTTTTTCCCTACACTTGAGAATCCGTCCTGAGACAAGAACTTTTTTCTGATGTATTTGAGGTGCAAAAACACCTGCTAGCGATTCGACATTATCACCAGTCATCCTTCATAAACCCAACTCCGATTAGTTACTGAACTATACTCGCACCAACCCAATTTATGTCTTTGTATTAAATTAATCAAAAAGGAAAAAAACTTTTTGAAAACAAGCTTTTATTTTTGGTTAATTAAATGAACTAAAAAGTTAAAAATAAATTACCTATATTTAGAAATATAACGCTTTATAGAGATAACACTTTATCACAGTCCCAATTTTATTAATAAAAGCGTGTTACATCGTGATAGCAAGAGGAAAAAAAAGATGCTAAATGTAACACGCTTTTATTAATATAATTGGGACTGTGATAAAGTGTTATCTCTATGAAGTGTTATATTTCTTATTAGAGGTAATTTATTTTCAACTTTTTAGTTCATTTAATCAACAAAAATAAGAGCTTTTTTTGAAAAAGGTTTTTTTCTTTAATTTTTAATCTACGACTAAAAATAAAATCTGGAGGGGCTGGGAATATTACACGGACTCTGACTCTTCCCATCTCCGACTCCTTCCGCCTCTGACTCGTCCTTCCTCCCGCCTCTGACTCGTCCTACCTCCCGCCCCTCCGAAACCTCCCGCCTCTGACTCGTCCTGCCTCCCGCCCCTCCGAAACCTCCCGCCTCTGACTCGTCCTGCCTCCCGCCCCTCCGAAACCTCCCGCCTCTGACTCGTCCTACCTCCCGCCCCTCCAAAACCTCCCGCCTCTGACTCGTCCTGCCTCCCGCCCCTCCAAAACCTCCCGCCTCTGACTCGTCCTTCCTCCCGCCCCTCCGAAACCTCCCGCCTCTGACTCGTCCTGCCTCCCGCCCCTCCGAAACTTCCCGCCTCTGACTCGTCCTTCCTCCTGCCCCTCCGAAACTTCCCGCCTCTGACTCGTCCTGCCTCTCGCCCCTCCGAAACTTCCCGCCTCTGACTCGTCCTGCCTCCCGCCCCACCGAAACCTCCCGCCTCTGACTCGTCCTTCCTCCCGTCCCTCCGAAACTTCCCGCCTCTGACTCGTCCTGCCTCCCGCCCCTCCGAAACTTCCCGCCTCTGACTCGTCCTGCCTCCCGCCCCTCCGAAACTTCCCGCCTCTGACTCGTCCTGCCTCCCGCCCCTCCGAAACTTCTCGCCTCTGACTCGTCCTGCCTCCCGCCCCTCCGAAACCTCCCGCCTCTGACTCGTCCTGCCTCCCGCCCCCTCTCGATCGGCAACGTTCACTACGGTTGGGGTTTTATGTATTATATGGAGGATGGTCCCCTATGAATTGGAAGTTGGTCTTTAGAAAGTTAATAATACTGCATTGTCATGCGATTTACACATGCAAGCAAAATTTCAGCTCAATCGGATACCGGGAACTGGATCAAATTTAACTTGCAAGATTTATTAATCACAGACTGACAGACTACAGGACAGGTGAAACTAAATAAAAGCTTTTAAAAATGACCTCAGTTTTTATTGGAATATTTGGGTAGAAATACGAGCTAATTTTTCCAGAGTATTTTCAATTATTATTTCATGGTATTTTTGGACATTTTGAACACCATTGTGAAGTAAGGAATCAACATTGTAGGACAGGTTCACACCAAGACGCCAATAAGATCTGATCTGAGAATCGATTGTTCAATAATAATAAGTCGATGTTTTCAATGTTTGTCTCAGTTATTTCATTGAAAGTGCACGAAAGTGCAGTGTACGAAATTAACTTCCCTCGACCAGGGATCAATCTCCAATCTTTTCAACTACGTAAACCATATTTACAATCCTGAGTCGAACTCTCTACCACTGAGCCAAAGAAGTGAATGGACAGAAATGCGAAGAGGTAGCTGAGCACATCAGGCCCCACAAGATGGCCGATACTTATTGATCAATGAATTGATCATTTAATTTATATAGACCAATTTTACAAACATTCCAGCACGTAACTGGCGAACTGTCACTCCACCTAGCTTCAAGTTCACGATTTTGGATGGAAAGAAAACATGGAGAAGCGAACTTCTTCCTTTCGCAGTTCTTCACAGGACATGGACTGTTTTATGCCTACTTGCATAAAATGGGAAAGATATCTGCCCCAACATGTTTACATTGCCAGAACAGAGAAGATGATGATGTGCTCCACACCTTCTTCAAATGCACCAAATGGGCAACTGAAAGAAATCAGCTGATGGCAGACCTGTAGATAGCTCCCCAGAGTTCAACACCAGAGGCTGTTGTCAGCAGGATGTTGGAAGGTGAAAGGAGCTGGACTGCTGTGGCAGAATACACGGAGAGCATCCTGACAAGGAAGATGCTCTTAGAACGAGAGAGGAGAGAGCATCTGGTCCGCCCCCTCACCCAGAAATGATTAAACGCCCCAGGACTCAGCCCGAAGTAATGTGCTAAACGGTTCCGGGCTGAGCTCCAACATGGGGGGGGAAGGAGGTGGTTTTTTAGTGGGTTTGAATCCCACATAACCTGAAGGACGCGGACCCTTCCAGGTATCTTACGAGATCCAACTCCACCTATGGATCTTAAAGATTTTCTCACCTGCCTGCCCCAAAAAAAAGTTCACGACTTTGTCACTTTTTTGGCACTTAGTTTCCATTTTCCTGTTGGAAATCAGCTAAAACTACAAAATAAAACAGTTGTTCGAAACTCACTCATTGTGGGAGAGCCTTTTCCCGATGGTCTGGAGGTCCATGGGGTTTCGGATGATTTTCTTGTAGGTTGGGAACTGCTTGGTGTTGACGGCCAGGAGGAAAGGCCAGGCCTCGTCGTTGGCTTCCAGGTCATCGAGGACCTGCTTGCAGGCCGCCATTTCTTTGCTGAGGCGCTTCCCAGACTTCTCGCGCGGTTTGGGAGCTGCTGCTGCTGGTGGCGGCACGGAAGCGGCTGGTCCCGCGCTCTCCTCCTCCCCAGTGCCTCCGCCGCCCCTGCACAACACCACTGCATGTTCAACTCATCTCATCCTTCTACCCCGGCTTATCGTCCTACCGGCACCATAAACACTAAAGAGACATTAAAACAAAGATTTTGCGTGAGTTGAACATCAAGGGGTCATTCCATGCTGAAAACATCTTTGACTTGAGAAAATGAAAAAAAAAGGAAAATGATAATTGTTGAAACCTACGTAGCAGGTTCAGCATGAAATGACCCTCCACAGAAATGGACTAAGTCCCCATCCCGGGGGAAACACTACCTGATCCTAGGGATGTATTGATCAAATTTAGACGCTTTTACATTACATACACTCCCTCTAAGAGCACAGCCACAGTGATTGGATCCGTAATTTCTAACCATTTTCTAACCATGATGTGGATGGAATTAAAAAAAACCTCTCGAGTAAAAAAGAAGTATAAAAAGAAACCTCGAGTCCACACTTGCAACATTCGGCCGCTCCGATCCTCCGATCCGAACACCTCAACGAAATCTCACCAAACATCGCAGCGCTCCGAACCTTGGGAGGGCGATCGGGAGAATCGAGCGCTCCTCAGTCCTCAGTCATGGTATCTCAACTTCAAGTGGCCGCAGCTGCTTATATAGTGATGGATTCCATTTTTAAAAAGAAGAATAGAAAATCGCGTCGGTGGTCCACAAAGTTCTATTTAAATCTTGAAAACAACCTAATACACGAGAATGAAGTAAATACGAATGTACCTACCGAACTGTAATATTATTAAAGACAGTTTTTTGATCTTGTCTACAAACAATCCATTTAATAATTTAACTTTTTTTAATCTACAAAAAATATCGTGGTCATTTATCTAATTTTCCAGTCATGCAGTGTGTACTAAAGTTCAAAGTCAAAAAAATAATGTTGAGAATTTAGAACATTTGATAGGGAATTCGGAAATTAACAGCGCTTTGAGCTAGTTCAATTCTTTTCAAATTTAGAGATAGATTTTACTTTTTCCAGTGCCCATGCTTCTTGATATTTTCGCCTTCTCCCTGCGCACTTCTGATGATAGGCTTTCCATTTTTGTTCTTACTTCTTCCACTGGTTTTCCAACTTTCTTGGAAAGCTCTTCCCAGGCGTCCCGCTTCCTAACTTTATTGAAATATTGGGGGTTTTTTAGTGTCCCACAACAACCCTCTTGCCTTGAAATCATCAATCAATGAAAAAGTTTCTTGCTTTGTCCACTCCATCAGCAAATGCAAATGCAGAGTGAGGAAATGAAAAATGCACGACACTTCACGAAATTATTGAGGAGAGAGGGAACGTTCGGGGGAGCGGAGCGGCGCATCAAAAACTCCGTCCACACTAGGCTCACCCCGCTCCGATCATTCCTTTGATGCAAGATGAAAAACCGCCAACGGAGCGATCGGACTGCGCTCCGCTCCTCCGATCCTCATTCCTCTGAAGTTTCGCCGCCCCGATCCTGCCAGAGGATCGGAGCGGCCGAAAGTTGCAAGTGTGGACGCGGCTTTACGTTCTATTGACTATCTACACAATATAGTACACAGGGTGTCTACACCTAAGTTGGGAATAATTTCAGGGCTCGATTTTACAAGGCATTTCCAACAAAAATGTCTCTTAGCAATTTTAGCGTGGAACATGCTTTAGACTTGGACTAACCACCCAAAAACCGTCACGTGTAAGGGTGACGCAGAGAGGGCGACGGGCGGGTGTCACGCCAGAGTTATTAGAGAGTTTTTGCTTCACACGGTGGCGAGCTCCCGTGAACGTGAAGCTACGGAAAACTGGAGTTGATGCTAACCTCCCCACTCCTTTTTACCACGGGGCCGTGACAGTTACCATGGAAACGGGACGCTCCGTGGGTTCTGTTATCATAACCTGACACCGCCACCATTTTGTCTGTGACAAGTTCGCCACCATTTTCGTTCATGTTGATGTGGACGCCACAGAATGGAACCAACTACAAAAACCTAGTTTTGAGTTATCAAGCCTCAAAGTTATTTCAAGTTTGTAAATCAGGTGATAATTGTATTGAAATTTCCTTCTTTTCCTCTCAAATTTAAATTAATTCCGCGTCATTTCCTACTTCGAGAGCATGCAATATCTGTAGTAGAACGCCTAAAATTAAAATTGTATGTGAATGATTTCTTTCTGAGATTTTGGAAAACGCTGTTACCAAATTTGAGTGATAAACCAACTCACTTGGTTCCATTCTGAGGAATTCTAAACGACTATTCACATTCAACCTTCAGTTGTTTGCAATCCTACATTCATCATTCTTCTAGAAGAAAGCGATACCTTACTCATGACCTCACCCTCACAAATCCTCAAAAATTTATTTTTATAGGTTTTTATAATATAAAATATTATAATTAGGATTATATTATAATCCTGTCTCCATTTTTTTCCCGACCAAACAGTATTCTTGGTAGGTGTATTAGTATACAAGGTGTTTAACGAAAAGATTACACCCCTCTTCATTTAAATTCAAATTAATTTTAATTCAAATTTAAATTCTTCAAATACTTTCGCGCAAATACTTGCGGGCAATTGCGCGCAATTGACACCAACTTCATTTATTCAAATGGACCCCCACCCTTTTTTTTTATCACAAATTCCAATTCAACGTCAAATTTCATGACAAATTCATACCCGAACCAAATTTTTTTATTGCGCGCAACCTGACTTTTTGAACGCTGTAAGTTGCGCAACTCCACAATTGCACAAAAATTAGGTTTTGGAGGACCCTAACTGTGGCACATCTTTTTTCATAATTTTTTTTACTCCGAATCACAGGGTGTCATCCCTCTTTAAATTTGACTGGTATTTTTCTATTTTTTCTATTTTGCGCATATTATGCGCAAACTGCATAATACCACATGATTACCTATTAACTATGCAGTTTGATGCATAGTTATTAATTTTACTATCAAATTGCAATTTCAAATAAATTTTTGGCAAACTTCTTATCAACTCATGAACACAATAATTGTCATTGCCAATTATTGGCATTTTAGAAGTAGCATAATATGCTACTAATAGGCCTAAAATATCATCATTCTTAGTCATATTATGACTAAGAATGATGATATTTTAGGCCTATCTTTTGTTGTAAGTTTTTCTCTCAGTCCCAAAATTTTCAGAGTTCACGTATGGTATTACACCTAAATAATAAAATCTTATATTTTAAAATATAATAAATGACAATAAACTCGGGAAAATTATTATATTTTCGAAATTGCACATAATATGTGCAATTTCTTACATATGTAAGAATGAGTTTTAAATGTGTTATTGCCTGTACACATTTTTAGATCAGCTTTCTTTCACTATTAATATCAAATGAAATTATGATCAAGTGAACTACCAACATCAATCGTGATTATATTCGGACCTCTATTGAAGTTCCACTGCAGTGCTCTGCAATAACCTAAAGCAGTTTCAATATGAGGTAGTTACTCATTTTTAAAGTATATTTTGGGCAAGAATTGAAGAAGAAAGTAAAAGAAATCTTGCAATTCGCAAAACCAAAGGAATGTAATAACTGTTATCAGTGTGCAACCTACCTAAAGGTTGCATCTTGCGGTGGCAGGAACCGGACCGCGGGAGTGGACCGTGTGCAGAGCGCTTCAAACGGGCGGGCTTCGAGAACACACGGCCACGCGACAACTTCGGGAAACTTCGTACCTTTTCGGTCATCATCGGACCGCGTTATTTCCACGGACGGTGCCTCCCACGGTGCGCCCGTGTGAAGCAAAAACTCTCTATTCTCCACCCCATCCCTACTCCGCCAAAAAGCGCGGCTAAAGCATGTTCCATGTTTCTTGAATTTTAGCCAAAGGCAGTAAAGCGAGACCTAAAGTGCAGAGTTTTTTTAATTACAGATTTTTTCGTGTTTTCGATCTTACGACATTAAACTTTTTTTGGTTGTTGTGGAGAAGGAAGCAGAGGACGTCAATATACTTTTTCCAACATTATATTGACGTCCTCTGCTTCCTTCTCCACAACAACCAAGAAAATGACTACAGCAGGAGTACAGAACAACATTAAAACTGTGTTAACTCCTGTTATTTACCAATTAAATTCAAATTTGAGGATATCGTTGGAAAGAGCGCTAAATTTTAAGCTACCCAAACCAAAACCAAAATCTTCAAGCAAAACATTTTAAAAAATCAAGTCAAAGAGCAAATTTCCTCGTATTTTTAACTTTTTGTCTCGAAGTTTTCACTCTTTATCTAGTGTCTCTCACTTCGATCAAAAAAGTCAAATTTCAAAAAAATTTAAACTTTTCTTTTCGATTTGATTTAAAAAAATGTTTTATTGCTAAAAGAACTATTGACTATTGAAAATGAGTATTTTCCAACGATATCTTCAAATTTGAGTTTACTTGGTAAATAACAGGAGTTATGACAGTTTTAATGACAAATGGTCGAAAACACAAAAAAATCGTAATATTGAAAAAACTTGAAAAAAAAAAACAATGGGTTAAAACAAAATTGCTAAGAGACAATTTTATTGGAAATACCTTGTAGAATCGAACCCAAAAGTTATGGCCAACTTAAGTGTTGACTCCCTGTACAATGTCGTTTTTTATTGAGATAAGTAATGATTATTTGTCGCTAGCAAACTTACACATTAAGATTTTCAGAAGAGTTGTTGATTTCTTCTGGTTTAGCAATAGGCGTCGGAGAACTGATCGTTTGAGAACGTCGGGTAGATTTCTTCTTGACATGTTTCGAAGCACAGTTGGAACAATACCACTTGCCTCTAGGCACCTGTCGGAGGGAAGAAACACGGTGAGTGAATTGATGTTCTACGAAGCCACTTGGGGGCACATTCCAGACTTCTTCGCTTTGAGAATTATTATGAAGACGAGGACTTGTGTCCTAAATACTTGAGGCGAAATTCAGAGTCCCTCCTCAGGGCTGAGGGCGGCCTTAAGGTGCCTTTCGAGGAAAGTTTTTACTCATCTGTATTCTGAGTGGAGGAGGGGCAGCTGAGGTCGGCCTCAAGGATAGTTACCGCCTCCTCGACCTATTCTGAGTCATTAGACTTTCAGGGCCACCAAGAATTTCCTATTCAGAAACGAAATTCAGAGATGAGTCAAGAAATTTCTTGACTTCAAAGTGCGGGAAACCGAGAGACCCTCGAACCTTCCTTCGAGTGTTTTTTAAAAGCGAATTTTCGATGAAAATGAAAGTACTTATTGCATGGACCCAAAATTTTCAGCATATACGAGTATTTCTTAACCCATTCAATGCCAGCGTTGTCATATGACAACACGCCAACCTGTCCCACCGTGCCAGTGTTGTCATATGGCAGCCTCTCCTTTGAGGATTTTTCAGTCCAGTCGAATCGGTGGCTTGTTGCCAAAAACCACTCTAATGCTTCTGGTTTGCCACGAACGTCAAGAGGAGGGTCCCCCCCCCCCCACCACCAGAAAGAGTTGGCTGGGAGAAACCCGGTTTCAGGGAAGCGTTTTGCCAGTTTATGTGAAGCACAGTTTGCGGTCTCTTTCATACGTGGCCTGGGGCGAAATCGGTGGACTCAGTGCTGGCATTGAATGGGTTAATGCATGGCCGACAAAACCCATAACCAGTCACTATGGAATAACCAAAATTTGGTTCAAAAATCATATTTAATATGATTTTTGCTCACTCACGAACCCAGTTCTCTCCCAAGTCTTCTCGAAGCCACCTTGAGAAAAGTTGGAGTTGAGGCCACCCTCGAGATATGTACGGTTCGACTGTGAATACGCACCCTTGTCCTCGAGATCGATGTCACCTTGACTCGAGTCGAGAAATTTTCTGGCTTGAGTCGCGACTTTGAATTCCGCCCTTAATCTTACTCTGCTGTGCTATTCGAAGTGAAGAGTACATTTTCGTATAGCACAGTAAAAATAGCACTTTTGATCGGAACTAATTCGTCTAAAGTTGAAACTTGGTGGAGATGTTCCTTTTGGCACCAAATTGTGCTAAAAAAAAAAAAGTCTCTAGCGATTAGAGGGGCGGAATTTCGGAAAAACCTCGAAATTATGGCCTTTTTTTCCCCTTTTTTCTCTCGATTGAAACTATTATAAAATTGGTAAAACACTCGTCAAACGAGACTTGTTGTTAAATCGTACGAAACGTAATACTTCGCCCTCAGAGTATACCTAGGTGAATAGTGTAATCTAAAAAAATGCTGTGAACTTGTTTATTTAAATGACATAGGAATCTATGTTACAAACTTATTATATTACAACGCAATTTATTACTCTTCGCCATCAGTAAAATCAGCGATGAAAGTGACGTACCCATTGCACACTTCAGAATAAGTTCTGTTGGTTTTCACATTCCATTTAACAGCCGTACTTGTACAGACCTACCTAATTTGTCACAAACCCCGCCAATTCCTTCCTCATGTTTGTACCTACAAATGATTATGACCTCGTAGGTTTTTCACAGCACTAATGTGGTGGTCTTTAGAACCAACAGAATCGACTCAATCCTACACTCATTATCGGTACACAAAAATTAATAAAATGCACCAATAAAACCTAAACTCCGATTCGAAAATCACCGCATCCTACTGTAGTTTTAGAGACTCCACGAACATCTTGCTGAGTCGTCATTTGAAGACTTTTCACTTTGTGGTAAACACCTCGAGGAACAGAAATTGTCGAAGTCATAGAACTCTTGAAACCCTTTCCATCTACAGGTTTACTACAGAAAGCCTGCATCCGTGTGGCGCCCTCTGGATGGAGAATCCACAAACTAGTCAAGTCTACCTTCCAGTGAAACATTCATAGGGAAATTGGACTGGAGCTAAATTTCTGCACTGCGAACAAAATCCACGCATTTCTTGATTTTAGGGGGATTTTTATTGAACAGTAGGAGCGAAAGTATGTCACTTTGAGCGGAGATATTGCTGAAAAATATTGTATGCACAATGATAAGAGATAAGTAGTTCTGCTTTTTCCAGAAGAATGCGCCAAAGGGATGCAGAGTTTCTATGGTAGATCTACTACCAGTCTGTGTTCTTTAGGAACAGAAATTCGTTTGTGTGTGGAGGGTGAATACCGTAAGTCTTTAGGAATACGCCCCAGTTCTTAAAAACTTATTTAAATAGGAACTTATGATTCAAGTTTGAATAAAATGGCAGCAGGAGCTCACTTTAGTAAGAGGTGGGGTCATACAGTCTGTGTGGTAAGCGATAGGACAGGCTTCACAAGCCAGGAGGTTTCTCCCCACCTTTTTACCGCACACGATGCAGTTCTTTTCCCCTTTGGCTTTGTTTAGACATTGATGGCAATACCTGAAACCAAGAAACATCACATTTTAGTTTGCAGTCAATAATAAAATGTATTCGAAAGTTGATCATACTCAGAATATTTCTATCTTGAATGAATGAATTCTCTTTCATCACCAATGAATTCAATCCATTGGAACTGTAGGGACTAACTCCACAATCGTACTACTCATCTGATGTCTTCAGCTGTGAGTTTGAAGTGACGTGACTTTTTTGGCCTACTTTTTTCTGTTCCCAAAATTTCGTGTTGTTTACTTGCACATTAGAGATGGGCGAAACGGTTACATTTGCGTATTAGGTTCCACCGTTACCTCTCTGGGTGAGTAATAGGTTCCAATAACCTGTTATTTATTAATAGGTTATCTCAGGGATCTTCTTACAAGCTCATTCCAACATACCATTCCAAGGTATCGTTTCTTTGATTTCTACTTTTCGTTCCCGACCGACGTTCGTTTGTTTATCATGTTATATTGTTATTCCATTCCAAAGTACCATTCCGTGGATCTCTAGTTTTCGTTTCCTACCTAAGTTGGGGTTTCTATCAAGTTATTCCCGACATATTTACGTGTTAGTGTATTTACACTCTTTTTCGATTAAAAAACCCAAGCTATTGTTACGGCTCCACACATTGTGGAGACTTTCCTGGAAAGTTATTTAGTAACAGGGTTATTTTAGTAATAGGTTCCAAGCGGAATTAACGAAACCCAGTAATAGGTTATTTTTAACTGTTACGTTAAATACCGCCCATC
Organism: Apolygus lucorum; assembly: GCA_009739505.2. Lineage (NCBI taxonomy): Eukaryota > Metazoa > Arthropoda > Insecta > Hemiptera > Miridae > Apolygus > Apolygus lucorum. The sequence continues at coordinate 6,733,246 of CM019168.2, read as the reverse complement.
TCTATTACACATATATTTTTCCATTTTCCTGACCATTGACACTGGGGAGGGAGTACAGTAGGGACTAACTCCACAATCGTACTACTCATCTGATGTCGTCAGCTGTGAGTTTGAAGTGACGTGTCTTTTTTGGCCTACGTTTCTGTTCCCAAAATTACGTGTTGTTTACTTGCACATCTATTTTTCCGTTTTCTCTGTCCGCGTTATTCTTCCTAATGTATTTTTCGTACCGAAACTTCCGTCTCATTTCTTGTACAGAACTTTATTCTGACGAATAATAGTTAAGCCAAAAATAGTCATGCAACGGACTGAACTAGTTCATCCTAGGGATCGGTATTGAATTTTTTTTTTCCAAATTATTATTACTTTTTTCATTAACAAGTTTGAAAGTAGAATGTTAACAATATTTTAGCTTCTGGTTACATGGCGATGAAAACAAGAGAGTGATAGGTATGTACAGAGTGTACGAGAATGTATGTTTTCAATGGTCCACCATCCTCTAATCCTAGTGAGCGAATTTTCCTCTTTGCTCCGCGTAGCCGAAGAGATACAGCCCGAATGATGGCGAATTGTACCTTTACTGTCAGCCACCCTGTCAGTTGGGAGTAAGGTCGGTTCCACTTCTCCGCCAACACAAAAGCTGCTCGCTTCAGGAAAACTCCGTATTCTTGTTCTGGAGCCCCGTCGTAGGAACTGACTAAGGGTGTGGATGACCCTCGATGGTCCTCTGCAGCCTGGTCATACTTCGTGTGCTTTGCACGAGCTGCCATTTGAGCTGTTTGGTGGCAGTCTTGGGAGAGGAAGGAGCAGCGTCAGCATTTACAACGCGATTATCGAAAAACGCTGGCCCCCCACTCTCCCAGACCCCATTCACTGCAAAGTCGCCCACCAAAGCGTCCGTCAGCTGCTTCCTGCATCACAGGCTCAACCACTGCACCTCCCCAGGCCAGATCTGCGATTGCCATGGTTACGTTCCGCACATCATCATGTCCTCTTTTAACCACCCCGCCCCCTTTCTTGCAGTTGAGAGAGTGTGTTACGTCAAAAGACCCACAGCCATTAAATTGATTAATAGAATCGATGATTATTTATTCCGAACTAGTCAGTTCACTAATTCATTGGGGCCTTGAAGATCGAATATAGAGTTGTGTAAGACAAGGTCATTTGGCGGATTCAAATCCCAAACTGTCACTCATTACAGAGACCAGGTCTTTTGAATCCGTTCACCCGTTCACTCACAAGACAAACAACCAACCGGTCAGAAGTCACAAAAACGAGCGAGTCGGAATAGGTTACAATGAGTAGGCTAGGGATGGGTATCGATACTCGATATTTCAAAATATCGATACTTTCGTACCGATACTCGATATTTTAGTATCGATACTGCACTATCCGATATTTTTGGATATCGATACTTTGGATTCGATATTTCTAAATATCGAATATCGATACTATTCTCGCGGAAAATTCAACATAATGGCTAAAAAATGGAGAAGATAGAGAGGCTTTTGGTCATTACTCTTTGGTTACACAAATAACGTTTATATCATGGGAAAAAATCACTCTGCTTGGACTCTTAATAGTTAAAAATGAATAAAAGTTGTTGAAAAAATTATTTTTCTTGAGAAAATTGGATGATATTGATAGTTTGTGACACCACAGTATCGATACTCGATATTTTAAAATATCGATACTCATGCCCAACGATACTTGGGATATCGATACTCGGATACGATACAGTATCGATACAAAATATCGATACTTTTATAACGATACCCATCCCTAGAGTAGGCGATTTGAATGAATCGAATGAGCTAAAAGACAAAAACAAATGAAAGATCGATTCGAATCGTATGAATCAGTCTCTGAGTGTGTTTTGTCTTTTAGTCCTCAGTCCATTCTTCACTTGGATGATGGAAGGTTTCGCTTAGAAAACCACTTCCATCTACTTCTTTCTGTTGATACTTTCTTGTCATTTTCACATATTAATGATCCATGTACAAACATCCATGTATATAAATATACATCTATATTGCGGGCAATTAATTTATTTTGTTGGCCTTCTGCCATTGTTCTTGTAATTTAACCGGAAAACTCGATTGGTGGGTTGATGAACGAATGACCGTGTTCATTTTGTTAACCCGTTCAGTTCTGACAAGGTCGTTTTGAAGATAAGGTCTTTTCAATATGTTCACCTCTAATCGAATATAAAAAAGTTGGTAACAATGAAAACAACAACATTAAACAAAGGAATAATTACTAATCAATGTCCTTAAGAAATATTTATGAGTTTATTGACGAAGTGGGTGGTCAGCCGGCTTCTCAGTTCTGTCACAACTGAGGCAGCTTCAGAAAAAAAGCCTTTCAGAAAGAAACGACTCACTAACAGCCTGGTTTGCCATTGGAAAAGAGTTCCAGGCTCTGATGGCTAACACTCTCCCTCTTACGAGGCCGTTGATGCAGCTTTCTGGATTTTCTTTTAAAATTCTCTAAAAAAATGTCTCACCAGTCTCCTTCAGGAATGTTGTCCATTTTGGGTTTGAAGCAGTACGTGTGGTAACCCTTATCACAGCCATCGCACAACAGAAGTTTGTCTTCGTTGTCTCCAGAATGACAGAACTGGCAGTTCTGCAAAAAACACAACGATGAAAAACCATTTGAAATTGAGGTCTCAGGTTGGATTGACTGAACACGTTGTACAAAGTCCATTAGCCAGAAGACATCTACAAAGAATTTCACCGCAATTCAGTGTTAATGGAATAAGTTTCGTATCTTGATAGTTCGCATTACAGTATTGCTACTAAATATACCGGTATCAATGGTTCAAGTGTCTCAATTCGTTATCATTAATCGGTTATCCAATTCTTTCTTGTGTTATTCTTGAGTAGGTGAGAGAAAAAAACCCGTATTTTTGTTAAGAGCATGCTGGCCCCAAGAAAACAGAATTAGGAGCGATTAAAGTGCCTAGTGTTTGATTATTCAAGTAAACAGAGTTATGTTGGTGGGCTTTGCCCGTTTTGATTATCTTGGGTGGGTTGAGGTGAGGGAAGGAATCGCAACGTGCGAGAAGCCTGTGTTGAATCATCAAAAATTAACTTCCCTCGACCGGGGATCGATTTCCTATCATTCCGATTCTGAATCGGAGCTCCTACCACTTGAGCTAAGGAAGCGAATGGACAGAAATGCGAAGAGGTAGCTGATCACAACACCTGCAACGTTGCTACTCAATGTCCACAGAATCCCTCAACCTCAGGAAAACTTGAGTGTCCTAAAGACCGTAAGCTTTGACCAAAGTAGGAAAATACAACGAAGTTGAGATAGGAACTCATAATTATAACGATACTATTAACACGTGAAAGATAGCACAATGGAAATGGCCATAAACATCTTTTACTTGGAAACACAGATCTCATAATATCGAAATTGTTAACACAAAAGAGGAACTTTTCTGCTGATTGCTAACTACTTTTCTTGTAAAATACAAACCTATTGAAGAGTTCTTTTTTATTATTTAGTATCATCCGTTCCCCTCAAGTTTGACAGAAGTGATAGGTGGTGAAGTAAGCAACGCCACAGGGATTGACAGATAAAACGAAACGACGCCATAAGCGCTCTCCTTATAGAAAACGCCTCAATGTCACAATGTCGCCATAACAACGCTGACAAGCTACCTTGTAAATTGCACAGAATTTCCCACGTTAATGATACCAAAACTTCGGGATTCAATTCTACAACTAATTTAAGTAAGAAAATGTCTCATATAGCAATTTTGTTTACCTCTTTACTCCAACTTTTAGCCCAATGATACTGTAACATGTGGTAGAAAAATTAATTAGAGATCACACGTTTGAAAAAAAGGCGGGTCGCCATGAACGCACACACACTACACTGCACGCATGTGTGAGTAGTATTTTGTAGTATCCAAGAGATTCTCATTTCAGATAGCGTTACTTTATGGTTCAATCGTTAGCGTTACCTACGTCTGCCGTCTTTAATCGGTTGTTTTCTGTTCGCTTCGTTTGTGGTTTCGACTTATCAAATCAGGAAAGGGTTTCATCTCTTCTCTGTGCATAGAAATTTTTTTCAAAGACAGTTTTGGCTAGCTACGTCACACTATTCAAATCTTCAACTTTCCTTAGCTTCTCTGATTTTTTAAAAACATTTTCTCGACGAACAGACCCGATTACCGTTATTCCTAAGCCATACTCTTTTGAAAAAAAAAAAAAAAAAATTAAAAAAATTGACTGAAATACCCCATTTTGAGATGTTTTTCGGTGTTTTTTACCAGGTGTTACTAAAATTAACATAACTTCCTTAATTTATCGTCAAAATGTAAAAATCAGGGCACCGTTGGAAAGGGCGTCAAATTTCCCATCTTTCTTTGGGGAGTCAGTTGTGTTAGAACCCAGAAAAACGCGAATTGTTCAAAACCAAATAGACGTTTTGACGTTTTGTCAACTCCGTCGACGCTCTTCCCACCCATCATCCAACCACGGGTTTCCCGCACAAATTTCTCCCCTAAATTCGATTGGGAATTTTTTAATAATACCAATGGAAAGCTGAGATCATTACGGAGTTGTTGGTGTTGAGGGTCGAGAAAACCCATGCGGAAGTAAGTAACCTCAACAACCAAAAGAAAAAGTAGGAAAATTTGCCAATTTGACCAAAATTCAGGACCAACAATTAGTATTTTTGAAGGTACCTGCATACTAGAAAGATGGGAAATTTTACGCCCTTTTTAAAACGCTGCCCTCATTTTTACGGAAAATTAAGGTCTTTATGGCAGTTATAGCGACATCAGGTCAAAAACACGAAAAAATCTCGAAATTGAAAAAAAAAACTTGGAAAAACAAAGGATTAAGGAGGTTTCAGTTAGTCGCTGCTCCTTCCTCGTTACGGGTTAGTTTATTCTCTAACGAACCGGCTCACGGTTCCCACCCCCACCCTCTCACTGAAGGAGCAACATCGCCACCCACCACCTGCCTCCCCATAGTGTTGTCACTATTCATCAACAGTTTTCCCCATTTTCTCAGGAAATAATCATCCAATTTCCATGTTTCTTATTTTTATAATCTCAACACCCATGCACTTAAATTTGAAATTTTCAAGGATTTTAGAAATTTTATCAAAATCAAACAATAATGGGGTATGTATTTCAGTCAATTTTTTTAATTTTTTTTTTTTCAAAAGAGGCTCAGGAATAACGGTAATCGGGTCCGTTCGTCGAGAAAATGTTTTTAAAAAATCAGAGAAGCTAAGGAAAGTTGAAAATTTGAATGGTGTGACGTAGCTAGCCAAAACTCTTTGAAAAATTGAAAAAAGTATCCATGCACAGAGAAGAGATGAAACCCTTGGAGAATCTCTTGGATACTACAAAATACTACTCACACATGCGCGCGGCTTGGTGCGTGTGCATTTATGGCGGCCCGCCTTTTTTTCAAACGTGTGATCTCTAATTAATTTTTCTACCACATGTTATAGTATCTTTGGGCTAATAGTTGGAGTATAGAGGTTTTCAAGGGTGCTGAATCCAAATATGAGGTCAAACCCCTGAATTTCCGACCCACCGAAATACCCCATTGCCGGAGAAAAGTTGGAGAATCCCTTAAGCGCGAGATGCGAATGAAAAATTGCTAAGAGGCATTTTCTCACTTGTAGAACGGAATCGCGAAGTTCTTCGGTCCTTATTACGAGACACCTCGTATGTTACTTCATCCTAGTCTTAATTGATACAGAGCAATTATCAATAGTTCTTCTTTTCCCCCTTTTTGAGGTGAAAATCAAATGGGTGGCATCTCGAGGCTTACAGAGGGACGGTAGAAGTGGAGCTCTCCCAGACAATCGATTGCGAATTGACAACGAATTCCATTCGAATACTAAAGAAGCTTTGAAGAGGAGAGAAGACGTCGACAGCGCTCAACTACTCACAAAATCTACTTCTCACTCAACCCACCCAAAATACTTAATACGTGTGAAAGGCGTTATTTGTAGGAATACCAACTGTGAACTATCAGCATAAATAATACTTTTGTTAAAAAGAACTCAGTTATGGCAGGTAGGTAAAGTGCAATAATACATTACTTATGCAGGTAATTCTAAAGTCCAAACCGCAAAGTATTGAAGTTAGTAATTGAAATGAAGTGTGAAACTAAACATCTTTCTAGCTGTTAGAAGTTTTGACTACCTCGACATTAATAGTGATGAGTCGATGACAAACTCTGATCAGAAAGATGAGGCGAGAAAAAATAAAATTCGAGAAACTCGTGAATTCCAGTATAATGTAGGTAGGAAGGGTTTTATTCCAATGGAATGAAATGATTTCGGAGGGTTTTAACGAGATCGAATGAAACCAAATCACGAATGAATGTCGAGATAGGAGTGAGTTAATGCTAAAGAAGTAAAGTAAAAATGAAAAAGCGCTTCATGCGATTACCCACAGTCTGGACATTAGACTGAAGAGGACTCACAGCTTTCATAATGGATTTGTCCCAGGCGATCGAGGCTTCAAGAGCCTGTTGAACCATGGAGAGCTGGGCTGCCGTCTGAGACTTGTGCAGAGCCTCTTTCCAGACCACGAGTCCTTTGCATTCTCGGTTGCCACCTTCCGAGTCGTCCGTTGAGGCAGTGTTGTTGGCAGCTTGGTTCAGCTTGAGGTCTCCCATACTGGGGAACGTCCATTAACATTAGCTATTTGATGGTAACCATGAATCAATAAGAAAGCACAATGTTGGATAACATTTTGACCGTAGAAGAAGGGATAAGGGAGGCTCTTATCAAACCTACCACGCCTGGTTCAGCCGTCTTTTTGAGGGGACGGGGGCCAGCTGTGCTTGCTATTGCATTTTCGGGCAGTGGCCATTCATTTATCCGTACTACCCTCAATATTATCGATAAATTCACTGATTCGATAAATTTACTGATGAAATGGGGCGAAAATATCCTCACTGGGTAAAGTAGGAACTTACCAACAGCTCATGAACACGGCGCTCCGACTCATCATTTGAGTATTTTTGTACTTCCCGTGTTGACAAAACGCGAAACGTGAAAAAGAGCAGCTAGCGCGAGCACTCGTAGATGCTAACTTTCCACATCATTTTTTTCAGATCTCCTCAGTGAAATCGTGAAAAGTGAACTCCTGTAGTGACGTTAACGTGACGCTTATAAGTTTAGATGGCAAGGTTACTTTGGCGGATTTTTACTTCTTGTTTTTACTTTTGTTCCCCTTTTGGATAGGATGTTTTTTTTTTCTTTTTCAAGTTCCTAGTATCATGATAAAAGTTATGGAAGAAAGGATGGAGCATGTGGCAGAGTTCATGAGGTGAGTCCATCTGGCAGAGTTTCTCCACTGAGGAGGAAGTTGAGCAAGTATTTGATGTTTATCTAAGGTTTCTGCTAGAAAAAGCACCCCATTTCAGAAATTATAAGTTCCTTTCTCATAAGTTACTTTTTCTCTAATAAGTTACTTTCTCTTTGGACCGACTGCCCAACGACTGCTTTGGGCGGGAAGGTCCAAACACACAGGATATACCAAATCTGACTTGAGAATTTAACATAACTACTTAAACAATCTAGTACTCCCTTACAGACCAAATTTTCCGAAGGTTTTATTATTCAATAATATTTTTCGATTTCTTATAAATATAAGAAATCCCTACTATGTTATAGACATTATTTATGTTTTTAAATTTATTACCTAATTATTTTTTATTATTATTGATTTTTTATTATAGATTTTATTTAATAGTTATCAATAATCAACTGCATTGATAATCAATAATCAACTGCATATATTTGTAGTGGGTTTTGACGGTAATTTACCGATTTTAGAGCATGTTGCAGTCCTGGTTTTGGTAGACCTGAATGCAGATGATTTGTTGTTACTTTCCTGGTTTTATTGTTTTGGCTCTCAGTTTTTGGTTTAAGTGAATTATTATATTGTGCGAATTTGAGAAGAGTTGTCGGGTTTATTTTGTCTTTACCCGGTTGTAACATATATAGATACCAGTAAAATGAATAAAAAAGTATGATAGTACCCACCTAACAAATGATAGTAAAACCTATTGGAGAAAAATTGGAACCCAAAGAAAATTAAACAATAATGAGAATTGAATTAAAATAACTTCAATATTAATGACGAAGTGGATAGGTAGTGGTAGGTACAAACAAAGTCATTTCTGTTCAAACTTAAACTTGCTGTTTTCTGCCTTGGGTAGTCCATGGAAGAAGAAAAACAACTCCATCTACTCTGAGGTTATCCTCACGTAGCGCACCCTCGCGTAGACAACGGATTTTTTCAAACGCCACAAGTTGGCTTTTGGCGTCAAGGAACTTTTCCCGTGTGGGAGTGGATACGTGTGAAACGAAACGGCAAGTACAAAAATACTCTATTAGAGAGTTTTCGCTACGTGTTTTGTGACGACCGTCCGCGTGTAATATCCATGCAACCGTCTGAAAATGGTGACTGCGCATGCGTGACGGCATCTAAAATCACATCTCAAATATTTGTTAGTACTAATATCTCTTTTTTCGCCCCCGTTCCCTCAGAAGGATGGTTATCCAGTTTCATACACAACTCTTCAGAACCTTCCTATTCACTTCTCCAATTCACTCGGACCAAATAACAAGAGACCCGCGTAATACTTACTTCGTGCCAAGTGGGGGTTTCAGGTATCTCTTCTCGATGTTCTCAAACAGGTTTCCAAGCCTTTCCTTTGCAACTGCGATAGGGTTCTCGGAGGGGTCAGAGGCCGCGCAGGCGGGTTTAAATGAGATATCACAGGTAGTCACTTTGCCAGGCATTTTCCAACCCTGAAATACCAACGGAAAATTTATTTTTGGGCAAATTTACGTTGTAGGTCGAGGAACTTACAACACACTTGTGGTGAAAATCAAACAACCTAAGGATACAACTTACCTTGAGCTGCATACTTGCAGAAGCAACCTTTTCTTCGAGCGCTTCGACTGCGACGAGAGCTGCCAGATCTATTCTGAGAGCCGTTTCCTCATCCCAGTCATCGGGGTGGTCAGGTGTTGGAACCACGATGTTCTCTTCACCTTCGTTGATTTTGAAATGGGCTTTGCTGGGGTCCCCGCTGGTACTGGCCTATCACACGAGGAAATCACACTTGTTAGTCATATCATTAAATTATACTGTAGGTAATCTCTCGGAAGGGCTAACTGGCAGCATGACCTAGTCCATGCAAAACTCAACCACTTCAAATAATTTTTTCATAGAAAAAAAACCAAGAAAAACGGAAATTTCGTGTTTCCGACGTTCATGTTGGCATCCCTGCACGGTTCCTGGCGGACCGAGGCGGAGAAACCGTTATCACTTTGATTTTGGTTCGTGCCGAGACTTAACCTAACGTTCTTCTTTGTTCAGTTTTGTTTCTTTTTCATCCGTTTTGTTTCTTTTTCGAATCGTTTTCTCGGTTTGTTTAAATAGTGTATTCTATGATTGTGCCATCCAGGTCTTTTTTCGGTCTGGGATTGGTTTTTTCGTCCGTAGTAAGTTGCTATGGAGCAACGTGGTGTACCGATGCGTGGTGTTATAGCGGATGCTGTCGTGGGTGATAAAGAGCTTCCTCGTCTTCTCGATCTTCTGCACAGGACGTCGTGGGGCGATATAAAGAAATTAATACAGGTTCTAAAGCAGAGATTGCGCCAGCAACTGTTTCCAGTTGTTATCAGGCGAGGACCCAATCTCCCCCACTTAGATTGGGGAACAGAAAACAGTATACAGGGAGCAAGATTTGAACCCCGCATCCTTATACCAGAATGGCTTTGAACCAACACCTTAACCCTCTCAGGCACCATTCTAATGTGTCTACACAATATATGATGGAGGGATTAGTTGTGCGAGTCATAACATGCTAGCAGAATTTTTGCTTTCTGAAAATTCGCTCACTTAGAAACTCAGGCATTATCGGAAACTGTATTTTTCTTAACAGTTGGAAATGTTCTACGTTGTAATGTTGTATGTTTGGGAATGGTGGTTTCCTTTTAAAGTAAAGAATGAAAGGCGGTACCTGCCTCAAGTAAAACATATAATCAGATCATAATGATAAATAAGGTCTTTCGTACAGTTATTGTGAAGTTATGGAAAGGAAGAAAGGTTATTACAATACTCTAGGAATACGTTCTCGTTATTTAAATTGTAAACTACCAAGGTACTCATGAACGTTTGTACGATTATTTTCTGAAATTAAACTCTTAGATCACACTCTCTCCAGCTCCTAGTGAGCCAATAGTTCCATTTGCGCTTTCAGAGGTAGCATCACTGTCGCAAGTGTCACAGATCTCGCTATGAAGTGACTCTTCCTAAGTAATACTTGTTCCATGACTAGTCCAATGGCCCTATCTTCAATTTGAGCCATCTCCACTCGTATCCTGTTTGGCTACTTAGGGAACTGCAAGACGTCTATATTCTGGTGGCAAAGAGATGCAGCTAAATTCTTCATAATGCAACCTGATAATTTACACCAACCTTTAGAGTGGATTCCCAGGTGTGGTCTGTCCGTAACCGAGTGATGTTAGCCAAGAACTCTCGCTCTCTCACCCCTCTTGGCTCCAATTTGGATAGAATGTTTTTCATTGTGTCCTCCGTTATCTTCCACCAACTTTTCTTGTAGTCTAAAAAGAGGAAAATGTACAAATACGTCATAATATAAATTTAAACGTGGAAATGTGTAATAGTAATAATTTTCTATTGAATGTTGGAAATGTCAAAACTTACCAGGAGGAATGGGTTTAGGCCTCCCAGGTTTGGGTAGTCCATGCAACCTGCACTGTTCAAGAAGTGCTGCCTCTTCTGCTGAGAGAGGGAGTGGAAGAGGGGATGGGCAAGGAGAAGGAGATCCAGTGTACATTCCAGGCTGTGGAATCCGTAACTCCCCTCCCGTCTCAGCCCAGCATCTGTTGAATTCACGTATAAATAGAGATAGAATATTACCAAATAATGTATTAATTACAAAAACTTGAGTATTGCGTCAAGTATGGAGGAAAACCTGTAAAATAGACCTTAACAGCATTTGATGGGTAACTTTACCTGTAGCCTGGTTGGGAATTGGTGATACTCGTGGAGTCACAAGGATCTTTGGGGAGGATGCTGAACCATTGGAGGTGATCTTCGTGGTGGCTGCTGTTCATGGAAATGCAACCATTCACTGCGTTTGACTCTTTCTCCATACACTCGCCTAACCTCTCGAACTGAAAACACGAATTTTTTATTAGAGTTAATCGAAATACAACAAGTGTGGCAATTGACCTTAATAATACATATCTCCTGATCTATCCTCCTTAGGAAGTCCCTATGGGCAGGTTGGCCCTGTACAAAAGGCCAACAGTATGTGTTTTCAACAGCACTAATCTCAAGTAAAGTGAAATCAGTTAGGTAGAGCCTGGAATCTTGGTGGAGGGGTAACTACATCCACATTTCAATGCTTGACATCGTAACTGGAGACTGGTAGGCGGCCTATCTAGCATCCTAGCTTGGGCTTCAGTCACGCGGAGACAGCGCTGAGTCAAGTGATTGCCAGCTCCAGGCGCTAACTGTAGCGCGCAGAAGTACAACTAAGTCTGATTTTGATGAAATGCTCAGGGATTGTTCAGGTAAACCTTCAGAAGATTCCTAGACGAATATCATAACTGTAGGACTGGAGCGTTCAGGAAAAAGGGGGCTTTGTGGATGAAACTTCAGGGCCTTGAGAAGATTTCAGAATTCTCCAGGTACAAGTCGTACCACGCTTAGAGAATAACATACTGAACAACATTTTGTATTCAAATATTTGCACTACCAAGTCGTTGCCATTGTAAGGAAGCCTGATAATATTATGATGATTAATTTTGACATTATAAGACATGAGGAAAGCTACCACCTTTCTCCCTTTAGGCTCTTTCAAATTCAGTAAAAGTGACAAAGCTTGGTGGTCTGTATCTACTGAGAATTGCTTATTTTCAAAGATCCGAAGTATTTGATCGCCTCAATTGCTGCTAAGGCTTCCTTGTCGGTCACTGAATAACACAAGATTACAAAATTTATGGGTGGTCTGGCTGCCTCGTTCGTTCACCACTTTTCTTATGGTATTTGGTGCGCTGAATCCGAATCTGACATCAGTTTTTTTTGTTTACGTCGGATTTTCAAGATATAGCTAGTTTGAAGATTTTTCTAGTTCTCACTTTTCTTCATTTTTTAGTGAGCACTCATCTTGCTCAAATCCCTCCAAAAAGTACTCAGACTTATAGGAAATTTCATGTAGAATCCGAATATGTACTTAGTTTTTAAGTAAGGTTGTGTTAAACCCCCTATTTTCCACAAAACGTATCAAAAAACACCGGTTCTCAACGTTTTTTCTTCTGGTTTTCCCTTACATTTTGCCACTGAATTTTTATCTCAGTGCCATGAAAAAGCTCATTCCTTCGATATTAATGGGTTTAGGAGGCTGCGATTGGTCTCATTCTCCTCTGGGGTGTCCCCCCTACGAAGTAAAAGCCCGAGAAATTTTATTTTAGCCTTAAATTTTTTTCAAGTGGCAAAATGTAAGGGAAAACCCGAAGAAAAACGTTGAGAACCGGTGTTTTTTGATACGTTTTGTGGAAAATAGGGGGGTTTAACACAACCTTACTTAAAAACTAAGTACATATTCGGATTCTACATGAAATTGCCTATAAGTCTGAGTACTTTTTGAGGAGATTTGAGCAAGATGAGAGCTCACTAAAAAATGAAGAAAAGTGAGAACTATAAAAATCTTAAAACTAGCTATATCTTGAAAATCCGACGTAAACAAAAAAAACTGACGTCATATTCGGATTTAGCGCACCAAATACCATAAGAAAAGTGGTGAAAGAACGAGGCAGCCAGACCACACCTAAATTTTGTAATCTTGTGTAATTCATTTCTCCCGGTGTAAAAGTATGAGAAAAATAAATTATGCAGTCGGTTGATGGAAACAAAGGGGGCTCCCTGAAGTTTTATTACTACGAGAAGATTCAAGCGTCTTCCACCAAATCCGCCGACTTCAATACGACTTCAATCCTAGGAGGTACCTAATGACGGATTCAGAACATGTACTGTCAATATCTCCACGTTGTTATATTATCCCTAAATTTTGAGAAAAATCGATCCTGGGTAGTTCAAGGAATGAATTACATTTAGAACTATCAGTTTTAGATAACGATAACGCGCTCTCTAACATGATCGTTCCGAATGACACTAACCTGGAGGGACTTGGGGGTTAGGGACTTCTCGGACATGGCATCTTTGCTGTCTTCTTCTTTAACGGGCGTGGAGAAATCCTTGAGCATCAGTTCCGTCTGTTGTCCGTCGTCCTTCAAAGACAGTTCCGTCTGTTGCCCATCATCTTTGACTTGAACGAAGCTGTCGCGCATCTCAGTTTTTATGACAGGCGGCTCCGGACTGTCCAGCGTTCCGTTGGTCTCAGGCGTTCTGGCAGGAGGCGGTGGCGGTTGTTCTTCGTCGATTTCCATAACACCAGTTCCTTCGTCTTTCACTTCGACTTTTTTAGGAGGCGGTTCTTCTTCTACAGGCTCGGGGTCAGGGGCCTGGATATAATGAAATACGTCATGAAATAGTGGAAACACAATTAGGTGAAACAATGTGGTTCCCTGGAGGAACTCGATCTAATAACCATCTGCTCAGTCAGAAGGCAATGAGAACCACCTAGGAAGGAAAGTAGTTTTAACATGGAACATGTTATTGCCCTGGAGTAACTATGCGAAAAACGTTAAGCTGGAGGGGGATGCGGGATGGTCACGCTGCCTTTTCGACACTCCGGTTTTCAAGGCACGAAGCGCCGAGCTTTTTGGTGCATTTTAGATAGGTATGTTGCTAGGGATAATATAACTTTTGTATTACACCTACCTACGACTAAAGGTTCTGCAATAAATTTGGCTAACACCCGTTCCATGTTTTTATAATTTACGCTGTAGGATTTGAGTAGGTAACATCTGGGGCTCCACAGGGGGGCTTGCCCCCTGGCAAGTCGGGTAGCGCCGATTTTTTTTTTTTTTTTTAAATCACATCCTATCACCTTTTTAAATGACTGATACCTACTTTATTGAAATGTGCGTTGGATCGATTTAAGACAATGGCAAATGGGTACGCGTGTCGTATGCGACCTATAAGGAAGGGGCCATATGCGACCTACATCTGACAAAAATGGGCAAAAATAGAAAATTAAAAAAACTTAAAGTAACTTAAGAACTCCATAAATTACTTTCGAGTGAGAAGATCTTCGTTCTGAGAGGGGTCATTCCGTCACAAGTTATGTCCTTAGCATATTGCTAAGGAGCCGGTCGAACAGATCATCGCCATCTTTAATCGTCGATCGCCACCACTCCCCAATCAGCTATCTCTCTAACAAAGCTCTGCCCCCCCCCCCTTCCTTGATATTGTACCTGACCTTTATATGTCTTCATAAGCATTTGATCGTTTGCGTATTTGCACCATTCCGGGGGTTTTTGATGTTCTCCAAGTGGTCGCATACGACACGCGTACCGGCAAATGAAGGTACAGGAAAAACCACTAGAGTATCAAAGATATGATTTCGAGAAAAAATAATGTTGAAGTATAATGTCACTTGGAAACTTAAGGAGCCACATATGTCATTTCCGCGCTACCGCAGCAATTTTGGTTTTTTCGCGATATTTGTTCAATGATTCGTCCGATTTTGATGAAATTTTAAGGGACTAATCCTCAATATATTCTGGTTGGATGGTAAAAATCTGAAGTCAGTCGGAACATCCAAAAAAAAGTTACGATTCCAAACTTGAGCTGTCCTAAACCTAATTTTTTGATACTTATCAATTTTCTCTCAGAATACTCAAGCTATCGGTCTGAAATTTTGACAGCACCATCAGTATACTTAGTGAAGCAAAGTTGATGAACAAAGTTTTTTATGAAGTTCACAGAAAAAAAGTTAAGAGGGTTTTACATTTTTAGCGATATTTTGAATTTTCACACACTCATATTTAGGCTCCATGGCGTTATTCGGCAAAACCCTCCATCATAATTATAGGTACATACTAGAAGAACATCCTGTAAAAATTTGGTTCCAATCGGATGAATTGTTCCTGAGAAAAAGGAACAAATAAGCTCAAAAACGTAATTTTACAGGAGAGCGGTTTGAATAAAAAACGCGCGGCCGAGTTTGGGCGGTCAGGTTTATCGAAATTTGAATGACTGTTCCTGCCTGTTTTCAACCAATGGAATTGCGGTATCAACTCTCTTTAGTTCAACATCGATGTATATCGAATAGAATACATCGTTTAGCATCGAAACCTCAAAGAATGATAGCCTGAGTGTATGTTTACAGGAGCTCGTCTTATTTTTGTGTCTCGTCTCGTTCGTGTTGTGTCTCGTCGTGTTTCGTGTTGAAGTTTTCAGTCGAAAATGCCGAGATCGACGCGGGTTTTTAGAAAAAGGAAGAAAGTGTTCAAGGGAAGTATTTTTAGGTCAGTTGATCACTCTGCCGAACGTCAGCCAAGTTCTTCTCTCAATCAAATGGAAACTGAACCAGGCTTCCGAGTGCTCCTCAGCACTAGTGGCTCCCTAGGTTCTAACCCAAATTTGGAGCACTTCTACTCATCGGATTTAGAAATTTTTTTTTTTTTTGTGAAATTTCCGGAATTGAGTCTATTCACAAATTATGAAAAAAAAAATGTTTGTGCGTCCGGACCGAAAATTGACATATGTGTCCCCTTAATAAATTTAAAATAATTCACCAACAAAATTTAATAAATGTCCAAAAACACTGTGATAAAATGAGAAGAAATTTTTCAGTTATTAGATTTCATTAAAATTGAGTGAAATAAAAAACTTGAAAAATAGGGTGGACGAACAGTTTTTTCCCAAATGAAATCGGTAGTCCATCGATGTATCATATGTGTATTTTCCATCACGGAAACAGAACCAAGGTAAACGTACAAAATGGGAAACACTGTAATTATTACAATAGGGAAGCGAAAAAACTGTGAAATTTGGCATGACGAACGACGCAGAGTCGACGTAGGACGTCCATTAAAAAACAGACTAAGGTGGTTATTTGCTAATAGGACATTGGATTTTTTCCTCCAGTTCCTCTATTCTAAAGACGTAGATTCAAGAGAACAGAGACTGTTTCAGGGCCCTATGCAACATCGATCGAGTAAACTTAATAAACTTTAAAAGCCACAGGTTGGCATCATCAGCTCGAAATCTGAAGAAAATGGACGGAAGTGGTTTTTCCCTACCCTCCAAATGTTGTAATCTAATCCTATCCTATACTAATCCTATACATAGTACTAGGTACTCACAACGAAGAGCTCAGGATCAGCTGACTCCATCCCTTCCACGTATATTCCCGTACTCAAACACCAATATCGACGACAGTATCGGTCTTGGCCAAGACAGGTTGCCCTCAGTTGACCGGAGTAATCTGTTGAGAGAAGCAAATTTGAGAGTAAGAATAACTTGCGTAGTCTTGTCATTAATTTAATGATCAGTTATGACTAAGTGTAATGACACATTAAGCGGCAGCGGTTTGTGGTTCTCTGCAGCTGCAAAACCGCGTTTGGAGCTACATGGCATATTGAGCAGAAAACCGCGATGAGGTTGTAGTTGGTGGGTGAGGGAATCGGATTAAATTGAATCGGAATTGAATTAAAATTAAAATAAATGGAATAATTTGAATAAATTACTATTACATTGCAATAATTCTGAGGTACCTACATTATTTCAGAAATTCCCCACCAACATTTTCACAGCTAGGTACATAATTATTATAGACAGATAACGAGGTAGCCATTTTTCGTACTTAATTTTTTATCTGCTGTTCTTCAGATGAGAAAGCATCCCAATCCGGGTACATTCCGCTTGCTATTCCAAGCCACGCATTTTCCTTCTCATATCTATCCCGATACACCTCTGCCCCTTTGCCCCACACTGACGGTTGATTCTCAACCAGCGAAATAAGTGTTTCCGTCGTCATTACGAAAAGGAAAAAAATAAAATAAACCAAAAACAGCGAATAGCAAGTTCACAAAAGATGCAAAGTGGGCGAAAAGATGAAAAGATGCAGCGTGCGGTTCTGCCGCCCAATTTGCCACTAGGCACTTGTTTCTTTGGGTTCTCCCATCCAAACCGCGCCGCAGTGCGGGAAGCAGAGTTTTGGAATCCGAAGACAAGTCGCGGCAGGAAAAAACCCTAATCCTTTTCCTAATTTGTCATCGCCCATAAGAAAACACTTGCTGGCGGATTCCCCCAGCAGGATGCGTTTTGCGGTTTCCAGCTCAATGTGTCATTACACTACAGCTTGGTTCACATAGGTGCGTAATGTCCGTAATCCGTAATGCGCAAAAAGAGAAGGGGGGGGGGGGGGTGTTCCGTAATCCGTATAGTCCATAATGCGTAAAAGAGCGTTCACATGGCCAAATGATTACGCGATTACGCAGAAGCGCGCAGTAGGTTCTGCGCAGAATTGTTTTCCCGCTCGCCTTTTTCCCGCATTCAGCTGTTTTGCTGTTTCGCCCTGTTCATCGATCGAATAATTTCTTATTAATTATTAACTTCGAAAAAAATGATTTTCATCGTCTTCTTGGTGATTTGCCTACTTGTAGGCCCGGTGAATGGTATACCCAGTGTTGGGCAAAAATGAGCTATAGCTAACAGCTAAAAGCTACAGCTAAATTAGCTGCGATTTAGCTAAAGCTAGCAGCTAAATATTTAGCTATTAGCTGTCGAAGAACAGCTTAAATTTCTAGCTAAATTAGCTATTAGTTGAAACATTAACTAGCTAATAAATTAGTTAGCTAATGTCCAACTCTGGGTATACCCATTACGGAAAACGAGGTAAGTACCTACCTTTGATATAAAAAAATATTGTTATTGAATTGTTGTGAAGAATTGCAATGTTCAAAACGACAAAATTCTCTCAAAAATGTCTTTTACCCCAGATTTTCGGAAGTTGAATCAATTCAAAAATAGGTTTTCGGAAGTTGAATCAATTGAAAAATAGGTTTTCGGAAGTTGAATTAATCATATTTCCACATGATACGCAGGCTTCTTTCATGCGGTTATTGGAGAATGATTTGATTTCTGAGGATTTATTGACATAATTTGATCGGACGAGATCAATGAGGCTCTCATTAAAATCAGTTAAATTCATATCGAAAATGAAAACCAAATAATCCGGAATAAAAATACTAATAATAAAACGGAATCCAGAGAACCGAGTCAACGACGAACAGCTGAACGATGAACAGACGACGAGCTTTCACGAGGTTTGCCGAAATTTGTCGAAGTTCATCCGTAATGCGTAAAATATCTAATTTTACAAAACGATACACTCCGCTCCAAAAGTCTTCGTCCGCAAAGATTGCTCGCGCCCCCTAATTGAGGGGCTATTCGCTCTAGCCAATAGGATCCTATTACGCACTACGGATTACGGACATTACGCACCTATGTGAACCAAGCTTAACACGTTCAAATTTAAATACAAAAATTTAGATTGGAAATCTTACCAGCCAAGGCTTTGGTATTAACTTCAGCCTGCTTGCTCACAACTGCCAATGTCTCGCCAATGTTGATCTTGGCTAACTCGTCCTGGAAATCACGAGCAGAAGTCATAATAAATACAAATGGTATAAAAGGTTCATATTTGTACAGAGTAAAAAAAATCAAAGCAACAAGCTGACGATGCTGGATTGCTATGCAAGGAAGCACTAGATTCAAGCGTTCAATTCGATCTTTGTTACCAAATGCAGCACCTAGTTGATCTCAGTAACATGCTTCTAAGGCTTGAAGTAGTGAGAGATATGTAAAACTGGAATTCATCCGAATGTACAGCTAGGTTATTTTGCATCTAAAATTCATTCCTCAGGCGTAACTATTGACCGATTTAACACTGTGCCTTCAATATTATCTAATTTATTACATGAAAGAAAAGAATAGGTTTAGCTTTCACCGTCCAACCTCAAGAATATCAAGTTTCACAGGATTTTCACGTATTTTTCGGATCATCGCATCATGTTGATCAATCAAAAGAAATTTCATTCCAACTTCTATTCTTAATGCCACCAAGTTATCATCGGAACAGGTTTTTTCCGCGAAACTTTCAAAATTAATTTTGATCAACTCAAAACTGCGGTTACATTCAGCCATCGAGAGATATCAGGATTTGTTGAATTTCCATCTACAAATGAATTGATGATAATTCTCACTAATTTCCCACCTGACCTCCGGAAAATAACTACGTATCAATAAGAAGAGAAATGTTATAATATAATCAACTCTTTCGTTACACACAGGTGGACAGGGCGCTGCAGCTGCTCCTCTTCCAAAACCCCTCTTGGCCAAAATCTGAAGGAAATACCCCCTTAAAAATCAGTTAGACTTGGAAAAGTTTTGTTCGTTTTTGTTGTATTCCAAAATTACTGATGAAATGAAAAAATATTCAAGATTAGGAATCAGTTTCATTACTTGATAAAGATTTTGTAGGTACCGCAATTTTGAACAGGTTTACAGTGGACATTTTGGGGAGTCATCTAAATTTTTTTTTCGTTTGTTGCGAAAGTGAATGGGACAAGATCCCTAGAGCTTGATATTCATGGCGATGGTCCGTAGAATCGGAATTCATGGATTTTCCGTAGAAGTTCATTCGTATCATCTCGTCCAGTTCAAGATAAGGCATCCCGTTATTACGATGGATAACCAACCAGGACTGGCTCGACGAAAACAGAAATAAATAAAATTAAAAACTGAAAGGTAAGATGACCCAAAGGTTGCTTACATGCATGTCGTGAGGGGTTACCTCTTCCGGCTGGGTGATGTCGCTTTCATTGCAACTTTCAACTTCAGCTTCATCGTCAGCCTGAGTTTCGCCATCTTTTGTACACTGGACGCCCATGGCCTTGTTTCTTCTGGCCTGAATGTGCTTCAATCTAGAATGCAATTTTTGAAATTTGTTAGTAAAGTAGTAGAAAAAATCAATACACTAGATCCTTTTGTTAAATTCACTCTTGAACTAGGTGGAAATAAGCTTGATTTTCTTGATCTGTCCATCTCATTGATTAACAGAAAACATGATTTCTCCATTTATATAAAAGATGCCTACAGTGATATCACTATCCATAGTACATCAAATCATCCCTTAGTTCATAAACATGCTGCTTTCCATAGTATGATCAATAGAGCTTTGTCAATACCAATGAGTGATCAAAATGTATCTAAAGAAAAAACTATTATGAAGAGTATAGCCGCAAGCAATGGATATGGGGGATGTCTCATTGATTCCATATGGAATAAGGTACTTAGGAAAAAGTATAGAGACGGGGTTTCTAATTTGGTTAGAGAAGTTGTATTAGAAGAGAAAAAGTGGATAAGTGTACCTTACTATGGAAAGATTTCTGACAAAATTGGCAAAATGTTATCATCCAGAGGTTTCAAAGTAGGGTTTAAAAATAAAAATAATCTTAAATCTTCGTGGGGTTCTGTTAAAGATAAAATTAGCGTTCAAAATAAAAGTGGGGTTTATAAGCTGAA
Organism: Apolygus lucorum; assembly: GCA_009739505.2. Taxonomy (NCBI): domain Eukaryota; kingdom Metazoa; phylum Arthropoda; class Insecta; order Hemiptera; family Miridae; genus Apolygus; species Apolygus lucorum. Next base: position 6,712,710 of record CM019168.2, on the reverse strand, counting down.
ATGTTCTTGTGGGCTTGAGTATTGTGGTCAAACTGGTAGGAAATTTAGGGAAATAATAAAAGATCATGAGAAGGATTTCAGGGATAGCAAAGGTGATTCTGCTTTTGCGAATCACCTAAGATCATGACGTTAAGTTTTGATCTAACAAACGAACGGTACATAGAATTTCCTCATTTTTGCCCGAAGGGAGGTATGTTGGATGTGCTTGAAAAGTTCGAGATTCTTAAGAGTGACAGGTCTGGTAAATGTCTGAATGAGGTGGTCCCTCAACATGTTTCACCGTTGATGGGTTCCTTCCTACAATAGCTTGGTCTCCCCTTCACAAAGTTATCCTCACCAATGTTTGAGCTCCCTTTCACTTTGTCTGCCCTGATTGGCATTTAATGATCCTCCCAGGTCCATTCACTTCTCTGAGCCAATAGGATTCTCCTTTCACTTATCTGATTGGGTATGACTTTCACTTTCTCGACCAATGGGATTCAAGCTCCCTTTTACTTGTGACTATATAAGCTAGGCTCTCTGTGATGTACCTTCAGTTATTGTTTGTTACTGATGATGACCTAACCGTCGAAATCGATTTAACTTGTAACTCATTATTTTCGTGGAAATAGACTACGTTCTACTCAACTCCGTTTTTATTAATGGTTTTCCACAATCTCATCGCAAGTGATTATATTCGAATAGTAGTATTTGTACTATAAAAGAAATACATTGAAATAATGATAACTACTCTGCGATGGCTTTTAATATTGAACAGGACGATGCAGGGTTTTGCGACATCTAGATAAGCCAATTTTGAAATAAACTAAATTTTGAAGTAAACTCGGATGACGTCTTCAAGTATAACGAACCACAAGTGTTCGGCTTTGAGTACAAATAGTTTTATATGCAGATTGGATGGAGCAGCAGCAATAAACTGGTATACAATGGAACTAAAGAGGTACTCAAGAGGTGTTTTTGACTATGAAAGTCCCATGTGGTTATTGTATGCTATATCTACGTTATTGTCAAAAACCCTTACCCTTACTTGAATAAAAGAAAAAGTCCAAAACGACAACATATGGACAACTTCCTTGAGACATTGTTGTTGAGACTCCACTTAAGCTCGCTTTTGACCAAATTGATACCCCAGCTAGAGGTAGAACCAACAATTTTTGGCTGGATACACTAACGCAATTATAATTGCATCGTAACTCATGGGGATGGAAAAAGAGCTATTTTCCATTAAAAACCACCTAATTTTCGGCAAACGTTTCGACAAATTCTAGTAAAATCCGAAAATGGATACCACCACGCGATTCAGCGTCGAAAATTGGCGAAAAAACATGTATCACACTTGGGGTCTACCTTCATCTCAATTTTGAGTTGAGGGGTCTAAAATTCATGAAATTTTACGTAGAATCCAAATGTGCAATAATGATTAGGGGTTCCCATTTGAGATAACAATGTTGGTGTGCGTTGCGCACGTGGTCCTAATTTGAGATCCTTAGAAAAAATCATGAAGATGGAAAAAAAATTACCTCTATTTGGGCGATTTCAGCAGGGAGGGGGTGTAAGCCTAACTAGTCTGCCATACGGTACCAGTCGATTCTACAACTAAACTAAACTTCGTTTTTGACTTATTTTAACTTTCAACTTTTTTTCTCGTGATTTTGACCTTATGTCATTAAATTGGTCATAACTCCTTTAATTTGCTGTGTAAAGTACAATTTGAGAATACCGTTGGAAAGAGCATTAAATTTCCTATCGGATAGATGCCTTTACTTTCTTTTGAGTCAAGGTTTGCGACATGAAAAGTCCTCTGAAAAGAGAATTTGACGTAATTTTGGAAACCTAGCATTTTTTCAATCGCAAACTAAACTACGAGAACCCATATTTTTTCAAGATGCAAGAACGGTAAAAACTGCTCCAGAATCTCAGCTTTCGAATGGTATAATTAAAAAATATTTTACAACCAAATTCAGGGGAGAAATTTGTGTTTGAACGCCGAATTTGTGTTGGCCGCAGTAGACCGCGAGGCCTCCTGAAACAGGCTGCCGGAGCGCTGATTTCGTTGAAAAAATTCACGTTTTTCCGCGTTCAAACACAAATTTCTCCGCTAAATTCGGTTGTAAAATATTTGTAAATTATACCATTGGAAAGCTGGGATTCTGGCGCAGTTTTTAGTGTTCTTGCATCTTGAAAAATATGGGTTCTCGTAGTTCAATTTGCAATTGGAAAAATGCGAGGTTTCCAAAATTACGTAAAATTCTCTTTTTAGAGGACCTTTCATGTCTCAAACCTTGACTAAAAAAAAAAAAAAAAAAACTTTAAGGCATCTATCCGACAGGAAATTTAATGCTCTTTCCAACGGTATCCTCAAATTGTAATGAGGAATTTCACCGATTTCTGTTTGCATTTTTCCTGAATAGTTAATGGAGTGGGATAGATGAAAATCGGGCTGATCTCGGAAAATAAGTCTCCTGTTATTTTTGGGAGACAGTCAAAATTTTTAATTTCAAAACTAACCGGGAAAACGGACGTGAAGCGGGAACGCTCGCTGATTGGGCTGTTTGGATCGCCGTCTCCTCCCAGTGTTGCCCATTGGGACGACAAAATCGTGTTTTCTAAGAGAAAAGTTATCAAACAAAAACAGAGGAAACCTAATTTTCCCCATCTTGCTTTTTCTATTTTTTTCTTCGATTTTTCGATTTCGAACTTTACTGTTTCGTGAAATTTTGCTTCTGGGGACTATAGATTTCTCGATCTCAGCGCTTCAAGCGGCCATAAATGAACTATTCCAGCATGACGTCATTTTCCCGGTTTTTTTAACATTCGTATTTTCTACACTGTTTTGTTTATTCGTAAATTAGGAAGTTCGGGCTGAAAGTTTGCCTAAGGGGGTTTTTAGAGGTGCTGAATCCGATTTTAGGGTCAAAAATAGGAAATTCCGACATGGTGAAATTCCTCATTTACACAGCAAATTAAAAGACTTACGACCAATTTAATGGCATAAGGTCAAAATCACGGAAAAAAGTTCAAAGTTGAAATAACTCCAAAATAAAGGGTTTAAAAATAAATTGCTAAGAGACATTTTTTTATTTTTACCGTATGGCAGACCAGTTAGGCTTACACCCTGTATATTGATATTTGTATAATATTCAAACTCCTGCTTTCATCTCTTTGATTACTTACTTTCTCAAGTTAGCTTCCAGAGGCCACCTTTCTCTTTTGAGTTGAGCGACCGTGTCGATAGCCGAGTCGATTTGTCGAATAACCGCCTTGTTCTGAAGTAGCTCGTGACAGAGGAAGGCGAGGATCGTAGCTTTCTTCGTTGGATTCAGAGACAGGAAGGGCCTCTTTTTCAACCACTCGGACATCTTGAAGGTTTGGTTTTCTTTGAGAAGTGCGAAAAACGCCGAGTTTTTACCCGTCATTTCGTCCACCATGTCTTCCATGTTGTTATGGTGTTCTGTTACTCTTTTCTCTTTTTCCCTCTCAAAGTGCACCCCTGCAAAATTATAAGAAACAAATTTACACGAATTACTAATATTTAGTTAGCATAGTAATTTGAATTTCATCACACATTTTTCAAACGATTTAATAAAACCATTTATTGAGCCAGACACAACCTTTCGTAGTTAAATATGCAACACGTGCTAACAGACATTTTGGAAAAAAATGGGATTATTATGCAGTCAGAAGCCAAATCTAGAGCTACGTCGACCTTTAGTTAGTTTCAGCAAAAAATCATCGGAATACGCTCAAATCGCAGAATATGATAAGATGTGATATCTGAAAGCGGAAGGTGCAGGCAATGATATCAATCAACAACAGTGCTAACCATCCTACAACCACAGTTTATCACTTAAACGCCATAAATTAACTTGGTAGCCATGGAAGATTAGAAGGAAATCCTAAAAATGTAGAATAAATCGAATATAAGTCATCAGCGCCACGTTAAGCAGGCCATTCACTAGCGCTTCAAATGGCGCGGGGAAATTCGCTGAGCCATCCATCATCACGCCATGCGTCCAGTGCTGATCTGTCCACCAAAGAGTTGTAGAGCGCAACTACCTGTAGAGCGCAAGTACAATCTTTTCATGGACGAAGTAAACAACTTCTACCTGAAGTACAAAACTGTTAGCCTTCTACATCAAGAAAAAACCCAAAAGTAAATTGATGAAACAATGGCATCTCAAGAGAAACCAGTTCATTCATGTGAGCTTATTAAATGAGCTAGTTCTCAAATCTGCAGACTGGAGAAATTATTTGAGGATATGAAGTCGTACCTCCTACTTCGTTTGATATCTCCAGTGATTTCAAAGGTACGCTCATGAGGAATAGTATCAGTTTTGCTCGGAGTTTTACAGTTTGGAGCGTTGGCGGGTCAATGAGTGAATCCCGTCTGGCGCCGCAGGTAGGATTTCCCATTAGATAGATAGACGTATGTTTATTTGGCGCCATTTTGTACACTTTTACAAGAAGATAAATGCATGAAGGGATGCGACTTGCTCATTCACGTGAGTTTGACGGGCCAACTGAACGGCGTGGCGCGGTGGATATTGGACTGCCCAGATATCCGACCTTCTTCTTTCATGGCTCAACAACCCGCGAGGGGTCAAGGCTGCCCAAGTAAAGTCCGCCAGTCATTTCTTTGTTGTGCAGCTGCTCTCCAATCGCGGACTCCCAGCATTGCACGAGCATCTCTGCTGACACCGTCCCCCCATCGCAGTCTAGGGCGCCCCTGTCGTCGGGTGGCATATATTTCTTCTTCTGGGAGCCTCCTAGGGACTGAATCAGGGCTCATTCTAGCAAGGTGACCCGCCCACCGAAGGCGACCAATCTTGATATGGTGGACCACATCTCTGTCAGAATACATATCTTTTATCTCCACGTTTGTTCTTATTCGCCAGGCCAGCTCATCAGGATCGAAGATCGCTCCGAAAATCCTTCTTAATATTTTCCTTTCGGATCGGAGAAGTTGGTTTTCCTGAGTTCTGGAGAGTGTCCAGGTTTCAGATAGATGACCGCTCCATCAAAATCGTGGTGGTATTTCCCATTCACACAACAACTTAGGAGTGCCACCGAGCCATTCGGCTGGATGAAGCGCTAGTGAATGACCGACCATCTTTAAATTTCTCAACTCCTTCGTTTGACAGTCAACCATTAACTAAACACTGAAAATATAGCTTTATAGACACAATACATACCGGTAGTTGCTTTGACCTCGCCCGTAGCGTTGGCGTAGAGGTATATCCTCAGGATCTCACTCAGGCTGTTATGGGTGATATCAGCTGCTTTGAGACTGTGGTTGAGTAGAGTTGTGTGTCGGGCGGGCTGGGGGATGCCAGGGTCTTCAATGCCGCAGATCACTAGTTGAGTTATCACAGACATAAGCTCCTCCTCCGCATCTTCACTCTCGTTCAGAAGAGCTTCTTGAAGCGAATTCAGAGTGGGGAGAGATTCCATATCTGCAACAAACAAGTTCGCATTACAGTTATAACCAGTTGATCTGCTAATACCTCACACACAAACGTGTATACGGTTCAGAAAATAGGTAATTCGTGAATAATAGATTGTTTGCGCAAGTTTCTACTATTCTTAATCAAAAAAGCGACAATAACCTCAAGGGAAACTCCTTGAATACTGAATAACCTCGAGAAAACTGGTAAATTGAAGAATAGTAGTCCTTACCAAACCCTAAGGTTTCACCAAAATTTCGCAGGAATTCGTGAACCATGAGGGCGTCAGCAAATGCTTGGCCTGTTAGTTTCAAGCCTGGTATCCTAGGTAACTCTGGTAATGGTTTCGGATCTGCAAAAGAACGGGAATTTAGAATAATTTGATTTGAATGAGGTAATATTTTAAAACCATAAACATAATTTGCTTTGATTTCGTGCTTAGACGAAAGAAAAGATTTTACGAGGGTCATCTAGAAGTAAGTTTGCAAGCGCTCCTGTAGTGAGTGGGATTTTTTTCTTCAAATTGTCCACCTGCCTTGAAGGTGCGGCCATAAGGGTCAGTTTGCTTCGTCGTGTTTCCGTTCTGTTTAGTTGTCACATTGAATTTTTCAAATAGAGAGGTCGACGCCGGTTCCTACCACCTCTCGATCTGAACGGTCAATTTACAGAAGTGAATATCCACCGCAAGATTGTGGAAATGTATGGTAGTAACACGATGAGTCAACACAGTCTCAAAGTTGATTAGGCTGTTTAGAGAAGGCCGTACTAATACCCATGATGAGGTAAAGGGCGGGGGACCATCAGGGATTTCTGACGAACTCGTTCTAAAAGTTGAGGAAGAAGTGCGACAGGGCTATCATGTGAAGCTTGATGATCTATTGGGAAAACTGTCTGGCGTTTCTCGAAGACTCCTGGGTGGTTTTGTATTGGAGAGACTCGGTTACAAGAAGTTAAGCGCGAGAATGCTCAAAACACCGGCAAAATCAGGTCATCTCCGCGCACGAATTTTCGGATTGTTTCTGTAGGGAAGAAGAAGCATTTCTGGACTCTATTGTGACGGGGGAAGAGACAAGGGTGTGTGAATACACCACAGTATGCAAAAGGCAATTCCTTCAATGGCGTCATTTAGCCTCCCCAACTACCAAGAAAAGACGACGCCTTCAGCCAGTCAAATTATTTTGGGAAACGGAAAGGTGTCATTTTGGTCAAATTTATGCCGAAAGGGACGGTAATTAATCTGAACACATACTGCAATAATCTTTAAAAACTGATAATAGCGATTCAGAACCCTAGAAGGGGTATGCTGACCAAGGAGGTCAACCTCCTCCTTGACAAGGCTTGATGTGTTTTTTCTTGCCATACCTCTGACGTCACCTATTTTACTTGCTATCGTTTTCCACTCACAAACTCCTTGAATTTAGTGATCAAGCGCAAAAAGTGCAATACCCTTTTTTTAAACTCAGAAGAGAGGTTCAGAACAGTAGAACGGATATGCTAACCAAGAAGGTCAGCCTCCTCCTCGACAATGTTAGGTCTCACTGCATGAGTCTCCCAAGAACCTTTGACTCGTTTGGATAGGACATCATCAACCACCCTCCCTATTGACCGACTGAGCACGATCTGTTCACTAAATTGAAGGAATCTGAGGGTGGCATTTGCAGACGATCGAGAGATCCAGGAAACTGTTCAGAAAAGGTTAAAAGAGGTGGCAGTGGAGGACTAAGACACTGGTGCCCAGACTACAGAAATATCTCAAACTCAATGGCGAGGGACTACATAGGAAAATAGTTCAGTATACTTGTGGAGCATTCTGTAGTGTATTTTTGAAGCATTTTTCAATTTTTCAAAATGTTGTACTATTAGGATGACCCTCGTAATAATGACTGAGTAAGAATATAAGAATCACCTGATAGCTCCATGTCTTCGACAGGTTTCCTCAGTTCCCGGAGGAGTTCTACTTCCACCTTTCGTTGTTCTATCCTCTTCTCCCTCGTAGCCAATTTCTCCGCTCGCTGTTCCAGTCGTTTCTTCTCTCTCTCTTCCATTCGCTTGCGGACCTCAAGCGCTTTGACTAGTGCCATATGCTGGCGGCGCCTTTCTCGCTCCTGTTATAAACACATTGAATTATTATACGACTCCTACGAATAATTATTGATTATATTAGGAAGTTAATAAACAGAAAATCACTGAAAACAAAAAGACAGGAGACCACCAAATTCCCATTAGATAAGACAATCAGCATACCCTTGGACACACCTACTCTTACAGCCCATTTGTAATTAAGGTACTGATTCTTTTGGTCTTGTAAGACATTCAATTCAAGATGCATGCGCAAATAGCAACCACGGACACGTACATCAGAACAGAAATGTGAGATGACGATGATTCAGTTGGCAGGTGCTTTCCAAAATGAAATACCCAACACAAGAGCTACCAGATAAGTAAGAACCTTTGAGGCGATAATACTCGTACAACTGAATCGATGGCTTTATTAATAATTTTAATAGTAGGTAAGCAAAACCGTGAACCCGTTGTAATACTTGTAGCAGTTCAGCGTACAGCTATGAGAACGTGGTGATGCAGCAGTGACTTATATTTCGCCATGCTACGCCTCTCACAGGCAGAGAGGACAGGCTACTTTCAGTCATTTTGCTCCCCATCTTCTGGTAAGTGATTTCTCCACTACTTTGAAGGTTTTCCTTGATACCCTTATTAAATTTAATACATTTTTATTAATTTATTCATTTTTTAAAAAAGAGAAAAAAGAAAATATAATATGTTAATAAGTGGACAAAAAGCTTGCTATCATGAAACTGATTTAATGTAGTTCGTCATTAATATCAGGCCCGAAATTAAATGAAAATTGATTTTGGGTGTCAGTGGAAACCACAAATATAGAAGAAAGATTGTTTATCAGAAGATGAGCAGCTAAGTGGCTCAAGGTACCCGTTCCCTCTGCCTGAAGTAGCAGTGACTGATACGTCACCCCGTTTGCAGAACTGCTACAAACTTATTAACACGTTGAACGCGGATCCCGTCTATGTCATGCAAATCCTGGGGTCCCTGTGGCTGGCCGCGTCTATGTCACGCAAACACCTCTCGCAAAAGGTTCAAGAATATCTGCTACTATTCTTTTGTTCTCCGTTTCAGCTCTTTTCTGGCTGTTTTTCTTGATAGATGAACTATTTATGAGACGAACGGTTCAATCCGGAAATGAATTGGTCAATGTTGAAGGTCATGAGCAGTTATCAAAGTGACACCTTAGCTTTGCGCGATTCACGAAAAAAATGTCTCCGCGCCAGTGGACCAACGCATTTTTTTTCCCGCGTTCGACGTGTTAATACGATTATCTTGTTATCGTTAAAAACTAATATTAGTGTATCACTTAACTACAGTGTAGACTCTCAAAGTGCAACATTTGAATTAAATTTAAAAAATTTGCCTTATCCGTAAAACCATTATCTTAATGTGAAAAAGTTGACAGTAATGGCCAACAGCTTCTTCAAATTTACATCAGATACCACATTTAATCAATTGAGCAAAGGAAACGAGATGAGAAGGTGTAAGGAAAAACCTAAGGGCCTAAGGTACAACTTGTGTTGTACTTCGACATAAAACCTAATGTGTAGGTATGCACGGGAAAACAAAGCAAGGAAGAATAAGTATGTGAAAAGGGGAACCATAAGATGGCGAAATTTCCCGCCGCAGTAACATAAAATTCATGCATGAATCACTTTTTTCTATCAACGTGTGGGGTGACGTCACCGTGATTCTCTTTCATGCCATGCAAGAACATCTCTTTCAACGTTTGGCTGCTTCTGGATCCTCTGAATTAGTTTATTACACTCTAATCGCTCAATTATGAAGAGAGGTTCGACTCCCAGTAACAGACACCGAAAAATCTGACGATCCCAGTAACAGACAGGCTAAAAAGATGAGTAACGAAAAGCTCATAGTTCAAAAATTTAAAAACACCAGGGAAATGATGGTTGAAAACATTAGTTTTTAGTGAATTTTCAAGGAAAATGAAGCTATTGCAATGGCCTCAAAATTTTTTAAAAATCAAACCAGTCAGCTGCAGTATTGAACACCGCCTTATTTAGTGGAGGCTGTTCAGAACCTTTCACCACTTGTAAATACCAAGTGGATCATGAAATCCACTCAAGTGACACTATTAGTTCAACTCTCTTGAAAGGCTTTTTATTTTGGCCCAAAATTTGACGGTCCATCACTGGTGACCTCACCCTCGGTACTACAAGGGAACAACGAATGACAAATACACGTGACCATGGCAGGAGTACATGCGGTGCTCCCAAGACAATTATGAAAAAATATTCGTAGGTCTATACTGGCTCACAAGCTTAAGTACGATATGATGGATCGATGAGGAATGAATGAAGAAAAGGTTTTCTGCAGAGGAAAGGATGCCTTGGTATACATGGAGCAATGGGCCCTTACAGCAACACTAGAGCTTCTTCTTGATCTCACTCCTCTCCACACTTTTGTTCAGAGGACGGCCTTTCTGGGGGCTACTAGAATGCTGCATTCGGGAAAATTCAAACTCCCCCTTGAAAAGGGAGTCGCTGGGAACTGCTGGACCCAATGGCCAAGTCAATAGAGAGCTTTTGGCAACAGGCCCGTGGAACCTCTTCACAAAGCTCGGAGTTCGCGGGTGACAATGAATTTGCCTCCCGACAACAGTGGGCGACGATGAAAGGGTTCCGCCGACAGTCACCCGTTCCTAGAGCCTCCACCGCATGAGCGCCTCCCTCCTCCTCCTATCCATAGTTAACGGACTTCCTCCTTCAACTGGGTAGCATCCTCTGTTGCTCGCACTAGTCTCCTCCTAACAGGGCCTGTCAGAGTTTGGCACCAAAAACTCTCTAGTGTTTCCAACACATTGTGTTGGAAAGATTGCACTTTGACTACCTTAAATACCCTTAAGTGACCATGAATGCTGGAACGCCTCAATGGACCAGGTTCACATCTCTGGTTTACAGATGGGTCTGTGATGAGTGGAAATCCTGGTCTAGGGATCTAACGCCCAAATTTCAGCCTAAACCCCAAGAAACAACAGTAACCATTTATCAGGCTAAATCCATGCCAAAATATCAGTTTTTGAGGGATGCAGGGGTTTTTTTTGTTCGACTTCCAAAACAAGTCAATGAAAATTACGAGATTCCACAAGTCTCTTGGACTAAGAACTGTATGTTTTTTGAAGGAAATAATAGAACAAAGTTTTCTGAATTATTTGTTTCTTGAAAATCAGTACACTTAAGTACGAGAGGAATAGTATGAGATGGAAACCTTTTTGGCCAACCATCAACTACAGTAGTTTTATGAGGGATTTGTTTGTGAAGGATTTCTGCTCTTGACAAAATATACAACTCATCACCCAGCAGGGTAAATATTTTCACCTTACACAGTGAAATTTCTCTATTAAATCTCTCTAATAAGAACAGTGTCAAGACAAAGTGCCCTACTTGTTTTTTATAACACGCAAAGCAAAGATTAGTCACAAAACGTGCAATAGTGGGAGGGTACAATCCACACGTACTACGAAAGATGTAGAAATCACAGAAAGGTTACATTCATGCAGGTTTAATCTAGGATGAATCGACGACAATTGAAACTGTTCCATATAAAACTAAATTTTAATGTCATCAGGAGTTTCCTCAGCTATTTCGAAGCAACTACTCTCTTCATCGTAGTCCATGAACCATAACTCCAAACAGTCACAGCTGAGACGATCTCTCCCCAGATTGTAATGTTATACCATGAGTCCACGAAATGCCATGTAATGTAATGAGTATTGCTTGAAACATGCAATTAGCGAGAAAATAAAGGTGAAAACGACTTTGAGTAAGGAAGGATTGTCCTCCATAAACCGAAAAAAGGATTAAAGCGTGCACAGATAGAAGGAAGTTGTCCACGTACCAACTCTACTGTGTACAGAATTTCCCTCTGCTTGGTCAGTTCTTGCATATACATCTATAAAAAACACACGGGTTTCTTAAAGCCACATACCCTCATTTTTCCGATACACCTAGCTATGATAGCAGGGTTTATCAGTTCAACTATTTAATGTAGGTTTTACCAAATACCAAAAGTTACCAAAATAATGTTTTTCCGACTAAATTCGACTTAATATTAAATTCATAACCAAATTGAAAAACGATGTTAACCGTCGTAGGCAGTTGGAAATAAAATATTTAATTTGAGCAATTTTTTTTGTTTTTTTAAAAGAAATTTTGATTAGATTAGGTAGAACGTTATCAAATTGAGTTGATAAAAATATTCGGTTCCGAAAATAGTTTGAAAAATGTATGGATAATTACAATGTATCTGTTGGATAGAACCTATTTCCAAGAATATCCACTAGGCGTTCAACTAATAATAGGAAGCAGCTGTTAGTAGCTACGAATCAATCTGACTTTGTTAGTGAAGGAGCTACGAACTACTAGGGTTGCAAAGGCAAGACTATCAAATCAAATAAACTCCTAGTTCCTAAATGAACAAAAACCACAATGTTTCAGAGATCTCGTCGTATTTTATTCAACAAACCTAAGAGGTACTTCGAATTGCAGGTTGTCCTTGTTTAGAACCCACTTCGTGAAGAATAGAGAGAATAAATAATAATAAGGTACCTAAGTCATTGCAGCACCAATTGCAGAAAATCAAGAATATAAGTTTGCATACACAGGAGTTAACTCAGTTTGTAAAATCTCCACCATAATATGAGGGTCATCCAGAAAGTAACTTTACAAGTGGTCCAGAGGTGGAAGGAGGGGATTTTATGTGCACCTGGCCTGAAGGCGGGGTCATATGGGGGTCGATCAAATATAAACGAGACTTTTGGTTTACAAAATTTGAATTTGTAGGAAAAAAAATTACAATTAATTTTTTCAGTCTCCTGCTTTCAAAATGCATTTTTTGCAGCGATTCGCGAGTGTCTTAATCCAAGGAAGAAGGTTGCACTTGAAGCCAATGGGGAATTTGCCACATAAAAAAAAAAAAAAAATTCGAAAGAGGGTTAACTGATATGGAAGAAAACTATAGTGTGCTGCTTGAAAAGGCTTCCAAAAAATTTAGAGAATTTAAGGAAGATGGAAATTTTAAATGTAGCAGCATGGGGGCAGTCATGTTGCGCCGTATTCAGTCTTCTAACCAATCTGACTTCATAGTGGGGCCATGGAAGAAGTATTAGGAAGTGTCACTCAAGGTTAAAAAGTGTGCCGGAAAAAATCCCCCTCTACTGCTGCGATCTGGCGAAGCGTAAGAGAAGTTCTCAGCTAGTAGTAGAGGACGCCGATAGATAGAGTTGTAAACGCCCTCATGACCGAAAATTCAAATAAATGCGGACAATGGCTCGACTTTCCAAAAATTCTAGGGTGGCATGGATTTGAAACCCAAGACCGGGCATTACCAAACTGTCCTAATAGGCGATGCTACAACGCCTTAGCTCGCTCGGACAACCACGCTTCCGTATTTACTGGTCCAGCAACAATCATGTTCAAGAAAAAAGAGTTACATCAACTGAGTTATATCACGTCAAATTCTCAATAATCTTGATGTACGAGTACATAAATTTATATTCGGTTCTTACAAAAAACATTGTATTACTTTAATTGACCAAAACATAGTTAAGCTTTTTTTTTTTTTAAATTCGCTCGTTGGGAAATGCAAGGTACCAAACTGGAACTATTTCCGACTACAGGTAGTCACCTACTTTGTTGAAAATGTCGGTTTTTTTCAAGAAAAAAATGACCAATGTGGGTAGGTACCTATGAAACTTGAACCTATTAATTAATACTTAATAGTATTAATTAAATTAATACTATTAACTAATACTATTTTTATTATTGATGTTATTACTATTATTATTAATACTATTTTTAATAGCTTCTTTAAAGTTATTTTTCTTTCACAATTTGGATTGGCCACAGCATTGTTCATAATTCTAAAGGCTCAAAATACTCTACATTTAATATATAAATACACAAACTTCTTTTCCTGTTCCATTGAGCACAATGAAAAATTTATGCTCATATTCAATATTGATTTTACGATGCACTTAGCAATTCCCACCTCATGGCACCTGGGTGAAAACGCCTGATGGACGTGACTTGAAAGTTTATTACATTATTACGTAGAAAATAGAAACTAGATAAAGATGTTAACAAAAATTAACGAAACTGACTAAAAAGAACTTAACGAAAAATCATATTGTAAAAAAGGCTGAGATGATTCGCAAGAAGGTGAGGGCACTATAGAAATGACATCTTTTGGTCACTTTCGCGTTTGCGTTCTACTCTCTCTCCCAATTCATACACTCTTGCGATCGGCCACCTAAGCTGATAGTTCATTTACGCTTCCAGAGGTGACGCCACTGCAGTAAGCGTCACAGATTCCCCTATGGAGTGATTCTTCCTAATATTCTTCCATGGGGGAGCTATGCCGCTTACGACAGTAGTGCTACCTCTGGATGCGAAAATGAAACTGTAGCTTACTTGGTTGAACACAGGAGTGATGGGGGAAGGATAAACGCAGACCCAAAAGTGACCACAAGAAGCAATTTGACTCACTTTTTTAAATACGATTCTACCTATTAGTATTAGTTAAATACTAATAGGTTAAATAAATTAGTTAAATTCTACCTAGTATTAGTTAAATACTATTCTACATTATTAGTCTTCATCTTCTCATAATATTTACTTTCAATATTAGTTCGTTTCGTTTTATTTGAGTAGTCATTTGAGCGGATTGCTTCGTGTGGTCACAAGGTGCCTACAACTCTACCTGTTGTCGTTCTTTGATACTATTTACTGAGATACTTCTTTTATGATTCGCCAGAGCACAGCAGTGTGAATTTGGTCAGTTTTAGCGTCGTTTTTTGGTAGGAACCCCAGGATGCGACCTGCTCAGCCTCCCTCGATTTTTGCATTTTTTGACAGAAGCTTCACTAACTTAGGCAATTTATTTTGCGGTAATTTTTTCCCCTTGGGTATTCCCGGTGTTAAACGTGATTCTAGGGCCCTATTATAGGATTTGAGTTGAAATTCCATGATCTAAAATTGAGGTAAATTCCCCATTGCGCACAAAACCTCACACCCCTTCATATCATCACATCTTTGGCTCCTTTAAGTGACCCAAACAAGTGAAAATGGGCGATAGGTCAGGGCTGTAGGGAAGATGTTTAAGTGGAGTCCAACGCGTTTCTTTTAATTTTTGAACAGTTGAGCTGCAGTGTGGGGCCTCGCTGTCGTGGAGGAGGATGACACTACAAATTGGTTGGAAACGCCTTTTGTTGCAATATGCAGCCCTTGCCCAAGTCAGCAGCGATATGGGACATCAACATTCACCCTCCCTATTCACCCTACTTAGCACTTTCTGTTCACTATATTGAAGGAATTCGAGGGTGGCAGTCCAAAAAGAGGTCCAGGAAGCTGTTCAGAAGCAATTAAAAGATGTGGTGGCAGGGGTTCACGACACTGGCATCAAAAAGCTGGTGTCCTGGCTATCTCAAACTCAAAGGGGAACTACCTGGAAAAATAGTCTTTTACTTTTACAATTTTTTCAAACTTACTTTCTGGATGAACTTTGTAGGTAGGTGGTCTTTGTACATTTGTAAAGCGAAGAGCAAATGTCAACGTTTATTTTGAGATAAATTTCCTATCAGAACACCCATTTTTCAGTGTATTTGGTTCTGCCAAATAAACTCTTAGCAACTAATCTCCAGTGCTCAGTAGATTTGTGATCACTGGTACGTCGTGTAAACCTACTAGAGCTCAAAATGTTATTTATGGCAGAAAATATTTTATACCCAGACACTAATGCCGAAAGAACTATTTCAAAGAGTTTGGTACGTCAAGGAGTTTTAACACGAAACAAAAGCTTCCAACACGGACGGACTACACTCATAAAGATCAAAGCAGACTAAAAAAGTGTGATGACTGGTGATTCGTCGAGGAAATCAATATTGAAGGGTTCCTAGATGAACTGGTATGATGTCAGCAACACATGGCACAGAAATCTGCCCAGGAGGAGCATTCACTGGTGCCAACACAACTGATTAAGACGGTGATTAGCACCATTAATGCACTACCCAGTTGCCATTTTGAGCCACATGTTTCAGATACTAAACCAGAACTGTTACGCCCTCCCAGATGTCACTCCAGGTATCTATTCATCTTTTTCAAGAGAAAAAATCCTCGTACCAAGATAGTATATGATGAAGGGTGGATTCAACATACCATAAATTCGTTTTGCATGAAACTGATATTGGACAATCTAGCTTAGTTCATGATGATCACCTACCCAAAGACAACAATGAATATTTTTCTTCGAGTTCAATTTTGTGTTCAAGTGAAAATCCTTTGCATTCTGTACACCACAAATCGCTACCAATTGAGTCAATATTCAAAAAGCCAAAATAACAAACACACTCAAATCGCGTGAGTTCGGATGACTAACCTGTTCTTTGATTATGGCAGCTTGCTGTCTTTTCAGTTCTCTCTCCTGCAACACACGAGGGAGAAGAATGTGAGCAAATTGTACATAATACAATTGAATCATGTTTCAAGCGACTTCAACGCTCTAGAGCTTCCCATCACCTATGAAATTTCCGCAGCTTCCAAAGTGGTGAAGAAAATCATCCATTTAGTTATTTAGGTATAACAATTTGAAAATAAGCGAAGTCCTATAGACACAACAGCTCCATTTGTTTTCAAAGTTGAGCACTACCGAGGTTTCACCCTGAACGCAAATGATCAGATAAACTAACAAGCACCAACATTCTAAGAACCATCGTGTTTTCTATAAACAGTAAGAGTGTCGGAACAAGTTTCTTTGGAGAAGACGACTAATTTATCCTAGTTCTAATATTGACCGATTGCTCTCTCTAGTGTACCTACCGAAATGGCCTCCGAGGTGTCTCATGATTGGCACTGGAGCTGAGATTGAGACACCATAGTAGACACCATTACAGTTCGACTTTATGAGAGTCTAGCCCCCAGTCTAAGGTTTCAGCGCTACCTCCCGCCACTTCAACAAACTTCCATTCCTGATTACCACAACTGATGTTGTGATCAGCGACCTCTTCGCATTTCTGTCCATTCGCTTCCTTAGCTCATGTGGTAGGAGCTCTGATTCAGAATCGGAACGATAAGAGATCGATCCCCGGTCGAGGGAAGTTAATTTTTGATGATTCAACAATATGGCGCAGTCGTACCAGACCCAAATGGTCTCATCAGCATTTCTCAGAGAAACAATAATTCATTATGAATAGGTCATCAAAACAACTCCCTCCCAAGACACGAGTCGAGCCACCGCCTATTCGGACAAACGTTGAGGTCAGCAGATCCCCGCCCCGTCAATAAGGAACAATAACAAAAAACTCCGAAGCCAGTCAAAAATACGCGTTTTCAATGGGTTGTAAAAACGCAGGCCCTGACTAGGTAACGGAGTACCTAAGATTTCCTAACGGGGGGAAGTTAATTTTTGATGATTCAACACTACCATTCTTAAGATTGTTGTCTCGCAATCGTTTTCATTTCTATATTTCCACAACATGAACCAGTGACGATTTTGGAGATCAGCTTTGAAATTGAATGACTTTGGCACGTTTCGCAACATAAAACGACACGTGGTGTCACTTTCACGTCCATAACTGTTCAGAGAGAAAACAATAAGAGAAACGAAAACGATTACGAGACAACAATCTTTAGAATGGTAGCTATGGTAATCAGGAATGGTAGTTCGTTGAAGTGGCGCGAGGTAGCGCTGAAACCCGACAAGGATTGTTGAAGGCTAGACTCTCATTTCCACTTTGGTAAATTACTATTAGATATTTATTTGCTGTTTGTTGCAGGCAGGATTTGGTGGCAGAATCTTAGTACTGTCATCTGCCACCTGATTCCGAACTGGAGGGAAATTCAAGGCATGGAATTGTTGCGTAACAAACACGAATAGGGTCTTCCGTTTGCTGAGGGGAATAGTTCCCAGACTGTAACACTAACTAATGCTCGCGTTTCTTTGAATTTAGAATAGATTGATTTATCAGAATCTAGTCTTTTATGATTAAGGAGGTCTCACTTCCCCTTTTTATCAGGCAATTATTGTTCGACTTTGATGATTCCAGCAGCAATCTTTTAGTTTTCCAATTCCCAAGGTGGATGCACTAATGAATTTTTAAAATCCTTGAAAATGTCAAATTCAAGCATAGTTTTTTAAACTTATCTTTTACTTTTGGAATTAAACAAGTGCAAGGGTGTGGAGATATAAAAACGCTACAAATTAGGTATTACAGAAAGGTTTATTATTTTCGTTTATAGATCACTCGTCTGCAAAGAACACGGCTTTGCCATTGTTACCGAATTATCAATGACACTCAAAAAGAGTTGATGTGATCTCTCCAAGGTAATTTTAATCAGAGCACTCTATTGGGGGTACGATAAACTACTTTTACCACCAGCGCGCCTAGCAGGAGTTGCCACCTCCTCCACGGATACCGCCAAGTTCAAAGCAACAACAGCAATCGCATTTTGGTTAGCCAAAATTTGAACGGAGATTAGGCCTCTTTTGAGATTCACCCCCCCCCCCCCCCCAAACTGCTCAACCCGTGGATGTCACCTGACTATTTCTCACTTGCTGACTGGATGCCCAATGGGGTATTTCGGTGGGTCGGAAATTCAGGTTTTTGACCTCAAATTTGGATTCAGCACCCCTGAAAACCTGTATACTCCAACTTTAAGCCCAATGATACTATAACATGTGGTGGAAAAATTAATTAAAGAGATCACACGTTTGAAAAAGGCGGGCCGCTATAAATGCACACAGGCTAGGCAAAGACTACGCTGCGCGCGTGTGTGAGTAGAATTTTGTAGTATCCAAGAGGTCCTCCAAGGGTTTCTGTGCATGGATACTTTTTTCAAAGACAGTTGGCTAGCTACGTCACGATTGGCTTGCTGCGTCACACCATTCAAATCTTCAACTTTCCTTAGGTTCTCTGATTTTTTAAAAACATTTTCTCGACGAACAGACCCGATTACCGTTATTCCTGAGCCTTACTCTTTTGAAAAAAAATAAAAAAAATTGACTGAAATACCCCATTTTCATCCTCCCACCCGAAACTCTGAGGAACTTGGAAGAGCTCCTGGGTAACGATTCAGCTTGGTTGAACGTTATCTTCGATAAATTGTGAACTTGATCACTCTTCTACAAACTGTAGAAGCTTTTGTTTTTCTCACTTTTTCGATTTTTAATCAATAATTTGTTGTAATAATTAAATTTGGCGCCCATGACCGCTCGAAGGTTGCATGTATCTTAATAAAAAAAAAGAAGCTATTCTCACTCGTGTTTCCGATTTATCATAAGTCCAACCCTTAAGTTCTCATAGGGAGCAAAGTTGGTCCTACAGGGTCTCATTCGATTCTAAAAATTCAATACTATCTTAAATGATGGAAATAAAATACCTTTAAATCAAAATATTTTTAGTATATTAGGTACCTAGTTAAATTTATAAAATCATATGGAAAAAATTAAATTCAGAAATATTTTTAGTAGGTATATTCCAAAAAAATAAAAAATCCAAAACGAATTTTAGTGAAGAAAATTATCGATATTAAACATATTGAAGCTACTGCAACAGTTTAATTATTTTCGAAAATTCGCTAAAAGAATTGAATTATGAAAACACATAGGAAGATTGGATTTCACAGTGAGACAGTGAGGCAAAGTTAACGGTAGGAATCAGTTTTGGAGTGAGCAGGTTATCAAAGAGCTTTTCACTTTCAACACCATCTTAACAGAACCCTTTGGAGTTGCAGCCTTCTGTCCGACTGCAATTCAAACGCGGTTATCATGATGGAACAGCCGTCGACTTGATCTGTTGGAACAGCGATCAGTGCAACTGTGCATTCGCCAGTCGCTTTCTGTTCGACTGCACTTTCTGATGGAACGAACCTACCCTTTGTCACTCGTTATCTGATCACTTCAGCACTGATAAGGAATCTACGATTACTGATTGAACCTACCTGCTGTTTACGTTGTTGGCCTTCTATCCTTTGACGCTCCAACTCCTCTTGCTTTTTCTTCCGAGCCTTTACATGCAGACACAAAATAAACACATATAGCTAATAATCAGAGAAAATATAAACACATTTCACCTCTAAAGGAAGCGAAAACTTCTTCTGTTTTTAGTTCAAGCAGCCGTTTATTCAACTAAGTTTTACAAAATAGATTATGCTGCTCAGAGGAACGCTATTAAAATTAAAAAATAAAATTTCGTTAGTAAGCCAGACGATTAAGTTTTACATGACGTAGGATTGATAATCCTCATTCGTCATTCCTATTCCAGGACTACTGCCTAAATCAAATAAAGGATGAATAAATTAACAAATGAAATTTCATAGTATCGAAAATGTGACCATTCAAAATTATTGTAGTAATAATGCGTATAAGACAACTGAAACGGTACCTATGGTAATACTTACTTCAGGGCAGGCTAATTGGGGAGGGGGGGGGGATATTTGTGATTTTGAGGACAACTCAAGTCAAATGACATATTTAAGGGTGTCACAATTGTGAGGGCACAATCAGGTGAATTTTATTTCTGAAGTGAATCAAGTCGCTTGGGACCCAACCAAATGTGCTTCTCTAGTTTTAATCAGCTCACAATTCAAGTAATAAAATGTCAGTAATTGAACGTTTGAAACTTCTTCTTCAAGTTTCGCTGTCATAGCCGCTGCCATGCCTGAGATAGGTGTAACCGGGAGCCTGTGGCAATGGCGTGAAGAGGAATAAGAAATTAGTGAACACGACAGGGCAGTGACCCTTTGGGGCTGTGATATTTGCGGGGAAAGCATCCAAGCTAGGTTTGAAAGAGCAACGCTACCAGTATTCACAGAATTTCTGCAGTTTCCCTCATTGAAAAAACACTACACGACATTGATAAATCTAGTAGGGAACTTACTCAAATTTTGATTCTGAGCTGATTGAAATGAGAAAAACACATTGTCTTTCTAGAAAATACCCCAGTCAGGCGTCCTTCCTACCATAATATCGGTGAACCAACATCAACTTGAAAAATTGAGACTACGTATTTCCATTTTTTGGCGAATATGAAATTTTAGGAACTTGTAGGTAGCTTTTAGTAGGTACTCGACTTAATCCGTTCATTTGGAGGTTTTTTGTGGTGATTTTTGTTGTGGTGTAAGTGAAAATATTGACACAACGTAAATTGTGGACAAGAAGACAAAGAATTGATAAACCGTATCAAACATGTCTGATTATTTTGTAAAATATGAGATTTGTGGAGTCAATTCTTCTCAATCGATGCGTATCAAGTCAAAAATGAATAACCAAAAGATGCACCCAATTTTAATTACATTAATTTTTCAAAATTTTCTTCGGAATATTTGGATTGATCAAACTTTGGCTAACACAACTGTAATACGGTAGTTTTGTGGAAACTTAAAACCAAAACACTGACAGTCTCTAATAATTTATGAATGACAACAATTCAACGCCCACGTCAGTTGAACAATACCTTTGAATGGTCAAATCTTGAAATTAATGATGAATAAATAATTAAAAAGCAATCACCAGCATGCGAAATTCATTCAAGCAATTTAACACCGCATTCACCATGCGCCATCCACAAAGTAAGAAAATCACTCAACACCAAAACTACTTCCAACATTACCTATCAATCAACCTGATAATGTTAAATTGGCAGGGGGGTCTTTTTAATTAAGGCACAGCGAAAAGAACAAACTCAAGTTTTAATTCCCTCACAGCAGATGATGCAGGTAGTTACGTATCTAGGAAGACTCAGTTACCGCTGCGATTAATTGATTTTTTTAATGTGTTCGTATCTTTTAACTTTTTTTTCAACTGTTTGGCAAATGCTGTTTCATGCTGTCTACAGGACAATCTAGATAAGACCACTCAAGTTTGCTCGTAACTAGTAAATGAAAACAGGTTATGTTGAAAATCGTTCTTTTGTAGGTACGATCGCTAAGACAACGTACAAATCATTAAGTATGTTTTTTTACACATAAATAGCACTTTCTGAGAAATTTTGGTAATTCTTGCAATAAGCCTCTTGATACCTCGTATACCAGGTCAAAGGAGATAAACTTCTAGATATTTCGATCTATGAAATGTTAATCCAGAAACACGATACTTTCGAGGCGATTGGTTGGTTTGGAACCAGAGACAGCTGATATAGCCTGGTAAATAGTTATGATCAGAAATCTGCCAGTGAATTTAAGGTGAATGACTATTCAAGGCAGCCATTTCTAGTTGTGAAAACAGTTTTTCGTGGTAAGGGTGCACCAGCATGTTGAATTCGAAGGCAGATATGCAGCCAAACGCAAGTTCTGAAGACATCTCTATGATAATCGCATTGTTAATGCTGATGCCTCCTCTTACCAGTCTCAAAGCTGGACTGCAACAGCCAACCGGGCAGCCCAAGACAAGCACAGGAAGTACGATCAGGCGGCTGAAGATCTGAGAGCTTCATTTACTCCATTAGTATGCTCGTGTGAAGGGGTGTTGCAAGTGGAGTTCCTAGCCTTCCAGAAGAGTCTCGTGAATGTGCTCGCTGATAAATGGAGTAAACCAAGATCTGCCATTGCTGGCTGGGTAAGAACCAAACTCCAAATATCGATCATCCGTGCAGTCTCCCGACGTCTTCGAGGCTCGAGGAAGAGCATCAGATGCCACGGAATGGGGTGAGAGGACGGAGCACTCCTACCCCTACTAAGAAATTAGAGAAGAGGCCGCTCCCGAAGCTCAGTGAAAAAAAGGAATATTGAAATACGAATATTGGAATATGAAAGAAGAAATCTCAATGCCTTTATTGAGCCTCTTCTGTGCCTATCCCTCAGCTTCATCCTTGTTAATAAATTGTTATAATTCCTGGGCAAAAAAAATCTCTATGACTGGTTGTTTTGTCAGGAGGAGTAACCACCACGCCTCACAATGAAACCAATACTAGTGGAAACAAGCAATTTTTTCTTCCTCTAGTCCATGTACTTACAAAACTGTCATCAGTACCTATCGAATGGACACACTAACAAATCACAATAGAAATAACTAATTCAGAGTCATGAGTACATGAATGGTTCGCCCTTTGACTGGAGAGGTTATTGAATTAAGTTCTGCACCGGATTTCGCCTCAGCGATAACTCGAATCAATTTGCACTGACTGAACAATTAGAGATACTTCGCAGATCAGCAAGGACCTTTGATATTGATAATAACTTTTGAAGCTCATAAACCACAAAATATACGCGAGAGTTTATCATATAGGATCTACTCAAGATAGAGGTACACAATGGGGTATTTCGGTGGGTCGAAAATTCAGGTTTTTGACCTCAAATTTGGATTCAGCACCATTGAAAACCTCTAAACTCCAACTTTTTGCCCATTGATACTGTAACATGTGGTGGAAAAATTATATAGAGATCACACGTTTGAAAAAAAGGCGGGCCTCCATGAACGCACACACATTAAGCTGCGAGCTTGTGTGTGTAGTATTTTGTAGTATCCAAGGCCACAAGGAGTTCGAGACCACATGGGATTAGTGGAATGTCTTGATCCAAGGTCAGCAAGTTAATATGTCACATCATTCAAATCTTCAACTTTCATTAGTTTCCCTAATTTCTTCTAAACATTTTCTCGACGAACAGACCCAATTACCGTTACTCCTGACCCATGCTCTTTTGAAAAAAAAATTGACTGAAATACTCTATTGGACTGCCAGCAGACCTTCAATCATAGTACAGATTCTCATAGTACAGAGTTTTATTGAAGCCAATGGGAAAAAAAGTTGAGACTGCTGACTCCACAATCGAAGCTGTGAATGACTTAATTTACCTGGTCTGATAGGTTAACAGCGTCAATGATATGAAGGTTGAAGTTCACGGAAAGATGCAATCAGCCAACAAAATTTGTTGCTATTTGTTCCATTTAATGTTATTTCGGACTTTTGCAGCAGCTCTGAAGTAGGGTCCCGGACGACTAAGATTCGTCTTAATTGATTAGACTAGTCTTGACCTGCAGCTTGGAAACCTGAATGTTTACAGTAGCGAAAAGTACGACATGAGGAGCTGGCCCTCGTATGAGTGACGAGGTCAAGGGCCTCTATAAAGACTTGAGACGTCGTCGGAATTTCTCCCCATTAACTGAAAACTTCTGGTAGAAACTATATACAATAGCAAACGGCGGGCGAAACTTTGCTGGGCAGATGGATGGCAAACGATGCCCGAACAATCCTGGGATTTCCTGGGAGATCCACAGAGAATGGCAGAGATGACTGGCGGACATCATTACACCTGAACCCTCGGGGTTGTAGCGCCATGAAGGAATAAGAAGCGTGCAGTATTTGCCCCCACTTGTTTGCACTGCCCGCACAGAGAAGACAACTGTGTTCTAATCACTTTCTTTGAATGCACAAAATGGGTGGCTGAAAGAAATCAACTGCAAGCAGAACTGGGGCTAACGCCCCAATGTTGAACACCTGATGCTTTGTCAGCAGGATGCTGGAAAGTGAAAAGAACATGAGCCCTGTAGCAGAGTACACAGAACTGACGAAGCAACCGATGACTCAGCCCGACGTAACGTGTTAAACGATTCCTGATCAGGTATCTTACGAAATCAAACTCCACCTGTGGATCTCAAAGATTTTCTCTTTCTCACCTGCCTGCCTAAAATGAATAATAATAAGATGCTCATTTCAAGAATATCAACTTTTAAATTCAAATTCGACTAAGAGTGAATCTAGCCCAAGCAAACTTGAGTGGTCTCAGCTATGGTGAAGGGGGGCGGTGCGTACCGAGCTAGCTCCAGGGGTTGGCATGACGTTCCCCCTTTGTTTCCAAATGGTCGCCACCGTTGAATTAGC
Organism: Apolygus lucorum; assembly: GCA_009739505.2. Classification (NCBI taxonomy): domain Eukaryota; kingdom Metazoa; phylum Arthropoda; class Insecta; order Hemiptera; family Miridae; genus Apolygus; species Apolygus lucorum. The sequence goes on along the minus strand of CM019168.2, from coordinate 6,688,356 downwards.
TAGACCCAATTCTCGGCTAACGTCGGATTTGCTTTTCCCCGATTCGATCTCCCTAATTATTCTCCATTTTTCTTCACTTGTGAAAGCAAGCCGCTTTCGACCCTATAAAACAACCAACATTCGCTATCAAGTTCGTCTCCTTCAATTCCTAAACCAACCTGCTTCAACTGAAGGGAAATTCGATGCTTTAATGATAGCTTCAGAGTTAAACGGGAACCTTTTTTCCAATCCCCGTGAAAAAAAAGAAAAAACTGAATTGGATAGAATAAAATCAAAAGAACAAACATCTCCCGGAATGTTACAGTAAAAGTGAAAACTCAGATTTCAAACCAGCAAATCCAGGGATTCATCAAGTACATTATTACCTAATCGGATTCCACACAGCATACTTTGGAGAAGTTGCCCCGAATTTCAATCATATGTTGACCTTTATTTGCACATTGTTTAGATTTTTGTCCCAAGAATTGAATAACTATCCCCATTCGACGTCTACCTGACTGAAGACAAAAATACACAACTAATTCGTTTAATCAGGATTTCATTTCTCATTTGGGTGACAGAATTCAGCACTTGAGGCTGCCTTTGTTTAATTTTTAGCAACTGGACATGCGACTCATTTTGGCATACAAATTATTAAAGTCGAACTACTTACTCTCTCTAGAAGTTTTCATCGAGGAGTTGATCACGAGTACGACTTACAAAGAAAATTAAAACTTAGACAAATCGTTGTTTCCTCACTTCTGTTTGTATGGTAAAAGGCGTTGAGGGGAAAAACTGTGTATTGAGTAATGGCTAATGTGTCTGCACCTGAGTTCCCAGGTTAAGAAATCTCAACAGCAAAACCCCGAATTTGAATGATTAAGGATCAATCGCACGAGAATGAGAATACATAATTGGTACCTATCCACTCTGTGGAATTACAACCTCGAGTTATAGGTCTACCACAGGAACTTTGCATCCGTGTGGCGCCCCCTAGGTGGCGGATCTGCGAACTATATCGATCGAGTCAACCTTCCATGATGAAACCTTAACACGGAAATTGAAGCTGTGAGAAATTTGATGTTCGTTTAGTACCACGGAATTTCAATTTGCAGTAGGAGGGGAATCAAGTCACTTTTAACACTTTCCGTGCGAATGATGGTAATAACCATCATGCCGAGTTTCGCGAGTGGCGTATGATGGTTTATACCATCACAGCTCTAAGCATATCTCCGAGCTGTTCATCGTTCTGCTACCTACTGGATGACTTAAGAACCTCTTTCGGATTTTTCTCGTGCTCAGTAGGTCCTCTTGTCGCCACGAGAGTGCCCCGTTTTCACTTCTGGGGATTCTGTTATCTTTAAGATTTGCGGGTTTGCACTACCGAATTCCTGACAAGAAGGTCTCCCGCCACAGGCGAAAACCAGTTTTTTAGGTCCGCACGGAAATTGTTAAGGGGAGAAATTCGCGAAAAATTATTGTACGCGCAGGAATTTGCTTGATGATAAGAGATAAGTAGTTCTATGTTCTCCAGAAGAATGAGCCAAAGGGATGCAAAGTTTCTGTGGCAGACTTATACTAATATTACAAAATGGCCGACGGTAATTTATGACTTTTGATGGAATCTCCGCCAATTTTCAAAACTGCAACTAAAAGCGTCAGAAACGGTTGTTGGTTCGAAGCATTCTGTCATAGTAAATCGTACCAAAACCCTCACCTTCCTAATATACTTATAATCAACCTGTCCCAGGAGGTACGTTGAATTATCAACTATTTTACTGTTTTTATACTATACTGTTCGTACATCAAGTTTATATTCGCGTGGTATAAAAAATTATGATGTTGGGGTTTCACACTCCAAGAACCAACTCCCCTTACTATACACACAGACTGTGAGCTGAACAACGATTGAAAGGAATCCCTGCATTAGCCAGGAGAATACTCAGAGTTTGAGAAGTTTACTGTAACACTTCAAACTATCGAGAAATGAAACAAAACGGGGAGAAAAATTGGAACGATGATTGAAAAAAAAGGTAAATAAAATCAACAACACAAATCAAGTGCAAGTGATGGTTACGAAGTGGTTGGTAGCAGGTGATGTTTCTTATGAGTTGACTCAGTTTTTTTAAAGAAATTTATGTACAAATATTTGTTACTTAGGTGCATTGTTTGACTAATGTCTTGTGCTGGTGAGTAGCGGATTAAAGTTTTCCTTCATTTTGTAAATTTTAGATCAAGTTCGTTGAAGATTAGGACCCCATCACAGGTGCTCTTCAAAATATTATTTACGACAGCTCTGATTACAAAACAATATTTATGAAGAAAAGATAATAAGTATAAAAATGTGAGAAAAAACATAACAAATGACAGAAAACACTCATGAGGGATATGAAAAAATTGTATAAGCCAATGAAAGAGAGAGATGCAGTATGGATACAATATTAGGTACTTCAAGGGGGATCTCAAGTAGGTACTTGCTCATTCTAGATGTTTTTATTTCAACTTGGATTTCCTTTAAATTGACTATCCATACTACATCTCCTTTGGCATGAAAGATATTTGAAGATGTAATATAATAATATCAACGAATAAAGCACACAAAAAACAAAATTGCATAATGAATTAAAAAGTGCTAGAGCTCCACGTTTGGATTAAAATTAAATTAATTCACGGACATGCAAAATATCTCAAATGATGAAAAAAATTAGAAATACGAAAATAAGTACATAAGTACTATTGAAAACTAACATTTACTGCAACAAGTACGTTGTAATTTAATACGATATTGAGAAGTAAAAAAATATTTTGCAGGTCCTATTGAAAAACAGAACGTCAAAAACGAAAAACATAGATAGTACGATATTTTGACTACAAAAAAGAGATGAAACGAGGGAAGAAAATCGAAAATCGTCAAACTTCCCATCACCAATTTCGCAAAACGATCAACATGTTGAGAAATGACAGTCCAAATGGGTAGTACGCCATGACATCAAAAAAAGTTGTAACGAATAATTGAAACGAATTTTGAGAGTTTTGGAAAAGACATGGAGTAATGCCCATACTTGAAAAATTATACAGAATAGTGGAAAAAATCCATTCAGGCTAAAATAGCACAAAATTGGTTCTACCAACGAAAAAATAGAATGTTTAAGGAGACAAAACGTCAATGAATAACGGCGAAAATCATTTCAAAAACGAAAAACATACAGATAGGTAATTCAATTGAAATATGCATGCACGAAACCGAAGTTAATGTAATATGGAGGGGCGTACCTCAAGGAGCTGTTGGTTTCGTTGTTCGCGTTCTTTTCTTGCCTGTTCTTGCCTCTCATTTCTTTCTTGCTCTTTCAGGAGCCTGAAGATGACAAGAAATACAGTTAGTAGTAGGTGGAAAGCGAATTATGAGACAGGATTTTTACAAGATACCAGACGAGAAGCTGGACATTCTAAGGCCAATAATTTTTTTATTATCTATGCTAGAGAACATTTAATATGGATACTAAAGGTATAGAAAGAAATAATAGAGAGTTTTCGACAACCACTAACGGGCACGTGGAACCTCTTTACAAAGCTCGGAGTTTGTGGGTAACGATGAATTTGCCTCCTGAAAGCAGCAGGCGACGATGAAAGGGTTCCCCCCACAGTCACCCGTTCCTAGAGCCCCCCCCCCCCCCCCCACCGCCTCACTCCTCCCCCTGCCCATAGTTAACGGGCCTCCTACTTCAACTGGGTAGCATCCTCAGTTGCTCGCGCTAGTCGCCTCCTAACAGGGCCCGTCAGATTTTGGCAGCAAAAACTTTCTAATTAGAGAAAGAAGGGACTTTTAAACCCTAGTGAATCTAAGCTTGAAGTTTTACCTTTAAATATCTCTTTAAATAGGAAATTGAAAAAAACTGCAAGGTGTAACGTAAATTGGAGTTACTTTGCTCCGTCCGTTTTTCAACCTTTTTTAAATTTTAGGTTTTTTGTGACTTAGCTGGGTTCAAATGAGCTGATTTTTGGCATGGCCTCTGATGGGGGTTGTACATGAAATATATGGAGCAAATTAAGCCCCTTAGCAAACATACAGGGGACTACAGAGGTACGAGGGTGGTTCAAATATAAATAGGCCTTTATTACTACAATTATGGAACCATTCTCACTCTAGTATATTCACAATGTAGTAGATGCCTTGCTTCCATAAACTAGCGCGTATTTTAAAAGGTAAGGATAGAAGGCAAAGCAAAAATGCCATCTTCGACCCACTCTCTAGCGTCACTCACCACCACTGAGGCGGTTATCCCCCGGTCAGGTTAGATAACTCAATTTTGCTTTCGCGCTCTGCAAAAGCACGTTTCTAATTCCATCTAAGGTAAGAATTTTCCAAATTTTTCTTAATTTACTGAAATTTTTCAAGAAAATTTCGCTGGGGAAGGAAATGTGGGTGATCGTCGAAGTTGCTCACGATCATCTTCGATGAGTCCACAGCGTTTTTTCCAACTGTACCTACAGTTTCATTCAGAGTCTTGTCATTCCAACCATCATGACTCACATTCTCAAGAACGTCGTTTTAGCTCTCGTGAACTTCTTTCTCCTAGACATCGTTCTAGATCTCCATTGAAAATCGTCGAAAAACGTGAAGAAAGACAGTTCATCAATTCCCCAGCCTCCGACAACGCCGACTCCGTCACTGGGGAAGAGAGTCTGACAGTAGGAAACTTCACACTACTTTCAGTGTGGATCGTTGCACACGAGATGTGCAATTGCGATCTGTTGAGCCCGGAGTAGTGTCAGACCTGAAAGCTAGTTTGCAAGGCGATAATCGCAGTGAAGGAAAGGAGGGTTTATTATTACTACAATTTTATTTGATGTGAAAACCGTGAGAAACGTGAGTTGAACAGTACTCGAGAAAAATAACAGGCATCGCACCTGAAACCTTCCGTTTCTTCTTTTTTGACTTGCACTTGCTAGCTCCACATGTCTACTTCAGATTCAACGCAGGAACAGGTTCCTCGAATTAGAACTGTTCCGCAGGTTCGAAAATGAACTTGTAATATTTTTCGGGCAAAGTAACCTCATTTTACGGTAATGTTGATTGAACAATATTAAGAAAGTACTCATAAAATGCACAATGCTTCAACAAATTGTTATGTAGGAATCCCCTAAGCTGACCTTCGTACAAAGTACTTATAACGTAACAAGACTTCTCTACTTTTGATACCTACGTACCTTAATTGTTCTTTTTGTTTAGCTGCCTCCTCCCGCGCTAATCTCTTGGCTTCCTTTGCCGCCAGAGCCATCCTATCCCTTTCCTGCTTGTTGAGATCCAGCGCAGCCCTGGGAGCACAAAACATGGAATAGTGACTTTTTGATAGTCACCAAAACAAATGAATATAGTCAGACATCTTTCAAAGGATTGGAAACCAAAGCATTAAGTTCAAACAAAAATTTAAACAACGTAATAAAATATATAGGATAAATACTATCAGAAATGTTTTCTTCAAATAAAGAATAGAAACAAATCTCACAATAGTTTAAAAAAAAAGTCAATATCATTAAAACATTGATCTGATGCGACGTATAAATTGAGGACGTTCGCCTAAAGAATCACCATGGACTTTACTCGTGTAAATCAGAAAAAGGTACAGGGTGAGCCACGGAAACTTACTTATTTGAAAAAATCGCCGTTCAGCCTGGTGGGGTTGTAGAAGGGGGGGGGGGGACAATGGCTCATTCGAAGGCGGAGCTCCTAAAGTTTTGTTACCTGTACGGTTAGTTGCCACCATGCTTTGGACGAGAGAGCAGCGGGCGTTTGCCCCAGAAACCTTTTTTTTCCAATGATCGGTCAGTTATTGCGACCCAACGAGCCTTCCGTGCGCGCTTCGAAATTCGTCCTTATGGAGCGGTTCCCGGTCAAAATTCGATTCTAACTTGGGCTACCACATTTCGGGAGACTGGAAGTGCTGCCAGAAACCGAACTGGACCCTCAACGGACCTCCAGAACCCCAGAAAACGTCGAGAGAGTGAGGCTGTCGGTTTTGCACTCCCCCCTTCATTCGGCTCGCAAACAGGCAGCTGCTCTGGGGATTCCAGGCACAACTGTTAGACGGATTCTCCACGATGATCTTCAATTTCATCCCTATAAATTGGCTGTAGTGCAGGAATTGAGCGAAAGGGATTTAATCGCCCGCCAAACTGCATGTGAAGCACTGCTTGAAAACCTGCCCCATGACGCGATCGTTTTCTTCAGCAATGAGGCCCATTCTCACATTTCTGGCATTTTTTTTTTTATGGGGCTACTTAAAGTCGACGGTTTATAACGATCGTCCACGAACCCTAGAACACCTAAAAAAAAAACAACATTCGCGCCGCCATTGCCGAAGTATCGAAGTCGATATACTGATCAGAGTGGAGAGAAACTTTAAAAATAGTTTGAACCAATGTTTAAACAATAGGGGCCATCATTTGATGGATGTGATTTTTAAACCCTTATGAAAAAAATTTAAGAGTTGTCCTTTAAAATAAAAAAATATATATAACGATATCTGCATTACTTTTTTTAATTGACCTTTCAAATAAGTAAGTTTCCGTGGCTCACCCTGTACGTGCTGACCGCGCATTGACTTATTGAGGTATTCCAGGTCAATTTTCAGAATTAAATTTTGGCAATCGTAAATAACAACAGATCAATGCGTTTTTAGCAGCACAACTGACTCTTCTTTTAATAAAAATTTAGAGTGATGAAATTAAACTTTGAAGTTTTGACAAGAAAATCGATGAGTTCGATTAGCTTGACAAAGAAACTACTAACTTAGCTAACATAATTACCTGTGTTGGGCCACCATTTCTTGCAGTTTAAGAGCTAGCGTCCCTTCACTCAGTCTAATTGGTTCTTTACCCTGTTCCGATTCGATGTAATCGCCCAGTAGAATACGACAACTGAACGAAAAATGCTCTCTCGTGAGATCTGATCCTTGCTTATCTAAAAACTGCAAACAGAGTAAAACACGAATAATCAAATGCACTTTTGAAAGGAAACATCAAATAATTTGAACGCTGTAAGAAATGAGGAATTTCACCATGTCGGAATTTCCTATTTTTGACCCCAAAATCGGATTCAGCACCTCGAAAAACCTCCTAAGGCAAACTTTCAGCCCGAACTTCCTAATTTACGAATAATCAAAACAGTGTAGAAAATAAGAATGTTAAAAAAAACCGGGAAAATGACGTCATCCTGGAATAGTTCATTTATGGCCGCTTGAAGCGCTGAGATCGAGAAATCCATAGTCCCCAGATGCAAAATTTCACGAAACAGTAAAGTTCGAAATCGAAAAACTGAAGAAAAAAATAGAAAACGCTGCAAATTATTACACAATGGTTTATTATTTTTCTATATAATCGTCTATAAAGCCACCAACCATCCAACATGAAGAAAAACATCGATGGCCTTTCGGTCAGCTTTAATTTGAACGGAGATTAGGCCTCACACTCGTGTTTCTGATTTATCGCATGTTTATTATTTTTATGGTTTATTATTTCATTATTATTATTTTAATGGTTTATTATTTTTCTATATAATCGTCTATAAAGCCACCAACCATCCAGAGATTAGACCTCTTTTGCGATTCACACTCGTGTTTCTGATTTATCGTACGTTTATTATTTTTATGGTTTATTATTTTTCTATTTAATCGTCTATAAAGTCACCAACCATCCAACATGAAGAAAAATACTTGGAAAATGTCACCCCACGCATATTTAAGCAAAAACCTCTTTTTTGGCCGGTTATTTGCCCATAATTTCTATACGAATTAAGCGATCGGAATAGTTCGACGTTAGGACCAACTAGACCCCAAATGGAGTCTATGTGCGAAAGAACGGGTTTTTTAGACCGATTCTAAGGCCTTTTATGGCCCGGACGGCGGACGGTGGATGGCGGATGGACATTGCAAATTTGGATTCTACGCACCTTGAAACGTAAAGTGACAAAGTTTGAGGGGGGGTTATAAAAATTTTTTGCGATACGATCACATAGGCTTATTATTAGAAATAATAAACCAAAAGCAAGATGGGGAAAATTAGGTTTCCCCTGTTTTTGTTTGATAACTTTTCTCTTAGAAAACACGATTTCGTCGTCCCAATGGGCAACACTGGGAGGAGACGGCGATCCGAACAGCCCAATCAGCGAGCGTTCCTGCTTCACGTCGTTTTCCCGGTTAGTTTTGAAATCAAAAATTTTGATTGTCTCCCAAAAACAAAAGGAGACTTATTTTCCGAAATCAGCCCGATTTTCATCTAAATAAATAAATAAATAAATAATTTTTTATTTGTAGCCGCCATAAGGCAATACAAACGTCAGCAAAACAATAACAAATAAGAAGAAAGTCAAATATATCGGGGAAAAATCAACATCAATCAAATATAAATTGGGAAAAATCTTCCACGTCATATAATTCCGCCTGTATGAGCCTCTTCTTAGTTTTTCTCTTGAACATTTCCAAAGATAGGTCTTGCAGGTCAGCAGGTAGTTGATTCCAGAGTCGTACCCCAGTCTGAAGAGGATCCGACTGCATGGAGGCGTTTAATCTAATTTGATGTGGACGCAACTTTCCAGCATTTCTGGTACAGTAACTGTGGATGTCCGAACCACGCTCGACAGAGGTCAAATTTTGATGGGCATATACAAGGCTTGCGAAAGCATACAGGCTTGGCAGTGTCATCACACCCAGGTCTCTGAATTGGCCTCTACAGCTCTCCAAATGACCGATGTGTTTAATAATTCTTACAGCATCTATCACACACCATTAACTATTCAGGAAAAATGCAAACAGAATTCGGTGAAATTCCTCATTCAAGAAGTTAGTGGAGCTTACTCTGACTAGGTCGCTGAAATGTCGGAAGGTCCGGCCACAGGGCGACGTGTAAACGACTTCGCCCTTGACGCCTGCCCTCCCCACGCTCGTGATGTAGGTTTCCCGCTTCCATCCCTTGGCCAGTGCCTCCCTCAGCTTGCCTTCGTCTATCACCACTTTCCGCCTTTTCCCTCCCGGTCCTCCATCTGTAAAAGGGAATTGATAATTAGACGTTGACCACAAGGCTCAAGCTGGTATGGCTGGCAAGGTGGTTTACTGCATGCCATAAAGATAAGTATTCCTGTACAAGTTAGATATTGTGATCACTGGATTCCAGAGAGCCCAGGAACAGGTTCTGCCAACCAACTCAACTCAAAGAAAAATACCAAAGGTGAAGAAAATGTAGCTAACCAGCAAAGAAGGGAGGACGGGGGGGAGTGAGCATACCATTTGACATGGAGTCTCGGTCCCTCTTTCTGCTATGGCTGTCCCCATCGCTGTCGTAACTCGAGTCAGTCATATCCGAGTGGCTGTCTTCGGATATCCCGTCGTAACTTGTTTGCTTATGGTCGTCAAAGCTACGATTCAGGTTCTGAAAATAAACAAAACTCACGTTCAAGAATTGTATATCGCAGCATACACACACAATCTATAAATTTGGAAGAAAATGAATGAAGAGAAGGAAACAGTTCTAACACCAAACAGGCTTCAAAAGAGAAAAAAAAAGTCTGCCAAGTGGGTGTGGCACATAGCTTCCTCGTATCCATAACCCGATTGTATAGATGATCCGATGCATAGTAGTTAATCTACAAACACCAATCTCTAAGTACATTTCACTACCCTCATAGGGGACCATCTACGCGCTAATATGGACAATCCTAGAAAATGTCATCAAATTCGGATGACAAATGTAAGTGTCACAAGGATTTTACGTTTGCGCATGCGCAGTGGCTACTATCAGTTCGAAGGTGGTGATTTTCATAGGGGACCATTTAAATACTGATCTGTAACATCCCTGAAAATTTCATCAAAATCGGATGGAAAATGTGGAAGTTATGGCTGTTACAAGGATTTTACGTTTGCGCATGCGCAGTGGCTATTATCATTCCGAAGGTGGTGATTTTCATAGGGGACTATCTAAATACTAATCTGTAACATCCCTGAAAATTTCATCGAAATCGGGTAGAAAATGTGGAAGTTATGGCCTTTAGGGTTGCTGGGGTAGGGTAATAGAGGGTGTTTTTATCTCCTTGGAGCCCTTCTTATCCCTACCTAAGTCGAGGTCATGCGTCCCCGTCGCGCAACCCAGGCCCCCTGGGATGGATAGAGGTGGTCCCATTAGGTTTCCCTGGTGAACCCCTCTTGAAATCCCAGGGGTGGCTGAATGACCCTCTGGCGAATAGGGAGGGAACCCCTGTCAACGGGTTCCCTGACCCTTCTCAATAAGCGCCCCCCCCCCCCCCCCGTTATGGATGAAACTAACGAAGAGCCTCATAACCCCTGCCTGCCCATTGGCCCGCGGGGTTCTAGGGGAGGCGCTCAGAGGCGCCCCAGGCAGGGGCGTCGGCCATCCTCACCTTCCTCCTCTTCCTCATCATCCCTACCCTCTTCCTCTTCCACTGCCTCTTTGAACCACCAGTGCGCCCATTGTGAGCGAGCTTTCACTACCAGGTCCGGCCTTGGTCTCCATGTCAGACGGAAGCATCCTGTTGCTGCTAATGCTGCTATTGATATTGAACGAATACAGCACAGGTATGCTTCCGAGGAATTGCGCAGATGGCAGCAGATGAGGCGGTGGCTGTGCGCAATGGGGTACGTAATATCAATGTTTATTTAAGCAAACGTTTTCCCATGCGCACAGTCATTGCCATCAAGAACATCCGCCTGAAGCCCCACTATAAGCAGCTTGTCCAGGAAGTTATCCTGGCAAATAGCAGTGGGGCTTCTCCTGCATCTCCTGTTGCTGATGTGGAGCAGCAGCCTGCCATTCAGCATCCTTCCCCCGGGACCTCTGGTCTTCTTGCCGATCTGAAGACCGAAGTCTTGAGGCTCGGGGGGCAGGTAGGTCGTATTGAAGGCTATGAAAGCACCTACCTGCAGGATCTGGTGAGGCGGGCTGCTGAAGGGCTGGATAATGAGGTGGCAGCCTATTTAGGGAGAATCTTCCCGCGGGTTGGGGACGCGACCGTGACGCAACACCAGGGAAAAAAAAAGGAAATTCACCTTTGCACATGCGCAGTGGCTACTATCAGTCCGGGGATGATGATTTTCTTAGGGGACCATCTACACACCAACCCACACAATCCTTGAAAATTTCATAGAAATTGGACAATAACTTCGTATAGTTATGCGCGTTACAAGGAATTCATGACAGACACAGACAGACAGACACGGAACCAAAATTGTTCAGAAAGGTCTAAAACGTAAAACGCGAGTGAAAATTTTGATTTTGGAGAACTTTTTTTTTATCCTTGAAAAGTGAAAACAAAGCTTCCGCTACCTTGGTAGACTCGGAATCAAAAACCATATGGTCATGTAATTTTTGAATCCTAAACACGAAACCGTCCACGAGAAAAACGTTCTTCTACTTCTTTTTTCGTTATCGGGCATTTTTCGAAATCCTGATAGTTGAGAACCTGTTGAACGAGACGGAGTTTTCAGATTTACGATACCTAGCTCCGAACAAAAGTTACGAGGTTTTGAAGATTGAACACTCGAAAAGTCTATTTCGAGAAAAAGGCTGTCAATGTTTTCGAACAAATAACAACCTTACACAAGTGATAAAAGCCTTCTTTTGATTTCTAATTTCTCTTATCCATGAACTATTGTTTTTATAGTTCTATAGTAAAACTAAGGAGCATTAGTCGAAAATGCGGTCGGGAAGTTAAGGCATTCACGTTTTCAGTTTTTGAACTCTTTCGAAAGTAACAAAAAAACATCTAAAAAAGTTGTTTATTGAATCGAACAACGTCTTGTTCAGCGGTGAGAGTTAGCAAAAAGTTTCTATTACCCGCAGTTTTGGGGCCTTGATTATTCACAATGTGCATGAACGACCTTTACCAACCTCTACTATGATTCTTATTTGATGTTGATTGACAATGAAAAATGATTAACTTTTAACTGATCATATTAATAGTTCTAACTGCTTTTTGGACAAAATATTGTTATTATCCTTATCCGTTAATTGTTTATGGTTTTCAGTTTTTGTTCATTTCATGACGTTCGTATTGCCTTCTACACATTACGCACTTGATTTGAAACCGATTAAAACCCCACAAGAAGTAGATTTTTGCACTTTTCCTGAACTTTTTTTCATAAGAGTATGACTCAGGAATAACGGTAATCGGGTCTGTTTGTCGAGAAAGTGTTTTTAAAAAATCAGATAAGCTAAGGAAAGTTGAAGATTAGAATGGTGTGACGTAGCTAGCCAACTGTCTTTGAAAAAAGTATCCATGCACAGAAAAGAGATGAAACCCTTGGAGGACCTCTTGGATACTACAAAATATTACTCACACACACGCGCGGCGTAGTGTGTGTGCGTTAAGGGAGGCGCGCCTTTTTTTCAAACGTGTGATCTCTTTAATTAATTTTTCTACCACATGTTATAGTTTCATTGGGCTTAAAGTTGGAGTATAGAGGTTTTCAAGGGTGCTGAATCCAAATTTGAGGTCAAAAACCTGAATTTCCGACCCACCGAAATACCCCATTGATTATTAACAGCCCAAGGAAACATGTGCGAGGACTCGGAATGGAGGACGGAGCAGCCATTTGGCTCCCAGAACATTGACGCCTCACACACTAAGCACCACAAAAAAAAACTTTTGAGATAAATTAATTTCAATTTTTGTCATCCCAATTTGAACTCTTGGTAAATCCCTTCCGTTTCGACAACTACTGAAGTCCTTGTCCAATTTTTGAAACTCCTAAAATGTTCAATAAATGTTTTTCTCTCTCTTTAAAAAAATTGATAGGTAAGTAGGTAATATACAGTAGAATCATGAACTTTGGTGGCCTAATCGTGATATTGATATTCGAGTTACTGATTCATTTCGAACAACAGTAAGAAACACGACCTCAAATCGTTGGTTTCTCAACTGAGGATGTTATTTAGTTTCCCACAAAGACGACATGATTAAAACCAAATGATGACAACATTCTTACCAGTGGCAGTGGTTGGAGCTGATCGTGGAGCGAGTTGGGAGAGCTAGATATGCTGCTCTCCTCTTTGTCTTTCTCTGGCAGACCCAGGCTTTCTGAAAAATAATCCACCAAATAGACAACATTCCGGCAAATATGTTGTGAAGTTTGAGTAATTCAAATTCGAGGTAAGATGAACTATCCCTATAAATTAGTCTCGATTCTATAAGTAAGGTACCGAGTTACACAAGACCTCAAATGCAATCACCTACATCGAAAACATATAAAATTTATAGTTTGTTATATTAAGAAATTTCAATATTTTAACCTTGGAGCAAATTATAAGAGTACTTAGCGAGAAGGACAATTTTTGGCTCAGAAAAAAGACCTCTCAATGTGGAGTGTCTTGGGATGAGTTAAAAACTAATTCCACGTAGGCTCCAAATCCGCAGTAAAAAAAAGAAAAAAAAAAAAACTCGCCATTTTTGGTAAGGATTTGAGATGTACATAAATAATATTGGGAGTCATACTTTTTTCATTGGTTTTTTCTAAATCTTAACATAAAAACTTGAGTATTTTCTGTCAATCTCTGCCTTAAATTGTAAATTTTCAAAGGCTTGAACTGGAAGTATCTCGACATAAGGACTAAAAACTAGTAAGAAAGTTGAGAAGAAACCTTCTATTTTAAAACGACACTATCAACGAAGGAGAGACAAACAAAAGATGGAAAACTCTCAGCCGGAAGCCCTACAGGAAAATTATTGAAGGGGGAGGTGACTCTTGGGCCTTGGGTCTCCCCATCGTTCTAAGGGCACTGCTGGAGCTACGTTTTGGGTTGCTGGGGTAGGGTAATAGAGGGTGTTTTTATCTCCTTGGAGCCCTTCTTATCCCTACCCAAGTCAAGGTCATGCGTCCCCGTCGCGCAACCCGGGCCCCCTGGGATGGACAGAGGTGGTCCCATTAGGTTTCCCTGGTGAACCCCTCTTGAAATTCCAGGGGTGGCTGAATGACCCTCTGGCGAATAGGGAGGGAACCCCTGTCAACGGGTTCCCTGACCCTTCATCTTAAGCGCCCCCCCGTTTTGGACCAAACCGACAACATGCCTCATAACCCCCGCCTGCCCATTGGCACGCGGGGTTCTAGGGGAGGCGCTCAGAGGCGCCCCAGGCAGGGGCGTCGGCCATCCTCTCCCTCCTCCTCTTCCTCATCATCCCAACCCTCTTCCTCATCCACTGCCTCTTTGAACCACCAGTGTGCCCATTGTGAGCGAGCTTTCACTACCAGGTCCGGCCTTGGTCTCCACGTCAGACGGAAGCATCCTGTTGCTGCTAATGCTGCTATTGATATTGAACGAGTACAGCACAGGTATGCTTCCGAGGAATTGCGCAGGATGGCGGCAGATGAGGTGGTGGCTGTGCGCGATGGGGTACGCAATATCAATGTCTATTTAAGCGAGCGTTTCCCCATGCGCACAGTCATTGCCATCAAGAACATCCGCCTGAAGCCCCACTATAAGCAGCTTGTCCAGGAAGCGATCCTGGCAAATAGCAGTGGGGCTTCTCCCGCATCTCCTATTGCTGACGTGGAGCAGCAGCCTGCCATTCAGTATCCCTCCCCCGGGACCTCCGGTCTTCTTGCCGATCTGAAGACCGAAGTTTTGAGGCTCGGGGGGCAGGTGGGTCGTATTGAAGGCTATGAAAGCACCTACCTGCAGGATCTGGCGAGGCGGGCTGCTGAAGGGCTGGATAACCTGGAAAATGAGGTGGCAGCCTATTTAGGGAAAATCTTCCCGCGGGTTGGGGACGCGACCGTGACGCAGCACCAGGGGGGACCTCCTCCTAGAGTGGTGCTGCGTGGAGGTCGCAGAGCAGCCAAACAAGCAAGACGGCGGGAGTACCATCGGGTTCAGAGTTTGTGGAGGAAGCATCCGGCGCGTGTGGCTGCGGAGGTACTGGAAGAGCCTGGGGAAAATCAAGTTCAACCCCCTCTCCAGGAGTTTGTGGATTTCTGGGAGCCACTTCTGAGTGCTCCCAGTCACGACCCTGGAGAGCGTGTGGTTCCCCCAGTCTCTACCAGGGATTCCTTGCGCAGCATCATGTGTTCGCCGGTGCTGTTTGACGAGGCACATAAGTGCCGTATCAAGAACTCCACTTCTGCTGGACCTGATGGTATTTCCGCCCGTCGCTGGAATAAAGCACCTAAGACGATTAAGCTGCTCGTCCTCAACCTACTCCTCCTTGCGGGAAGACCCCCGAAAGCGTTAACCCGGGCCCGAACGGTGTTCATCCCAAAGAAAGGGGGAAGTGGGCCTGGAGGCTATCGACCGATCTCTGTGTCCTCGGTAGTCTTCCGCCACTTCCAGAAAGTACTGGCATCTCGCCTCCAGGTGGCTGGTATCATTGGTGACGTCCAGAGAGCGTTTCGGCCAGCAGATGGCACGGCGGAGAACCTTACAGTTCTCCAAACTGTCATCTCGCTGGCCCGTATGAAGCGCCGCCAACTCCATCTGGCTGCTCTGGACGTCGCTAAGGCCTTTGATACAGTCAGTCACCTTGCCCTGACCGATTGCCTTCGTGGTGTCGGGGCCCCATCTCGGTTAATCGAGTATGTGGCCTGTCTGTACCAGGAAGGTGTGACGGTCCTGGAGGCAGGAGGTGAGGTGTCAGGGGATGTACGGATCGGGCGTGGGGTACGCCAGGGGGATCCCCTATCACCACTCCTCTTCAACCTGGTCGTGGACACGGCCTTGGGTAAGCTGCCCACAGAAGTAGGGTTTGATCTCGCCCCTGGGGTGCGAGTAGGAGCATTGGCTTTTGCCGATGATGTTATCCTACTCGCAGAAACCCGTGAGGGCTTGCAGATCGCCCTCAATGCATTTGCTAAGCAGCTAGCCAGGTGTGGACTTGTGGTTAACCCCGATAAGTGTGGGTCGGTCTCCTTGGTCCCGTCGGGTCGCCAACATAAGGTGAAAGTTGTGGATGGGGGTTTTGTGATAGGACAATCCCCCATCCCATCTCGATCCGTGTTGGAGGTTTGGCGGTACCTTGGAGTCGACTTCATGGGGGTGGCCACCATTAGTGCCAGCCGTGTGGACCTTGGTAGAGCGCTAGCTCGCGTTACCAAGGCTCCATTGAAGCCACAGCAGAAGCTGCGCCTCCTCCGCACGTACTTACTGCCAAGGCTGACCTATGGGTTAGTCTTTGGCAGGCTTACGGCGGGGAGGCTGCAAGAGTTAGATCGACAAGTTCGCTCTGCTGTGCGCTCTTGGCTGAGGTTCCCACCTGGTGTCCCAAGTGCCTATGTTCAGGCACCGGTCAAATCCGGTGGGCTTGGCATTGTGTCTCTCTCGGCATGTATCCCTTCATTGCGCCGCCAGCGCCTGCTAGCCCTTCAAGGGTCGAGCTGGGAGGTCGCCCGTGCGGCTGCTGATCTTGATTTTGTCAGGCAGCAGTTAGCATGGTGCGACCGAGCAACACCATCTGCTCCAAAACCCAGTTCGTCTGCTGAGTTCGCTGCTGCGCTGCATGAGTCAGTAGATGGTAAAGAACTCCGGCAGTGCTCCGAAAGCCCTGTCTCTTCCCAATGGGTAGATTGGGCTTCGGAGGGCATTGGGGCCCGCGACTACCGACACTTCCACGCCGTCCGCGTGGCAACTCTGCCAACTGCGGTACGGTGTTCGAGGGGTAGTCGTGGGACAACTCTACCACTTTGCCGCGCCTGTCGGAGTGGAAATGAACATCTGTATCATGTAGTGCAGCAGTGTCCTCGGACTCATGGGGGCCGCATTTTACGTCATGATGCGGTCGCCAAGCAGATAGCAGGTGCTTTGTCATCTAGCGGCTGGGATGTTGAGAGAGAGAGATTGTATCACATGCCAAGTGACCAGGGTAAGAAGCCCGACATCGTTGCCGTCAAGCCCGACCAGTCTTGCATTATCCTGGATGTCCAAGTTGTCAATGGCAGCTTGGACATGGAGCAGACTTGGCGGGCTAAGATAAGAAAGTATGATAGAAATGATTTACGGCAAGCGGTGTCGGAGCTAAAAGGAGTGGCACCCAACAACATCAGGGTGATGGCTGCAACCTTATCATGGCGCGGGGTGTGGTGCGGGAAAAGTGCCACGGAGTTGCGTGAGTTGGGCATCTCAGTAGGCGTACTCCGTGGTATCACCACCCGTGTCCTGCTCGGCTCATATTTGAACTGGTGGTCGTTTTATAGAGGCACTTCCCTTCATCCCTCTCTCCCACCCCCACCTTCCTCATCTTCCCTCATCCCTAGGGCCGGCGTCGGGTGAGTCCTGGGCGTCCTCCCCATTATTTAATTATTTATTTATTTATTTTTATTTTATGGCGTGCCCCCTCCGTCAAAAAAGACATTTTGTCTTTGAGGGGAGTTAGAAAAAAAAAAAAAAAAAAAAAAAAAAAAAAAAAAAAAAAAAGGTATTTTAACAAGTAGGCTGTCCCTCATTTTAGCCATTTTTTGTACTAATTTCCGATTTTGTAAATTTTGGGATGCTGAATAGATTCGAATGCAAAATATGGAGTACAATACTGCACGCATTGATCATTTAATTTGAAATTTATAATTTCAAAACTCCATGATTTCATTAATTGAAATATTTTCAGACTTGAAATCCAAAAAAAAAAAAAAAAAATACATTTCACTAATTATAAAGGTACTCCAATATTTTCCCGAATTCTCATGATTTTCACAAAATTCTCCGACTTTCCGATGGTGAAAATTCCGTCTTTTCCAGGTTTTCTCTCTTTTTTCTAGTTGGGGGCCACCCTGATAAATGATTGATTGATGGAAATAGAAAGCCCGTTAATATTCAATATGGACGCATAACATGGGATATTTTTGTAGCATAACAGGGTTTCCCAACTGTTTTCTTTTCAACTGATTCATCTTGTCAACTTATTTCCTGTGTGGACAGCATTCTTGACGACAGGGGAATATTCCAAGGAAATCCTGAGGGAAAAATGGAAAGAAATATCGGCAGTAACAATGTAAAACTGCGTAGTTAGAAAAAAAAACGAAATTTTTCAGGAGGCGTAAAAAACGACTAAATGACTTAAAATTTCAGTGTTTTACGTCTCCTAAAAAATTTCGTTTCATTCAACTTACGCGGCTTTACATTGTTACTGTCGATATTTCTTTCCCCTTTTTCCTCTGGATTTCCTTGGGAATATTCCTTTCTCAAGAATGCTGTCCACAGAGAAAATCAGTTGAGAAGAAAACAGTTGGGAAACCCTGAACATTTCCTCACCATGCTCTTCACACTAACACATTACACACAAACAACACGGCTGGAAGACCGGGAGCCTACTTTTCAAAAATACCGCCAGAGCGCAGCATCCTTTAGGACGGCAGGGAGACGTGAGTTACTAATCTGATACAGCGGGATCCTGCTGAAAACTGCTGGTAAGACAGTTCCAAGGGATACGATCGGATCGGGAATCACCTTAGAATAGGGCTAAAAACAAGATGGCTGAGAGGTACCAGATCATTCTGAGACATCCCCCACCGAGGTCAAAATTCACGCTGTTAGTGGAGAAGGGGTTTTTCTGTAACTATGTTACAAAATACTAAACATTTCTGACCCACTTTAATACTCAATTCAAGCTAATACGAAATAATGATAAGTTCATTTTATGGTATATTCTTACCAAAGGTGGAGGTGGCTCTGGCCAATGCAGCAAGCTGGCTTACTTCGAGACCAGGTTTGATGCCAAGCGCCCTGCTCTGCGCTAGAAGGGAGGCTACGGTGTTTTTCTTTGGTTTGGAGATCCCCCTCCCAAGATTTCTCGGCCTACCATCCTGCGAAAACAAAAAAATCAAGGATCATCCAGGTTCATTGGTGAGAAGAAATTGTACTTTGAACTGAGTTTTAAGCTAAAATGTGCACTTTTTAAGGTATTATTACCGAATCAGATTGTTTGAGTTAACAATTTTCGACTCATGCGTACAATCCATTTATACAATATGATAATATAATATTGTACACCATTTCTTGGGGATCAGTTCATTCATCAAAGGTAGAGGAAGTTCAAACATTTCAAAATCGAGGTACGATTGAGAGGTGAGAATGAGTCACACCTACTAATTCAATCTTTTCATTCACAGACAAGTTCGACATAACTTTTCACAGGAAGTATTCTACCGAAATTTGGTAGTTAGCGGGTAACGTTTAGTCTCAACGTTTCAGTTACAAGAGAAAGAAACCAGTAGCAAGTGCAACATCATTCAATAGCACCCAGGGTGATCGGAGATTTTGTTATGATCTAATTTCAATCAGTTATGAGACAATCCTACTAATTAATGCACGAATTAAACAATGTAACAGAAAAAGTTTAAAAAACGTCGTCAATAATAACCTTGTGAGGGAGTATAATTGAATCATTTTCTTCACTACCGCTGGAAGGGTGAGAAGAATCTGATGGCGCGAATGGAGGCACTCTTCTTGGTTTAGGACCAGGTTTTCTTCGGTCCACTGTGGACAATAAGACAAATATTAGTGAGATTATGATTAACTACGGTCGGTAAAATAGTTTCCTCGTATCCATCACTCGATGTAATGATGATCAGAAATGGATAATGGATGATAATCCAAATTTCTGTTTCCAAATACTATTTAAATTTCATTAACCAAATCCCTAGGAACAACATCAACCATTTATCAGGATGAAATCCATGCCATAGAAATATGAGCACAAGAGATCGCCAGAAAACGACTAAAAGGTGCGAGAATTTACATAATGTCTGACAGCCAGGCAGCCCTAAAGGCCATTGCAGCCTACTCAATAACATCAAGGCTAAACTGGGATTGTCTGAACTCCCTGAGGTCTGCGGCTTCTGGCCATGAGGAGGAGTAGACGGCAATGAAGAAGCCGATCGCCTCGCCAAGCAGGGATCGGTGTCCCAATGTTTTGGTCCTGAACCCCTACTTGGGGTTACCAAGAGCTTTATTACACAACAGGTACAGAAATGGGAGGAAAGTAAAAGAGCTGCTTATTGGTGCAAAACTCCAAGGCAGAGGCAAGCCAAGGAGCGGATCACCATATCCAAAAATAGAGCAAAAGCTCTACTGTCACTAAGGAGGAATAACCTTCGCACCCTAGAAGGCCTCCTAACTGGCCACTGCCCCTTTAAATACCATCTCAACAAGTTGGGCAAGGCCAGTATAGTTGAATGCCGGCTCTGCTGTGAAGGAGTCGAGACATCAGAACATATCCTCTGTGAGTGCCCTGCTGTAGTATCAACCAAATTCTGGCATTTCGGTAAGGGTACTCTTGTCCCGGCCAAAATTGCTCGGGAAACGCCCGAAAAACTTCTTCACTTTTTGAGAGAAGAGGTTTTCAAACGGGTACTTAAATGAAAAGGGAATTTTGTCACAATAGATCAAACTTATGGTCTAAGTCACCAAGGGCTTGCCCCGTCCCATAAATTTTTTTAAAAATCTTAATTTCCTGATAAGATTAAAGCAATTTAAAGGGATATTTTTGTGTCCTAAACCCCGATAATTCAATTGTCGAAACAGGTTCGACATTCACAAGGATTTGCAGACGCTAACATGAAACAAGTTAAGATATCGTAAATGTATTGCTGATATAACGATTATATCAATCCTCTGGTACCCCATAAATATCGGAAGTATCGAAAGAATGTAAAAATATCAGTAAATATCGTAACGTCACTAGAGTAAAGATGAGGCGGAGAACAGAAAACAATGGATAGCTACATAATCTGCCTGTCAGAACTCACCTCTTTCGGTTTGACCGAGAGTCTGGGAGAGGGCTGATAAGGACTGGAGGGCGGAATTGTTGTTGTTGTGGTTGGTCGAAACATCAGGTTTCAGGGATAGATTCAAAGGACCATCTTCGGCTGCTCCAGGTGATGAACTCCTTCCGTTCGTCTGGCCGGACTTGACAGCGTCCAACCGGTCCGATTTATCAGAGCCCTGAAAGACGACGAAAGTGATTGATCAGCATCAGCAATGGGGAAAATATTATAGATTACATATTATATTATATGTCAAATCAAAATGGAGGCTATCTAAATACTGTGAGCGTGGTAGAACCGTGGTTAAAGTACAAGACCGAAGACAGATGGTGCTTCACGTTATATGACACTTCGTGACAGCTACACGATGACAGGTGACATAGACGTAACCAAATTAACCAAATTATTTAACCAAATTAATGTTGATCAGACAAATGACGCAGGCAAAGTTTACTTTTGAGTTCATGCCATTGAATCAGATACTATCGGTTTGCAAAAATAAAATCTGCTTTCAGCTTAATATAGGCTGTTAACAATTTTCCAAGGCACCAATTTTGATGTAGTTTTTCAAAATGGAAAATTCTTACATTTAACTCAATTAGCTATTATTATTTCTAAATCGATTAGAATACTCGATATCAGGAAATATCTATGAGGCGATGGCAAAGGTCAAGAAAAAGAAGAATAAGCAGAATATGCATGGAATAAGGAGAGGAAGTGACTTCAGATCTGTGCCAGTAATGGAACTAATAGTCTACAATGTGCAACGCTGGAGAGCGCGAACAAAGAATGTATTTGAGAAAATTTACAAACGATCATGAGGAGCTAATTTACAATGTCAACAAGTTTATTAAATCTAACTGGCGCCATATAATTGTTTTTACTGTTGTGATCATCTCCCTCTTCGAATTTCTGCCCTTTCACTTCTTTGGCTCAGTGGTAAGAGCTCCGACTCAGGAATGTAAATATAGTTTAGTCGGAAAGATTGGAGATCGATCCTCGTTCGAGAGAAGTTAATTTTTGATGATACAACAAAGTGGCGCAGTTGGTAGGCCCCGAAAGGGCTCCTCAGCATTGTCTGAAGACAATAATTATTGTTGTATCATCAAAACGACTCCCCCAAGACACAAGTTGAGCAAACGTTGAGGTCAGCCCATCCTCCGCCCCATTCAGGAAGGAATAATAACTAAACACCGAGGTCCAAAATAGAGGCTTCTCACTGCTTCGTAAAACGCCGGCTAAAAGCCCACATATTCCAGATTAGGTAACAGAGTACCCCAGATTTCCCATAATGGGGGAGAGATGTTGTGATTAGCTACCTCTTCGTATTTCTGTCCATTCACTTCCTTGGCACAGTGGTAAAGTGCTCGACTCAGGAATATAAATATAGTTTAGTCGGAAACATTGGAGATCCCCAGTCGAGCGAAGTGCGACATGTTGGTTTCCACAACTCCATCTGGTTGGCCTCCTCCAATACTATTTGCTGAACTACTTCTCTTGAGCTTCGCCAAAGTACAGTAGTAGTAGAAGATGGGGCGTTTTTCCAGCACGCTTTTCAACCTCAAGTGAAACTTCCTGACCTTATTCCTTGGTCACGGACACTGGAAGGTGCTTGCTTTTGATCCCAATCGACGAAATTGGTTTAGTTGATTAGCTTCTTCAAATGCCTTCCTACCCCTCCCTGCCTATGGCTTGGTAAAAATGAATTAGTTAAGTTATGATTTGCACTAACTGTGAATCGATAGACAAAAAGACGGTTACTTACATATCGATAGAAAGAATCTTCGACGGACGCCGCATCCTTGCTTTTGCCACTTAAATCCAGACCAACGTAAGGCGTTTTGTGAACCTGAAAAACCCCAATGCCAGAGTAATCAAACACATCAAGCCAGATGATCGCAGATCAACGACAGGATTTTTAATCAGGATAGGAGGGTCGGCGATTATTTGGAAGTCATCCAAACGGAGGACAGTTGCTTTGTCGATCATGGAAGCAGAGTTCATGGCATTAGCTGCTTGTGCAATGGATGTGGTTTAGCTACAGTATGTCCTGGATGAAATTGGTTGTAGTGAGAAAAGGCAGCTGCAATAAGTTTCAAGAGAAGCAATAACACGATAGCCCATTCAAAGCACAGTATTAACCTTTTCTACATAAGGGACTTGGTGAAGACTGTAAGATTAACCATCGACTACGCTAAGGTCGCAGACATAATGACGAAGCCTTTGACAAGAAAAAGGAATTTGACCATCATGAAATCTATTGGGCTCAACAGGATCCTGTAGCGAAGTGATCGGGTTTATTTTATACCGAGTTGGTTTTTAATAAAATTGTATCGCTAAGAAAATCTCGGTGTAATACGGTTGAGCAAATAAAGGTTTTTCTTCAACATTTAGATTCTTATTGGATTAAACTTTTAAAATAGAATAAAAATGTAATGGATCTCACCTCGTTGCTATGACTTCTGTGCTTCAGAGAGTTGAGGTTCAGGTGAGGGTGGTCTAGGGAAATGGTCTTCTTGCGCCCTCTGTTGGTCGTCCCAGGTATTTTTGGTCCCACCATCGACGACGTGTACTTGATGATCTCCGTGTCCGGGGGCAATCTAACACCCACCAAACTGTCACTGGCATAACATTGGCAACGTTTTATAAATAACGAAATGGTGTAATTTCCTTGACGAAAAACAAACCTTCGAAATAAAAGAGGTGTTTAGAAGGACTTAGTTGTGACGCACTAATCTTATCCACACGACAAAGTTAGGAAATAATGTGGAGCGGACAAAATTTAGTTTGACAGAACCGTTTGAGATAACTCCATTTTTTTCTTTAGAGTTGGCTAAAAATCAAAGTTGAGAATTGAAGAAAATGGAGTCAATGGCAAACGTTTGAAATGGAGTCTGCACTTGGAAAATTGTTTGAAAGTAATTTGAAGACTATTCATAGTTTGTTGCTTTCTTGTTGACAAGGTTATTGGTGAGGGGAGGATAAATTGCGGCTGATCCTCAGTATGTATGTTGTTTATTTTGCATGTCGAGCTAGCTTTCGCCCAAGGGGCATTTTCAGGACACTGTCAACAACAGGTGCGGTTTAGTCCTCCTAAACCGCACCCGTTGTTGACAATAGAGAGTTTTTGGTGCCAAAATCTCACGGGCCCTGTTAGGAGAAGACTAGCGCGAGCAACAGAGGATGCTACCCAGTTGAAGGAGGAAGGGCGTTAACTTTGGACAGGAGGGGAATGGAGGCGCTCGTCACGGTGGGCCTCGAGCAACGGGTGACTGTCTGGGGGCACCCTTTCATCGTCGCCCGCTGATGTCGGGAGGCAAATCCATCGTCACCCGCGAACTCCGTGCTTTGTGAAGAGGTTCCACGGGCCCGTTAGTGGTTTCCAAAAACTCTCTATTGTCCTGAAGATGCCCCTTGGGTGAAAGCTAGCTCGACATGCAAAATAAACAACATACATACTGAGGATCCGCCGCAATTTATCCTCCCCTCACCAATAAATTTGAAGACAGGAAGGTTTCCATGTCAACCCAAAAGTGGTGAAACCTTAGTTAAGCAAGGAATTATCCATTGGGCGTTTCAAAGGTTCCAGCCACAATGCTTCCATTCATCAGAGAGCCCCATTGCTTTGAATGGCTCGCACGCTTCATTAGCAAACAACTATTTCAGGTTGAATTGTCGTTCAACTGCCATTCCTGGCGTTGTGGACGTCATCAGGCTGTCTTCCAAAGGGAAGATCAGAATTGGTTCCGATCGAGCGGGATACACCAACGGCCCAACTCGAAAAATTATCGGGACCTGAGATACCGCTCATGAGTGTCCGGAAAATATCCCGAGCCAACTAGCCCCGTTCATTAAACCACCTAACGGCCGTTGGTGACAAGTAGTGTACTATAGCAATCAAAGACAACCAAGAGATGATTGAAGACCCTGCAGCAACAATGAGCCAACTCCAAAATCGATGTTAATGAAATATCACTCATTCCATTTCATACGATTTGCTTGTCAATTCAAAAACAATAATTTTGAAGTCAGCTCGATGTTGCTGCAGAGGCTTCGTCTTCAATTATTATAACCTTCTTGTTCATTACGATACAGAAAACTCTAAAAAATTAAGCACATTGACGCCTATCTACTGGCTATTCGAAGAATAAGTAGTCCAAAGGAGTTTAAAAAATCAGCATGATGCTCTGAGCTTAAACTGTTCTTCAATATAATAAATTACCTGGTTGAAGTTGGTTGGGATGTCGTCGGTACGGACACGGTAGTAGAAGGGGTGGTGGAAGAAGAAGATGAGGAGTTCTTGGAATGGCTGGTTTTGTTTGAGCTCACTGTAACAATTGTCGGAAATTGTGAATAACCAGGTGGGCCTTGCCATAGCAGTTAGCGATGCACATGCATCCTTAGGCCGACTTTCACCAAACATTCGCAACGAGTTTAAACCAAAAGAGGCGAGAGATAATCGACGTTCAGTAACAATCGTCTTTCACCAGAGCTATTTACGAGTTTAAACTCCATCTTGGGGGGTTCGAGTTTAAACGGTCGAAAATCGGCCGAATAAACTAGGAAACCTCGTTTAGCTACCAATTCAATATGGCCGCGCATTGATTTGTGATTGTTTTCGAAATGAAATTGCGAATTATCTTTGCATTTCGAATTATTTTTGACTCGTCTGACGATGACGACGACTTCCGAGTCGAATCCTGGATCGGATTCCACATTCCAAGATTATGTACGTTACTGAATTTCCGCCTTTCCAAGCCCCAAGTCGTCCAAGTGCTCGACTAGATTGACACTCGCCTCGGGTTCCCGTCATAAAAATAAGTTCAACACGTTAATTTAAAATGAATAATGGTTTTTTCAATAACATAATAGTGCAACCTACATTCCTTGGTTGTTTCTTTCGGACGAATTATACAAATTGACCATTATACAAACGTCTGCCAAGTGGGTTTGGCACATAGCTTCCTCGTATCCATAACCCGATTATATAGATGATCCGATGCATAGTAGTTAATCTCAAAACATCAATCTCTAAGTACCTTTCACTACTCTCATAGGGGACCAACTACACGCTAATCTGGACAATCCTAGAAAATTTCATCAAATTCGGATGAAAAATATGTGTTATGGCTGTTACAAGGATTTTACGTTTGCGCATGCGCAGAGGCTACTGTAAATTTCAAGGCCTTGATTTTCATTGGGGACCATCTACAATCTAACCCGCGTAATCCCTGAAAATGTCATCAAAATCGGGTAGAAAATGAGGAAGTTATGGCTGTTACAAAGAATTCACGTTTGCGCATGCGCAGCGGCTACTATCGGTCCGGGGTGATGATCTTCATTGGGGACCATCTACAATCTAATCCACAACATCCCTGAAAATTTCATTGAAATCGGATGAAAAATGTAGAAGTTATGGCCGTTACTAGGAAATTCACGTTTGCGCATGCGCAGTGGCTACTATCATTCCGAAGGTGGTGATTTTCATAGAGGACCATCTACAACCTAATCCGCATAATCTCTGAAAATTTCATCGAAATCGGGTGGAAAATGTGGAAGTTATGGCCGTTACAAGGAAATTCACGTTTGCGCATGCGCAGATGCTACTATCATTCCGAAGGTAGTGACTTTCATAGGGGACCATCTTCAACCTAATCCGCATAATCCCTGAAAATTTCATCGAAATCGGGTGGAAAATGTGGAAGTTATGGCCGTTACAAGGAAATTCACGTTTGCGCATGCGCAGTGGCTACTATCATTCCGAAGGTGGTGATTTTCATAGAGGACCATCTACAACCTAATCCGCATAATCCCTGAAAATTTCATCGAAATCGGGTGGAAAATGTGGAAGTTATGGCTGTTACAAGGAATTCACGTTTGCGCATGCGCAGTCGCTTCTATCAGTCCGGGGATGATGATTTTTATAGGGGACCGTCTACACACCAACCCGCACAATCCCTGAAAATTTCATGGAAATCGGACAATAACTTCGTATAGTTATGCGCGTTACAAGGAATTCATGACAGACACACAGACAGACAGACACACAGACAGACAGACAGACAGACACACAGACAGACAGACAGACAGACACGGAACCAAAATTGTTCAGGGAGGTCTAGAACGCAAAACGCGAGTGGAAATTTTGATTTTGGAGAACTTTTTTTTTTCATCCTTGAAAAGTGAAAACAAAGCTTCTGCTACCTTGGTAGACTCGGAAGCAAAAAGACCAGTTCTACCAGAATAAATTTCTATTGAGGTGAAATTGGGGGCCCTCATCTTCGAGTTTACATCCATCGGTAATCACTCAAATTATCGAAGTATTCCTACTAGGCGGCGGCCACTGTTTCACTAAGATACATCAAGGAAGGTACTTCTTGAGTCTGGAGAAATACTGGAGTTATTGCGCTCGTTGCGGCTCAAAGTGATGATGTGTAATAACTGAATAGGTAGGTGATGAAAATATTCAGCAAAATAAAACGAAGGGAACCGGAAAACTCGAAACAAACCACAGGAATCAGCAAATAAACAAAACAAGGAATTCGACAAACTGACACTGATAAAAATGCCCAAGGCGGTAATCTGCTGATAGCAAGCGCGGGAGTGGTTGTTGTTCAACGTTTCTATTGCCCCAAATGCGTCATAATGTCCAACTTTCATTCGATCTGCTCGACATTTCAAGTTTAAACAAACTCGATTATCTTAAACGACGTTTAACGATGATTTGGGTTGGTGAAAGACGCTCGCCATCTTGCTGGGTTTATTCCTTCAGATTAACTATTAACGCGTTTAGCTAAGCAAGTTTAGAACAACTTTTGGTGAAAGTGGGCCTTAACGTACCAGTAAAATTCTTTTTCTTTTAAAAATCCGCTAAAACAAAACAATGCATTCAATATCTAAGAGATAACAGACGTTATACTCACAATGTGGTGGTGTGGGAATCATGGGGTATGGTGGTAACATGTTTGCGAATTGTAGCTGGGCCAGGTAGTCTTGAGCGGCCAGTTGTTGAGCCATGCTCCACCACGCACCTGAAAATTGAACAGGTTCATTATAAATGCACATTCTTCTTACGCAACTGTGAGAAATTAAGAGTTCTGCCCGATATAAGATGATGAACAGCGCTTGATAAAGAACAGGGATTAAAATTAAGATTAAGTAGGGGTGAAAACAACTTTGTACTGTCAAGACAACGTTCTAAAGTTGGTCTTCCAAAAAGATACCGTGGGCTAATAAGGGTTAACAGAGATCTACGAGTTCTACGAGTGAACAGTTAGAGCACCCAAGTCTACATTTCTTTACCATAAACTGGTTCCATACGCCAATCTGTTTTGATCATAAGAAGAATTATCAAGTAAAATGGAACTGTTTCCAAGAAGTGTATTTTGTCACAGGAATTTGATTTTGGTTAGGTCTTTTTAGAGCTGTAAATCGTCCTATGATGGCAGCTGTGCCGAAACAGATCGAGAGACTTATTTTCCTCTTTCATAAAACTCTGAGCTCCAACGACTACCAGCATTTGCAAGAAACTTGTTTAAATGGCCCGTCCCCCTTACTTTCAAAATTACAAAATTCTCAAAAAATTGAAAAAAAATGCTTTAATTTCAATGAAATTTGCCAAATACTTAAAAGATACTAAAATATTGTTGCTCGTAGTTCTGTTGAGTTAGATACATTTCTAGAGCCTAGGCCCAAACCTCCGCTGCAGCCTCTTTTACTCAACAGCTTCCTGGGCATCTAGAGCGCCTGAAATCGTTTTCCACCAACATACTCCTTCAATTTAGTGAACAGGTGGAAGCCAGAGGGTACTGAGTCAGGTGAATAGGGAGGGTGGTTGATGATATCCTATCCAAACTAAGTCAAAAATTCTTCGAGTGAGAGACCTAACATTGTCAAGGAGGAGGCTGACAATCTTGGTTAGCATATCCATTCTACTGTTCTGAACCTCTCTTCTGAGTTGCAGTCCGCTTGTTCACTAAATTCAAGGAGTTTGTGAGTGGAAAACGATTGCAGGTAAAAGAGGTGACGTCAGACGTATGGCAAGAAAAAACTGGTGCCCCAGCTATAAAATGTCTCGATACAACAGGGACTATGAAGGAAAATAGTTAAGTGTATATGTGATGTAATCAGTAAACTTCATTGAAATGCAAGCATTTTTTAAATTTCGTAAACTTACTGGATTACCCTTCTAGAAAGGAATGGGATATAAGTAAAACGGGCAGGGCAGATTTTACGGTTAGTTATTCCACATTAGAACTATTTAGGTCGAGGTGGAGGGAGTCGGTAAATCAGTTCCTACCAGTCTACCCATCTTCTTTTTGATGGTCCTCTACCGGATAGAAGCCCCAACAAAACCATAAGTTTTCCACTTTCGAACTGTTTCTACATCCAAACTATGACTACAATGATGGAAAATTATATTTACCCATGCTGGCGGGGTTGATTCCAAGAGCAGAGGCCTGGGACGCGGCTACGGACAGAGTGCCATAGGGGTTAGCTCCGGCGGGGAACCCGGCCCCAGGGGTCCCCGCCCTGCCCAGTAGCCCACCATAGGCTCCCGTGTAGGCACTGAACAACGCTGAAATAATAAAAGCAGATTAGCTTGATGTATACTTACTTACTAAATAACCCTACAGCCCTGGGAGCGCTTTCCCTTGCAATATTTTCCCTATCCCTTACTCAGATCTACTTAGCGCTCTCTGCCTCCAGTTTCTCTCACCTAGCTTCCTCAAGTCCAAGCTTGAGCCAACCTTGGTGGTCCCAACCGACCAGCTCCCATGAAAATAACACGAAGGAAATTTTGTGGCCTGCGCTCAACGTGACCAAGCCAAGCATTCTACCGAGCTTCAATAAATTCCGAGAGGTCTTCTAGTTTATTAAGGTATTCAATTTCATCGTTGGTCTGAATCCTACACACATACATCTTCCTTAAAATTTTCCGCCCAAAGACACGAAGCTTACTCATGTTTCGGCACCATAGGTAACGATCAGGCGTATCAGTCTATTGGTATAGCCAAACCATGGTTGTTTTGGAGAGCAGAGCCAAGAAACTTTATATTAGCATGATACGCTCGGTTCCGGATATAATTCGTTTCACAACTTCGTTAATTATTTTGCCTTTATTATTGAGATCTGCTCCAAGATGTGAGAATGGTTGGACCTTCTGGAGACGCAAAAATGTAGGTTCAAATCTTGTGCGGACTTCTGATAACCGTGGCGGGCCATTTGCATATTTTTCCTTATCGACGTTTATTGTCTGTCCTATCCTCTCTCCCTCGCTCTTAATTTGAAGAAAGATCTCCTCAAGGGATTGCATGTTTCTAGCTGCCAAGCAGATATCATCCTCATAAGCGCTTATCTGCTAGGAATTATTTACTATGCTGCCTGTAATATTAATTTTTTTAAATCACATAGTGCAGAGCTAAGTTGAAGAGGGTAGTTGGGAGGACATCACACTGGCGAAACCAAAAATTCTCGGATTAGCTCACCATTTATGAGACCGTTTGTGCTTTTTTTTGTACTTTTGTGATTTTCGACTCTTTTGGTGGTCATCAGTCGGTTCCTACTCACCCGGCCAAACGCTTGACAGAAGACAACAAAGATCATGTGCAAACCGATGTTGTACTCTCAACATTTCTCCATAGTCTGCCTCATGACATAAACCTGGTATAGCTATATCTACAGTTTATCAAAATAAGGCATGGTGAGTATAAGACACCAATGAACGAACTGATGAATGGAGGTATGTGACCAGTAAAAGGCAAAGTCGAAGAAACCTGACCAGAACCCAAAACATGCCAGATGGAAAGATTAAAACGTGAGTTGTTGATATAATAAATTATGGTGGAGCGAAAACCAAAAGTTTGATTAAGGCAGTCGGACTAGAAGCAGTTCAAACTTAGAGGTGATTCGTTACGTGATGAAAGAATTGCCAGCACAAAATATTAAATATTTTGGTAAATTTTAAAATAACTTGGTAAATTTTACCAAGTTAACCACTTCCTGCGATACAAAAGTGTTGTCGATCAGGTGCTGTCTGAACACTCAACGAAAATTTGAAATTTGGGAAATTAGATTTCTAAAAGAAAATTGGAAAAAAGTTCAAGATCATTCCTATTGTAGGACCTACGAAAAATTGTATAACTTACGGTTGGCATTGGCAGAGGAGGCATTACTTCCATCAGGACGTGGCCAGAACGCTACAAAAGAAAGAAGAAATTGTCAACCAAACTACGAAAAGAGATTTGAACAATCTATTTCAATACCATAACAGCAACGAAATTGTTAAATAGCAGACTATTTCAATATCACAACAGCTAACATCTCGCTCAACTAATTTTCTGATCATTTATCCATGCTACTTAACCTTTTGGCGAGCGCGCGGCCTCGCTATGTAAGTACAAGGCTTTTACAGAAAAGTTTCAAAGATATTTTCGTGGATTTGCAAGCAGAAGAGCCTCAAAACAAATGTTCGTCTGTCGTATCCAGTCATTCGGAGTAAACAAGTCAGTTTCACCGCTCCGACAGTGCTCCGAAAGCCTCATCTCATCCCAATGGGTGGATTGGGCTTTGGAGGGCATTGGGGCCCGTGACTACCGGAACTTCCACGCTGTACGTGTGGCAACACTGTCAACAGCGGTACGATGTTCAAGGGGTAGTCGTGGGACAACAGATACCCTTTGCTGTGCCTGTCGGAGTGGAAATGAACACCTGTATCATGTGGTCCACGAACTCATGGGGGCCGCATCCTACGAAATGATGCGGTCGCCAAGCAGATAGCAGGTGTCTTGTCATCTAGCGGACAGAATATACCACATGCCAAGTGACCAGGGTAAGAAGCCTGACATTGTCGCCGTCAAGCCCGACAGGTCTTGCATTATCCTGGATGTCCAAGTTGTCAATGGCAGCTTGGACATGGAGCAGACCTGGCGGGCTAAGATAAGTAAGTATGATAGAGATGATTAACGGCCAGTGGTGTCAGAGCTAAAAGGAGAGGAACCCAACAACATCAGGGTTATGGCTGCAACCTTGTCGTGGCGTGGAGTGTGGTGCGGGAAAAGTGCCACGGAGTTGCGCGAGTTGGGCATCTCGGTAGGTGTACTCCGTGGTGTCACCAGACGCGTACTGCTCGGCTCATATTTAAACTGGAGGTCATTTTATATAGGCACTTCCCTTCATCCCTCACTCCCACCTCCACATTCCTCATCCCTAGGGCCGGCGTCAGGTGAGTCTTGGGCGTCCTCCCCATTATATTTGATGATAGACCTTTAGTCTTTGAGGGGAGATTAAAAAAAAAAAAAGTAACTTGAAAACTCTAGGTTAGATTAAGTGAGCTCTCTTGGAAACGCTACCACGCAAAATCACGATTTCCCAACATTTTGTATTTTGGCGTATTGGCCCATGCCAAAAAATGGGGGTTGCAATTTTCTAATTGCCCAAGCTCAAAAACTCTCAATATAAAGGTATTGTAAATACCTATAAATAAAGATGTAGTACATTAAAAATAGAATTGAATTTATAGAATCGAATGAGACCACCCAGAGCTCTGAAGGACTAACCGTTTGCTCTTTATGAGGTCATGAGGGTTGAATTTAAAATAAATAGGAAACACTAGTGTTAATCGCAAACAGATTGTTCACTGACCGCCCTAGAATCTCCGTTCAAATTTCAATAATTGTTTATTCTTCCGAATTGACTTTCATGTCATTCAGTTGTGCTTCCCTAGCAACAACCTAGTTTCAAAATAAACTTCACAGTGAAGCTTGCGCCAAACTATGGTTGGTAGGTACTGACAATGGCATAGCTGAGTTCTTTGCTGGCGAGTGATCTATACAACAAAAACCTTTGTTAATAATTTGCAGTGTTTTTGCGCTGAGTTCGTCTGGTGGGTGGTTCCACTTCAACCGGTTTCATTTTACTCAAAACTTGAGATGTGTTAGAACAGGTGAAAAACATTATTCAACTTATTGGGCTTTTAAAGAATTTGACACCAGCTCGTTTCAGCGACATATTTCTCACTGTTTAGTAACGACTCAAAGGATCAAAATGGGGTACAACATTGATTTTTATGGGCTATAAAAGAGCAGTTGACTACTGGATCATCGTACAGTTGATCACTTTGGGAATCAGCGACTCAGCGATGACACTCAACCTCAGCAATTATAATCAACCAATGCAAGGCTGAGAGGCGCTTGAGGGACCTTCTGCCAGCACTCAGAAATTTGATCAATTGAGTCGAGGGTGAACCTCAGCTCAACGATGAGTTTGGTTTATGAATGCTGTTGAGTGAGCCATTAGAAATCACAGTGCTCCTTCAAATCTGGAGTATGAACACCGTTGAAGGGTCACCAACCCTTAACGACGCATTTGAGGGCGCACTCAGACTCAATTTACGACTTTTAATTACGCCTAAAAAGGTGCTAAGAGGGAAATATTTTTGCAAATTAATTGTAGAATCGATTTCTGAAGTATTGCTGATTGGTTTCGGGACACTGTATTTCCTTGAAATGTGAACAAGAAACGTACCTAACATTGTTCTCTTTCAACTAAACATAGGTGCACTAACTAGGCGAACTTCTTATCACCGAAGTAATCAAATTTATGTAAAGAAAGAAATTCAAAACCATCTCACCTCCGAATAGGGCTGCTGGGTCGAGAAGGCTCGGCGCTTGTCGGTCTTTCTCCCTTTCTGAAGCCGCCGATGCATTCTCTTTCTCCATATCACACCCGCCACCTCCAAAACAAAGTAGAAATGACAATAGAAATACATGACATAGAGGAAGTACATAGAGATATGAGGTAGAGGGCTAGTTAACACGTTCACTGCGTCGCCAAAATCTCGGACTTCGCCCCATGCAACAAACACTATTTGACTTTGATTACATTCTTGTGCCTTTTTTGTCAATTTTAAGCAACAAAAAACAGTATTTAGCGAAAAAAAATGTTTTTCGTGCAATTTGTGAAAAGGCCCAAGTGTTAGGCCAGACGCATGTGGGAATAGCCGAGGTTATGCAATCCCGCAACGACTCATTCATTTCCTCCCCTGGTACCCACTTTCATAACATTTTTCGTTGTAAATACAAGGTAAATATAAGTAAACAATGGGATAAAGGCACTTCAGTAATACTCATGTAGTCAAATGGAGAAATACGTCTCTACTTAAAGAATGTTTTTTAAATACAAAATTTCAATATCTTTCCGCCTGTGCCTTTCTCTGAAGGAGTTAGGAATGACAGATTTGGATGAAAATTGGTATATGGGCTCCTTGTGGGGTCTAGTTGTGCCCTGAAGCTTTTGGTTAATGTCAGTCACTTTTAAGTGCAGTACTAAGTACCTTTCGTACAGTCAGAATGGAAATGTACACATACTTGTTCAACCATGCGCTGAATCTGGGAGCATCTCCTCCGCACCTGTAATGAAAAAAAAAAAAAAAAAACGTTGAATATAAATCTAGTTGAAGGTATTTAATATTCATAAATGAACAGCATGACAGAGTAACAGCTGCTCTGACACTTGAGTTGTGATTTGACCGAACGATTACTTTCGTTCCATCGAATATCCCAGTGACTCAGTGTTAGTTTCCAGTTTTAGTCAAGACAACGAACTGCAACCACCATAAGTTCACTTCCCTTACTCCCGAGGTTCAAATCAGAAGATCTAACAGGAAGTAACTATACTCCTTCTCACCCCGAAAACATATATAGAAGTCTTATTGCTTATAAGATGAAATATCCATCAATCTCTTTCATACTATTTGTATTTTTGAAAATACTTTATTATTATTAATATTAAATAATACTTTATTATTAAAATTATTTTTGAAAAAGAAATTGTATCTTTTATACTATTTAACATCTCTTTTCCTTGGGTTGATTTCTACCAAAGAGTACCTAGGCATTCAGGCAAACACAGTTTCTGACGGTAAAACAGAGCTTTCATAGTTTACGAGAATAACTCGTGGACTAATTCGATCGTACAGATCCCCCAGAACTATCACGTATGCAACAGCACAATGATACAAATGCTTTGATAGAAGTGACCCTTTTAGGGTAGCATTCAAGAAAAAGAGTTGTTCAAAAAGTTTACATTGCTTAGCTCATCACTGTTATCAAAATAGAGCGCAGAGTTGCCAGTAACTTGTCTCCAGTACTCTGTGGTTGCCAGATTCAGCTCCTAGCGCCATTTTGAACTGAGGAAGTTGTGATATTTTGACAGGAGATCGGGTCGCTAGATGTGAGTCAACTGTTGTTTCTATCATCTAGGCCTCCATTACCTCACACTTATGAATCATGGATAGTGAAGATTCGATGTACCTTTCGATGCGTTATTTAACATCGAAAAAATATCGAAGGCAGTATCGATATCGATAAAATATCGGAAGAAAAATATCGATATCGCTAATATCGATAGAATATCGAAAGAAAAATTCGGATTTTACTGATATCGAGTGTTTTTGCAAATTTTTTTAATCAATATCAGTGATATCGATATCGAAAGAAAAATACTGATTTTACCGATATCGGAAATGTTTTTGCATATTTTTTCATCAATTTCAGTGATATCGATAGAATATCGAAAGAAAAATACTAATTTCTATATCGAATAGGTTTTTGCATTTTTTAATTTTTCAATTTTAGCAATATCAGTGGTATTGATAGAATATCGAAAGAAAAATCAAAAAGAATACTGATTTCACTGATATCGAATAAGTTTTAGCATACTTTTTGATAAATATCAGTGATATCGAAAGAAAAATATAAATATTGAATGTTTTTGCATAGTTTTTTAAAAATCGATATCTAAACATAATGCCAGTTCGAATTTTAGTAGTAAAAAGTTGTAATAATACATAATATATTATAATAAATTAATACAAAACAGAAATGGCGAACGCAAAATCGAAAAGTGTCCCTCTTCCCATATCGATTATGGAGCATGAGGACTGTATGTCGGACATATTGGATTGTCATGTTATTTCAACATTGATGTTTATGTGTTTTTATGTGCGTTCGTCTATTTACTTTAGGGTTTTTATTATTTTTCATATTTTAGGGGAAATTGATAAATTACAATGGGAAGAAATATAACCATCCCAACCGATATTTCATTTCTTTCGATATCAATATTTTCCTTTCGATATTCGATAATATAGCTAGAAAAATATCGATACAAATATCGGAAATATCGAAACAAAATATCGATATCAATAAATATCGAAAGTATCAAATCGTCACTAATCATGGAATAAATCATGAACGTTTCGAAACCAGTCAGATAGATTTGTGTAGGTACCTTATTTGTGTAAAATATACGATGAGTTCGTATATTTCGACCAATTTAGATAAATACGACTGATAAGCACCTAAGTAATTAAAATGTATAAATCGAATGAACTAGAACTTATTATGGCGTTGAAAAATGTTTAAAAAACGCAGAACATCTGCCTCATAGAAATGAAAGGGCGAACCGTTCTCAGTGCAAGAAGGGGAACTTGAGCATTGTCTTGATGGGCGAGGGGCAAAACAGGGAAGTAGCGGCTGCGTCATCCAAAATCAAACTAAGTACTGCCTAACAAGCAGACTAACTTGAGAAACATTGAATTTGAAGGCTTGTCTCCTGGTTTGACTCAGTTCCTACTGCATCCTATTATTGGTTTTAAGTAAAGCTGACAGTCTCGGTTTAACAAGGTGCATCAATGAAACATTTCAGGAGTTCACAGACGTTTGTGAATTTCAGAAACTTGAAATTGGGATGAAAATGATCAGATCAATCTATCCAATCTACAATGATTCAAAAAACTTATGAGCAGCTTCACTAAAGAACGTGAAAGGCCATAACTTACGTATAACAAAGTCCATTCTACCAAATAATTGCTGTGTATCAACTTCCAACCACTGACAGCTGTAGAACAGGGAACAGCTTCAGGTTCACAATAACGGGATCCGTTTCAATCTACTCTCTCTTGATGAGATACAGAAGAAAGGGGTCGTCAGCAGATGAATCAAGAAAACTTCAGATAATCGCTAAGATCACAGTACAAATCACAGGATAAATCCAAACTGAAACACAAAACCGAATCTCAAGTTTGACGAACGCAGGTACCTACTAGTCGAGTCCTACCACCGAGTAACTAACCTACGAGAACCCTTTGGAATTGGAAGGTCTACTTTCTGCAAAGAAGTGTGATCATCGAAAATGTGGAATAAAAAACTACCTATTCGGAAAATGATGTAAAAGTGCATTAAAAACAGCAATGGTGCAAAATGAAATGAAAATCAAAATGAAAGTAAGCGTCACGCAAAATTAACGTCACTATCACAAAACAAAAAGAGTTTGTTCGGTGTGGACGGCGGCACGCAGCACGAAAGCATGGATGAAGCATAATATGCTTTATATTATAAACCCTGGGTTAAAAATTAATTTTATAATTTATGGGATAATAACAAATCAAATCCAATATTAATCGATATTTGTTTGTTCTTAAACTAACAAAAATTAAACTTGAAATATAACATGAAAGTAAGTGAAGTCTCGGTCGAGCTACTAGCATGCGAGTAGCTCGCTTTACTCCTCAAAGTACAGGTCTTTGCTTCCGAGTCTACCAAGGTAGCAGAAGCTTTGTTTTAAACTTTTCAAGGTTGAAAAACAAGTTCTCCAAGATCAAAATTTCCACTCGCGTTTTGCGTTTTAGACCTTTCTGAACAATTTTGGTTCCGTGTCTGTCTGTGTGTCTGTCATGAAATCCTTGTAACGGGCATAACTTCTACATTTTCCATCCGATTTCAATGAAGTTTTCAGGGATGTTACAGATTAGTATTTAGAAGGTCCCCTATGAAAATCACCACCACCGCACTGATAGTAACCACTGCGCATGCGCAAACGTGAAATGTTTGCCACAGCCATAACTTCTACATTTCTCATCCGATTTCGATGACATTTTCAGGGATTGTGAGGGTTGGCGAGTAGATGGTCTCCTATGGAAATCAACACCGCCGCACTGATAGTAGCCACTGCGCATGCGCAAACGTGAAACCCTTACCATAGCCATAACTTCTACAAGTCTCACCCGATTTCGATGAAGTTCTCAATGATTGTTTGGGTTGGAGTGCAGATGGTCCCCTTTGAAAATCATCGTCCTCGGGTAGATAGTAGCCTATGCGCATGCAAACGCGCAAATGTATAACCTTGTAAAAGTGTGTATTCTTTTCCTGTTAACTTGAATTCACTTTTCAATCTGTAACCATATTTTCTTGCTTCCTCCTACCAGCTTATGAGTATCATAATTTAATTTAATTTTCTGTAATAGTTAGTTCTCTTATTCAAATGATGTACTACTTTGATTGTAAATTGAGTAGTACATAAAGATTGATGTTTTGGGATTAACTACATTGCATCGGATCATCCATAGAATCGGGTTATGGATACGAGGAAGCTACGTGCCACACCCACTTGGCAGAGGTGTTTTGGTTTATTATTATCAATAATGAACCTTTGGAATCGACCAAGAAAAAAAAAGATTTTAACACCCCCTCAAAATTTGATGGTTTACGTTTCAAGGTACGTAGAATCCAAAAATCGAATAAAAATTTGGCCGTCCGTCCGCTGTACGCGGCACTTTTGCCACTTAGCATTTTGGTGAAATTTGGTATGAAGGCTCCATTTGGTGTCTAGTTGTGCCCCGAAGATTTTGGTTGATGTAGGTCACTTCTAAGGGTTCAAAAATGAATTTTAAATCGCCCTAACTCAAAACATTTTGATATAAAGGTATTGTTTTTCCTTCAATTTAAGATTTTATAGAATTTTTAGAGTTTTTTGAGACCACGCAAAGCTCTGTAGCACAAACCGTTCGCTCCCTACGAAAATTTAAGGGTTTTACGTACGCAAAAGAGGCCTAATCTCCGTTCAAATTAAAGCTGACCGAAATGCGATCGATGTTTTTCTTCATGTTGGATGGTTGGTGGCTTTGCAGACGAGTGATCTATATAGAAAAATAATAAATAATAAACCATTGTGTAATAATTTGCAGCGTTTTGTAAAATGTGCCCACGCTTTCTTAATTTATCCTGTTTTGTGCCCAGAACATTGAAGTGGCTCTGTAAACTCTTGTTAGTGCATTTCAGTGGTGATGGAAGAATAAGTGATACACCTTTCAGAACAATAGGTGGGGACGAATCCCAATGAATTTCGTCGAGAGAGTAGATGGTAGGTAGCTCTCCGGGAGCCTCGAAAAAACTATTATACTTTCTTAAAAGCTGATGAAACTTGAACCTGAGGGGTATAAAAACGTTTGAAGGATTACGCTTGACCAATTAAAGTACCTACCTATTAAATAGCAAGGAACAATTCAAGTACCTACAAGTTTAACATCAGTTGTTTTCTCCTTCAATTCTCCTAGATGAAGAAGATTCTTCCTCACACAGATTAATATAACATAATTTGATATAAAATAATTAATTAAGAGATAACTGATTTATAACTCTATAATTTCAGTAGAGTAGGTAGGTATCATTTACAACTTCCTTTATGAAATAGGATTTTTATTATATTGATAGTTTCCCAACTTAAAAAATATCAACTCAATCAAGAAGTTATTTCCGCTTACGTTGATATTTTTTTTACGTAGGTAGGCAGGTACCAGGTACCGAGGCTCCTGAATCGCGATTAAATCTAGGTAGCTCCGAACTAACTAAATGAGCTGAATTGGGCTTTAAGATTGTGAGATAGGTAGGTACAGACTGACAGGAACCAAAATTATCCTAAAGAACCCAAATGCACAAAATAGAAGACCCACTGTTTGGACTTGGTACAAGAATAATGAAAATAAATTAATAAATGGACGGAACAGAAGAATTAAATGACACGGACTCATTAAAAATAGAATGAAAAGTGGCAGAATCTCAAAACAATATGAAAGTGATTCGTGGTCGAGCAGTAGG
This sequence comes from Apolygus lucorum, assembly GCA_009739505.2. Lineage (NCBI taxonomy): Eukaryota > Metazoa > Arthropoda > Insecta > Hemiptera > Miridae > Apolygus > Apolygus lucorum. The sequence continues at coordinate 6,648,692 of CM019168.2, read as the reverse complement.
AGCCTATTGTAACCCCATTTATCACTATGGGAACCCTCACAGGGAGCAGAAGACTCTCTGTCAGAAACTAAGATAGAATCTAATAAAGAATCTTCAAGGACTATGTTTATGATTACTGTATGCGGATCTGACTTACCTTAGCTGAATGTAAGTACCCTGGATATGTAGAGCTGCCACCACCTACTTATGAAGTAGGAACTAGTATTGAACTAGTTGAAGTTAAGTTGAATAATAAAATGAAGTTAAGTTAATGCAAGTGAAGTTACGTTAATTAGTTATTATGCAAAAGAAAGTGAATTTACTGTAAGCAAACTATTAAATGACTTTACTTTAGTGTTGTACCTGGTCAAGGGAGAAGTCAGAAAAATGTGTAAGTACTTCCGTACGTGAAATATATTTAAAATAAACAAAGTATACCAACAAGTACTTCATGTATAGTAATTGTCCTACTATTTGCTTGACTACTACTTGGTAACTGGTAAAGGTTTGTCGACTTTAGCAAAAATGAGTGGTGGGCACTGAAGGTGGACACCGAAGGTGGACGCCAAGGTGGACGCCACGTGTTTATCAAAATTAGGCACAAAATACAACTTATTATTATCAATCTTTACAAGGAATAGAAAACTTATTAAACTAGGAAAATGATTATCAGTCTTTGAGCTATTGGCAGGTTCCTACGCGCCTGTACGCCTACTACGGGAAGTGATAACTTTATGCGCACTTGATGAAGAGATATTTTACAAAAGAAGAAGAATGTTCATTCCTACCAGTGAGAGTTCGTGATGGGTAGGTTCAGTCTTGAAGTCTGGCAGTCCGAAGAGTCGAAGTGGAAGTCTTGAAGTCGAGCGAAAATTCAAGGAGGTGGACGCAGGTTGATCGGGGGGCCCCAGTCTCGGCAGGCTTACTCTCTCCACAAACTGGTCTGCTCAAGGAACTTGTCTCAACTCATTGGAATGGCGAGCTGCAGAAGGGGTCCTCGATTTGGGAGGGGCGAGGCGACGATCACGCGCATGCGCAGGTGGTGGGGGAGCCGTAGGTGGCGCGACTGGTGGCGGCATTGGTAATTCGGCCGAGGTTGACGGTAGCGCTGCAGGTGGCGAACCCGCGGAACGAGGGCGAGCCCGCTTGCAAGTATTGCTGGACGGTCGCATCGTGATCCGAAGGGGCGAAATCCTTCGGTCACACTCCCCTCCCCTCGGAAAGCCGATGTCCTCAGAGGCGCAATCTCCATCCTCCGATTGACTTGCTTTAGCGTCCAGGGACTGCAGGTGTTGTAGTCGGCAGCCTCGACAGTTGGTGACGTCTGGTTGGTGGCGGTGGCGTGAGTCATTGCAGCGGATGGGATTTCCTTCGGCTGCTGCTTTCTTGGATCTTCGTAGAAACGCACGACATGCCTCGCACCATATTCGTGAGTTGTGGGCTCTTGGTTTGCCACACGCCACGCAGACTCTTCTCTGGACCGGGTGGTCGCTGTCTTCGGTATGCGATGCCTCCTCCGGTGCATCCTCTGGCTCCTCATGTTCAAGATCGGATTCTGGGTCAACGTCCTCTTCGGGTTGGTCCATGGGAACTGGCGGCTCGACTGCAGGTGGATCAGGCTGGCGCAACGTAAGGTTAACTTCTCCCTTCAACTTCTCGATGACTGCTGCGGCGAGAGCTGTAGCATCATGGATTGGTGAGTACGCTGGGGCCTGGCGCTGACTGACCAGCTCTGCGATGTCGGCGGCCAAGTTCTGGGGAACTGGGTTTTCTGGCAGCTGCTCCTTCATCCTCTCGACAACTGCGTTAGCAAACTCCCTGGGTGTGGGCAGTTTGACTGGCGGCTGACGGATTCTGCGGGCTATCTCGATCGCAAGGGCGTTCACATCTACAACGGGGCTAACCATCGCCTGCCTCTGTCGCGTCCATTCTTTCAAAACTTTCACCGCGCTGGCGTAGCGGTACCATCCGTTCACGCGATCTTCTGTGTTTGTTGCGCGATAAACCATGTCAACACCACTCTCCAAAATTGTCCACTCTTTCTCAATGTCCACTTCTCCTTGATTCACCTCGCTGACTCTTGGCTGACCAACGCTGGGGGGTGGCAACATTCGGGCCACTGGGGACTCGTCCATTGAACTCTCATCTCGACTAGGCTCCTCAAAGCTCCTCTCGACTTCCGTAACCATTGCACGTAAGTCTTTCGGCATTGTAGAACACCGTCTGTAACACATCCACTCCCTACATTAGCACTTCGTCTAACCACTTTCTTAGCTCTACTGACAACTTTGGGTTAAATGCTACTGACAAACTTTCTACGGGTTAGTACTACGGGTGTGCGTGTTACTTCTGGGTTGCCATATATGGTGTATGTGTGTGTATCCTACGTGACTCGTTACGACTGGCTCAAGATGATGGGGGCCTAGTTGTGACTTTACCTCAACGACGATTTATAACTTGACAACTGGTAGGGTGAAACATCTAGGGAAATAGGGAACATGTCGGCCTACTAACGGTCGCGCGCGCGCTCACGAGACGCTACAGGTCGACGGGAGAAAGGTATACAAAGGGACACAAGTAAGTATTCATACAATAAAATAATTTTCAAAGGTATTCAAATTTTTTTTTTTTTTTTTTTTTTTTTTTTTTATTTTTTTTTTATTTTTTTTTTTTTTTTTATATAATTGTTTTAATCATTGTTTTTGTTTCAGGTTCTTCTTCGAGTGTTTTCCTGAATGCAGATGACGATAGTCCTTCCGAGGAAGATTACGCAGCTGACGAGGGACAATCTCGGTGCTACTCTTCGCAGTCTCCTGGGAATCCTTTTCTTCTGCTGGTGGTACTTCAGGGGAACTCTCGCTCGGCGATGCTGGTTCCTGAGCTTCAGCAAAGCGGGTCATCGGGTAAGTATCATCATCCTCGACGACGATGTCATCCATCTCCTGACTGCAAGGAATCGGTTCGGGTCGGCGATCTGGCATGGGCGCAATCGGCGGGGTGATGCACGCATCATCTGGCACACCTCTTTCAAAAGCAGGTTTAAGACGGCTGAGGTGGACGACTTGGCAACGGTCGGTGAGATCGGCCACTTCGTAAGTTACCTCAGAGAGACGTCTAACCACTCGCATGGGTCCAATCCAGGGACTCCAGAATTTCGAGGACACTCCCGGTGGCGGTACCATTTGGCGTAAGTATACCCGATCATCAACGTTGAAATAACGCGGGGTACGTCGTGCATTGGCTATCCTCGATCGCTTCAACCAGGCCTTCCTGATTGCCTTTGCTGCTGCCTTCTGAGCTCTCTTAACATACTCAAATGTTCGGTCGTGACTGGACGGAGAACTCAGGTCTAGGGCGGCGGCTACAGGTAATCGTACTTCTCTTCCTAGATGCAGGAGGTTCGGTGTGTATCCTGTGCTTCCATGTGGGGCGCTACGATATACTGCGAGGGCCATTGGCAATACATCTTGCCAGAGAGTTGTCCGTGGAGATAACTTGGCGATGATGTTGGCCAGGGTCCGATGGAATCTCTCGCATATCCCATTGCTTTGGGGATGGTATGCTGTAGTCTGGATCTTCTTTATACCCCAAGCGGCACACAGTTCTTGAGTGACAGCGGCTGTGAATGCAGTCCCTCGATCTGAAATGAGCTTTTCCGGAACTCCATGGGTGGGGAAGTATTGTTTGGTCAGGACGTCGACCACGACTTTTGCTGTAGTGTTGGGAACAACATAAGCCTCAGCATATTTACTGAAGTGGTCGACTGCTGTCAACAGATACCTAACCCCGTTGGGTGTCGTGAGAGGCCCAACGTGGTCGATCCCCACGATCTCTCCAGGACGTGTAGGTAATTCCGGTTGCTGTATCGGTGGGTCCAGCCGGTTTGGTGTTTTCCTTTTCTGGCAGACAGCACAAGATTTCACGTAGTCTCTGACGTACGTGGTGAGTTTAGGCCAAACTCCGTATCTTCGTACTGTTGCGTCGGTAGTTTCGATGCCTGGGTGTCCTGCCCAAGGGCTATCATGGCACACTTGTAAGATTTGGTGGCGAAGGGAGCCGGGAATTAAGGGAACCAGTAGTTCACCGGTATCCACTACCTTTGATGCCATCCAAACTCCGTCTACCAAGCGAGCTGACCATTTCGCTGGATTCTGCTGGACTTGCGAGATCCAGGGGTCAACTTGCTGTGACGATATCAACATTTCTTTAGTCAGTTGGAAGGTACTGATGCTTGCGATAATCACTCTGCTGAGGGCATCCACATGCTGCATCTGACTGCCGGGTCGGTAGACAGGTTCAAAGTCGTACTCCGACAAGCGTAGCATCCAGCGACTGATTCGATGCGTTGGATCCCTCAGATTCATGGCTGCGGTTAGGGCTCGGTGGTCTGTTTCCAACCGGAAACGACGTCCTAACAGATACGGCTGAAAGTGAGAAACCGCCCACACTACTGCCAGGAGCTCTCTCTCGGTAGTGGAATATCGCTGCTCTGCAGGATTCAATTTTCGGCTCGCGAAGGCAATGGGGTGATTCTCTCCGTTGTGATTCTGACTGAGTACAGCGCCCAGAGCTATACCGGATGCATCAGTTGACAGGGTAAATGGCAGCTCAAAATCAGGATAGGCCAAAACTGGACTAGTGAGAAGGGTCGTCTTCAGGTGTTCAAACGCTTGCTGTTGATCCTTTCCCCACTCAAAAGGTGCTTCTTTGCGCAGTAGCTGGGTTAGAGGAGCGGTGATCGTCGAGAACCCGCTGACAAACCTCCGGTAAAAGCCAGCTAGGCCCAGAAAGGCACGGACCTGCGTTGCATCTTTGGGTACGGGATAATTCTGCACACACAAGATCTTCGATGGTTCCATCCGAAGTCCTTCTTCCGATACGATGTGGCCCAGGTAACTAACCTGTGTACTGAGGAAGGTACACTTAGCTAAGTTCAGCTTCAGGTTTGCATGGTTCAACCTTTCCAAGACTTGACGTAGTCTCATCATGTGGGTCTCTACATCCGGTCCATATACGACAATGTCGTCAAGATACACTAGACAGGAAGAGCCCACAAGTCCCTCCAGGACTGAGTTCATTAGCCTTTGGAAAGTGGCCGGCGCATTTTTGAGGCCGAATGCCATCTTTCGGTACTGGAATGTGTGGCCCAGCGTTGTGAATGACGTCTTCTCTCGGTCTTCTTCAGCTATGGCGATCTGATGGTAGCCTGCCGTAAGGTCTAGAGTCGTGAAAAGTTTGCTACCGCCTAGAGACTCAAGTGTCTCGGTCAAGTTGGGAAGCGGGTAAGCATCACTTTTTGTCGCATGATTGAGTGCCCGGAAATCTGTGCAAAACCTATATTTTTGGCTTTGTCCGGGTGGTGTCTTCTTTTTAACCAGTACCACTGGTGCTCCCCAGGGGCTGGTTGATGGCTCAATAACTTGATCGGCCAGCATCTGGTTCAACTGCTCCTCGATGATAGGTCGTAGAGCATGTGGTACAGTATAGGGTTTCTTGTATATCGGCGGGTGAGATCCTGTTTCGATGCGATGGGTGACTTCCATAGAGCATCCCCGAGCGTCAGGCCGCTGAAACAGGTCTTCGTACTTGGCGAGAATACTGCTGACATAGTTGAGATCCTCCGTCGGTAAGTGCTGCAGCTGTTGTTTCAGCACGGTGAGTAGATCAGGAACCGGGTTGTCCAGATCCTCGATGGGAAATTCCTCCGACGGGTCCAAAATCGGGCAGTCGTCAGACATGGGTTCCTCTATGTCTTCGGGTCGCAGTAAGTGAGCAGTGTCAAAAGCGTTAGAGCCACCAACGATCGCAATTCGCGGTCGCATTGGTTGCGCAACGTCTGGTCTTGGAACTGGTCGAGCAGGTGACAGGTATCCAGTTATCACTTCACTAATCACCACAGACTGTCCAGTCTTGGGATGTGTCATCCTTACTTCGCAGCTATCTAGGTGGATAGAAGCGGGAATTCTCCGAAGTAAGTCCAAACCCAATAAGTCTAGTCCAGAATGATCGCGAGCAAAAATCCTGAAGGCGTGTGTCAGCTTCAAGGGTCCGATAACCACTTCCAATTGCTGTTGTCCAAGGAAGGGCATGGGCTGACCATCGGCACCCCAGGCGAGAATCTTGGTTGGTACTATCGGTACGCCAGGCACAGGGTGTGTTAGAACGGAAATTTGAGCACCAGTATCAACAATCAGGACTCGGTCGTGTCCGCTTGAGCTGACCTTGACTCGCATGGTTTGTTTAAACGGCGAATCAACTGCTGGTAGACAAACGTCAGGCTCCTCTGTCGTTGGAGTGGTAACTGAAGGTGTCTCGGCGCTTTTGGTCTCCATTCTAATGGCTATGGCCTGATGTGGATTCGGCTCATGAGCAGCGCTCGTGAGTGCTAGTACCTTCCGCGGTTCTGGCCGGGTGACGGGTTCAGGTGGGACGTAGGATTCCGTCTTCTGAAGACAATCCGCTTCCAAGTGACCATAGTAACCACAATAGTCACACATAGGCTCGTCGGCGTAATGACTGCTTTTCACTCGACACTCGGATTCTTTATGTCCATAGAGTCCGCAATAGTCACACGGGAAATTTTTCAGGTTCTTTAAGCAATGAGCAGGGAAGTGTACTCTGCTTCCGCAATAGCTGCAAGGCTTCTGTGGGCTTCCCATAGCAGCTCTTCGTTGTGGTGGAGGAGTAGGAGGTCGCGGTATGTTAGGGCAACCGGATGCGATGTGTCCAAGCTCTCGGCATCTGAAGCATCGTTTATCCTGAACTTGAATTCGAGCAACGTTCCAATGATCGGAGCTTCGAGGTTCCAGGGTGTCTTCTAGCTCTTCAGCCTTTTTCATAGCTTCTTCAAGGGAGGCTGGCGGATTGTTAACGAAAAATCCGGCGTACGATCCGGGAAGTCCTCTCAAGAAAGCTTTTACGGAACGGGCTGCTATCCATGCACGGGCTTGAGTTGCATCCATGACTAATCCATCCACACGTGAGGCTTGTGCTGCTGTGTGTCGAACTCGTTCAGCAAATTGGCGAAAAGATTCGCCCGGCGACTTCTGCATAGTCCAAAGTTTTTCTGCTGCTTTTTCGGGGTCTTCTCTACCATACCAACGTAGCAGAGCTCGTTTCAGTCCTTGGTAAGGGTTTTCTCCTTCAAGTAGATGTCCGTTGTCTAGGAGGAATGTTTTCGCTGTTCCTCGGAGCTTGATCCGCAGTAATTGCACTCGTAGGCTATCGGCCAGATCCCGCGTGATTCCGTCGAAAATTTCGAAGTAAGTTCCGATGGACACGGCTTCGATCTCATCGGGATCCCAGGGGTCGATCTCCATCAGCATTGACCGTGGAATCTGCTCGGGTTGTGATTCGGTAGATTTATTTCCGAGAACAATCTCAAGACGGCTCATGGCTTTTGCCACGGCTTCAAGGGCAACATCTCTTGGTTCAGGTTTCGTAGCCATATTCGACAAGGGGGTTTTCACGTTTAAAATATTTCAAAATTCAAAAAAAAAAGGGAAAGAAAACTGAAGGTTTTATTCCAAATACTAAATTAAAATTGCACTTTAACACACGTACGCACCCGAACGTTCTGTCGCGCCGCGAGAACCGATTGTAGGCCGACTAGGTAGGGTGGGCAACTTGAAATGGTATGGGGAATTTGTTGCACTTTTTAGAGAAAAGCTGCAAACAATTGTAGTTAAGGTGAACTACTGACTGTTATCGTTAAATTGTTATTCAAAATTATTAAATATGGAAGGTGGGCAAGGGTGGTCGAAGGTGGACAGGCAAAAGAAAAATCGGCCTGGACAGGTCCTTAGAACACGTACCTTGAGGGTGGACAAAATATGGTGGACCAAGGGTACACTGAGGGTATACCAAAGGTGTGCAAAGGTGTACAAAGGTGGGCGAAAGGTGGACGGAGAGTCCACCAACAATTCAAAAGTTAAAATTGAGGTTCAAAGATTACGGACTTTCAAATCAAAAAGTTACTGTTTATATTGGGACCTTTGTAAACAAAATGACGTATGGTGGGCAACCAAGGTGGATGAAGGTGTACGAAGGTGGGCACAGGTGGACGCCAAAGGTGGGCACGAGTGGCACCTTAGAAGACTACGGTGGACAACGGTGGACGACCAAGAAATAATCGGACGTGGACGGTGGACGACCGAAATTTATCGCAAATTATGGTTTAAATAGTGAAATTTCACCATTCAACAACAAAACCAACAAAATATGCGACACAATTGTAAATATTCAAGGTAATAAACCGCTATCCAATAGTCTCAATGTTATTAACCTTATCCTGTCACTAGGGGATTTGCAAAAAGGTGAGGCCAAAAAGGGATAATGACTTCCTAAACTTAACAAAAGGTTAAACGAGGTAAAAAGGTTCAACGAGCTGAAGGCTCAAAAAGGGGCTGAATTGGAAAAACCCAAGGGTTCAACTACCCTTGTGGTTGCTGGGTCAAATACGGTCAGAGGGTTACTTGACCTGAGGTCGAGAGTTGTTTTATATACCTGAGGTATTATTCGCACAACAATTCAAACAAAATGGACGTTATTCTACCTTTCTTGGGAAAAATACTTGTTTCAAGTTACGAGTTTGGGTGTGGCTTTCCAAATTATCTACCGTATGCAAAGATTTTTACGTGCACAGGAGGATTCCTGCTGCTCTAAATTCCTAGAATGTAAAGACCTGAAAAATCCTGCAAGGGTGGGCAAATTATGTCCACAGTAGACAACTGGTGGGCGAAATTTGAGGCCAAGGTGGGCGAAACTAAGGGCCACGGTGGACGCAAGAGACCACAGTGAACAAAAATCAAAAATCCAAGGTGGGCAAAATTAGGCCACGGTGGACGCAATTCGTAACTGAAAATTCTGAGTCAAACTTTGCGAAGGGGATCTGCACGAAACCAGTGCAGCACAAAGAAAAATATGAAATGTGTCAAAATTCGTGTCAAATGTGTAAAAATGTGTGTGTATGGCACCCTTAAGTCATAACATGCACATTCACATATATCATATATCAAGTACTTGGTTCCAAACGGAACTTTCTGGACAACTCACTGACTTGTACAACACTTTATTACGCAAAAAATGATTTTACTGAATTTAACAGGGTCAAACAGCTAAGATCCGCATAAAAGACAAACGAATTTAAATAAAATCGAATAAAATTGGTAGCTACTGATTTTATTGCAGTCAAGGCGTGTGATAATTCTAATCCGTACCGCTGGCACCAGTTTGTAACCCCATTTATCACTATGGGAACCCTCACAGGGAGCAGAAGACTCTCTGTCAGAAACTAAGATAGAATCTAATAAAGAATCTTCAAGGACTATGTTTATGATTACTGTATGCGGATCTGACTTACCTTAGCTGAATGTAAGTACCCTGGATATGTAGAGCTGCCACCACCTACTTATGAAGTAGGAACTAGTATTGAACTAGTTGAAGTTAAGTTGAATAATAAAATGAAGTTAAGTTAATGCAAGTGAAGTTACGTTAATTAGTTATTATGCAAAAGAAAGTGAATTTACTGTAAGCAAACTATTAAATGACTTTACTTTAGTGTTGTACCTGGTCAAGGGAGAAGTCAGAAAAATGTGTAAGTACTTCCGTACGTGAAATATATTTAAAATAAACAAAGTATACCAACAAGTACTTCATGTATAGTAATTGTCCTACTATTTGCTTGACTACTACTTGGTAACTGGTAAAGGTTTGTCGACTTTAGCAAAATGAGTGGTGGGCACTGAAGGTGGACACCGAAGGTGGACGCCAAGGTGGACGCCACGTGTTTATCAAAATTAGGCACAAAATACAACTTATTATTATCAATCTTTACAAGGAATAGAAAACTTATTAAACTAGGAAAATGATTATCAGTCTTTGAGCTATTGGCAGGTTCCTACGCGCCTGTACGCCTACTACGGGAAGTGATAACTTTATGCGCACTTGATGAAGAGATATTTTACAAAAGAAGAAGAATGTTCATTCCTACCAGTGAGAGTTCGTGATGGGTAGGTTCAGTCTTGAAGTCTGGCAGTCCGAAGAGTCGAAGTGGAAGTCTTGAAGTCGAGCGAAAATTCAAGGAGGTGGACGCAGGTTGATCGGGGGGCCCCAGTCTCGGCAGGCTTACTCTCTCCACAAACTGGTCTGCTCAAGGAACTTGTCTCAACTCATTGGAATGGCGAGCTGCAGAAGGGGTCCTTGATTTGGGAGGGGCGAGGCGACGATCACGCGCATGCGCAGGTGGTGGGGGAGCCGTAGGTGGCGCGACTGGTGGCGGCATTGGTAATTCGGCCGAGGTTGACGGTAGCGCTGCAGGTGGCGAACCCGCGGAACGAGGGCGAGCCCGCTTGCAAGTATTGCTGGACGGTCGCATCGTGATCCGAAGGGGCGAAATCCTTCGGTCACACTATGGTAGAGGCAGGCAAGGGGTCTACTCGGCTGAAACAACAAACTTCTTGCGAGTAGCTCGCATGCGAGTCAATCGGCCGAGCATTGAGCATTGAGCATCGAGCTCGCATTGAGTAAACTCATAACTCATGTACTCAGGCAAGTAGGTATCAACAATAACAATCATTGGATGGAAACATTTGAAAACTAGATTCCTACCTACACCATTCTGAAGAACGCTGCAAATTATTACACAATGGTTTATTATTTTTCTATATATTTTCTATAACAACCATCCAACATGAAGAAAAACATCGATCGCATTTCAGTCAGCTTTAATTTGAACGGAGATTAGGCCTCTTTTGCGATTCACACTCGTGTTTCTGATTTATCGTACGTAAAACCCTTAAATTTTCGTAGTGAGCGAACGGTTTGTGCTACAGAGCTTTGCGTGGTCTCAAAAAATTCTAAAAATTCTATAGAATCTTAAATTGAAGGAAAAACAATACCTTTATATCAAAATGTTTTGAGTTAGGGCGATTTAAAATTCATTTTTGAACCCTTAGAAGTGACCTACATCAACCAAAATCTTCGGGGCACAACTAGACCCCAAATGGAGCCTACACACCAAATTTCATCAGAATCGGTCAATGCTAAGTGGCAAAAGTGCCGCGTACGGCGGACGGACGGCCAAATTTTTATTCGATTTTTGGATTCTACGTACCTTGAAACGTAAACCATCAATTTTGAGGGGGTGTTAAACAATTTTTTTTTCTTGGTCGATTCCAAAGGTTCATTATTGAAAATAATAAACCAAAAAGTGAGACCTTCAGAACATTTCCACTCACATAACGCGGTTCGGAGCATTTTAACATCTTTGGCATCCGTGTCTTTGGTCCTTGCTCGGGGAATACCTATAACTACTCGAAATCGTGGCCCGTTTTTGATGAAGTTTTCAAGATTTATTGACGGTCCCTTAAGAATTTCCTCAAAATCTGACGAACTGCAGCGTGTCAGCACGCTCAAACAAGATTTTCTTATAGCTCCACCTTTCGAAAATTGGGAGAATGAATCACAAAAGAATGCTCACCATGATCCGATCAATTAGAAAAATGATTAACCTGATCGCATACGTCTTCACAATCGCGTTGCTGTTTGTTGACTTGAAAATTCATCAACCTGATCGTATACGACTTCACGATCGTGTTACTTTTATTTTCCTTAAAAAATCAGTAACATGGTCAAGAAAACTTTATTTTGTATTAAGGATTTTATTAGTGAAGAATACCTGCGCTTTACTGCACAGCTAACTAGAACTCAACATAATGTCTCCTTGGTGCAGTGTATAGCTTATTACGATTACAAATAGACTATCTAAATGAAATGTTTCAAGAAATTAAGAAAAATGTAGTTTACAACACTGTAAGGAATTGAAGATAATTCGGATTGAAAAGTCGGTAAGTATCTAAAATATTATTATTTGCTGATTCCTGATTTTGACACGCATCAAATTCAAGTACCGGAGCGAGTCAGAGTTTCGGAGCAGGAAGAAAGCGGAAGAGAAGAGGATTGTGGTGAAGGTCGAGGGACAGATGTTGGAAGGGTTTGAAGGGTGCGAGACAGATCGATACGATGGCCTCGCCAACCGCAGGATGTTGGTGAGGCATCACATAAACTAGGGGAGAACCAAGAATCAACCGAATGGAGGCGATAGAGCAGAAGTAGAATATTTCAACATCTTTTATGGAACCCGAATTCGCCTTCAGTTTTGATGCACAACACGACATACTGTGGAAACTGAATCACGACTTGAAACCAGAAACGTTAATTGACACTTTAATCAATCAATAATATATGAAGGGCTGGGTGGAAAAAACGATGAATATTAAACGAAAGTGAAATGGGAAAAGTGAAAAGCGGACAATATATCCGAGTTCTTCAGCTCGATTTTACTCCATCCAGCAGGTGTCCACATCGTGTAGGTATGATATTGCTTCCGAGTCTACCAAGGTGGTGGAAATATAATCTTCACATTACAAGGTTGGAAAAAAAAATCTCCAAAGTCAAAATTTTCACTTATTTTACGTTATAGGCTTTCCTTAACAATTTTGGTTCCGTGTCTGTCTGTCTGTGTCTTGTCATCATGGAATCCTTGTAACGGGCAAAACTATACAAAGGTAAAGTCCGATTTTGATGAATTTTTCAAGGTTTGGAGTGTTCCATATGGTCCCATATGAAAATCATTGCTTCCGCATGCGCAAACGAGAATTCCTTGTAACAACCATAGCCTCTACATTTCCCATCCGAATTCGATGAAATTTTCATGGATTGTATACCGATTGGAGGGTAGTGTAAGGTACTAAGAGATTAGCTACTATGGATCATCCGTACAACCGGGTTATGGTTACGAGGAAAGCTACGTGCCACACCCACTTGGCAGACTTGTTTTGAAACGACTCGAGGGGTAAACAAGAGTTTATTTTTTAGAACTAACTTAGGAATAAATCGTATAATTAAAAAAGGGACAGATTCTATTTTCAAATTAATTTACAGTTTACAAATTCACTACAAATATTTTAACTACGTCTTCCGGAATGCAGTCCAGATATGAATATTCAAAATATCGTTAGCAACAGCCCTGCCGGTTCTCGCAGAAAACGTACACATCAGTGGTTAATTTGCGATTTTTTGGGGGTCGTAGGTCCTTGAACTTGGGTTGATGAAGTGGAATTGGCCCATTGTTGAAATTTTCAAGAGTCCCGCTTGGTTAAGGAGATTTCCCTTTGCTTTTAAAATGACAGAACTCCTATAGGCACCAAAGAAAATACTGCGGTGGAAAACTTTAAACTTTTGGGATGTTCTGCCTGAGTCTTCAAACAACGCACTGGCCTTGTTGAGAAAGGGTATTTCGATTGATAAATTGGCTTCATCAAAGCCAACTTACCCTTGGAAAGCTCTTGTTTGAAATCGACCACAGCAAAGGGTGTCGGATTATCCTGCAATGCCTGATAAGGACACCCCTTCCACATCAGACAACTCAACAGAACTTGGCCGCATTCGAGATACGAAGGGCCTCTAACGGAGAAAACTACGTCAACGACAAAAATGATGAATCAAAACAACTAACAAAATTAGTGAATTCAGAATCTCTCCTGCAGAGCGCATCATGGACTTCAAACTCTAGGTTCATCGTCCTTCCCATTGCGCTCGGATGTTCATCATTTTTCCCTTTTGGTTTATTATTTTCAATAATGAACCTTCGGAATCGACCAAGAAATTTTTTTTTTACCCCCTTCTCAAAATTTTTTGGTTTACGTTTCAAGGTACGTAGAATTCAAAAATCGGATAAAAATTTGGCCGTCCGTCCGCCGTACGCGGCACTTTCCCCACTTATCATTGACCGATTTTGATGAAATTTGGTATGAAGGCTCAAGGGCTCAAAAATGAATTTTGAAATTTTGAAAACGCCCTAACTCAAAAAATTTAGATATAAAGGTATTGTTTTCCTTCAATTTAAGATTCTATAGAATTTTTAGAATTTTTTGAGACCACGCGGAGCCCTGTAGGACAAACCGTTCGCTCCCTACGAGAATTTAAGGGTTGAAGTTACGATAAATCAGAAACACGAGTGTGAATCGCAAAAAAGGCCTAATCTCCGTTCAAATTAAAGCTGACCGAAATACGATCGAAGTTTTTCTTCAATTTGGTTGGTGGTAACAATGGCAAAGCCCTGTCATTTGCAGACGAGTAATCTATAAAGAAAAATAATAAACCTTTGTGTAATAATTTGCAGCATTTTCCCCCTGGACATTCATATTACAATATTTCAATCGTTCCACTTTACTGTCTGTATCTTGTTTCAACCAAATCTACCGCCTCAGAACTCGAATTTGCAAACGATACAATTTCCCCGAAAAGAAAATGAAAAAGGTATTGTAATTTTTAAATTTTCAACCAAGGGGATGATTGTATAAAGAATTTTATAGTTTCGTGCAATGTGCCACACCCACAAGGCTGACTAGTTCTCTCTCATACATTACTTACTAATATTTTCGATTTTTTAACCATAGCTTTCAAGATTTCTTCGAAAATTCGCGTATTAACTCATGCTGCATGAATGAACTTTATCAACGAAGTTGAGAAAACTGTGTCACGATTTGTAATGGAACCAGGGATTCCAACTAGCCTTTTTATTGTTAAATGCATTTTTAATTACTTCTTACCTTTCGTAACTGACATTCAATACTCGGCTTCCCCAACTGGATATTTTGAGACTAGCCCTACGAAGCTATACTGACCAACCAACTGGGTAGGTGTTATATAGATATTTTTCAAGTTTGTTTAAGTATAGTTCAAGTTCGAAATTATCATTCAGCCGTTTAACTCCGTTCAAAATCTGATGGTTTATGTCTCAAGGTACGTAGAATCCGAAAATTGAACACAAAAAAATACCACCCGTCGACCGATTTTGATGAAATTTGGTATGAACCCTGAAGGTTCAAGTTATCAGTCACTTTTGAAGGGGAAACTGACTGGAGAACCACTTTTAAAACTCTCTAGCTCAACAACTTGCGATACATTGTTGTTGTTCTGAAAATATTGCAATTTCGATGAACTTTTAGAATCGAATGACCACCCTGAGTTCTTTAGGCCTTACCGTTTGTTAATTAGGATAATTAATTACCTAATCATGGGTATTTCATGAATTATTCATCAATCTCAGTGTTCAACTTTTAGAAACGAATGAAACCACTTTTAGGCGATCAATATTATCGTTAAATTGTGAAAATGTGGTTGTTGTTATTGTGAAATTTATCAAAATTCCAATTCTCCTTTTAGGTGGGAGGAGACCTCGGGCTAGCTCAATGGGATATTAAACTCTTCTGAGCACTTATCGGGACCGAACCCCTCTCCTCCCACCTAAAAGAATAACAAACCGTTTTGTACTAATTTGCAGTGTTTTAAGAGACGAATAACACTTGGGTTACTTGCAAGCCTAGCCCCCACCCCACTTGGTTCTTAGAAAGTTCAATAATTTCTTTGATTTCTATGATTTCTTGAATGAAATCCACGGTTGACGTCTCTTGCAGATGGATGATCTACACAGAAAAATAATAAACGGTTGTGTAATACCTAAGTGGGTTTTTTAAAAGTACTAATTCCCCATTGAGCAACCCGTAGAGTAAAGTTGGTCAAATAACAGTTTTGGTCGGTAGGGAAGCAATTTCACGTCACTGACCTAATTTAAGGGATAATAGTCGAGGCATGACGGTATTTTTAATGTAGGTAAGACCTACCTGCCTTTTTTTCAAAGTCTGATACGAGGAAATTCAAGGACGGGGACAAAAGCACGATGGAGAATTATGAATGCGCCCGAATGACTTCACGCCGAATTATTTTCAACAATACTTATTGGTTTTCACAACGCTTCAAAGAACGACGGTCGTAGTATGTAAAGGGAACCGCTCCTTGCGTCCACCAACTTCTAAATTTGTGCCCCATGTTATCTGATCACGAGTTTTGTAAATCCACAACATACTATACTATCTCTCAACATAGTGCGTTTTCTTGGTTCTGGAATCGGCTGGTTCATTCATGACAGCGAATGAAAAAGATAGCAAATAGAAAAAAAAGTTTCAATGTAGAGGATTTTTTTGTGGGGTTGATGGATGAATCTTCATATTGTAAACGCCGAAAAACTTTTGAATACATTTTCCCTATTAGTACCTAAATTTGGTACATGGCCTGTTGTGGGTCAATGGACCTGATCAGGAGGGCGTCAGATGAGAACTAAAACCAACTTCTATTCTTTTGTTGAAGGGTGTTGAAAATTTTTTTTTGAGAAAATCGAAAAAAAATTTCGGCAGTTTTTTAAAATAAAAGTAATGCTTTTTCTAAACTCCTTCTTAATCATTTTTAAAGGACCTATTAACAAACAATTATAAACAAGTTAACATCGAACAAGTTTGGATCAATTGAAGCGATCGTTTTTGAATAATTTAGAAAGATTGGATAATGAAACAAGCAAGGAGTGTACATTCTACTTAAAACTGATAAGAGATCTGCTGTTCTCAAATGTTTTAGCCTGAAGATGCTGGCAAGTTGCCCCAGCGAAACTGTAGCTAGAAAAAGAATATGCAACAGAAAATCAACGTTTCCCTTTTTATTCACAAAAAGGACCCAGAGTCGTTTCGACCACCAACAACTTCTATTCTGTTCATCGTTAAGAGATGGAATTCGAAGGAGGCTCAAGGTGATATCTGGATATGATCGTATAAGAACGTCACCTGACTGAGAGTAAAGCTAGCTTCTGCTGGGACAACATTTAACACCATAACAACTTAAATTTTTCATCCGAATTTGATGAAATTTTCTAGGATTAATCGGAATGGCGTATAGATGGTCCGCTACGAAAAATATCTCTCCCAGATTAATAGTAGTTGCTGCGCATGCGCAAACGTGAATTCCTTGTAACAGCCATAACTTCTACATTTTTCATCCGATTTCGTCGAAATTTCTCAGGATTGTTCAGATTAGCTTGTAGATGGTCCCATATGAGGGTAGCGGAAGGTACTTAGAGATTGATGTTTTGAGATTAACTACTATGCTTCGGATCATCTATGCAATCGGGTTATGGATACGAAGAAGCTATGTGCCTCACCCACTTGGCAGACGTTTTTTCGGAAGTTAGCATACACTCACATTTGGGGTAACCAGCATGTAACATACCTACCAGGTGGTGGTTGGCTGGTTAGCCAATTCATGGAGGAAGGCTCCATCAAAGATGAAGGTGCGTTGAACTCGGTCAGTCCTATTGTCTCAGAGCGGATCTCGCGTGCGCTCGTTCTGGAAGGACCTTTCTCTTCAGAAAGACCGCCTTCGATTATACCCAGCGGTTTTTTTATCTACCTCTTTTTAAAAAATGACTCCATACAAATTACGTATCAAGGAGAACCTCCCCGGCGCTTTCGCTTCGTTCCAGCAGGTTTTTTTCTTTTCTTAACAAAATAAAACGGCACAAGGTTGTTTTTGGTGGAGCTCACAAGAACAGAGTTTTAATATCTGCATGAAAGAAGTAGGCAAATATCAGCGCCATCATTGGCGCTAATGGGAAGATTCTTGCTGAATTTACGTATTTTAGGAACAATGAACAACCTGTTGGGTTTCTAGTTCCTTTAATTCAACTCATCAACAGCAAAGGTTGATTCTAAACTTTCTAGTTGTTGTCTTATCGTATCAATAAGGAGAAAATTCAATATTTTAAATCCTCAGCATTTGTAAATGAACTGTTTTGAAACTCATTTCCTGGATCGTTAAGGGTGTTTGAGCTCATTGACCATCAGGTTAGCAGATTAAAACTGAATACGAGCAATTGCATCAATAATCTGATAATTATCTGTATAATTGATGACTTACTAAATGTACCAAGATGAATACTGAGAACACTTATTCTGGTAATGTACTGTCAAACTATACGAGAAGAATTCTGATTGGTATGGACTCCATCACTAATGGATAGAAGGAGGAGATCAGATAGCAACGTGAATATTCTCGAGGATGCTATGAAAGTGGACTTTACTAAAACGTCAGCTCCGTTGGAAGGGAAGTATAGCTTCCTAGAAAACATGGACAATAGAACT
Organism: Apolygus lucorum; assembly: GCA_009739505.2. NCBI lineage: Eukaryota > Metazoa > Arthropoda > Insecta > Hemiptera > Miridae > Apolygus > Apolygus lucorum. The sequence goes on along the minus strand of CM019168.2, from coordinate 6,630,684 downwards.
AGGAGACAATGATTCTCATGGAACTGTGCATTCACCAATGCGAAATTGGATTTTTACGATCACGTTACTGGTTCTCTGTCAACAAATATCAACACGATTAAAAAGTTGTTCACAATTATGTCGATGGTTGTTCACTTTTCTACAAGTAACGTTGCTCCAACCAATCGGATCTTGATGATATTATGTCATTTTTCGGAAGCCCAACCTCAAACCTTCCTCCAAATTTGAGCCAAATTGAGCTATAAGAACGTGTAAAGGGGACCGTGTGGAGGCTGACCCGCATCTACCCTGAAAATTGTATCAAAATCGGACGATGATTATACACGGGGTTGACCACTGTCAGACAGAGAACTAAACTTGTTCAAAAAAATTTGAAATGGAAAATGGAAGTGACTTTTTTTACTAGCTGCACGAAAACTTTCTCATGTTCGATAGTGAGGTACACGCAAACATCCCTCCGTAATGGATATCGAGGACGAAAAACCCACTCGTCATATTTCTTGCATTGTCAACAAAAAACAAGACGGTAGACTGGTTATGACGTCACCATCAATGAGAGTGACCTTGAGATTTCTTCTTAAAAGGACTTGTCGGAGACTGTGACCTTGACCCCTTTGACCCCTACAGTGGATCCAATGACCTTCCTTCTCCCTCCTCTTAGCTCCCTCCGGCCCATTTAAAACGCTGACCCCCTGACCTCATTATCCTTAATTTATTTACCTTATCACTCTCAGTTGGTTACACAATAACATTAATTATACCGACTTTCTATTTACGAATCATCTCCAAGTTCAATCCAGTTTTCTCCTCCGATCATTCTGCCTTTCACTTTTTTGTGTACTCACGCTGTTGCCTCCACAGGCTGTACCAAATCGCTTCCTCACATCAAAACGTGCTGCAAATTATTACACAATGGTTTTACTGTATAGATCACCCGTCTGCATAGATCACAGTTTTTCCATTATAACTACCTACTAGTTATTAATGCTACCTACTATTACATCGTAATCCGAGAGTTGTGGAGTTGTTTTCATTACAAAATTTGGTTCTTCGTTACTAAGGAAGTACAACTGAGTACAACACGAAACTCTATTCAATGAAACAAACAATGATCGCATTTGAGCAACTAACATTTGAACAGATAATTATACTATCTATTTTGCTATTTCCTCCACAGAAAAGTCTTTTGCGCTTAACATTGTGTTTTTGACATTTTAAAGTACAAACCTCAACTCCTCACTGATTTGTCTTACACAGCTTTATCCTACGTACGGGTTCTAAATTTTGAGGGGAATTAAAAAAACATTTCTTGCTCGATTCAACCAAAAGTAGATACTAAAGGAAATATTCATGTTCGAGTGAAGTCAACAAAACATTACCTATCCTCTGAGAAAATCGTACCGTCAACCGGGGTGATATGGATCATTTTTTTGCAGTTTTTATTGAAAAATTAGACCCCACTCTTTTTAGAGCGAGCTGGCTTTCAGAATATAGATTCTCTGAGATGTCAAGAAGACGGTACCATGTCAATTTTTGTGATTTGCACCTTTTTTCACTTTTATTTTTTTAATGAAACATTATCCATATTACCCCGTTAGTCGGGGTGATATGGATCAAAGCCAAAAACCGATGTAAAATTCACTCCAATCCAGTAACGAGGTGAAATGAATCACTAAAAATATTTTAAAAAAAATAGTAGATCGAATAAATGAAAGGTTAAAAAAAGAAAAGGGCTTTGAAATTAGGAAATTGACGGTGCATTCAGGTTTCACTCCATTGAAGCCTGAATGCACCGTCAATTTCCTCATTTCAAAACCCTTTTCTTTTTTTTAACCTTTCATTTTCTTTCTTGACTGTTCTTCAGTTCAGTAAAATAATCATTGACAGTGTCCCAAGTAATAAGTGCTCGTGCTCTTTTGAGATGCCCAATGACCTGGTAATGTCGAGGCATTTTCTCCCGATTCACTTCACCCCTCAAAAACTCCGAAATTCACAAAATCAATCACTGACAAGGGGCGTTTTAAGTTGAAACAAAACACAAAATCGATCTCTTTTCATGAGAAGTTGTTGATAATATCATATTATGATAAAAAATACGCAGATCAAGTTTTCTGGTCATAGGTTGTAACATAAAGCGTAAGTAAGCGTTGTAACATAATGAACGTAAACAAACAACACAAAAGTACGGCGTTTCTATGGATCTGATAATCTTCATGGATGACCTTCTAACATCCTTGAATCGACTGAATCATGGATGAAGGTGGTGAAGCAAAATGCCTAGTTCAATATTCTGCTACCAGATCACATCCAAACGTCACCAGGTAACGCTGCAATCGCTAAAAGCATTGCTGCCTCCAAAGTATCCATATCACCCCGGCTGATTCATATCACCCCGGTTGACGGTACCTAATAATTTATTCATGGTAGAATAGGATGCCCTTTTGGTGTCAATTTTTTGGCGGTAGTGCGAATACCGTCACGGCCTGATACAAAGTAAACTGTCTTCTTACAGGTTCCAATTTCTCATGCCCAAATATTCAAGATTTTGCTGAAATTAGGAGGGAATTTATGGAGTACTTACACAGGAATGATAGTAAGTATTCTAAATTGTCCCCTTCAATACCTACATTCTTGAACTATGAGGAAATGAGAGCTCAACGAACACAATACAGCTGTCATGATTGAATCATTACTTTCCCCATTCCCCACAAAGACTGAAAATGAACTCAGGTACTGGTCGCAGTTTGGTACTTGCTATGATTTTATAACTCTGTATCTCCACGTATCTTATATAATTTTCTGATGCCGGAGGATGAAACTTACATGAATCCTGTCCGTTAGTCACACGATTCTCATCGTTGTTGGGTTGGAGAGCCGCTTCGCTCTGAAAATAATGAAAATTGAACATTAGATATCGTAAGGGTAGTAAAGACTATCTAAACACATCTAAGGTCAGAAAATGCCTGGATTGTGATCGTATCACCGAGACAAAAGCAGGAACCAACCCTACCTACTCCATTCGAAAGACAATCTATCTATCTTGGGTACTGCCTGCCGCTCACTGATCTCAGCTTTTCGATTTAGACGAGAGTTCGCTATCCAGTGATAGGAACATGTTGCTCTTGGGGTATTTCATTATAATTTACTCATCGACATCTGTTGAGGTAGCAGAGAGGGGTTGTACAGATGCCAAGCTATTTGTTGAGCATTGTAGATACATTATACTTCAGGTAACTAGTATACAAGACTTTCAAGGAGTGGTGGTTCAACAGATTAGGGATGGAAAGTCGTTATACAACATTACGTATTTAAGCAAAACCTATTTAGGTGTGTTCATAATATGAACCTTGTATATTATACAAGGTGTAAGCTGGGCGAAGGGATATTGGCCGACATCCAGTCTTTTCTTTTTAGTGATTTAGGATCTGAATGATGTTTTCTTTTCAATCGTCGTTCACGTCTGGGGTGTGGAGGGTTGTTGAAGGTGTGCTCTTTGAATTTTGTACAATGATGATAAAATTTCTGTAACAAGAGGAACTTCAGATCTCTGTGGGTGGTTCGGTTGCGGAGGAACTATAATATCTCTATGAACTCTCTGTCTGAGCAGAAGGCGAGGACCAGATTGTGCATCAACGGTTTCTCATCTACAGCGTGGAACTATAAGGGGACCCTTCAGGTATTTTGTGGTCTGCTCCACCTTTCTTAGTTAATTCAGCGAGAATTGAGACAGAGGGTGCACCAACACACTCAAGTAATACAACATTTACGAAGGTAAATTACCGTTCTCATATGCAACAATACAGATGCATCTCTCCGTCGGTACATTCGCTGAGAGGTGACCCTATTGTCCACGCTGGACCCGTTTCGCTCCGTACTCGAGGGTTATCGTGATGAAGCTATTCATAGCGTCGGAACCCTCTGTTTCCAGTAGACGAGGACAGGGGGGTGGGCAGTTAATTATCTGTTGGTCGCCGTCAAGTGGGCAGTGGGACAGCGCGATGGGGGTTTACAATGGGCCTCAAACCAAGCGGAGAAAATTACTCCGAGCTTCGAGTCCGAATGCCTTGTTGAGTAGCAGTTACCCAATTACAGATATCGCAGCAAATGCAATTTCTAGTCGATTCCATCGTAAACGCTACCCTCTCATTTCTACGCACGAGGCCATTGCGGCAGAAACTCATTAGCGTATACACAATCACCAGTTGCAATAATTAATTATTCTAAAACAAACATTATCGCACGCATAGCATAGCGTAGATTTTCGAAAACTATGTTTTGGTTTATTATTTTCAATAATGAAACTTTGGAATCAACCAAGAAAAAAAAATTTTAACACTCCCTCAAAATTTGACGGTTTACGTTTCAAGGTACGTAGAATCCAAAAATCGAATAAAATTTTGGCCGTCCGTCCGCCGTACGCGGCACTTTTGCCACTTAGCATTGACCGATTTTGATGAAATTTGGTATGTAGGCTCCATTTGGGGTCTAGTTGTGCCCCGAAGCTTTTGGTTGACGTAGGTCACTTCTAAGGGTTCCAAATCAATTTTGAAATTTTGAAAACGCCCTAACTCAAAAAATTTCGATATAAAGGTATTGTTTTTCCTTCAATTTAAGATTCTATAGAATTTTTAGAATTTTTTGAGACCACGCGGAGCTCTGTAGGGCAAACCGTTCGCTTCCTACGAAAATTTAAGGGTTTATATTTAAAAAAATATATATATAAATCAAAACACGAGTGTGAATCGCAAAAGAGGCCTAATCTCCGTTCAAATTAGAGCTGATCAAAATGCAATCGATAGTTGGTGATTTTCATTTTTTTAAAATTTTTTTTTGATTTTTTTTCCTTTTTTTTTATATTGGATGGTTGGTGATTTTGTAGACGAGTGATCTATATAGAAAAATAATAAACCATTGTGTAATAATTTGCAGCGTTTTTGTTTTCCTCAGCCCATGGAGAAGAGGGAAGTGTTGCAATCTGCCAAATCTACCTGACAACCACATCAACATTCTTCGTCATTTGAACAAATAATTGTACGTCTGTGCGTATAATAAAACATAATATCCTATTAATATATTATTAATTATTATTTCTATCCTAGGACAAAGTAGGTATCATTGATCTCCATCACTCAACCTATTGATTTTGAGGACTGTGAACTACTGCGACAACTATTTAACTGAGGAATACTGCAATGTTTTTATCTCAAATCAATTATTAGGTATCTAAAAATGAGCCACTTGAAGAATGCCCAAAGAAATTTTCATTGAAATAACTCAACATTTCCAAGAGATAAACAGTTTCTTCTCGATTACCTATCTCGAAAAGGAAAAAAATGCATAAGGATCCTTTCTGCATGAAGCATAAGGATACTTTAGTTTACCGAGTCTACCAAGGTAGAAGAAGTTATGTTTCACTTTTCAAGGATGAAAGAAAAGTTCTCCAAAATCGAAATTTCTACTCGCGTTTGACGTTTCAGACCTTTCTTAACAATTTTGGTTCGGTGTCTGTCTGTCTGTGTGTCTGTCATGAAATCATTGTAACCGGCATAACTAAACGAAGTTATTGTCCGATTTCAATGAAATTATCAGGGATTGTGCGGGTTGGCGTGTAGATGGTCCCCTATGAGGGTAGTGGAAGGTACTCAGAGATTGATGTTTCGAGATTAACTACTATGCATCGGATCATCTATACAATCGGATTATGGATACCAGGAAGCTATGTGCCACACCCACTTGGCAGACGTTTTTCTATTAAATTCCAACGCATTTGTAAAGCGTGCGATCTAGAGGACGTCACTTTCGTAGTGGAACTTCTAACCGGTAAGGAATAAATCGTGATATTAACTTCCTAACTGCGTCCTAAACAAGTCTAATGCAATTATAACGAGCAAATCATCAGGGTAGCACCATAAATAGCCAACATTTCTAGCATTCTGAAATCTAAATCAACGATACCCAACAGGTACATTCACACGCCCTCATCCTTTTCTCGTATTGAGAATCTGGCATCATAAGGCGACAATAGGTAGTTCGTGGTGTCGTCAGAATTCAGGTGAAGATCACCTCAGAATCCAACGGGGAAGAGGCTCAAACCTATGCTGTAACGGTTTCTGGTATACAACTCTAACCAACGGTACAGTTACACCACTCCTTGGTACCTTGAAGAACACAAAGTATACCGGAAATTGAATATTCGTGTATTAATTTTTGTTCTTTCGGAGGGTGAGGAGTTCAAGATGAATGCACATTGATTTCATCATGATCCAATCAGCAGAAGTACGAAATCATAAACATAATTGGGAACGATTTCCCAATGGTGTTTCTGTTTGTAGAATCGGAAAACCATTAACAAAAAACTGGTAAAATCCAGTTTCGTAATGAGGAATTTATCAGTGGTGCTCAATAATACAACAATTTTAATTCTTGCATATTTTTATACGTCCATGTTACTCGACATGAGGAGGCTACCCTCCCAACTCGGCAGAAGTTTTCTCATCAGGGAAATTCGTTAGTTAACTCTGGATGTTTTCGGATATTTTCAAATTTGATGTTCACGGTTAGGTTTGAAGTTCACGCAGGTAGAATGAGATCATTTTCTACGTATGTTTCTGAAACCATCAACATGAAAATACGGCGTCTTATTGGGTTATACTTTTATTCAGGGTGTCCCGAGACATAACTGATGATCATAACGCTCTCATTTTCTATTCAAATTCTAGTGTGATTACACCTACCGTTGGAAAGAGCGTTCAATTTCCCATATGATGAACTTTAGATCGGTTCAGTGTAAAGTTCCATTTTTTCTTTCTTCAAATTAATGAAGTCATTAGTGAGTAGATTAATTTTATAGAGGAGTAGGAACTAGAATCTATCATGCATCCAGCTTCATTACCGTTTAACATACCGTGTTATCAACTAAGTCACGACTTTCCCCAATCAATTTTCATGATTCCGTATAATTTTCCTGAATTAAAAATTCGCATGATGCAGTGTAATGGTATTATCGACCGCCACCACATACCTAGTTGGTATTCAACGTGATAACAACCATTAAATCCGTACTGGCTCAACAATCACATCACTACCATCATAGATTACCATAGATCGTCTTGGATTCGCTGAAACCAAATCCTGTTTGAACAGCTTCGCCGATCAACCGACGTGGCGTCGCATCCAATTAGTTTATAATTAAATCAATACACCAATCACCAGAACCAATACCTTACGATTATGCACCTAATGGGTCATTACCAATTACCAGTCAGCTAAGCCTCTCACATTCAGTTATTGCGTGAAATAACATTTACGATTTCAGTAGAACTAATAAATTAATCTACATGAATACAATCAAGTTGACTCAGCTCAGGGTTCCTACGTTGATATAATTGACCGACTATTGGTAGAAGATCAAGTTTACCTGACTCTTCGATGACAGGACACGACTTATCTGACGGTAAGAAGTTAGTTGATTACTCAGCTTAGAGCTGTTTAGTGGCAGGTCAACAATAATTGAGCCTTTCAAACTTTGAATTTTGACTCGCATTTTTCATTTCAGTGCTTCCTACCTGAACGATTTTGGTTCCGTGTCTACCTGTCGTGAAATCCATGTAAAGCGCAAAGCTGTGCGTAGGTATTATATCGATTAAATGTTCAGGGATTGTGAGGGTAGACGTTAGTAGATGCCTCTGAGCATGTGCAAACGTAAAAACGAGTTATTGATAAGATGGAGCTATGAGCGACACCCACTTGGCAACAATAACAGATAGGAAGACACGAGTAAGCAAATGAAGAACAAAATCAAAGGAAATGGAGTTGTACCTGCTCGTAGTTAATTGTAGTATCAGTCAGTAGAATTTTGAATTTCTGAAGGGAAAATTTCTAAGACATCGGCTTTCTTAATAGTAAAGAATCAATAAATAAATTATAGATTGCCTTAAGATTTTAGTGCACATTGAATCCCCTCTCCCCACCATTTAAGGTTGATTAGGTACCTATCTACTTGATTCTGAGACGCCACGTGCAAGGAATAGGAGAAGTCAGTCATTCCTTCGGGATGATCTCGCTAGGAAGGTCGCAAGTTCAGCGCATCTGTCGTAGCGGTTCGGTGACGCCTTTCTAATTATAGACCATCACCTATCCACTATTTTCATAGAGGAGACTCTTTCCCACGTTCCTACGAGTCTAACTGCACAAATTTAATAGGCATCGAAAAACGTAAGTAGTAATTTCGTCATTCAAATTGGCCAGTGGAGACCAAGAAAATGTTTCGCAATTTTTTTTTTTACTGGAGTTCAACAAGTGATTTGGCAACAATGTAGTGGAGATAGGGAACCGTCGTTATAACAAATGGAATGAAAATCGCATTACTACTTCGGACATTAAAGAGTGACTAACAATGTTTGATGGGAATGATTTTCTGGTGTCTATCAAACAAATTATTTCACGCCGATGTTTCTTAACCTAGCTACCTAATTACATATCTATGTAATTTTTTAATCTTTTAAAATACATTATTACAGAAATGGAAGTTGAAGAGCGATTTTGGATTCCAATCATAACTTGAGAATCAATTCACATCCCTACAATGTGTGTTGAGGGTCTGAGCTAGTGAACGACTTAAATTCCTCATCAACCATCCCTTCCTTGGTCATTTTCAAGGTTAGTGTTGTGATTTCAACTATACAGTAGTTCTTATATTGTTTCCAAATAACACTTGAAAGAAGTTATTGGTCAAATTTGCAAGACTGACGCTTCAAATAATCTCCCAAATCAAGTTAAGTCCAAGTCAAGGAACCAAGGGAATCAATTCTACCAACAAAAAGTCAAGTATCAGCATCTCTCTACCAACTTATCTCCAACTCAAGGGCTGGTTACAACAACGTGAAAGAAGCCCGTTATCACGGTTCATCTAGGCGTTATCACGACTTATCACCATTTCAGGTAGTTTAACTTTCTGATCCGAAGATTATCTTCGAACCAAAAGCCGTCACCACATTGAAAACGCGTTACCTTCGGGTAATCCATGATGTTTTACCGGAACAGTCGGAATCCTGGTCCAAGGATTTAATTTTAATCATGGCTCCAAGGTTCATCCACTCTGACGAATCCTCCCCTTAGTACATTCATATACTAATACGATTTCACTTTCCGGTAAGAGCGTTTCAACAAACGAGAAACTGATATCTAAATTTTGGTAATCGTGGTTTTCACAGACCGGAGGAAAAATTTCCTACCTTCACATTTTCTAATTTACGCAGGAAGCTACATAGATTTATCTTCCATCAGAAATCAATTCAGAGTCAAATTTTCAAAGAAAGATGACACATTAAATTTTCCATTAATCAATATACATATTTCTCTTCAACATTTTACATTAGTCAAAATCATAACAGTGATTAATATTATTATAGGTCAATATTTATGGACCGGGCAGATAAATTACGTGGGCGCGGGTTTTGTAGTTTACCTGGATGTTGTTGTATGGTCATAAACTGAAGATGGGCATCTTGAGAGGCTCTGTTTTAACGTTTTCGAATAGTTAATATGAAATTCGAGCCAAGCAAATAATACACACTATTCCAGAAGAGCATTAATTTTCTGAGTCATAATCATAAGGTATCAGCTTCAGGTGACCCAACTGATGCTGAAAAGACAGTAGAAGCGACCAATACCTTGCAACCAGTCGGAACTCTAGTCATTTTAAGATTTGCATTCTGACATGGGAGATTTATGAGATTTTGCATCGATTGCAGCTCGATAGTAAAAAATAACTGGAGAACAGACTACCTAGTTCTACTTTGGTGATGAGGCACTACGCTTCATTTGAATAAGCAGCATGTTCATATTTTTTTGTGTGGTATCATAGGTTTTCTCTTTTTGCTCTAACACTAGTTACATAGCACTACCAAATCCATTGGTTCGTTTCGTTTGAGGCGTCAAAGCTCTCCTTCGTTGTCTAGAACGGACGAAATTTCTGAATTCTCATATTTGTGGATCTACCCAATGTACATTGGAATTCCAGGTTGGTTAAATTCCACTTGGTTCATTTTTCAAACAGAAGTTTGTTCGTTTACTCTCTCTAGCAACTATCGATTCCCCGAAATAAAGTCCGTGAGATTTCCAGGTTTTCCAGGGTCAATTTTCGACTTTTTCCACAGTTCTGAATGAATTAAATTAGGAACAAGAGTGATCATAATTTCTGAAAATTCGGGTTTTTGAGGACATTTTACAATGAAAAAGCATTAGAAATGAAAGAAAACAAGTGGGTGTGAAATATAGTTTCTTCGTTTCCACAACCCTATAGCATAAATGATCCGATGCACAGTACCTCATCTGAAAACATCAATCTGTAAGTACCTATCAGTCGCGAAGATGATTTTCATCTTAACTCCAATCCGCAAAATCCATAAAAATTTCATCGAAATTGGTGATTATTATCATGGAGATCATCTGCACCCAATTCGCTCAAATCCAGAATATTTAACCGAAATCGAAGAATAACTTGGAATAGTTTTTGAAGGATGTCATTACAGACACAACAGAGACCAGAATCATCGAAACTTGTTGGTTTACTCGAGAGAAACGACCTCTTCAGATGATTGTTTTCACCTTCGATTGTTCGAAAATGTCGAAACTGAACGTCGAAATCATCGAAACTTGTTGGTTTACTCGAGAGAAACGACCTCTTCAGAGGCTTGTTTTCACCTTCGATTGTTCGAAAATGTCGAAACTGAACGTCAAAATCATCGAAAGTTGCTGGTTTACTCGAGAGAAACGACCTCTTCAGAGGCTTGTTTTCACCTTGGATTGTTCGAAAAAGTCGAAACTGAACGTCAAAATCATCGAAACTTGTTGGTTTACTCGAGAGAAACGACCTCTTCAGAGGCTTGTTTTCACCTTCGATTGTTCGAAAATGTCGAAACTGAACGTTAAAATCATCGAAACTTGTTGGTTTACTCGAGAGAAACGACCTCTTCAGAGGCTTGTTTTCACCTTCGATTGTTCGAAAATGTCGAAACTGAACGTTAAAATCATCGAAACTGGTTGGTTTGCTCGAGAGAAACGACCTCTTCAAACGCTTGTTTTCACTTTCGATTGCTTGAAAAAGTCGAGAATGAACGTTAAAATCATCGAAACATTTTTTGTAGCTACCACTTAATAAACACAATATAACAATCTCATTATGAAAATAAATTAGGTAGGTAACCAGAATCATACTAGTCGAGAAATTTACGCGGTTTAAGACCAAAGCGACGTATTCATGTCAAAATTAAAACGTGCTAAAACAAGAGACATTCAAATTTTATTGTCTTGGTATTCCACCAAACCGATTATTCGATTTCAAATTGTAATCAACCTCAATCAATTTTCTACAACGGGATAACAAATGAGTGGCATAAGGTGGTCTTTGCGTTCCCTAATGACAAAGCGCCGTACAGTGTAGGTAGCAGCAGACGGTACAAATTGGGTGCCTGGCTGCTTCCCAGAAGACCAGAACCAAAGAGACTTTCCTAGAAACAACACAAAGGAGAGGTCTTGAGCTGTTTGGGAACGTTGCTTCCACAGAAAGCAAAACAAGTGTTTAGGGTACAACAGTCGTACTCGTGAACGAAAGTGTTGACTCCAGCAATCCTGGTAAACCCTGGAGGGGGAAGGGATTAAGCACAGGTCAGCACTTAACTAGAAAACCTTACAAAACAAGATCTTAAGATTTTCTAAAATATCTCACTTCATACCTCCAGCATGTTATGTGGATTTCATGCTGATTTTTTGAATCTTGTTAGAAGCGAAAAATGCCTCGATTTCAAATTGTTTTCCCCAATGTGAAAAAGCAGAAGAAAGCTACTATTTTTTAACCCTGTATTCCCAGTATAAATGTTAAAAACATAATAATCCCTATAATATATATATTCTAAAACTGAGTAGGGTTTGTACCTACCTACCCATTTAATGTGATTTACAAATAATATGTACGAGTGTTTTTAACGTAAATAGTGTTTTTAACAACACTGGTAATAAGAAGGTATTGTCGCGTTTTAACACTTTTAAACTTCTGTTCTTCTAAATCTTGATCCTGGAATAATCCTTCTCTGAGATGGCAGCTTGTTATTTTCAGATGTTTCTTAATTATTACTTTGTGGAAACGACCATAATTAGTACCAGAATAGGGGAACATTGCTTGAATTTCGACCCAGAATACATTCAACTTGATTTGAAAAACAGTCTGCGTTGATCCTAAAACTGCATTTTTGTGTTTAGTCGTCCGTTTTCGATGAAACCACGTCGGACAACCTTGAATTGGTATAGCCTTTGTTTTCAATAGCACCTTGAATTTTGAGAAAACCTTACACATTTTTAGTAAACACTAAAACAGATCTAAAAAATCTTAAACATGTTGTTAACTAATGCATGCATTCCAGGGGACAACCAGTAGGTAAGCAATAAAACTGTTTTAACTCAAGGTAATTTATTCAGTATTTTTAAGCAAGAAATAGTGGTCTCTCCCCTCCTCTTTATCCACCACAACATTTCTAGCGGCAAGGAAGCCTCGCATTTGAAGAGTATTTTAAAATCCATGATCTACGACACCCAACATGCGAATTCGAGTTCACCTTCCCTCCACCAGTCTGGCACCAAAGCGATAATACGTCGTAATGTTGAACTTTCATCAGTTAGTTTTGGTAGGCAGTTTGTCGAAGTTCGCATCCGTATTCAAGGTGAAACACACAAAAATCACGAAATATGCGGTTTATGGTGTCCTGAGGCCATGGTGGCTCCACTAATTAGTTCAATGGTGGTACGAAGAATAATTAATGAAAGTTTTCCGGTGATATATTAAGAAGTTTCCCTCAATTTCAAAGCTTGGGTAGGCAATAAAGGAACCGAAATCTTGGAAAATCGTATATTTTGTGAATATCGATACCGGACTTTTGAGAAAAACGTAAAAGAAGTTTTCACCAGTACACAATTCCTAAAATAATAGCTTATTACACTGAACTCTTCAATTTCTTTAAGTTTTACTTTTTTACATTTTCAAGCTATAATCTTCAAGAAAGTCAATAATAATTAATTTTGTTGGATTTGAGTTTTTCTGAAATTTGGGAAAAAATTGATGATTACAGGACGATGTCATTTATAGAGAACCATCCATGCAGTTTCGTCTTTATTTCGTTTCCCCAAAGTCGTTCTTTTTCTCTTAGACCCCCCTTTCGCAAAAGTCATCGTATTTTCCCTTTCCTTTCTAAGAGCATCTTCCAGGAAGATGCTCTTAGAACGAGAAAGAGAGAGGAGGGAGCATCTGGTCCGCCCCAGAACTGATTCTGTCCCTGCCCCAGGACTCAGCCTGAAGTAATGTGCTAAACGGTTCCGGGCTGAGCTCCAACATGGGGGACAAAGGAGGTGTTTTTTTAGTGGGTTTGAATCCCACATAGCCTGGAGGACGCAGACCCTTCCAGGTATCTTACGAGATCGTATTTTCCCCAAAACCATTGAGTTTTCAGACAATTTCCCCAAAATAGGACCCCCCCAAATCGAATAATTCCTAAACTCTATAAATATTTATTATCAACATGGTTTAATAGAAGAGGTACGGTATTGTTACCATATAAATGCAACCAAAGTCAGTCCAGTCGTACTGTATACTACTGTAAACAGTATACTGGGTATACTGTTCTACGCAGTAGAAATATAATCAAAAATTCATGTTCTATCATTCAGTGGATGAAATGGAACGATCAACTCCTTATCCAATGGTGCGTCCCCTGGAATGAATGCATTACTAAACAATTATGTTTTTTTGGAAAAGGAGTGACGTCACCAAGTCTAACTCAGTGAGTACTTCCTTTGAAAACGGGAGCCGCATGCATGACCCGAGCCCCACTTCAGCTATCGCTTCCATTATGACTAATAGCCGGTCAATAGAAATGGAGAGGAGGGCGAGCTGTCAGCGAAGCACTGCCTGCACTGTTCATTTTCTCCCGATCGATGGATCCAGGCGACTTGACTACGCCTACGACCGCGCCTCTCCATCTAAACTCTCATGCTACCAAAGTTATCTCGTTGATTTGACACTCGACGGACCTCGACGAAAGTTAGATTTATCGAAAGTTTAAATTAACGAGACGCCGTAAAAAGATCTACATCGTCCTTGTCTTCTGATGTAAATGGATACCTGCTGGATCCTAAAATAGTTCCAAACGATGTTCTTACTTGATACGAAACTTTCTCCGAACGATATTTGACTCTGAGTAGTCGCCCCCTGGTGTCACTCTGGCCTGGGACCACAATGTCAGTGATGAAGAGGGAAAATGTAAGAGGAGAAACTGAAAAAACTCAAAAACCACTTCCCCTCTTCATGTTATCATTCCAGAAAGATGCGAATGAAAATAGAATTCATAATGTAAAGGCTATCAACTTAATAGTTTCTAAATGCAAAGAATTTCAGTCGTTGCTTTTTTCACAATTCTACTATGGGAAGGAACTAACGAGCGTCTTTGCTGGCTGGCACACATGAAACATCCAAATGCAACCTCAACAAGGAATACGCCCCCAAACGAGTCAACTATAATGGAAATCATTCTGCGAACTATTGAAGATGCAAAGTTGCTGAAGAGCTTCGAAAATAAATAACGAGACGAAACTGCAAGTAAAAGATAAAATCAATCTCTCTGTTGAGAAGAACATTGTAAAAAGACAGACTGACAAGCAAACGACTGCGAGATACATTACACGAGTTTCCGTGGACATACTCGTAATACGCGATAGCACAAGTTACTTTTTTTAATTGTGATTAACTGTGAGAAAAGGTTCTACTTCGAGATGGGAGAGAAAGAGGCGCGGGCAATAAAGCGAACGGCCAGCCAGGTGGCAGGATGACGTCATCTCTCTGTCAATCCTCGGTTTTCGTAACCCGCCTTTTTTCAGCTGTCTGTTGAGGCTTATCACTTCAGACTGATCTGCAGCTACGTCGGGTTGTGGAGGGAATACGAATCATGCGTACCTACCTCGCCTCACAGAATGATGGATCGGACAAAAATGTTCGAAGGTACTTGAAAGAACTCATTTTCATCTCCAAAACATGTCCAGATATCTGGCTAAGGAAGACACGTCAGAAACCAACACATGCTATATCTTTTTACAAAGTTTTAGGAGAGGGATACAACTCATTATTGGCGCTCTTGATGAACTTTTCCCCCAACTCTTTGATTAACGACACATAATCACAATTTTTTGAAATTTTAAATCCTAAGATTCCAAGGAACATAATATGAAAGAAATTTTGTTGAGATAATTGCTGGTGAGTTAACCAGAGTTTCACGCAAAATTCCGTGTGTGATAGCCTCCGTTCTTACTGCCTGAGATGAGTGGGTGTTGCTTGTGACATAATATATACGAGTATTTTTTCTGTCATGTTTGTTACCTCACTAAGAGATTACAATGCAAGAGGTGCACCCATCGCCCCAATCGATGAGCTGGTATTTTGGTGAATATGAGAACATTGATTACGTCTGACTCGTTTAATTAATAACCAACCATTTGTTATACGTATATCAATAAAAAACAATAATAATTTCACGAACATATACAAAGAGAGAGAGCTATTACCATCGGCAGAATCTTCATGACCAAAAGACGCCATTGGGAGAACTGAGGTAACCATTGTTAGCAACCAGTGTTAGATATCCACTGTTGACTAATTTGCGATTTATGCGGTCTCTGTTCATTGGACAATGGAAACAACTTCCTTAACTCGAAGTAGCCAAAGACTGAGATATAGCAGGTGTTGCCACTTACGTGACGAAATAGAAAAGATTATACGTAGCAAGATGTAAAAGAGTAGAAATGTCTACCGATGAGTACAGCATTGCCTCCGAACACCCGCGTTCATGACTGTAGAAGCAGAGTTTTGTAGTTCAAGAAGCAGAACATTTCAGAAAGGTGATTAGTATTGACCAACTGTGAGTGATTTCTAAAAGAGAAACAAGTTGAGCAGTTGATGCTTGATGCCCAGAGCAAAGAGGGTTTCTTCGTCAGGTACATCGGTACAATGGTTACTGAAGTTGTTACCGGGTTAGTTCTGTATTTAAAGAATGCTCACAAGCGTAGCTCACAAGTAGAGAGCTCTCTCTGGATTTGAGATTGCATATTCTTAAATTTTACGTGTACTCAGTTCTCCTCTTCGGAGTAGGTACGTGGATATTGACTCAGAAGCTAACGAAGAGCATTGCCGCGCTTGAGATGTGGTCGTACCGAAAGATTCTGAAGGCTGACTGAAGACTTCTGACCACGTGAAGAGAAGGAAGTGAGTACTTTGGTCCCACGATAAAAAATTATAATACTAAATCATTCAGAACGGCCTAAGAGCGTGGCCAAAGCTTCTTGTCTGTGCAATCTGCGCCTGTGGTTTGGAGAAATGACTGAGTCGTTATTCCAGAAAGCAGATTATGGTGGATTATGGTGAAGATGTTGATCGCTAAGCCCTATAAGAGCACAGCACTTGAAGAAGAAGAATTATGTGAGCTACTATAACTGAGGAAGTAAGTAATAGCGTTTTTGGTTTTAATATGTTTTCCACATGGTAATTGGTAGGTGACGTTGTCGCTCCATCTGTGACACTGTCTCGTCTTGATCACTAAAAAGAAGTTACTGTGTCTTGAGAATGATCGGGTCTTTACACCCAGCAATCCCAGTCGCCCTACCATTAGTCGTCAAGTTAAAATGCGACCAACTAGATGGGAAGAAATAGGACTGAAGTGGAGGAAAGAATAAACAAATACTCCAGGCCGGAGTCCCCAGAGGATATATTGTTCAACGTTCTTGCTAAGGGAATGAGAGCGGGCCGAATTTATAGGGTATTTTATAGGGAAAATAAGGGAAGGCTGAAAGTTAGCGGTCGGCGGAGTCAGTTTTCAAGCTCATTTGCAAGTCATGAACGTTGGCATGAGGCCCAGACCGCAGAAGTCATGATTTGAGTGAATAACAAAGGCATCTTTATAGACGATGCGCAAAATGGGCATTTCACGGCACTACTCTCTTTCACAATAATTCAGAACCTTTGATGAGTCTGGGTTCTTGACTTTTATTGTTGTTGGAAGGGACTGCGTCATCAAATGATCATCAATAACAAACCTGGGACAGCAAAGAAGTAAAGCGTATTAGCGTCCTACAGCTGTGGTGATGTAAAAACGAAAATGTAATTGATTTTTAAAACAGCATACTGATGAAGCAATGTTCGAAAATCGTGCCCAATATTTCATTTTCATTAAAAATAAGTTCGAAAAACGGAAAATCCCGTTATTGTTCATCATTTTCAACAATGGAACTTTGTAATGACATGAATGGTTTTTTATTGATTGTTCGTCCTGAGCTTGTTGATAATTAATTGAACTTCGTGAAATACAACATGTAATTAATAGAAGTAATATAGGTTTTCAGGATGGGTTGGTTCAAGACCTTCCCTTCAGAGAATTCGTACATCCTTTCCACATAGTGCAGAATTTCCGACCACAAGCTAAACCTCAAAGTAATACACATTCCGCATAATGATATAATGAATAAAACACTGAATTTCATCGTCCCAGAAAGAAAGGGAGCTGTTCTGGTAATTTCCAGGTCCTTCAAAAGTCTATGATTACCTAGAAGAAGTTAGCTTTATTTTATTTTCTCCCAGTCAAGGAGAGGCTGTGCATCGCAGATCCAACTTCCTTACGATCACTTCAGAAAGTCCACAAGAGCCAATACATTGAATGCCATTAGAAACTGTAAAGAAGTTTTAGCTTCATCGCCCGTTTAAATTATCAGACTTCCTCTTGACAATCAACTAAAATCCTTACAGGAACCAAACATATTGTTTAGTAATGCATGCATTCCAGGGGACGTCCCATTGGATAAGCATTAGATCAGTTTACCAGTTGGTAAGCGATAAAACTGTTTCACTCGATGTAATTTGGTTTATTACTTTAGGCAAGAAATAGTGACCCCCCCCCCCCTCACCATTATCTACCAAAACATTTCTAGCGGCATGGGAGCCTCGAATCTGAAGAGCATTTTAAAATCCATGATCTACGATACCCAACATGCGAATTCGAGTTCACACCCCCCCCCCCCCCCCAACCACCACCAATGGTGCCAGTCTGGCACCAAAGGGGGAATACGTCGTAACATTGCACTTTCATCTATTAGTTTTAGTAGGCGGTCCGTCGAGGTTCACATCCGTATTCAAGGTGAAACACAAAAAAAAGCACGAAATATGCGGTTTATGGTGTCCTGGCACCATGGTGGCACCACTATTATTTCCTTGGTGCTACAGAGAATAATTCATGAAAACCCGGAGGTATAATGAGAATTTTTCCTCAATTTCAAAGCTTGGGTACAATTAGTAAGCAGTAAAGGAACCGAAATTTTGAAAAATCGGATATTTTGTGAATATTATCCCCCCACTACACCCCCCCCTTGCGAATTTTGGTACTCGGGTGAAATTATGTACAACTCGGAAGTTATTTGAGTCAAACAAAAAAAGAAACTCACTAATCGGTTGGAAATTGAGGCCTGGGCCAATTTTAAAGGATTATGCCCGCAAACGCACGTTTTTTAAGCATTAACCCCCCCTTTCTCCCCCTTAAAAGGCAAAATTCGAAATTCCGGCGCCGTAGTGCACAACTAGATAGTTTTCCGCGTCGAACAAAAAAAGAACCACAAAAATCGGTTGAGAACTAAGGCCTGGGCAGACGACACAAGATTATGCCCAAAAATGCACGTTTTTTGAGCATTAACCCCCCCTTTCCCCCCCTTAAAAGGCAAAATTCGAAATTCCGGCGACGTAGTGCACAACTAGATAGTTTTCCGCGTCGAACAAAAAAAGAACCAGGAAAATCGGTTGAGAACTAAGGCCTGTGCAGACGACACAAGATTTTGTCACACACACACACACATACACACATACACACATACACACACACACACACACACAGACATACACCTATGGTTTTTTTCGCGGATTTGGATTCAGAATGGTCTAAAACGGATTACTGTGTGGTTATTTTTTTTTTCTGTTGAGTGTTGTCCAACTTCACCCCAGATCGATCTTATAAGGACGCCCAAGTCTTACTGTGGGACGTCCTAAAAACTGTGAATTTGACATATTTTTGCCTAAAAAAAAAGTTGTCCATAGGAAACACTCAGCAACTAATTTCGATGCTTGACAGTCATCATTTAAAGTTAAGTACTGGAACTTACTACACAAGTATTACGAAGATCCAGACGGCTTGACTCACGCTGATCGATCGTCTCGTAAACTTTTATCTAAAGAAATCATTCAATCTTTTCATGTTTACGAACGTAAGGGAGGCATTTCACGTTGAAGGATGAGTTTCTTGGACATTACTATGACTTAAAACCTCCCCGGATTGTAAATGGCCTCTTCCCATCCCACCCCTCTAGAAGCACAGATTATAGAAGTGTGGAAAAAACAGAAACGCCCCTGTTCACAGTGACGAACTGAAATAAGCAATTGGATCATTGAAAAACAGAATGCGCCTGGACCAGACGGGATACCGTCAGAGGTACTCTAAATAGCCACAGATGTCTGCCCACAGCTACTCCTGAGGATGCACAATGCGTGCCTTGGCACTGGGGTCTTTACCATCAACCTGGAAACCACTTTGAATAGCCGACAGCTGGATACGTCCAGATCTATCAGCCAGAAAGTATGGCTAACAGATGTGGTGACTGCAGAAAGAAGATCACAGGAATGCAGTAAGCACACATGAAACTTTGCACTACTCTGCTATCTTGGAAACACTACGTTTTCAGAACAGAAGACAGTAGGTATATACATAGGAATAATTGCGCAAATCTGCAGAGTGACATTCTACACCGGAAAATTGACTTATGAAAGGGCATGTAATTCATGTATTCATGTATGGCATTCAAAATGTAATTCATTTTGCGAGTAGGTTAGGTTCATTTTGCGAGTTTTTTTTAGTGTGAAGCGGTTATTTTTATTTTTTTTCCTCGCTATAATTTATTTATGATTTGAGGGCGGAGTGGATCTTGAAATTAGCCGATTTTCGGAGTCGTTGGACGAGTACTGTATCCTAGAGTTCTTTGTCTTCTCTCGTCATTTAGTCTCGAAGGAGTGGCAGGATTGCTCCGTCTTCTGTCCCAAAAATTCTTATTTTTTTCCTGGTGCCCCTTAGTCTCATGGATACAGCCCTTAAAACTGCAATCTGAACTTCAACTTTCAGAAAGCCGCTGATCTCAGACAGGTCTTTTCCCCACTTTTTAGACAGCCTGTTAGCTGCCCTTTTCAGGAAGGCCTGGAATTCTTTGTGAAGAGCTCCATCCATTTTGCGAGTTATTAGTTTTGCCTCTATTGAAATAAACCCTTTCAGATGCAATCTATCGTGATGTTATTCCGAGTGCAAATCTTATATTGATAAAACGAAATGTAATAAAAATTGGTTTGTGGGTGCGGGGCTTCGAAGGTGATAATTTTCATAGTGCAACAACGACGAAGGTTCCCTAGAAATTTATGAGGCGAAGGTGATTTCATTGGGCAGATTGTGTCGGTTCGGTTGAGTTGCTCCCGAGTGTCTGCCTCTCTGACGTCGGCCTTGAAAGGGGGGCCGGCGATTCTCCTCGTCGAGTGGGCTTCTATTATTTTTACTTTTATCCGACAACGGCGCAGCTGTAAGGCGGGTAATGTGTGGTGTTTAGCCTGTCTTCGTGTGACCAGGGCTTCCATACTTGTTCAGTAGAAATTAAGCACCGCTTCTTGGGGAATACTGGAGGCGATGGGGAGGAAGTTAAAACAGCTGTATGAGCGATAGGCAAACTTATTTCCCTTGCATTGGGAAATAAGAAAAACATACTCTTCCGATGGCTGCTGTACATGATTTGAGGACCACAAAAAGTGACTGGATGAACGTTAGTGCAGATGCAAGAGTAATTTTTCTATATTTCGCTTATTAGAGCTCACATTTTTTGGCGTGGACAGATGTACGACCACGGCGAGTGTCTGCTGGGGGACATCGAACAACTGAATGAGCGATGAAGATGACTTATTCCCTATCAGCTGGGTGAGCGTTGAAGCTTACATATCTCCTGAACTTTTTAGAGCTTGACAGCAGAGCCCGATAGCGCCAATGAGTGTTGGGACCAGGGGGCAAATATGACGATAACTTAATTTTATCTACCTGTAGTTTGTGGTTTTATGACCTCCAAAACAAAGATGAGTACAATCAGTTCTGGAAACAGATTCAAGAGCTGTCGCAGAGATTGACCTTTAAAAGGGCGGCCATTAGTTTTCGACTCACGATTTCGGCTCACCAGAACATTGAACAAGTGTTTCCGGGATGTGCCATACAGGGATGTGGATTCCACTTGGGTCTGTCGTGGATCAGACGGACCCCAATAAAGATAAAGTGCAGCCGATGCACTACAAAAAATAATGATGGAGTGAGCCAGTGGGTGAAATGAGAATGCCATCGCAGATACAAGAAATCGGCCAGAAAACTGCCGTCAATCAGTGAATTTTTATTTCTCCCGTTTTTACAAACTTTTATTCAGATTCATCCGTCCCATTGTCTGTCGTTCTGTAATCAAATCTTGCAAGTTAAATTTGATCCACTTCCCAGTTTCCGATTGAGCAGAAATTTTGCACGCATGTATAAATCGGATGACAATGCAATATTATCATGACAAAGAGCTGTTTAGTAACTAATAATAAAAGCTTGTTTTGGAAAAATAAAATTTTTCTTAAATTATAAATGCTTGCATACGAGTCTGCAACACAATGGGACATTTTCATGTGTGTTTTCGCTCACGATATTCACGGTTTCGTTGGGTGTCCGATTTCGGAGCGGATTTGTCCATCGTCAATTTTTTTTGCTCACGATACTGTCGCGTTTGTTCACTGATCGTTTTGAAGTGGAAGAAGTACGGAAATGGTTGAAACTAATAAACCAAAACAAAATGTCAACCACTACACAACAAGGTAGTGAAGTAAGGTTGTAAGTTCATGTACCCAAGCATCAAAATAAGAAAACAGTTGATTGTTCTCTACGCAACAAAGTGAGTCTATTGTATTTATTGGTATCGCGTGAGCAAGTTTTCGTGACGAATTTTCAGTTTATGTGCCAAAGCAAAGACATGAAAATGTCAAAAAGGTTTTTTGAACCCCTGACGACCCTGATGAAATGCCACCTGCTTGGGCAAAAACTAAATGTTTAACTACACCTACACATGTCATTTGAAACGAGAGCGGACAGTCCGAGGAAAAGTAGAAATTCTGGGGAAGTTGAGAAGGAAATTTTGTAACAATGTGTTGTTAGTGAGAATTAGTTTTGGTCTTAGAGTGTTCCATTTTTTTGGGAGACGAACTTCAGGCCAGGGGCCGATTCTCCAACTCATTTTCAAGGTTGATGTAGATGTGTGTGAAGAAGGAACTTTAGAGAAATGTCAATCAAGTATAGATTTGGCCAAGTATAGATGGCTGAAGTCATATTGGCTGATGGGTCAGTGATGAGCTCCTCAGCGGATAAGAGAGTACCTACCAATTTGGACTGGTGGTCTTCAACTATGGGGCAGGCAATTCTGTACAACTAATACAAATTTTGAAATAATTCCAGCAGAAACAATTCTTTCAAAAACTGCTAATTATTACAAAACGGTTCATTTTGAATATTAACGTAACACAGCTTCAATTAACCATATCACAGTGCGAAATTCCAAACTTTGTTTTCTAGATCCTTCTTTGTTTTTTCAATTGGTATCAAAATTAAGCAGCTTCTGACACTTCAGCTGTTCCAATTTTAATTCCTTCAATTTTCCTTCAAAAATTACGCCCCTTGTAGTACTTATTCAGGCTTTTTCGATGAAATTTTGGAGCTTTTCTCTCTCCGTATAGGAAAATTACATCCCGAATTGTTTTAAGCTCACAGTTACCAAAGTTTTGACACCACAGAGACGAAGGGAGGCTCGAATCCGAGGAAATCTGAAGAGAAGGGATTAAGGAGATTTTTCAGCGCACTAATTTTTCACCGCCACTTGAAAAACGAGGGGAAGAAAAGTGAAGCTTGAAAACTGACGAAACCGACTACTTACTCTCGCATATAGCTAATTTTTTTTTTAAATCTGAAGCCGCGTGATTAAGAAAGAGAGAGCTGATGGAGAATATTTTCGAAGAAAAGATGATAAAACGTATAAAATGGTTATGATGGTGAAAACGATATTGCCAAAAAATCCAAGACATTGCTCATGATGGGTCCAAGCCCAGAGGGACGGCGTACGGCCAAGCAGGTTTTTGGTACACCTCCAAGCGCCTCTGAAGCATAAGCTGCTTGCTCTTAGTGCAGCAAAGGCCAGACGAGCGCGGAGACACTACTCTTCTGCCTTCCCCAAATTTTCGAGTCTCCCCGCCAGAATCTTGATGAAGGCTAATGCTTGTGGAGCCTACATCCCATCTACGGAGCACACCAATGGTTTTCTTAACCCATCTTTAAAAATTTCTTTGAAAATAAGCTCATTAACTCACGCTGCATAAATGGACTTTGTTTTTATTAGGCAGTCAGTAGAAAGAATAATCTCTTCTCTAACCATAACTTAAATTGTCTAGCAAGTTGAATTGCCTGTGGATTCAGCTTAAACGCGTTCCAAGTAGGGAGAATTGAATTCAGAAGAGTATTCGAGTAACAAACTTCCAAACTTAACATTTTCAACCAGAAGTTGTGCGGTTGGATCTTGGAACAACCAAAGGCGGATCGGGGTATTTAAATGATATGCGACAGCCCAGCGTAATCGAAGGAGAACGTTGTGGGAGACGGGCGAAGGAAACAGATTGCGTGGCCGTCAGTGTTTAATTTTCAACAGTCGTTTCCTCCCGAACACGAGGAGGCAGTCCTCGAGATATAAAAGACCCACCTGGCGGTAGAAAGAGAGCGAACAGGGGCAGAGCCCCCCCTTCTGGAGGGTACAGTGGGGAGGAGAGTCGGTAACGTGGAAGCGAGAGACGGTGATACTGAAGGGAGACCGATGACTATCTCAAGTCCGTTAGTCTGGTCGATAGCCGACTCAACCGACTGCCTCCATCACATGCTCTGCTTCCACTCTCTTCTACGGAAGGAATACGGTTCCCACGGTGGTATAAATTCCGAAAAAAAACAGGAATTGATTTTGAAGTACCTGTCGAGAATATCACCAATATTCGTAACTCCATATTGACATGATTCTTTGTTGAAAGCGTAGTTGAAAAGTCTGCCTGAAGGGTGTGGCCCATGGATTTCTTGAATACATAACCTGATCGTTTAGATGATCAGATGTATCGGGAATCGTCAATCCCCAAGTACCAAACAAATCGAACAGAAACAATGAATGAATTCATGAATTGATACAAGGATATTGAGATTGCACCTACAGTACCCTGTTACCGAAAATACACAGGTCGACCCAACAAAAAACTACGTCAGCTCATTGGGAATGGGGTCAATTTGAATTAAACTCAGCCGAGTTTTCGGTAAATTTATCAGGGTCATAAGGACGTCTCAGGGCTCGAAGGACGTTTTACTCAGTGAGCATGTCTACAAAGCGTCAACATGGAATGAGCTGGTGGAGTTGTCACCATAATTATTGAATATTAAATTTTATGGTATTAAGTAAATGAAGAAATGAATTGAACACCAGATATCGGGAAAATTGGTAAACAGAACAGTCGGACGAATGTAAAGATGAATTACAGCTTGCAGAGAATCACCAGTGTTACCGATCACAATGAAATCCGAAGGACACCAAACAAAGTCTGAGCTTGGGACAATGTTTGAATGAGGAATTTCACCATGTCGGAATTTCCTAGGTTTGACCCCAAAATCGGATTCAGCACCTCGAAAAACCCCCTAAGGCAAACTTTCAGCCCGAACTTCCTAATTTACGAATAAACAAAACAGTGTAGAAAATACGAATGTTTAAAAAAACCGGGAAAATGACGTCTTGCTGGAATAGTTCATTTATGGCCGCTTGAAGCGCTGAGATCGAGAAATCCATAGTCCCCAGATGCAAAATTTCATGAAACAGTGAAGTTCGAAATCGAAAAACTGAAGAAAAAAATAGAAAAAGCGAGATGGGGAAAATTAGGTTTCCTCTGTTTTTGTTTGATAACTTTTCTCTTGGAAAACACGATTTCGTCGTCCCAATGGGCAACACTGGGAGGAGACGGCGATCCGAACAGCCCAATCAGCGAGCGTTCCCGCTTCACGTCCGTTTTCCCGGTTAGTTTTGAAATTAAAAATTTTGACTGTCTCCCAAAAATAACAGGAGACTTATTTTCCGAAATCAGCCCGATTTTCATCTATCCCACACCATTAACTATTCAGGAAAAATGCAAACAGAAATCGGTGAAATTCCTCATTGGTGAACCCCTCTCCACCTAAGGGGGTGAAGCGATAAGTAGCCGTGAGCGAAACCATCAGAACCGATCTAATCCGCCCTCTAAAAGTCAGCTGATGACGTCCGCAGCAGGAATGGCAGTTATATAGGATTTCACAACTGCACCTTCAAAGTATCCTGCCACAATCACAAGATCACAATGAAATTCGCAGGATACCATACTCGGGCATCTTATCCCTTAATCATTATTTAAATTCGTAGAAATCAACGGAAACTGTATAAGGAACTCGTACTCAAATGATCTTGTTGTATCGTCCGTCTCAATCTAGAGCGCCTAAACTTAGTTTACAGCCTCTCTAATACCATTGGAAGTGATTTTGAGAAAGTCTTACGAGTCTGCTCAGAGAAAGTTCATCCTGGGTGAAGGACTAGAGCGCTTATCATCGATATATTATACAAGCTCCAATCAAATCGTTTCAAAATGCAGTGATATCCGTCCCAAAATCAACCAATTTTTTTTTTTGTGGAAATTCACGAATTGACATACACAAGATGGAGATGAACATAATTTATTTCAACAATTCAGTAGGACATCGTAAATATGAACGTTATTTATAGCTTCCGAGTCTAATAGGGTAGCGGAAGCATTGTTTTCACTTTTCAAGGTTGAAAAAAAAGGACGGAAAAATCAAATTTCACTCGCGTTTTACGTTTTAGGCCTTCCTCACTGAGAAAAATACACCTTCAGTTTACGCTATCACTGTGATAGTGTGTCAAAAAACCCGTAGAAACGCTATCAAAAATAGGCCACCGACCCACCGATGGTGTCAAAAATTGGCGTGAGGTTGGGATTCTATGGAAACGCTATCAAAAATTGACACACTATCACTTTCATGATTGCATTCTATCACTAATCAGACTGAAAGGAATCGTTCTATCGATTTACTATCACCATGAAGGTGTTGAATCCTTCAAAAACCATTCAAATTTAACACTATCAAACTGAAGTAGCTTTCCTCTATCACGTCGATGGTACGAACGCTATCATGGCGCTATCATTTAGACAGTTACCCCTTTATGAAGGTGTTAATTGATAGAGGAGAAACACGGGAATACCTTCATAACCCTATAAAAAACCCTTTTTGCACGCTATCATATTACCGCGATTGACACACTATCGAAACTATGGAGGATTGAATGTTGGGAACACTATAGGTACGCTTTCACAGTGATAGAGACTATTTTAAATGCACCGTTAAAACCCCGTTTTGTACACTATCATATTCCACCTATGACACGCTATCAAAACTATGGAGGATTGAATGTTGGGAACACTATAGGTACTCTTTCACAGTGATAGAGACTATTTTAAATGCACCGTTAAAACCCCGTTTTGTACACTATCACATTCCACCTATGACACGCTATCAAAACTATGGAGGATTGAATGTTGGGAACACTATAGGTACTCTTTCACAGTGATAGAGACTATTTTAAATGCACCGTTAAAACCCCGTTTTGTACACTATCATATTCCACCTATGACACGCTATCAAAACTATGGAGGATTGAATGTTGGGAACACTATAGGTACTCTTTCACAGTGATAGAGACTATTTTAAATGCACCGTTAAAACCCCGTTTTGTACACTATCATATTCCACCTATGACACGCTATCAAAAGTATGGAGGATTGAATGTTGGGAACACTATAGGTACTCTTTCACAGTGATAGAGACTATTTTAAATGCACCGTTAAAACCCCGTTTTGTACACTATCATATTCCACCTATGACACGCTATCAAAACTATGGAGGATTGAATGTTGGGAACACTATAGGTACTCTTTCACAGTGATAGAGACTATTTTAAATGCACCGTTAAAACCCCGTTTTGTACACTATCATATTCCACCTATGACACGCTATCAAAAGTATGGAGGATTGAATGTTGGGAACACTATAGGTACTCTTTCACAGTGATAGAGACTATTTTAAATGCACCGTTAAAACCCCGTTTTGTACACTATCATATTCCACCTATGACACGCTATCAAAACTATGGAGGATTGAATGTTGGGAACACTATAGGTACTCTTTCACAGTGATAGAGACTATTTTAAATGCACCGTTAAAACCCCGTTTTGTACACTATCATATTCCACCTATGACACGCTATCAAAACTATGGAGGATTGAATGTTGGGAACACTATAGGTACTCTTTCACAGTGATAGAGACTATTTTAAATGCACCGTTAAAACCCCGTTTTGTACACTATCATATTCCACCTATGACACGCTATCAAAAGTATGGAGGATTGAATGTTGGGAACACTATAGGTACTCTTTCACAGTGATAGAGACTATTTTAAATGCACCGTTAAAACCCCGTTTTGTACACTATCATATTCCACCTATGACACGCTATCAAAACTATGGAGGATTGAATGTTGGGAACACTATAGGTACTCTTTCACAGTGATAGAGACTATTTTAAATGCACCGTTAAAACCCCGTTTTGTACACTATCATATTCCACCTATGACACGCTATCAAAACTATGGAGGATTGAATGTTGGGAACACTATAGGTACTCTTTCACAGTGATAGAGACTATTTTAAATGCACCGTTAAAACCCCGTTTTGTACACTATCATATTCCACCTATGACACGCTATCAAAACTATGGAGGATTGAATGTTGGGAACACTATAGGTACTCTTTCACAGTGATAGAGACTATTTTAAATGCACCGTTAAAACCCCGTTTTGTACACTATCACATTCCACCTATGACACGCTATCAAAAGTATGGAGGATTGAATGTTGGGAACACTATAGGTACTCTTTCACAGTGATAGAGACTATTTTAAATGCACCGTTAAAACCCCGTTTTGTACACTATCATATTCCACCTATGACACGCTATCAAAACTATGGAGGATTGAATGTTGGGAACACTATAGGTACTCTTTCACAGTGATAGAGACTATTTTAAATGCACCGTTAAAACCCCGTTTTGTACACTATCATATTCCACCTATGACACGCTATCAAAAGTATGGAGGATTGAATGTTGGGAACACTATAGGTACTCTTTCACAGTGATAGAGACTATTTTAAATGCACCGTTAAAACCCCGTTTTGTACACTATCACATTCCACCTATGACACGCTATCAAAAGTATGGAGGATTGAATGTTGGGAACACTATAGGTACTCTTTCACAGTGATAGAGACTATTTTAAATGCACCGTTAAACCCCCGTTTTGTACACTATCATATTCCACCTATGACACGCTATCAAAAGTATGGAGGATTGAATGTTGGGAACACTATAGGTACTCTTTCACAGTGATAGAGACTATTTTAAATGCACCGTTAAACCCCCGTTTTGTACACTATCATATTCCACCTATGACACGCTATCAAAACTATGGAGGATTGAATGTTGGGAACTCTATAGGTACTCTTTCACAGTGATAGAGGCTATTTTAAATGCACCGTTAAAACCCCTTTTTATACACTATCATATTCCGCCTATGACACGCTATCAAAACTATGGAGGATTGAATGTTGGGCACACTATAGGTACTCTTTCACAGTGACAGAGACTATTTTAAATGCACCGTAAAAACCCCGTTTTGCTCACTATTATTAAAAAGAAAGATTATGTTGGTTTAAAGAGATGTAATCATTGTGGTAATAAAAAGTGGATCCTCACCATTTGGAGAATGGTGGGGAATTTTTTTTTGGGCAGCTTGAGAATTTGATAGCTGTTCTATAGTATGTAAGGAAGATGTGAAGGGTTGACATACTATCAAACATCCATCACAGTGCACGTTTAAAAAAAAATATAGACCGTTATTTTACAAACTTGACACATTACAGGTAAGAAAGTGGAAGTCCATTGACTTTCTCTCATCGGGGCGCTTGTTACCTGGAGTTTCGTTGTGAGATCAGGATTAGTGAGCTCACACAGATATCGGGAGGTACCTCCGAACTAATAGGGGCTGTCAATGGCCTGAAGTAGTTCACACTATACTACCTTCTTTATTGTACTACGTTTAATGCCCTCAGGGTTTTTCCATCCATTAGGAATTCAACCAACTATACAGATGTTTGTAAATGGGAAGTTATTATCAGGTAGGTACCTACACCCCAGGTCCCACCAGGGACTCTAGAGGTCAACAACTGACAAAATCTCTGTATGTTCGTTTAGCGTTTTGGATGCGATTTTTCTAATCAGCTTTTTTAACTTTAATAGCCTATTCATGGTGGATGGATAGTGATGTGATAGAAAAAAGTAAAGAGTAAAGGAATGGCTGTTTGATAGTGTTGTGATAGAATAAATCTCTCAAAAATCGAGAAAGTTTAGAAAACCACGAGGTTTTTACAAAGTTATGATGGAGTTTTGATAGTCTTGTGATAGAAAACAATTAAATTTTCAAATTTCGTAAAAAAAATCTTGTAAAAATTTGAAATTGTTTGCTCCAGTTTTATTTGCTCCTAAGTGAATTAAAAATGTTTGTTCAATTTCCTGCTAAATGTGTCTAATCTTTCACAGCTTGACGATTTTGTATTGAATATGTTGTGGAAATTCAAGGAACATTTCATCAACAGTTCGTCAAAATTTGAAATCGTTTGCTCCAGTTTTAAGTGAATTAAAAATCTCAAACAGTTCCACCCGTTGAATTCGTGGAGTCCCAGGAACAGCATACAGAAAATGCTGACTTTTTCTGTGAGAATTCTGGAATTTGCATTGTATCCTGAAATTACTTCTGAAACACCTATACAGAACGTCATGTAATAGTTGTAGAAGGTTGAATAAACATTTCAAAGCAGTTCAATCCGTTTTGAGTGAGTGTAATGTTTGTCCACACACAGTATTTTGAAAATCCCGCCAGTCCACCACGCTGGTTTTACAAAGTTATGATGGAGTTTTGATAGTGTTGTGATAGAAAACAATTAAATTTTCAAATGTCCTTTAAAAATTTCATTTGACGAGAGAAACCACATTTCTCAAAGTAGTTTGTTGAATATTCGTCGAATCCCAGGCACAGCATACGGAAAATGCTGACTTTTTCTGTGCGAATCCTGGAATTTGCGTTGTATCCTGAAATTACTTCTGAAACACCTATACAGAACGTCATGTAATAGTTGTAGAAGGTTGAAAAAACATTTCAAAGCAGTTCAATCCGTTTTGAGTGAGTGTAATGTTTGTCCACACACAGTATTTTGAAAATCCCGCCAGACCACCACGCGGGTTTTACAGAGTTATGATGGAGTTTTGATAGTGTTGTGATAAAAAACAAATAAATTTTCAAATTTCCTAAAAAAAATGTCATTTGACGAGAGAAACCACATTTTTCAAAGCAGTTTGTTGAGTACCAGATGTGTTTCAATGGACAAAAACAAGCTGAAGTAGGTACTTGAAAATAAGCTGTTTTTTCTAAATCCCTCAAAAATCGAGAATCTATTGCAGGAATCAATTGAAAATCATTCAATTTGCTATGGAGGTTTGCCACAACTAATTTCCTCGCAGTCAAATTGCTTCAATTCAACATTTACAAAACCACGCTGGTTTTACAGGCTTTTGATAGTGCTATGCGGCGATACGCATTCAAAACACTATCACCTGACTGCGTCCATGTGGTGGGGGGACGCTAGGACCCACCTTCAACACACTATCAACTCATCCCCTCCCTCGTGAGACACATTCAATACTCTATCACCGGGCCCCCACTCTCCAGTCACCTATAAAAGCTTCCGGCCCCTGTGAAGGTGTGTTCATTCACTGTCAGTCTCCGCCTGTGTATGTTACATCGTGTTCATCCTCACTCCCACAGTCTCAGTGTTGTTAAAAGTGACTTTCAAATATTTACTTTCTAGCATTTTTTTTAGTTG
Source organism: Apolygus lucorum (assembly GCA_009739505.2). NCBI lineage: Eukaryota > Metazoa > Arthropoda > Insecta > Hemiptera > Miridae > Apolygus > Apolygus lucorum. The sequence continues at coordinate 6,599,401 of CM019168.2, read as the reverse complement.
ATTTACTGCCCTCATAGTTGTGGCTGAATTGAATAGGATGAGTGCTTCAGAGGTAAAAGAGCTTCTTGCTTCCTGGCAACTTCCTGAAGAAGTTATTGACTTGATTATTGGTGAGTTTTTTCTATTGATATTCATTTGCTATTTTTCCTATTAATGCTTGTTTATTAAGTCCAAATTTCTACCAAATCCATTACAGTCCCTATCATTATTGAGTAATGCCTCTGAGGTATTATTTCACTGCATGAAACTATTCTCTGTTTTAGGTTGCATAAATGTAGGTACCTATGAGGTTTCCCTGGAAAACATCCTTCAAAAGTTCTCAATATGACCCATCCCCCCCCCCTTTCTTGACCCTGATTCATTGATGTATGAATTCCTTATTGTGAATAAATTTGCTAGCTTCAGATTAGTCAGTAATGTAATAGTAATTTATGTAACTAAATCAACTTGAATGGGAAATTATTAACAGGGACGTTTGAACTTATAGCCAAATGACGGTGGATCACACTATCAATTCGCATTCAAAAAAAAATAGTCCCAGTAAATCTGCATTATTCAATAATCCCTAATTTGCAATGTGATCCACCCACTTTTCATCAATGTTATACCAACTAAACTTACTGAAAGGTGCAGTAATTCCTTGGAAAACTGTCGTTTAGGATAAAACCTCTTGAAAACGTAATTTGAGGAAGCGGATTAATACAGTACAAAACGCATGCGCCAACATGAGGCGGCCATTAGCTCTGTTTAACGGTCGCCTTCACAGAGAGTGGTACCGTTTCCGCTCATTATTCTGTTATTATTAATTTATGGTAACTATTTGTTGTACAGGTGAAGGCTACGATTCTATTGATCTTATACGCTGCCTTACACCAGAAGAAGTGGCCACAAACGTTGTCCATTTCCCTAAGGCAGTATTCAAGACTCTCTATTGCAAGGGCTGGAGAAGCAAATTTCTGGTGAGCATATTTCCATGCTGTATTCATAATTTTCGTAATTACTGTCAACCCTCAGTCAACTACCTGATCAAATTCTTCCTAATTGATCCAAATGCCTCCATTTTCAACACAATTTTCAATTTTCAACCAATCTTCTGTAAACAAGCTCAATATCCTATCGTTTCACCATAAGTACAAAAGTACACTGTAATGATTCATTCAATACCCTATAAATTTGACATCACTTTCTGTACACTATCAATAGTGTAGTGACACCTTCAATACGCTTTATTTTTACCATCACTATTCATAGTGGCCTACCTTTATGGTGAGTTGGTGAATACATTATGTTAATACAGTGTAATTTTACAGCCTGAAGGTCCGCCCACAACCTCGCAGCCAACTGAAACTGTGCTGACATTGATACACGGAGAAAGTCGGACGATCACAACTAAAGATCTGCAATGCCCTCCAACTGAAATTGACGACCCTTCAACGTGAGTTGACATTATTAAAATCATTCTTAGCAAATTTTCCAATTAATTAGCTGTTTGTGATGACACCTTGGACATCAATTGGAACAGGTTTCAGATCACTTGAAATTCACTGGCAGCATATAATCGCGATTATAGTTTTTCAACGCTGATTCACGTGGTGCTGTCAGTTTTTGGCTTCAACTCAGTTTTTTCAACATTATGCCCATAATCTACGCTTTTCGGTGGTTTCCAAAGTACCAACTTTGACACTGAATTATTATTATTTTGTTTAACCCGTCATAGTTGGTTTCAAACCCTTGTTTCGAAAGGGTGAGGAAAATTAACTCTACTGCCAAACTTGGTACTTTGGAAAAAATGAGATATTATTTCACCGTGGGTTCCATTTGAAAAAATGTAGTTAGTGTCATTTGTAATTGCGCGAAAGTATTTTTCCTGAATTGTTTACTATACTGAAGAATAGCGTTGGTCCCAATTTTTTACGCTGTATTTTGAGGAAATGAAGATCCTTTTCGTGAAACACCCTTATTCGATGACATTGATCGTCATGAAGTCATCAAATTAGATACTGGGAGATTGAAGTTTTGAGATTATCTACCATGCGATCACATCATTTGTGGGTACAATTGGGTTATGTGTACGAGGAAGCTTTGTACCACAACCAGTTGACAAGTTTTTTTAATTTTATATATTATATGTGATTTTTTAAATATTTATTCAGGAGAAGCCGGGGTGATTTGCTGAAAACCAACAGAGTATTTCGCCTCCTTAAAGACTCACACTCACCGGCACTTGTCAAGAAGGCCCTGTCTGGTGGTCAACTTAGCCGCGCAGAAGCTACTCGGTTGGTACATTTGTGGACCGACTTCTGCAGCAAGTCCTCTGAGGCAGCAGGTGAGAAGCGGTGGAAGACTTCATACACCCAGCTTCAGCTCTGGGCTGAAGAAATAGTTGAGTGCTTCCCTTCAGAATCGGTAGGCGCTTGGTTCAAGCCCCCCCCCCCCCCCCCCACACTCAGCTACTGCGACTAAGGTTAATACATGACACAGAAAAACTTATGACTGTATTACTGTAACTTACTCCACATCGACCTAACAGACTCTCCTAAGTTTACAAGTTTCTTACTCTCTTACTTCTCCCTCTACTCTGGTGATTGGCTACTCTTTTCTAATGATGAATACCTACATGCAGTAACGATAACTGTAACTTACTTCACATCGACTAACTGACTTTTCCAAGTTGCAAGTTTCTTACTCTCTTACTTCTCCCTCTACTCTGGTGATTGGCTACTCTTTTCTTATGATGAATACCTACATGCAGTAACGATAACTGTAACTTACTTCACATCGACTAACTGACTTTTCCAAGTTGACAAGTTTCTTACTCTCTTACTTCTCCCTCTACTCTGGTGATTGGCTACTCTTTTCTAATTATGAATACCTACTCGGTGTGACAATTGCTTGAAGGAAATTGTTGATCATGTTTCAGGGCCCTCGTACCCCGGGAGCAGAAAGACCTCGTACCCCCCACCCAAGTGGGAAACTGTTCAATAGATATAACAATTACAGCCGACAACAAAGGGCAAAGCACCTCCAAGAAGGATCTCCCTGTTCCGAGTCTGATGCAGGTGACACTGCTGATCAGTTTTCTCAGGAGAGCGACAGTTCCAGACAGTCAGCGAGTGGCTCCAGAGACAACAGGAGAAGATCTGACTACAGGCAGCGTCGACTCGAGAAGGAACTTGAAAGCACTCTACAGAACTTGGAAGGTGAATTGAACTAACGTACGTGCACTTTGAGAACACCCTAATTCGCCCTTTGCAATGCCCATCAATTTCAAAAAATTTGAAACACAGCCCTGTCAATTTCAAATTTGAACTTTTGAAATTGAATTACTCATTATACAGTTGGACGTCTCCTGGAATGCATGCATTACTAGACAATATGTTTTCTTTGGTATTCCCCTTTTGTGCGTTTTTCCCGTTAACATCCAAATAAATAAAACTCTTGTTTTGGATCTGCTTCAGAAATCAAAAATTTGGTGGACAAAAACCCAGCAGTTGGAGAAATTCGAAGCGCAGACATCAGCTCCTTAAGTGACAATAATCGTCTTCCGCCAAGTCTCCTGTCTGCCTGGTCTGATTCAACCTCGTTGCGCCATCAGTGGTTACAAGGTGGAGCCCCTATAGAAGAGTACCTTGACTACTTCCCCCTACTACGAGATGGAAAAGCTGGACCTATCCTGGTAAGAAATTTTTCCAGGATTACACAAACATTGCTTGAAATTCAACTGCAGAGCTACGTTTTACTCTTTCAATTGTCATGTACCGGTCCAACTGCTTTGACGTTCATGAAACAGTTACAGACATTACAGACTTTCCAATTTCCACTTGATAATATCAGTATTCATGTACCTACTGAACTCATGTTTTTGTTGCGTGGTTTCTAGGTTGAATCAGACGGGATAGAGGCTTACAATTACCAAGTTGGAAAGCTAAGAAAAATCCTTCAGGACTACTCAACTGCTGTGACTTTAGCAGCAAGACAAAAAGCTGAGGAGGTTGGCGATTCCTCCTGCGTCAAGACAAAGATTCATATCCTCCTCGACCTGTACGACAAAACTGTTGGTAAGTTTCATGTTCTAAACGCACATTTTAGATTCAGAACCTTCATTGAACATCTTCAGTGAACTTTACTTGTCCCTCATTCAATCATCACCACTATTTTTCTTGATTCACATGAACCTGAATTGTGGTCCAGTTTTCAATTAATTTTATTTTTGTTGACAGGTAACCGACGGTTCGACTATATATTGCTGCTACTTCCATACATCTTCAAACCTGGTCAAACAGAGAGTGGTACGCACCGGACTCGAGTAACGGCATTGGACGCTGCTAGATACTTCGTTCATAGAGTTGCGGATGAAGCAGAACTTACAGAATTTGAAGAAGGGCGCATTGAACACCTCAAGCAGAGTATCAGGAAGCAGCACAACAATTACTCTGAAGAGCAAATAGATGGTGAGGTCATAAATGTTCTAAAACCCATAATTACAGCTTTCGGCCCTTCTTGGGATAGCATATCCCATTATAATGTCAATATTCCAGCAGGGAAAAGTCCAAGAATCATTTACTCTTTCTCCTCTCTGGTTGAGGCCTCTGCGTATTTTGTTTTATCAGTCTTTGCCCTCCATATCAATTACCCGAACCCCTGTGAAAGTGTTTGGGTTTTTATACAGCAAAAACTTTTGGAAATACAGCCAGACTCGTTAACCTGCAGGAGTCAATCCTATTGCGAGTCTTTGAGGTTCTTGGAATCGTTTCTCGACAATGGAGACCTCCCTCAATATTTAAGCGGAGACCCTCAGGAGGGCAGTACGTTATCGTTTGCCCCGTTGATTATTAGTACCCCCTCTGAAAAAAGCTTGTATTGCTCATTAACTGTGGTTGAGCCTCAACAAGTTGGAAGTAGCCAAAATTTGTCAGCGTCCAGTCCATTGAAGGGTGTTACTGAAGGGGAGTTAACTTCACAGCCTAAAAAGTCTGATTGGGGATTAACTGAGGGCGAAGAAAGTGTAGCCAAGAAAGTTTCTCCCCCTGTATTGTCCGAGGCGTCTTCTTCTGAAGAAGAAGGTCCTTCAACAAGAGTTCCCCCCTCCAAAAAACGTAGAGTCAAGAGACGATTGTAAACATTACAAACATTATACGCCAATTGCCTACCAACCCATTTCACCGTCAAGCTTGTAGTAGGGAAAAATCCCTTATTCGTTCCCTCGCTGAGGCCTCAGCATAATCTTTATAGTCAGTTTTCGACATCCATATAGATTACCCAAACCCCAGTGAATGTATTCGGGTTTTTATACTGCAAAAAATCCAGCCTTAAAAATAAAACCCTTAAAATCCAGCATTAACCTGCAGGAGTCAATTTTATTGCGAGTCTCTAAAGTTCTTGTAGTCGTTTCACGACAATCTATAGGCCCACACTATATAGTGCCCCCAATAACATACTTTTACATTTCTTGAAGCGTAAGTTTAAGTATAACTTAAATTGTTTCATTTATATTGATTTAAGTTTGATATGTGATGCAATTAACATAGTACTACTTTGCTAGTCCGTCATTGTTATGCCAGTTGGTGTCCTCAGCATTCAGTAATATTGGTTATTTGATTTTGACATGGGTTTGTGATATGGGTCACCTAGATTGAGGGGATGCTCATGAGTAAACAAAATCCTTTTGATTATTATTGTTGAAATTCTGTTTTCTTTACAACTATGGCTTTATAAATTTCCCGAATTTTCATTGTCAAAATTTGTATTATTAATTAAAATAATTTAAAATTAATTAAAATTATTAATTTTATTTAAAATTATTTAATTAATTAAAAAATATTTAAAATCGTAAATAATTATTTAATAATCTTTTTATTTGTATAACCTTTTATGAGATGTTATGTATTGATTAGTTTTGTTACGCATAAGAGGCTCATTGTAATCAGAAATGTATTTGACCGAATGTGTGAAAAGTTGTTTCAATTTCAGAAAATGTATAACTTCAGATTTCAATTTAATGATATTTATTACTTACGACATTTCAGCTGAATTTAATGATATTAAGTAAATGAGTGAATCTATTTCATGTACACAACTTGAAATGTAATTCTTTAAAAACTTTAATAAATGTTCTGTATTACACTATACTATCTTTCCTTTCGAACTCCTTCATTTTTCTGACAAGGTACTCACAAATTCATTAATCTTTCCATTTATCTTTTGGTTTCAGGGGCTGGAGCAGGAGGATATTGATGGGTGACATCATGGTGCATTGATAGCGTACCTCGTTCACCAGGGTGTGAACGCTATCAAGAATGGCAGAAGTTGAAGGGGTGACGACTATCAATTTTGAAGGTGCACCTTCTATCACGGCCGCTAGATGAGGGCGTGACCCCTATCAATGTGATAGTGGTCACACCATCATCCAACAGCCGTGATAGAGGGAGAACCTTCAAAATTGATAGTATTCACACCTTCAACATCTATCATTTTTGATTGCGTGCACATCCAGGTGAAGGAAGCACGCTATCAATCCACCTTAATGTCTCCTATCAATACCCTATCATGCTCTATCAATACCCCATCAAGAATTCTATAGGAACACTATCAATAATGCGACACGCATTCAATAGGCTATAGGTCAGGTACTATCATAAAGCGTTAGAAACGCTATCATTTCTCATTCAATAGGCTATAGGTCTGGTACTATCATAAAGCGTTAGAAACGCTATCACTTCTCATTCAATAGGCTATAGGTCAGATACTATCATAAAGCGTTAGAAACGCTATCATTTCTCATTCAATAGGCTATAGGTCAGATACTATCATAAAGCGTTAGAAACGCTATCAGTTCTCATTCAATAGGCTATAGGTCAGATACTATCATAAAGCGTTAGAAACGCTATCAGTTCTCATTCAATAGGCTATAGATGAGAAACTATCATGAAGCGTTAGAAACTCTATCATTTCTCATTCAATAGACTATAGATGAGAAACTATCATAAAGCGTTAGATTATCTATCAATATTTCACCTTCGAAAAGCGGTAAAAACACTATAAATTCTCATCAAATTGTCTATCAATATTCGATAAAAACACCTTCAATTTTGATAGTGGAATGATAGTTCGCTTTTTTCTACCGTGGCTATTCAATCATCACTCTATCAAAGCTCTATCAGAACCCCATCTCAGTTGATAGTGCACAGAATGGTCTTTTTTCATATCACCTTCAATTTTCTATCATACGTCTATAGAAACACCATCACTTAACACTATCACCTTACCTTCACCATACCTTCATATGATGGATTGACCTTGAACTGGGGCTATAGCGGTTTGATAGCGTAAGGAAGGTGTTTATCTATCGATTCCGTGACCTTGAAAACATTGATAGAGTGTCAAATTTTGACACTCTATCACTTGGCCCCAATGGCGGATTGATAGAGAAAATTATTGGCCCATGATTTTGATAGTGTGAAAAATTGGCCAATACACCTTCATTCCACTATAGATCCGCCATTGGGGCCAAGTGATAGAAAAAACACCTTCAAAATTGATAGAAAAACAGCGATTTTTTTTCTCAGTGCTGGACAATTTTTGTTCCGTGTATGTCTTTTTTTAAATTATTTTGGCCAGTTAGGTATTCAGTTTGAAAAAACATCAAATTACTGATCCCGAAGATTTAGAATGAATAATTATATTGAGCTAAATTTAATAAATAGAATTGGTGTTTTTCAAAATAATTAAGTAAACAGAGATAGATAGATATCGCAGAAGTTGTATCACTGAGAAAGTACGTGAAAGACGTGATCCTGGTCACTGGACGGTGGTGTAGGCTTTATCGTTTCAGTCTTCTCTGTGTTATTGGTTAAGCGGGGTTTTATACTAATCTGGCCATCATAGGATTCTCATGTCCTTCTATTTTCCTTTTCAAGGAACCGAACGTCTCTGTGATGACTTTACTGGCCACTGGTATGCTTAGATCGTTGTGGAGCGTACTAATTCTTACATGGTGCGTTCGTGGTGAGCCCCAGAACCCGGTTCTGCGTTGCCTACGTGTATTCGTTCAATATTTTTTAAAATAACATGGTATTCATTTTAATACTTATGAGTTGCAGTCGCAGAAACGTTATTCATTCATTCAGTTCTTTCGCAGGAAATGTTTGAATCTTGGATGGATGAATTGAAATAGTTTTTTTTATAGTTAATCTCCGGGAAAGGTGTCGATAATGAAAATTGTCCCGACGCCTACGGAATCCTCTGTCAACAGCTGAGGCCGAGCCCAGTTTTATTGGACCAATCGATTCTCCACGACTACCTTCGACGGTGAGACCTGCCTTTCATGTTCAACATCGCCTGCCCGCATAGGAATCCAGTTCTTCGAACACGACATTATACGATCCTACACATTATTAGGTGGGTAGATAACCGATGCTTACGGTGACCAAAGTTCTTATTTCGGAAATCCATACATACGGTATCAATCGATCTCATGATTCTGCGTTGCAGTCAGGAAACTCGCGAAGAAGCTTCTGCAGATTCTTTTGCAGGGGTGTACAGTTTTTTTTTTCAATAAAAAGCCCTGGAAATGGATATGTACCAGGTCGACTTTTTCATGAGTTCCTGAACGACTAACCCGACCCAATGGTGAGCTGCTGCTACTACTAAATGGCGCTACAGCCCAGAGTGGGCCTTGGCCTCCTTTAGGAGATCTTTCCAGCTTGAACGATCTCGTAGCTCGTGAGCTGTGCTGTGTTTTCTTTTAAATTGTCGCCCCATCTTAATCTTAGCCTTCCTCTCCTCTCTTCCTTGCAGCATTCGGACATGCTAACAGGGGCTACTTAGGCGGATCATTATCACATCCAAATTCTCCCCAACTTCACGAATTTGACAACGTCAGAATCATCGAATAGCTGGTTGAGCCCACCATAGTGGCGTTGCCTCCATACAAAGTGAGCGGTTCAGGTAAAAACAAGGATTCGGTAAAATATCCAAATTCAAATAGCGAATTTAATTTTAGCAGTAACGGCTAACAACATTGTCATGTTCGCTTGCTGTCGTCGTAATTTGGTCTTATAAAGGATGGAATCAAACATACAACTCCCTTTCTCAAGCCGGTCATTCCTTCACCCTTCCAACACCTACAAACCCAGTCTTACAATAGACCAAACACTGGCACACATCTGATTCACACTCCAGCGTCAGCACGAACAGCTGTCAGATTACTTTCATCAAAGAGCTCTACTTTTTCAGTCACTGACAAATTTTAACACACAAAAATTCACAATAAATTACTATGTAAAAAGAAAAAATATCTCAGTTTGACAGATGCACTTGACAAGGATTTTTTAAGAAACTTTCTAAGGATTTTTTAAGGAACAATTTAGTTTCTGACAACAATAGTAGGAGTTTTCTATCAACTGTAAGCTGAACACACACTTCGATAGTAAGGCTAGTAAGGTAAAAAAGTAAAGGATAGTAAGGGTGGGTGATCGGTACTGAAGCCGGGGTGTTATGGAGAGTATTAAAACATGTTATATACTTGAATGGGACATACAAGATGCAATTGGAGATGTGAAGGCTTCCACTTCGTGGTAGACGACGTGAAACTCGCAAACTGTCCGTGTTGATGTGAGGAATGAAGCCTCATCAATGAAAATCCTTACGTTTGAAAGGTGGTTTTGGGGCTGACCTTCAGATGACTCACTATCCTGACATTCCGAAGGAATCGGATCATCGTTAGCCTCAAACGGACAACAATTGTGAAGAAGCGTCAGCATAATGGAGAACTCAATCCCTGATTTAGTTACTACATGAGTACATGGTCATGTACGCCTGCTGTCGTCGTGTTGAGGTCTTTTTATTTAAATATGAAATCAAACATACAACTTGAGCTTTACCCGATACGTCCACGAGATACGATCCCGTTCCGTTTCCGCATAAACCTAAGCCCATGGTCAGAACGACCTCAGTAGAGCGAGTCCGTGAAGAGGAGGAGCAACGGAAAAACCTAATTTTTCCAATATAACATTTCTTCTTGCACCTCTAGTACCAACTATGTAAAAAAAATTTTTCAAAACACCCGACATAATTGATCGGAGACTTATTTTTCCTAGGTGGGACATGGTACACCCCATGCTAGAACTCTTTTTCTCAAGCCGGTCAGTCAAACATCTCAGCTATTAACACCTTCAAACCAAATCTTTCAATAGGCCAGACTCTTGCTCACGCCTGATTCACAGGAACACTCCAGAGTCAGCACGAACAGCTGTCAGATTCTTTTCATTAAAGAGCTCTACTTTTTCAGTCATTGACAAACTTGAAACACACAAAAATTCACACTAAAGACTAGGTATGAAGGAAAAATATCTCAGTTTTACAGATTTTTTCAAGGAACAATTCAGTTTGAGACCGTTTGAGACGGATATTGTCTCAGGGATGAATTCAAGTTAATCAGAAATGTTTCAGAGTTTGGCCTTTGAAAGAATGGCTGAGATGTGGGATAGGAAGTTGTGAGGTAGTTGAAAGAACGACCAGCTTGAGAAAGGAGCCACAGTTTCCCCTGAAAGCGCTCGCCAGTGAGAAAAGACTTGTCAGGAGTTATTCCGACACCAGACAGCGCAAAGGGCCAATCTGATTTTGAAATACCATTTTTTAAACTCTAACGGCTGTTGTAATTTTTGAATCCTGATCACAATAATGTCGTTATTATTATTTTTTAGGTACCTATCCTTTTAAATTTAACTTTACTTCCAATAATAGAAACCATTAATGTAAGCGAGACTCTGAAGGAGATACCAGAACAGTCTACCAAGGTAGCGGAAGCATTGTTTTCACTTTTCAAGTTTGAAAAAAAATTCTCCAATATCAACATTTCCACTCGCGTTTTACGTTTTAGACATTCCAGAGCAGAAATCCTTGTAACGGTCAACCCTATACGAAATAATTGTCCGAATTCGATGAAATTTTCAGTGATTATGTGGGTTAGCATGTAGATGGTCCCCTATGAAAATCATCGCTCCCGGATGGTCTCTGTGCATGCCCAAACGTAATAACCTAGTATCACCCGTAACTTCTATATTTTCCATCCGAATTCGATGAAATTTGCAGCGATTGTGTGGGTTGGCGTGTAGATGGTCTCCAATGAGGGTATAGTGGAAGGTACTTAGAGATTGATGTTTTGAGATTAACTACTATGCATCGGATCTTCGGGTTATGGATACGAGGAAGCTATGTGCCACACCCACTTGGCAGACTTTTTCATTAAAAAGGTAAATCTATCCAGAATTGAAACCTGTTAAGTTTATACGAGTAATTCATTAGTGGTGTGGAAATTAGGAAGAAAAGAAAATAGGGAAAGAGGATCAGATTGGTCCTTTGAAGTCGACTTGACCTCGGAATTCGCAAAGGCCAATCGGTCAGCATCAACTTGTCTCCGGTACTCTGTGGTCAGCATTGACCGATTTTTTTGGGTTTGTCAAAATCTGCCTTCTCGCATAGTCGCAAGGCCGATCTTTTAATTTTTGTCGATAAAGATAGATTTAGACATTTTAGTAGAATGTTGATGTCGCTGCACATAATTTTTTGTCTTGTAAATCATTCAAGAATGAGAAACAACGTCTGAAGAGTTCAACTTAATGTATTGTTCCTTTCCATTTTGACCTATCAGTTAGGCCCATCATCCTAAAATACAACAGATTGGCCCTTTGGGCTCTCAAGTGTCAATTTTCCGGCCTCCTTCTTCAACCAAAAACAACCACAAACGTGTTGATGTTCTTCAGTTCAGATAACTTTTTTTTTCTTTATTCAAAAACGGTTTAATATATTTTCAATCAAACGTAACAATAGTGTGACTGCAAGCAACAAAGGGAAAGGGGATTTTTTTGAGAGCTCATTGATTTCCTTCTAACAATGGAACGGCCGCACTTTTCCTCGGCTACCTCGTATCCGAAGGGACACTGCTCGAATTATGGCGGATTGGATTTTTGTTTTCACCCAACAAGATTTTAAAACGGCTTTTTCCATTTCATTGCCAGAATGTGGATTGCCCGTTTCATGAATATCATGCATTCTTTTTCCACGGCCACATCACACGCTCAGATACCTAACAATTGTTTTCAATGGTTCAGATAACATTTAGTTTTCAGATATAATGAATTAATCTCCACCAAGGTGAGTATGAGTTATATAATATATAACAGTTATATATGATGACTATATTATAGTCAGTACTAATATAATTATTTATATAAACTTCACCATTTGAAATATTCATTTTTCTTCTTATTTTTTTTTCTTCATTATTCATATTCTTTTTGAATACACTAGAGACGTGAAGTACAGTGTTTTCTATAGAGTTTTAGAGAAAAAAATTGTGAATGATAAGTCGATTATTTGATGTGGTAAGTAAGTAAGTAAAGTAAGTAAAGTAAGCAACCATTTCAGGTTGAATTTTCGTCCGACTGCCATTCTTGGCGTCGGTATTTGATGTGGTATCTATACACCAAGTAGTAGTTCTACCAAGTAGTAGTTCTATTGTAGTTCATCTTCTTCAAATCCTCTTATAATAATACTAAAATTAGTGATATGAGTTTAATCAAAATGTATACTTATTCATGTTCTATGTTGTGTTTGCCTTGAACCTTCCAAACAAAACAACTGTTGTTTTGTTTGGAAGGTTCAAGGCAAACACAACATAGAACATGAATAAGTATACATTTTGATTAAACTCATATCACTAATTTTAGTATTATTAACTAATATTAGTTACTCTTTCGAGTACTCCTCCAATGTACTAACTTTCCACGGAGCCTCAAAATCACTACTTAATTTTACTAGGTATCTGTGATGTGAGTGGGTAGTGCAACGAGAACGGTTCAGGTAAATATAACAAAAATAAGTTGGGAGAAATAAGGTTTCAATATTACATTAATCGAGAAATAATGTCACGTCATACGTGGATTACTTGCATCACTCCAAAAGACTACTTTAGGGCTTCCAGTCTCAGGCTGGCCGGTGAGTTTTTTCTTTGTAAACTCGAGATAAATGGATCATCACCAGCGAGTGGGGTCACACCTATTCCAAGGCTAGAGAGCAGTTGAAGATAATTCAGACGTGTCGTTTTATCATAACATTCCGAAGTGGAAAAAAAACTATCATGAGAGATTCCCAGTGTCTGCCTGAGAATATTTCGACAACAGATTTCGTATAAGAAAATTAACTGCGGAAGCCTTCAATTCTCTGTAGATTTAGATTGAAGTATTATTTAGGAATGTCCAGAATAAAGAGACTTAGTGTTCAAGTATAGTAGTCTCTCTAGTCCAGGTTACGAGATAGATGCACTATAGGTAAGTCTAAAGTGCTTATAGATATCTACGTCCAATGATATTGTTTAGCAACTAATTACAAGGAGAGAACGAACCAACGGTAATACGGTAATACTTGTGTCTGACACAAAGACATCACTAACTTATGCAATATTTTGGCATCTGAAGAAAGGAAGAAAAAATACCTATTTTCTGGATAACGAGCTACTTTCGTACTTCTTATCAATTCCTCAAAAAAGTAGACCTAACGAAGAGCGCCACTACGAGGTGCTTTTATGATGTTTGGTCCAGAGGTGGAGGGATTGATTGATTGATTGACTTTTTTATTGATGTGATATGAGTAGGACCATTAGGTCCTCTCTTACCTCATGTCACAAATAGTTCAAATACAATGTAAGCAAATAATACGTCAGACTTCAATATAAATTAAAAAATAAATTAAGTGTGGCTTTGAACATTATGGCATTTTGGAAAGAATAGTGTAAATAACATTTAAAAAGAAAACATTTCGTGCTATTAACGAATTGTCAGATTACGTTAATACTGAAGTACCTGCAATAAATTATAATTATCTTCAATTACTTCGGTCATATGACGAGAGCAGTTTAGCCTTAAAAATTTTCTTGAATAGTTCTACAGATGAATTACAATCTAACAGTTCAGGGAAGGGAAGAGAAAGAAGCGTGTGAGAACCGAGTCTCTCGCTTCAGTACGTAGGATCTAAGTGAGAGGGAGATAGGTACCTTATGATGTCATCGTTACGTGTTAGTACTATTTAGCTCATTTCCTCTGAAGTGCTAGTAAGGGTTTTCGAGGGTGGTTTAGAGTCAAAAACCGAGTCTGTCAGGAAAGCGGACCCAAAAGAATTTCCAGTTCAACGATTACCGAACTTCTGTTATTAAATTTTTGGCATTTCACAGAAGGTAAATAAGCGTGGTTCTTGTTACAAGGGTGCACAGCTGATCGTAGGCCACAAATTGATGAATCGCTTATTCCTTATTCCATTCACTCTCGTCAATAAACATCATAAATTAGGGTTGCCACTTTCATGTTTTGCAACGATCTCAATCAATCATCTCTTACTCTCACCTTTCATCAATATTCACGTTATCATCCTCAATTCCCCTGAAGGTGACGTAAAACACTAAATGTTCATAATAACAAACAAAAAGACGAGTTCGTAAGCCAGGAATTTTGGACAACCCTGAAGGGTCGACATTTCACATGAGCCCAAAAACGCTGCAAATTATTACACAATGGTTTATTATTTTTCTACATAGATCACTCGTCTACAAAATCACCAACCATCCAATATGAAAAAAAAAAAAAAAATGAAAAAAATAAATAAATTTAAAAAAAATCAAAATTACCAACCATTGATTGCATTTTGGTCAGCTCTAATTTGAACGGTGATTAGGCCTCTTTTGCGATTCACACTCGTGTTTTGATTTATATTTATATATATTTCAATATAAACCCTTAAATTCTCGTAGTGAGCGAACAGTTTGTCCTACAGAGCTCCGGGTGGTCTCAAAAAATTTTAAAAATTCTACAGAATCTTAAATTGAAGGAAAAACAATACCTTAATATCAAAATTTTTTGAGTTAGGGCGTTTTCAAAATTTCAAAATTGATTTTGGAACCCTTAGAAGTGACCTACATCAACAAAAAGCTTCGGGGCACAACTAGACCCCAAATGGAGCCTACATACCAAATTTCATCAAAATCGGTCAATGCTAAGTGGCAAAAGTGCCGCGTACGGCGGACGGACGGCCAAATTTTCATTCGATTTTTGGATTCTACGTACCTTGAAACGTAAACCATCAAATTTTGAGGGGGTGTTAAAAATTTTTTTTTCTTGGTCGATTCCAAAGGTTCATTATTGAAAATAATAAACCAAAACGGAGGTTTTTTAGTTTTCGTGGTTATCATTATTACAATAGTAACGTATATGTTCGGATTCAGTACAAAATTTGTCGTACCGATGCACTTTCAAAAAATGAAAATTATCCAAAAATGTAAAATATGATGGAGAGATAACTTTAATTACATCTTCCTCATGGTGTTTGTCAGGATCACTCAGGAACTTTCTCGAGTAAATAGACACAAACTGTATTTTAGAATAACTTGGCTCAAAACGGATTATAAATCGATCAGATGGCTCCAGATAAGTACAAGACCTCCCAAGCTCCCATTTGGGCTACTTTCCTAGCTTCTTCCAAGCTGGACTGTCTAGCTAGGGAGTTCTTTCCCTTTCTTCTTCCTGAGAGCAAAACATGAAGATCCTATCTGGATAGCCAGTTTTTAGTAGTTCCTCTAGGTTTTACTGTGGGGGCGGCCACAAATATGACGTATATTTGTACGTGCCAAAATATGCAACAACCGTGTGGGTACCGTGAACTGGGGTGATACTGATATGCTGGGGTGATACTGATCAACAAGCCTTTTTTCATATGCATGCGATTGCAGCGCTCCACACAGTCCTAAATTGGAAAGTTAGGTCGTGTTATGTCACATAACTTATGTGTTCGTAGCAATGTTTCCTCTGGGGGGATATCGTTCCCGCCCGATAGTCTAGGTTAGGTTACCATGGTAGCTGATAAGGAAATAAACAAATCTCTAAATCGGGCCCAGCTGACATTGTGATTGTAACTTCTGTTGTGCCGGTGTAGGGTGTTGTGTGGTGAAGTTCTAGCGAAAAGATTTTGTTTCTACTAGAGGTAAGCATGACATATCTGCAATTAGTTTGTTTTTTCCGTGTTACTACAGTTGGTTATCTGTTAAAAACAAGAAAAAATCATTTTCCGGGGGTGATAGTGATCACGGCCGAAATGCCCCGAAACTATCAAAAAGTGATTGGTCCATCATTATTTTTGGTAACAAGCGCTTTAAAATAAGTTGTTTCTTGTCAGTTACCAAGCATGTGCCACGAATGGTCTCATTATAATAATAAATACTGAAGAGGATATTACGAGTCTTGAATTTTGGCTTTATTCTGATTTTTGTAAGTAAAGAGTTGGTTTTTATTAGTTTTTTCAATAAAAATTGTTCTGAAATGAGTTGTTAGGGGTTTATTTTTACATTTTCATGTCTTTCCTTTGGCACATAAACTGAAAAATCGTCACGAAAACTAAGCAAATCTTGCTCACGCGACCAATAAATAAGACTCACTGTGTTGCGTAGAGAACAATCAACTGTTTTCTTATTTTGATGCTTGGGTACATGAACTAACAACCTTACTTCACTACCTTGTTGTGTAGTGGTTGACATGAAAATGTCCCAATGTGTTGCAGACTCGTATGCAAGCATTTTCAGAGGTTTGAAGTAAGGATGTACACAAATACCTCACTGATTTCCTTAAAACTTCCCAAGTATTCAAAAATTTAAAAATATGCGTTTTTTTAAACTCAGGGTACTGAAAAACAATTTTTTTTTCTTCAACAGTGATCAGTGCCACCCCATAGACACTCCGAAAGCGTTTTGTTCGATTTTAAATTAGTGATCACTATCACCCCCTATGTGGGTGATACTGATCAATTTAATTATTTTTTTAAATGAGCTTAATTCATCGAAATTTCAAAGTTTGATATAGGATGTTGTTCATAAGATGTGGAAGAACATAAACTATTTTTTCAGATTTTTTGAATTATTACACTGGTAGTTTTCAAGGAAAAACTGTAGAAATTGATCACTATCACCCCAGTCTACGGTACCTACTCTGTGAGTTTGTGATGAATATGTAAAATACGAAATGTAAATGCCTTACATGCGAAAAGTAGATGCCAGGGAGTAAATATTGTGATCTATCAAAACAGGGAACCGAAGAACCTACTTATTTCAACCTGCCAAATTCACATCGGAGCTGCAATTGTGTTGTAAAATCCACCCGAACAGCTGACTTTGGATGGAATCATTAGTACTAATGAGGTAAAACAACTATGCATCCCAGACACACAACACCAGCCCAAGGCTTTGTGACGAGAAGCCATTGCAACACTCAGCTGTACAGGTACGAATAGGTTGATTGACAATTACCTGGATGTGAGGTAATATCCAAGTTTGGAGGGCAGACAGGCGTCACTTGTCACAACACAAACACACACAAAATAGATTGACAGGTTCCACGACGGATTCTGAGGTCGTTCAATCAAAAACCAGCACTGAACTCAAGTTGACCAGTTGATGTGGAGGTTGGATGTGTTTTCAAGAGCTGCAAAGAGGAGCCGCACCGCCAAACTCCGAGTGATCCCGACAACTAACAACCCGACCCACTCGGCCTTTCTCCGTCTCCCTCGCTCCCCTCTTTCTCGACAGTCGGAGTCGACCCGTTTTTATTTCTATCTCGCTCGCACACTCACACGAAAACACGGAGTAATCGCGGGCCTGAGGACAACTCACACAAAGGAAGGGACAAAAAGAAGGGGGAGGATAGAAGTTCCCAACGAGGATCCGAGAAGCTCTGGAAGGTGCGAGAGAGATGAGGGGATCGAAGGGGACGTTGTTGAAGAGAGATGGGGAATGGGAGACCAACCACTGCGTCAGGGGGTCCTTCTTTTATGGGCGAGAGCTGGTAGAGCGAGCGCCAACTGGCGAGGCAGCGCTGCAACGGGGATCGATAGAGATCCCACGTTCGCAGGAAGGGCTCCGAGCCACCAGCCAAGCACGGGATGGCAGAGGTGATCATACGACTGGAAACAGCTCGAAATCACCTCTCCGGAGGCCCCAGGATGTGGGGTATTGTCCAGGACATTTAGGAAGAGGTCAAACCTCACAATCACATTCGAGAGGACTTTAAAGGGTTCCTTAGGATAAGATACTCAATGATAGATCACTGAACTACCTGAGGGTAATCACTCATGAAACCTGATGATGATTCCTAGTAGCAGGGGTACTAAAGTCCAGAGGTTTAATAACTACTGAGTTGATATCAGCTTCAGAAACCAACTAATTCAGTCCTCTAGAGGCCATAGGATTTGGTGTATTGTCCAGGACATTTAGGAAGAGGTCAAACCTCACAATCACATTCGAGAGGACTTTAAAGGGTTCCTTAGGATAAGATACTCAATGATAGATCACTGAACTACCTGAGGGTAATCACTCATGAAACCTGATGATGATTCCTAGTAGCAGGGGTACTAAAGTCCAGAGGTTTAATAACTACTGAGTTGATATCAGCTTCAGAAACCAACTAATTCAGTCCTCTAGAGGCCATAGGATTTGGTGTATTGTTCAGGACATTTAGGAAGAGGTCAAACCTCACAATCACATTCGAGAGGACTTTAAAGGGTTCCTTAGGATAAGATACTCAATGATAGATCACTGAACTACCTGAGGGTAATCACTCATGAAACCTGATGATGATTCCTAGTAGCAGGGGTACTAAAGTCCAGAGGTTTAATAACTACTGAGTTTCTAACAGCTTCAGAAACCAACTAATTCAGTCCTCTAGAGGCCATAGGATTTGGTGTATTGTCCAGGACATTTAGGGAGAGGTCAAACCTCACAATCACATTCGAGAGGACTTTAAAGGGTTCCTTAGGATAAGATACTCAATGATAGATCACTGAACTACCTGACGGGAAATCACTCATGAAACCTGATGATGATTCCTAGTAGCAGGGGAGTAGGGTAAAAATGGGCATTCTAGCCCAGTTCTCTAGACCCCAACTACCCTCAACTTTCCCCTCCCCCCCCCCCCAACCGCCCACTCCACCGCTCCCACCCCTCGCCCAACAGCCTACCGCTCCCCCCCCCCGCCGCACAACCCGGACCTCCCGCTCCCCCCTCCCCCCGCCACGCCGCCCGGACCTCCCGCTCCCTGCACCTCCGCCTCCTCCCGCCCCCAACTCCTCCGACTCCTCAGGCAGGAAAGTGGCATTTTCCTGCCACTTCCTGCTACTTCCTGATACTTTCTGCCACTTTTCTGCCACTTCCTGCCATTTTCCTGCCACTTCCTGCCACTTTCCTGCCAATTTCCTGCCACTTTCCTGCCAATTTCCTGCCACTTCCTGCCATTTTCCTGCCACTTCCTGCCACTTTCCTGCCACTTCCTGCCATTTTCCTGCCACTTTCCTGCCACTTCCTGCCACTTTCCTGCCACTTTCCTGCCACTTTCCTGCCACTTCCTGCCATTTTCCTGCCACTTCCTGCCACTTCCTGCCACTTCCTGCCATTTTCTGCCACTTCCTGCCATTTTCCTGCCACTTCCTGCCACTTTCCTGCCACTTCCTGCCACTTTCCTGCCACTTTACTGCCATTTTCCTGCCACTTCCTGCCACTTTCCTGCCACTTCCTGCCACTTTCCTGCCACTTCCTGCCATTTTCCTGCCACTTTCCTGCCACTTCCTGCCACTTTCCTGCCACTTTCCTGCCACTTTCCTGCCACTTCCTGCCATTTTCTGCCACTTTCCTGCCACTTCCTGCCACTTTCCTGCCACTTTCCTGCCACTTCCTGATACTTTCTGCCACTTTCCTGCCACTTCCTGCCACTTTCCTGCCAATTTCCTGCCACTTCCTGCCATTTTCCTGCCACTTCCTGCCACTTTCCTGCCACTTCTTGCCACTTTCCTGCCACTTCCTGCCACTTTCCTGCCACTTTCCTGCCATTTTCCTGCCACTTCCTGATACTTTCCTACCACTTTTGCCACTTTCCTGCCACTTCCTGCCATTTTCCTGCCACTTTCCTGCCACTTCCTACCACTTCCTGCCATTTCCTGCCACTTTCCTGCCATTTTCCTGCTACTTCCTGCCATTTTCCTGCCACTTCCTGCCACTTCCTGCTACTTTCCTGCCACTTCCTGCCATTTCCTGCCACTTTCCTACCACTTTTTGCCACTTTCCTGCCACTTTCCTGCCACTTCCTGCCATTTTCCTGCCACTTTCCTGCCATTTTCCTGCTACTTCCTGCCATTTTCCTGCCACTTCCTGCCACTTCCTGCCATTTTCCTGCCACTTCCTGCCACTTTCCTGCCACTTCCTGCCACTTTCCTGCCACTTCCTGCCACTTTCCTGCCATTTTCCTGCCACTTCCTGCCACTTTCCTGCCACTTCCTGCCACTTTCCTGCCACTTCCTGCCATTTTCCTGCCACTTTCCTGCCACTTCCTGCCACTTCCTGCCACTTCCTGCCACTTTCCTGCCACTTTCCTGTCACTTCCTGCCATTTTCCTGCCACTTCCTGCCACTTTCCTGCCAATTTCCTGCCACTTCCTGCCATTTTCCTGCCACTTCCTGCCACTTTTCCTGCCACTTCCTGCCACTTCCTGCCACTTCCTGCCACTTTCCTGCCACTTTCCTGCCACTTTCCTGCACTTCCTCCACTTCTGCCATTTTCCTGCCACTTCCTGATACTTTCCTACCACTTTTTGCCACTTTCCTGCCATTTTCCTGCCACTTCCTGCCACTTCCTACCACTTCCTGCCATTTTCCTGCCACTTTCCTGCCATTTTCCTGCTACTTCCTGCCATTTTCCTGCCACTTCCTGCCACTTCCTGCTACTTTCCTGCCACTTCCTGCCATTTCCTGCCACTTTCCTACCACTTTTTGCCACTTTCCTGCCACTTTCCTGCCAACTTCCTGCCATTTCCTGCCACTTCCTGCCACTTCCTATCACTTCCTGCCATTTTCCTGCCACTTTCCTGCCATTTTCCTGCTACTTCCTGCCATTTTCCTGCCACTTCCTGCCACTTTCCTGCCACTTCCTGCTACTTTCCTGCCACTTCCTGCCATTTCCTGCCACTTCCTGCCACTTCCTGATACTTCCTGCCACTTTTCTGCCACTTCCTGCCATTTTCCTGCCACTTCCTGCCATTTTCCTGCCACTTTCCTGCCATTTTCCTGCTACTTCCTGCCATTTTCCTGCCACTTCCTGCCACTTCCTGCTACTTTCCTGCCACTTCCTGCCATTTCCTGCCACTTTCCTACCACTTTTTGCCACTTTCCTGCCACTTCCTGCCACTTCCTGCCATTTTCCTGCCACTTTCCTGCCATTTTCCTGCTACTTCCTGCCATTTTCCTGCCACTTCCTGCCACTTCCTGCCATTTTCCTGCCACTTCCTGCCACTTCCTGCCACTTTCCTGCCACTTCCTGCCACTTTCCTGCCACTTTCCTGCCATTTTCCTGCCACTTCCTGCCACTTTCCTGCCACTTCCTGCCACTTTCCTGCCACTTCCTGCCATTTTCCTGCCACTTCCTGCCACTTTCCTGCCACTTCCTGCCACTTTCCTGCCACTTTCCTGCCACTTCCTGCCATTTTCCTGCCACTTCCTGCCACTTTCCTGCCACTTTCCTGCCACTTTCCTGCCAATTTCCTGCCACCTTTCCTGCCATTTTCCTGCCACTTCCTGCCACTTTCCTGCCACTTTCTTGCCACTTTCCTGCCACTTCCTGCCACTTTCCTGCCCACTTTCCTGCCATTTCCTGCCACTTTCCATGATACTTCCTACCACTTTTTGCCACTTTCCTGCCACTTTCCTGCCATTTTCCTGCCACTTCCTGCCACTTCCTACCACTTCCCTGCCATTTTCCTGCCACTTCCCCTGCCATTTCTGCTACTTTCCTGCCATTTTCCTGCCACTTCCTGCCACTTCCTGCTACTTTCCTGCCACTTCCTGCCATTTCCTGCCACTTTCCTACCACCTTTTTGCCACTTTTCCCTGCCACTGTTCGTGCCACTTCCTGCCATTTCCTGCCACTTCTGCCTTCCTTCCTACCACTTCCTGCCATTTTCCTGCCACTTTCCTGCCATTTTCCTGCTACTTCCTGCCATTTTCCTGCCACTTCCTGCCACTTTCCTGCCACTTCCTGCTACTTCCTGCCACTTCCTGCCATTTCCTGCCACTTCCTGCCACTTCCTGATACTTCCTGCCACTTTTCTGCCACTTCCTGCCATTTTCCTGCCACTTCCTGCCATTTTCCTGCCACTTCCTGCCATTTTCCTGCCACTTCCTGCCATATTCCTGCCACTTCCTTTCATTTTTCTGCCGTTGTCCTGCCAACATTTAAAAAAAAAAATCATTCTCGACGCGATTTTGTCACAAGTAGTCACTAGGCCCCCGTCTATATAAGGTGTGGCTGACAAGCCCGCGACCTCAGTCGATATCCAATTTTTCAATGAGTGCACATGGAGACACGTCGCCGTAGAAGAATTATCAGCGATATGACTCCAGAAAAACAAAAAGACATGCGTGAGAGATGGAGGATGTGGAAGAGGAAGGAGGAGATAGTGGATCAACGTTTCAACGACGATGCATCAAGTTCAATGCACAGCGATAACGAGAAGAAGAAGAAGGATCAATTTCATCATAAACTTCGATTGGAGAAGCAAGACCTATCTTTCCCAATCTACAGTGTGATGACTCTAGGTGACGACGTCAGAGAGAATAGAACGAGGCATAGCCCGCTCTTGCCTAATGGCATAAGGTGTATAATGTGTGCTACTTCAAATGGTGGAAAAACCAACTTGATGATGAACCTATTATACTCTGTACGAGGATTAAAATTTGAAAACATTTACCTATTCTCAAAAACTCTCAATCAACCAAATTACATTCAACTGACAAATATTTTAAGCGAACTACCAGAAATAGGCTTCTATATGTATGGAAATAGTGATGACGTTCCGTTACCTTCCGAGACAAAGCCTAACTCATTGATGATTTTCGATGACATTGCCTGTGACAAACAAGATAGGATGAGAATGTTCTTCAGTACTGGAAGACATAATCACGTTGATAGTTTCTATCTATCCCAAAGTTACTGTCGTATACCCAAACATTTGATTCGCGACTGTGCCAACTTGATCATTGTGTTCAGACAAGATACTTTGAACATGAAAAAGATATACGAGGACCATGTAAATGCTGACATGACATTTGAAAATTTCAACGATATGTGTTCAACATGTTGGGAAGTTAACCATTACGGGTTTTTGGTCATTGACAAGGAGTGTAGTCTGCTGTCAGGACGATACAGACAAGGATTTGACACCTTCATAATACCCTGAGAATGTCGAGTAACCCTCTCTGAGGTTGTGGTGAAAATCCCTTCGGATTTGAGGGTCGGCGAGAGGACTGGGTAGTTGTCACCAAAGTTGTATGGTGACCATTATAGTAATATAATAATGTATAAATCGTGAAATTAAGAAGAAAATCAATAAAAAAAAAAAAGTTTTGAATAGGTAATTAGATTAATATTGTACAATTTTTAAAAACATTTAAAAAAAGTGTTTATAATAAGAAGAGAAATTAATTTTGTAAATACTGAATAAAATTGGGAAAACCCAATCTCTATCGATTGTTGACCCCACCTTGACGCGGTGATAGAGCTTAAGTTGGGTGTAAATCCAACGACTAAGAGGGTCAACATTTTTACGAATGAATCGGTATTGTAGTGGTCATATTATTATACACACTCATAAGATGATGCTATGTGCCACACACACACACACTTGGCTGATACTGTACTGCCCACCCCTCTTGGCTGATACAGTAACAATGGAATGTATGTACAAACGGGGGGGGGGGGGGGGGGGGGGGAACACACACACGCACGCACACACTTGGCTGATACTGTACTGCCCACCCCTCTTGGCTGATACAGTAACAATGGAGTGCATGTACAAACAGGGAAAAAAGAAACACACACATTTAATGATGGTCCCCTATGAATTGGAAGGATGGTCCCCTACGAATTAGGAAGATGGTCCCCTACGAATTTTAGGGACGCCATGCATGCAAGAACATGCCTTAGGCGCCGGCAGGAGGGCGCCGTGCATGCAAAAACATGCAGAGGCGCCCGGTGGCCACGAGATGGACGGGCGGAGGGGTTGGAAGGTCCGGCAAGGCGCGGCGGGGGGTGGGAGCGGTCGTGTGGACGGGCGGGGCGGGGAGGTATCCAGGGTGGGCGAGGGAGAGTCGAGGGGGGGGGGTGAGCGGGAGGGTCTGGTTGGTGCGGCGGGGGGGGGAGCGGTTGGCTGGTGGGCGAGGGGGTGGGAGCGGTGGAGGTGCAGGGGGCGGGAGGAGGCGGAGGTGCAGGGGGCGGGAGGAGTCGGAGGAGTTGGGGGCGGGAGGAGGCGGAGGTGCAGTGAGCGGGAGGTCCGGGCGGCGTGGCGGGGGGGGGGAGCGGGAGGTCCGGGTGGTGCGGCGGGGGGGGGGGGGGGAGCGGTAGGCTGGTGGGCGAGGGGTGGGAGCGGTGGAGAGGGCGGGTGGGGGGGAGGGGAAAGTTGAGGGTAGTTGGGGTCTAGAGAACTGGGCCAGAACCGGCCTTTTTACCCTACTAATACAATTTCTGTAAGTGGCAAGAGTCCTCACTCTTATTCTGGACGACGTGAATACAGTTCCTAAAAAACCGATTCCTCTCTAGTCCGTGTGATTTCTTTAAACCACAAAGACCTACTAGGACCTAGATCGTCTCAAACTGCAAGGTTGATACCTGCAGTGCCTAGTATCCTATGGACAGGGATATGGTTATAGTATCCATATGATAAGAAGCTGATGGGTACAGTGAAACCTTCCCAAATCGATTCGGGTGTGCGTCGATGTACCCCGCGCCGATGTACCCCCCGGGCATAGTGCCCCCCGTCATTGTACCCCGCGGGATGTTTTCATTCAGCGAGGTACAATGACGGGGGGCACTATGCCCGGGGGGTACATCGGCGCGGGGTACTTCGATAGCAACCCATCGATTCCACTCCGGGGGTACAATGACGGGGGCTCAATGCTCGGGGGGTACAATGGGGTATTTCGGTCAATTTTTTTTATTTTTATTTTTTCAAAAGAGTATGGCTCAGGAATAACGGTAATCGGGTCTGTTCGTCGAGAAAATGTTTTTAAAAAATCAGAGAAGCAAAGGAAAGTTGAAGATTTGAATGGTGTGACGTAGCTAGCCAATCGTGACGTAGCTAGCCAACTGTCTTTGAAAAAGTATCCATGCACAGAAACCCCTCTTGGATACTACAACATTCTACTCACACACGCGCGCAGGGTAGTCCGCGGCGTAGTCCTTGCCTAGTGTGTGTGCATTTATAGCGGCCCGCCTTTTTCAAACGTGTGATCTCTTTAATTAATTTTTCTACCACATGTTATAGTATCATTGGGCTTAAATTTGTAGTACTTATATAGGTTTTCAAGGGTGCTGAATCCAAATTTGAGGTCAAAAACCTGAATTTCCGACCCATCGAAATACCCCATTCCGGGGGGTACAGTGATAGCAACCCTTCAGTACCACCATCTTGATGATGGTCAAAACCTCCATTTTGAAATAGAAAATTGATACTTCCAAGCCAAGCCTAACCTCGGGTAGGAAATCAGAGCAAATCCCACCCCTATATGCATTTTTTCTTTGTTTTTTTTTTTAGCATTTGGAAGGGACGGATGGAATGTCAGACATTCAATGTCTTCATCATGTCTCACCGAGTAGGCATTTCCAGATGCACTGGGGTTTTCCACCTTTTAAGCATTAGAGAGTTCCTAAACTGCATCTTGCTTAACGGCGAACGTTACAGGCATCGCCGTTATGAATCTCTCTAGGGCAAGTCAAATCGGATGCTAACCCTAGATGAACGTTAGCGAAAATAACGGCGATGTTGAACAATTTAACGGCGATGACAAAAGTGACGCGAAAGTTAAAGAGACAGGAATTTCTGGCTTCGCCGTTAGATCCTCAGTTCTCTACTGTTGACTGCCTTCGTTTTTCAAGTTCGTTGTTCGCTATTTCAAGTACAGCTTGTCAAGGTGTTTGTTCGAGATGGATCATTTTATGAATTTGTACGTTGCGGGTCTACTTTCCGCTGAAGATATTGTAAGTCGGGGGATGGGGCGGTGGAGCGGATGACGTCACGACGGGCGAGTCAAGCCAGCCGGACCTCTACGTCAGAGCAGCCCGAGGGGGGGTGCTGATTCTTCGGGACTCCTCGGTAAACGTCGGGCGTCGTCGGCTTTCCCACCCCGGCAGCGACCAGCCACCCTCAACCGAGCTCCCCCACCGTCAGTCAGCTTCCTACGTTTGACCAGAGTGGTTGTGCTCACCAGGGCCGTCGTCTTTTTGCCAAAGACTGGTGTAGCGAAAGTAACAGTTTTCACATCTTGATCGTACCTAAAGTCACGGTGGTACGCTCACCCCTTTTTCTTCGTATCCTGCCGACAACTACCTTCGGGCTTGTCGAACTCTCTTTGGACACCTCTACTACTGGATCAGGCGCCTTCACGATTGGTACACCCCGTGCCACACCTTTGAGACGACTCCAGAATCTCTGTAGTACGGTAATCCCCAGCTCATATTACTTCCAATTGTTTTGCTACGTGCCAGTTAACTCGCTACATTCCAGATTCTATATATCGTCGCTTAAGCAGCCACATGCTATAACTCAATTTTTGGGCAAACTGAGTTAGACCTTATCCTTAATGTAAAATGACGCTCTGGATCCATTTCTGCGGTCAGAATTGCGAAAAAAACGATGGCAACACTGTTACGGCCAGTTTTGTCCACATGCTACAAAGCGAATCGTTTGTCCACATGCTGTAACTCAGCTGTTTCTGTGGTGATACACCGGCGGAATGGATGGACTGGTAAGTTTTGCATTTTTCTTGTATAATTATAGCAGTAAACCGTCTTTCTTTTGTATCAGTTGATTAAGTAGGGTTTTCTTGAAATAATGTGCACTGTGGTTTTACCTCACAGCTTTTTATCGCTTTGGAATCATGTCGGAAAAACTGTTGTGGTCTTTCCTCATGAGTTACAGCTTGTGGGAATTTCGGATTTCTGAGTTATAGCATTACGTTGTTGATTTTACAGTATTATTATAATAGGTACCATTATTATTGTTGATTATACCAGGTTACTTACCACTCTGAAATAATTGCCCTTAATTATGATTTTAAAAATAAATTTTTTGGGATGCAATTATAAACAGTGGGAAATCTAACTAGAAGCCTTGCGTCAAATTTGGAACGAATCGTTAAGCCAGCAGGACTCAGGAGGGTTCTATACTATGGAACTTGACAATATTATACTCGTACGTTGGACTTTCGTGAATTAATTTGGTTCTTGAGCCGTTAGTCAATGATGCCCACCCTGTGTGTTTCAGGAATCTGATCTTGAACTTGAAGAGTATGATGATGGTGAAATGGTTTCATTGGACCATCTTGTGTGCCTGGCTACAAACGCAGGCGGCGTAGAATGGAAACCAAAACATTTGGTGCCAGTCATTGACTGTACACAAAACGAGGAGGAGGAATCACATCCGAATTTCGCCTTGGATGCAGCACAACATGAAACATCAATTGAAAATATGCTCGCAGCACCTGAACCCCTGTTTGAAGAGCTGATGGATTCACCCGTGGACCAAGACACAGAAGTAAACCAGCTGCCCCTACCTGAATTATCTACCACTGAAGTGCGAAAAAAGCCATCACGAACCAGGGATCCGTTCAGAAGAAAATCTGCTAGTAACAAGTAGGCTACTATTTTATCATAGCTTCATCTAAATCTCAATTTTTCGTTTGTCATTACAGACAACTGATATTCCATCGGACCCTCAATTTTTAAATTTTAATTCATTTTTTTTCAGGTGGAGTAAGCAAGAGGCGAAATTGAACCGGCTTAAAGGCTTGGCGTACGTAGGGAGTAGGAGAAAGGAGAAGGTTAGTGCCAATGTGATCCTTCATGATATAATACGGCCACCGAGAGCTTTGGGTCCTCGCTGCAAGCCTGACGGCAGCTGCCAGAAGTGGAAGACCAGGGCCTGTGACAAGGTTTCTGAAGATCAAAGGCGGATACTGTTTGATGCTTTCTGGAGTGAAACAATGGACTGGAAGCAGAGGCAAATGTTCGTGGTGACTCTCGTAGACATGACAAATCCAAAGCAACCGCAAAAACACGAAGTAAAAAGAGTCTCCAGGTCTTTCAGTTACACCTACCACTTGCGAGTAAACGACAAAAGGATACCCGTCTGCCAAAAGCTGTTTTTGAACACGTTCGGCTTGAAATTTAGTATGGTGGGGCGTTGGTTACAGAAATACCGTGCCATTGGTTCTGCTGATAACGAGGCATCCATCGTTCCTGCAAATTCATCTTCTGGAGCCGCTCCATCTTCGATTACTGCTGAACGTGGAAATCCATCACCTGAAGGGCCAAACACGGCAAACTCCGTTCGACGCGTCAGGTCATCAGTCCAAATGAGAACTGAACACTTGTGCAGGTTCATCGACACATTCCCGAAACTACCATCGCATTATTGTCGATCCACGACCGAAAAGCAATACCTCCAGACGGATATAAGGTCGATAGGCAAGTTTTACGAGCTATATAAATCCCAGTGTGAGCAGGACAATGTCACGCCTCTTTCTCGATTTGTCTTTGACCAACATGTAAAGAGTAAAAATGTGAGCATTTTTACACCACGCAAAGACCAGTGCGACGAGTGTTTTCAATTTAGAATGAATTCACTCTCCCAAGAAAAACACGACTTCCACATAAAATTGAAGAACAGAGCCAGAGAAGAAAAGGAAAATGACAAGTTACTTGCAAAAGAGAAAAAAATTCATCTGCTCTGTGTTGATGTCATGGCCGTGCAGATGCTGCCCAATATAGAGGCTAGCATAGCTTACTACAAGATGAAGCTCGCCATTCATAACTATACGTTGTATAACTTGGAGAACAATGATGTCCTAAATTGCTGGTTCACTGAATGTGAAGCCAGCTTGGAAGCGTCCACGTTTGCTTCCTGTCTTGTGGCTGAACTTGAAAGGCTGTTGTCAAGTAGTGTGAGGGAAGTCGTGATATTCTCGGATGGGTGCTCGTACCAAAACAAAAATAATGTTTTGGCCAATGCTCTTTTGGCTGTAAGCATGAACTACAAAGTGACAATCCACCAAAAATACTTTGAGAAGGGACATTCGCAAATGGAGGCTGACAGCGTCCACAGCCTCGTGGAGAGAACCGCTGAGAACCTGGAACTTTTTTTGCCTCATGATTATGACGTCGTTGCCAGGATGGCTCGTAAGGGACCGGGAACTGTGCCCTATCGCTCTAAATTGATGACCATTGAGGACTTCAAAGATTTTTCTAAACCTGAGTTTCTGCGATATGAATCGATTCGACCAGGGAACAAACCGCATGAGCCTACAGTAAATGATTTAAAGTGGCTTAGGTACAATCCCGGTGGCACAATCGACTTCAAAATTGATTTTGACGCTGAATTCCTGCCCTTGCCAAGACGTCCCAAAAAACAAGTCGTGGGTCCCTTCATGTACCCTCAAATGAGTGATGAGCGACGTAAAATCACTAAGGATAAATATGAAGATTTGTTAAGTCTTAAAAACCACATTCCTGCCCACTGCCACCATTTTTACGAAAATTTGCCGCACCACGACGATAGCATAAGGAAGGCTAAAACCCAAGCGAAAAACAAAGCTAAGAAAAGTAAGGTTGAAGCCAAAGATTGAGACTGTGATTTCTTGTATTTTAATCAAGTGCTTAGATGCAAGCTACTTATGTTTTAGTTATGTTTAGTTTTTCCTGTATCTTGTCAGACATTCTTGTCTTCATTTCTTTTCATATAAAACATCAAAATGTTTACGTTTCGTATGTCATTTTATTTTTGAAGTATTAGGTTTGGGGTTTTCTGTGAATTGTAATTTTTTTTATCTTGTCAGACATTCTTGTCCTATGTTATTGCAACACACCAGAAGTTATTTACTGGTCTCTCATTCTTGTCCAAAGTGCCTTCTTGGTATTTTTAGTTCTAATAAGACTGAGTTATTGTGATACGCCAGAAGTAATTCTTTTCTTTTCTTACACAAAAAAGTGATCTGTATGAAGCCAGCAAAAGGCAATAAAAATGAACTACTTGAACCACTAGTAACGTGTTAATTTATCTCCGATTCGCTGTTTTCTTTTTCTCTATAGAACAAAAACTGCAGATTGAAAATTGCATGACAAAATACACTATTCTGGCCATTTTAATTAATTGAAATGACAATTCTTTTTTACACAGTAGGTGAACATTTAGGCTACCACTTGCTGTAACTCAAGAGTCAACTTGCTCCACATGCTACAACTCAGCCAATATCCTTAAAAATGAATATTTCCATGGAAACCCCTTCTAAATAAATTCGGAGGCGTCAATTTTAGTTCAGGAAACTCGAATTTTTGTCTTTATGGCCGTAGTTAATGAATTAATCAGTTTTATGCGTCTCCTGTAAAGTTGGGAAAAATGAGTTATAGCATGTGGCTGCTTAAGCGACGATATATTGTTCTGAATAAGATTATAAATCGGTACAAACGCAACTTTGGTTAGGTACATATGCAACCTATTGTAAATTCAGTAATTGTGCAACACTTTTCGGTACGAATAACAGTACGCCATCAGCAGTTATAATAATTCGTATTTTGGTACCTTTGGTACATCGTAATAACTCATCTAGTAATTTTGATACACGTAACGATACGCTTTTCTTTCATCATATACCTTGTGTAATAGTCATTTCGAAGGGTACATATTTTCGGTACGCCTGTCTTTTGCATAAAACTTATAATACGTATTTCGGTACTCGTTTTGGTACAACTTACCTTTTGCATATATTTCATAGCCCACACTTAGTCTTGAATTGTGTGATATTATTTCAGTCAGTACGCGTTGCGTACCATTTCCTAATTACCCACGTGATACGTTTTATTTTCTCACATATATCTATATTTTGAAGTACTATAAGCCAGGTACTATTGATACGCATATTCTTTGTAGACAATTTCATTTATTTCGATAATACAATTTTTGAACAGCAACTTGTGACCTGTGTTGTGTACATTTCTTGTTCCCATCATCCAAGGTGTCTAAGGTACTGGGAGTATCAGTGATTCTCTTAGTATCATTTTGTTAGTTTCACGGTTTTGAATTGCGCTACCATAGTCTCCCTCAGAGCATTTGCATTTAGGCTCAGTCAAGTCTATATTTCGAAACCGAACAAGCTTACAAAATTGGTGGCAGCGGTTAGGATCTTGTGTAGGTACGCCACACAGAACCCAGGAAAAAGACACTTGGTGATTGGTAACAGGAAGGGTGCACGTATTGCAAAGATTTTGAGAGGGTGTGTACAAACGGTACGCATTCCACAAGAATTTTCACACGGATTGTACAGGTGGGGTCGTTGGGTTCGTCAACCTACCGACGCAGGTACGAAACAAGGGATTAGGCCGGTACGGATTTTCCTCATCCAACACAATGGCGACCGCGGGATCGGAAAGGGACTCGACGGCCGAGATGTTTTCGCAGTTAGGGACCCTGTTGAAGACCTTCAATGACCTGCACGTGGAAAAGGACCAGCGGGGGGGGAATAATCTCGACATTCCGAGGTCAATGTTCTTGGAGTTGGACCCCTGGGATCCCGATGAGGCGGGAGCGATATCGGTATCCTCATATTTCCGATTATTTGAAGACGTCGCAGGTACCCTCGACCAACAGAAATGACTACGACTGCTACGCTCGAAAATGAGAGGTACAGCTAAGCAGTTCATGATTGACAATATGGGTTCGTACGTAGGAGAGAACCCATACCTTCACATGAAGCAGGCTATGGTACAGTGGTACGAACGGGGTAACCCCGGGAAAGCCGCCGCTTCACTTTGGACCGTGAAAAGACAACCAAATGAGACGTTGCGACAATTCGCAGAAAAAATCCGACAGTTAGCACAGGTAGCGGTACAGGAAGAAGGCGCTGAGTTAAATGCGGCTCAAAAGGTACAATGGGTACGCCGAAAGGTACTCAAAGCTTTCATCCGAGGAGTTGGAAAGGAATTGAGCTCGCACCTTCTGAGTACCGAACCTGCAACTATTGAAGCAGCTCTCAAGCGTGCCGAAGAAATAGAGGAGACGCTAGGGGAACACGACGAAGTGGAGGTACGATGGGACTTGTCTGCGGTACAACCCGGAGACCGAAAATGCTACGCCTGCGGCGCGTTCGGGCACTTCGCGGCTCGATGCACTTCACGCGGTACGAATGGTACGAACGTCGCGGCGCCAGCACCGAAAATTACCAACCGCCCGGTACCCAGATACCCATGCATGTTTTGCGCAGATACGCAACACTTCCCGGTCGACTGCCCAAGTAACCCTCAGAAGACCATTTTTTGTGATTATTGTGGAGTCCGTGAACACCTTGAAAGGGACTGCCATAAAAAGAAGCTGCTTACACCTGTATCGCACCCGCAGGGTACGAATGAGAAGTTCACAAACTCCAACAACGAATTGGTACCAGTATCACGTGAGGTGGGACATATCACCATCATTGAAAGACCCCTCAACCGAACGCTACGCATCAACGCTACGTTGAACAACGAGTCTCGCTCGTTGATCCTAGATACGGGCGCTGCGGTATCGGTATTAACAGTTCCGGTACGCGGTACTCCTATTCTACCAACGAATGCTACTGCATGGGGGGCGGACGGATACCCACTAAAATTCCGTGGTGAACAAACGGTACGAGTGAACTTGCGGGGCATAACTTTTGATCACACGTTTCTTATATTTGAACGGGAGGGAACCGGATTGGACTTACTGGGAATGGACATCATGAAGAAGGTACCCATGGTCATACGAGCAGACCGTCACGAAGTAACCTTGCTGAGGAACGACGAGAAAGAATCAGTACCCGTGGCAGGGGTACAAGCAACAAGAGTAGTACCCGACCTCTCCGATACGGAGGTACTCCCTGAACACGGTACGGCGGTACTCGACCCACCCGATACGGAGGTACTCCCTGAACACGGTACGGTGGTACTCGGAAATTTCGGTACGGAGGTACGCCCAAAAGACGAAGTACCAAACATTCCCCAGGAAATTCCAAGAGTAGCGGAACCCTCGACAAGCGAACCGGATCCATCGGACGAAGATGAGCGGGAACTCACCCCCACCGAAAGATGGACCGTGACGGAACAAGAAATTATCGAACAACTACGACGAAAATGCACGGATGTGCCGGAGAAAGAAGCTAATCAGTTGCGAGATATTCTAGTGGAATATCATCAGGTCTTTCAGAAACCCAGCCGGGACGGATGTCAATTGGAGGTAGCACACCGGATCGATACGGGGGATCAAGAACCTGTTAATGTGCGACCGTATCCCATACCTCACGCGCTGAAGGAAGAAGTTGAAGAGCAACTCATGAGCATGCTGGCGGACGGTGTTATTCGACCCTCCAGTAGTCCCTGGAACGCACCTGTTGTTCTCGTGAAGAAAAAAGACTCCGGCCGGTGAACCGCAAAAATGGAGATTTTGCACGGATTATAGAGGCCTTAATAAAGTAACCAAACCTGATGCATACCCGATGCCAAATTTGCAGAGTACGGTGGCTGCACTGGGCCAATGTGCATGGTTCAGTAAGATTGACTTGGTGGCTGGATACCACCAACTACCTATTCACGCAGACTCCATCGAGAAGACAGCGTTTTCGGCGTTGGGGCGCCACTTCGAGTACCAACGGATGGCGTTCGGACTTCGGAACGCTCCGGCAACTTTTCAACGAACGATGAACGACGCACTCGACGGGTTAATTGGAACCCATTGCCTGGTCTACTTGGACGACATTGTGGTGTTTTCTCCCACACTAGAAGCCCACTTTGATAGTCTGGTGAAAATCCTAAGTAGACTACGGGATGTCGGGTTGCGGGCCAACCATGAAAAGTGTGAATTTCTCAAGTCCGAAATTCGATATTTGGGACACCGCATCACGAGAGATGGCATCAGGACGGAACCCGAAAAAACCACCGCAGTAGAACGCTTCCCAACTCCTACCGATGCAAAGCAGCTACAAACGTTTTTGGGGATGGCCGGCTATTACCGACGGTTTATCAAAAACTATTCCGGTATCGCCGCGCCACTGACGTCGCTACTCAAGAAAAACGTAACCTTCGTTTGGGAACAGGAACACAAAATTGCCTTCGAGACTTTGAAGAAAGCGTTGACCACTGACCCGATTTTGGCACACCCGAATTTGGACAAACCTTTTGTCCTCGCGACCGACGCTTCGCAAACAGCTATTGGCGCGGTGTTGTCTCAGCGCGTTGGAGACCAGGAGCGACCTGTGGCGTATGCCAGTAGGAAACTTAACCCCGCTGAAACTCGATATTCAACGACCGAAAGGGAGTTGTTGGCTGTGGTGTGGGCAACCCGCCACTTCCAAGAATATTTGTTGGGAAAACAATTCCAGCTGGAAACCGACCATATGGCGCTAACCGCCGCTATGAGGTTGCGAGACCCCACGTCGCGAATCGGGAGATGGACGTTGCGGCTCGCCGAATACGATTTTGTACCGGCGTACCGACCCGGCAGTCAGATGGGCCACGCTGACGGATTGAGTCGAAATGGAGTGGCTGCAATAGAATTGGATATCCCCGGACGACTACTGGCTGCTGCGCAAGAAATTGATCCTTGGGTCCAGGGATTGGTGAAAAAAGGAGCTGCGGGCTTGGTAAGGCGGACGAACCTGTGGGAAACTACCGTTGTAACTGAGGGGGAGGAGCATGTTGTCCCCTTGATCCCGAGCACCATGCGCGAATGGATCATCAAAAACTGTCATGGTTCCAGTTGGGCAGGCCACCCGGGGGCGGACGTAACAGAAAAAATAGTTCGCAAGGCGGGGTACTGGCCCAAAATGTCCCGTACCATAAGGGAATACATCGCGGCATGTGAAACGTGTCAACGGCGAAACAACCCACAGCGTTCGGAGGCCCCCATTCAGCGCCCTTTGATTCCCAGTTCTCCGGGGGAGATCGTGGGAATGGATTTTGTTGGTCCTCTACCGACTCCGTCGGGACAAAAGTATCTTCTCACGGTGGTGGATCATTTTTCAAAATACGCGGAGGCGTATGTGGTCGGCGACACGACAGCTGAAACTGTCGCAGAGTGTCTTGCAAACCGGTACATTCCGACGCACGGAGTACCAAAACGGCTAGTAACGGACAGAGGAACTGCGTTCACGTCACAAACGATCCAAACGCTATGTCGACGATGGGGAGTGGTAAAAATTCAGACGACAGCGTACCACCCACAAGCCAACGGAGTTTGCGAGCGATTTCATCGCACCATCGCCAATATTGTTGCGAAGCTGGTACGAGAGACTAAGAGGTGGGAAAAGGCTATACCGATCGCACTAGCTGCATATCGTGCAATGCCCCATAAAAGTACGGGCTACTCGCCGAATATGTTGACGTTTGGTCGCGAGCTAAGGATGCCTAATACCATTGAATGGCGACAAACTTGCCCAGTCGATCCAATAGACCCTCTCCGTTCCATCGAAAGGATACGCCAGATCGCGAAAAAGAGTTTGGACAAGGCATGGATGACGCAAGCGGAACGTATCAACCGCCGGAGGACACCTCGATCGTTTGAAGTTGGAGATCGCGTCTATCTCAAAACGATGCAACCACCCAAAGACGTGTGTAAGAAATTTTGGAGCCCGTGGACCGGACCATGGACGGTACTAGAAACGTCATCACCGGTAACGTACCGAATCACAGACGTACTGCAAAAACGTACCCAGGTGGTACACCTGAACCGCTTGAAACCAGCAGCGGAAAATGGCGTATCGGATGGTGCACTAACGGACGTACCGTTCGGAACTGTTGTACAGCTGAGTCCTATTACACCAATAAGACACGAAGACTTAAGCCCAGTAAAGGAGCATGAGTGGGAGGTACTCATGGAGGACGAGGAGATACGGGTCGAACCACACACTCCGCCACCCGTAACACCCAAAATTGAGACAGCGGTACCGGTGCTTGGAGACAGCACGCCAGCGGATAGCCTACCATCCACCCGCGTACCGACTACCGACACACCAACTACTTCTACACCCTACAACTTGCGACCACGAAGTACTAAGGACTACCGCACGTTACATCGGAAAGGTTACCTGTCAGGAGTCGGAGTACTGGAAGACGAGTTGTCTGCTGCTGACGACGAGTTGAGGGAACTGGAGGAAGCCGTAGCACGGATCGGTGATGGAGGGAATAAGGTACGCGTACCGCCGGTACGCAACTGTAACATAAATAAAACAATTTAAAAAAAAAAAAAAAAAAAAAAAAAACTGAAAAGAGAGAAAATATCTGAAAGAACAAATAATATGCTTAAATTTAGTTGCTGCTTACCTTCATCGTAGAATCCTACTAAACCCCCTTGCCTTTTGAACATTGTAAACCCCACTTACCTGAATGTAGCGAATCTGGAAACGTGGTTTAACTGTTGGTAGTATTGTGTTCATGGAATTGTCGTATGAGTACTAAAAGAGGTTCCTTCTGTTACAGTACGGAGTCACCGCCATAGCCATGGCCATGCAACAAATCGAGTCAGGAGACATGGAAGGACCGCCCAGCACAGAGCATAGTGCTGTCAGAGAAATTCGGGAGACGTACCGAACGCAGTCTCAGGAGATGTTCAAGGAAGAAGAGTGCCAAGTGGACCTGAACCAGGCACAAGAACGGGAGGCCTTGCGGATGATAGAAGCAGCAGCCTTCATGATTGATACAGCGTCCAAAACTCACAACACGTATGCCATCCACAGTGCATTGCAGAGTAGCAGGATGCACCTGAACCGGATCGCGGCGTTACTGCCCGCGTGGAAGCACCTGCGCACAGCATACATGGGTTTGGAACAGCAACTGAAATTGGAGGTGGCGGCCAAGAGAACAGCCCACGATGAAGTTACGCAGCTGACAAAGGAAAAACGTCAGCTCCTGGAAAAGCTTGAGGTACTCCAGCCCTGTGTCAGGCTGACAAGGTTGGATGACAGTGACGAAGGACCTTCTAAAACAATAACGGCCGTCAGAAAGAAGCCGCGTCAGACCATCTTCAGTGACGACGATTCAGACGACGATTTTAACCACCCTGAGGACGACCTGCCAGAAGGAAATACGACACCATTAACATCTTCGCTCATCCCGGAAGTCATTTTAACCGAGGACCAGACCGTATCGCCGCTCACGATCAAGCTGGTGACGTGCCCTGTCTGCGGAGTAAAGGTGAAGAGGCTCACAGCTTTCAGATGCTTGTCCTGTAAGCAATTTTGGACAAGGTTAATAAAGCGCCATCGAGAAGGAACCCTCAACACTGCCTGTCTGGAGCCACACCCCGTACCAGTCTTGGGCTGTCAGCACTGCAGACGGCGAAAATACGAAGCGGCAATGCTGAGCCTGAAACCCCATAAACCCTTGGAGATCCCCAGGACGGAGGACAATGATTTGCCCGCCGGGGACGGCGGCTTCCAGGAGGGGGAGGAGTGTAAGTCGGGGGATGGGGGCGGTGGAGCGGATGACGTCACGACGGGCGAGTCAAGCCAGCCGGACCTCTACGTCAGAGCAGCCCGAGGGGGGGTGCTGATTCTTCGGGACTCCTCGGTAAACGTCGGGCGTCGTCGGCTTTCCCACCCCGGCAGCGACCAGCCACCCTCAACCGAGCTCCCCCACCGTCAGTCAGCTTCCTACGTTTGACCAGAGTGGTTGTGCTCACCAGGGCCGTCGTCTTTTTGCCAAAGACTGGTGTAGCGAAAGTAACAGTTTTCACATCTTGATCGTACCTAAAGTCACGGTGGTACGCTCACCCCTTTTTCTTCGTATCCTGCCGACAACTACCTTCGGGCTTGTCGAACTCTCTTTGGACACCTCTACTACTGGATCAGGCGCCTTCACGATTGGTACACCCCGTGCCACACCTTTGAGACGACTCCAGAATCTCTGTAGTACGGTAATCCCCAGCTCATATTACTTCCAATTGTTTTGCTACGTGCCAGTTAACTCGCTACATTCCAGATTCTATATATATTGTTCTGAATAAGATTATAAATCGGTACAAACGCAACTTTGGTTAGGTACATATGCAACCTATTGTAAATTCAGTAATTGTGCAACACTTTTCGGTACGAATAACAGTACGCCATCAGCAGTTATAATAATTCGTATTTTGGTACCTTTGGTACATCGTAATAACTCATCTAGTAATTTTGATACACGTAACGATACGCTTTTCTTTCATCATATACCTTGTGTAATAGTCATTTCGAAGGGTACATATTTTCGGTACGCCTGTCTTTTGCATAAAACTTATAATACGTATTTCGGTACTCGTTTTGGTACAACTTACCTTTTGCATATATTTCATAGCCCACACTTAGTCTTGAATTGTGTGATATTATTTCAGTCAGTACGCGTTGCGTACCATTTCCTAATTACCCACGTGATACGTTTTATTTTCTCACATATATCTATATTTTGAAGTACTATAAGCCAGGTACTATTGATACGCATATTCTTTGTAGACAATTTCATTTATTTCGATAATACAATTTTTGAACAGCAACTTGTGACCTGTGTTGTGTACATTTCTTGTTCCCATCATCCAAGGTGTCTAAGGTACTGGGAGTATCAGTGATTCTCTTAGTATCATTTTGTTAGTTTCACGGTTTTGAATTGCGCTACCATAGTCTCCCTCAGAGCATTTGCATTTAGGCTCAGTCAAGTCTATATTTCGAAACCGAACAAGCTTACAATATGATCACCGTGCTGGAGACGAACGTCGAAAACGTTCCACGAAGACGGCGGCTCTCGGAGTATGGGCGTTTCTCACTGCCAAGTCTATCTTACTACAAGGTAAGGAATCGTATTGTTATTTACTGTGATAGGTACTCACACATAGCCTACCGACTTATTGGTATTTCCAACTACTTTGAGTGAGAAGAGAATAGCAAAATCCCTAATTGTGTGCGGTATAAATTTTGTTCCAGATTCCGGGAAACGAGTACCTACCTACTAACGAACATTTCGGAGTTCCCGATGTCTTTTCAGAACAAAATATATTTATTTCACTCAACCCAATATCTATTCAAAATTGTATTCAATATTGTATTCAATAAAACGTAAGATTTAATATAACCTAAGTTATTTCTACCTTCACATTCATATTTCAATATCAAGTCAATTTCATGTTACAATTTTCATCTATCTCGTCATACGTCATCTAACTATGTCGATTACGGATATTAAAAGAATCATAAATTCGTGGTAAATAGTTTTTCAGGTAAAAGAAGGTAAGTTGGTATAAAATACGACTATCAGCGTGATTATTTGAGCAAAAATGATCAATTTTAGGGTTTTTCTTAATTTTTGGAAGTTTTTATGCAGATAGGTACACATTTTTTAGAATAATTAAAAATTAACTACCTATTTTTTAACTCAACTATTTTAATTTTAAGGTACCTAACAATTTCCGAAAATGACGATATAATTATTTTTTATTGTTTTAATCTCACTTACTGTCACATGGACATCATCATTCAATATTGATATAAAAAATTCTGTTGATAATTTGCTGGGTTGTCAAAAACTCAATTCCATTGGAAATACTTTCTAGACTAGGTTTAATAAAGTGCTACGTAGTTATATCAATTAATATTAATAATAATATCAATTAATATAATTAATTAATAAAAAAATCAGTTCGAAAAATAATAAAACGTCAAAAAACCACTCATGACGATCGGATATTATTTTTTAAATATTTACCAGAAATTATATACGTATGTATCAATTTTATTCTCACAATCATTTAATTAACAAAACTAATAACCCACAATACGGAAAAAATGCACACAGCTACTCGGAAACTGAAATATGACTTCGGATAGGTTAGAAAATAAAGAGCGTTCTAAGCTCCTTTTTTCATAAAGACAAGCTACCAAGGTACGTTTAATTTCACACCTAACTCCCCACTGACATGCATCATCAGATTCTGTTAACAGAGTACAAAAATATCTAACATTTACTTGTAATTTTACTAACACTGAATGTTGTCGTTGTTACTCGCTTTGATCTGCCTTACAATCGGGAACATGAGGTGAGGTGAGGCTTTGTTTTGAAATTGATGTTGGTGGTTGCAAAACTGTTACCGGCATGTCAGGTTCACTCTACTCTAACGGCGGCCGTTAGTCACATCGACGTTAGCAAGATCGCCGTAAGTTAGCGGCCAGAACGTTCGCCGTTATGTGCTCGGACGTTATTTGATCGCCGTAATTTTCTGCGCATGCGCAGAAGGTGATCTACGATCGCCGTTAGCTTCGCCGTTATGCCAAAATCATCTTTAGGAACTCTCTATTAACCCCCCCCCTTTCCCCCACTTAAAAAGCAAAATTCAAAATTCCGGCGCCGTAGTGCACAACTAGATAGTATTCCGCGTTGAACAAAACAAGAACCACGAAAATCGGTTGAGAACTAAGGCCTGGGCAGACGACACAAGATTATTATTATTATTATTTATCACCCCAGATTAATCGCATAAGGACGCCCAAATCGTTCTGTGGGACGTCATAAAAAGTGGTCCACGTAAAAACAGAGTTCGCCGTTTTCACCGGTCAGGTTCCAAACGACCACATGAGCTAAAAGTGATATCCATCGCACGTTTTATTGAGACAGCTTCTCGATAATGCTTACAAAATGAAGACTTTGGAATATTAATCACACGAAGGATAAGTATCCGCAATTATAATTACATATGATGAGCAGGTCTTCATATGATGGGGGCCTAAAAACGCTGCAAATGATTACACAATGGTTTATTATTTTACTTTATTAATCACCCGCCTGCATATAATGCGTCTTTTCCATCATGTCTTTGTTATTCTTTTACTACCTATCTGTAATATTATTTAACCTGAGAAGTCCTCAGGCCTTACTTCATCTTGGTGAGCACAAAATTTTTCAATATCCACAAAAGGCTCTATATTATAAAAAAAATAAGAATAAAGAAATTGAATGTTGAATTGAATATGAAAAATATTGAAATTAGCATGGAGAGGGTGAGAATGGGGGTTAATATTCACAAAATACACAATTTTTCGATATTCCTATGTAGGTACCTCTGGATTTCTATGAACTATTCTTTGGGTCACCGTGGATCAAATCATTGGTGTCGCCATGGTGCCAGGATTCAAGAAACCGCATCTCTTGCGGAATACCTACCAAAAGCACAGATAACAGTTCAATGTTACTATTTCACCGCTGTGGTGGGAGGCTGCGGGGGTGGAATAGAATTATCATTATATGGTATCGTAGATCATGGATTTAAAATTCAATTTCCAAATTCGTGTGCGAGGCACGTCATGATAGGGGTCCTACTTCTGCAACTTACCACGAGTACTTAAATTACATTGGGTTAAAACTGTTACGTGCAATAGAAAGGGGAATAAAAGTTTCATTCTTTACTGCATGAAATTGAACTAATTTATTGGGATGTACCCTGTGATGGAAGCATTATCAAACACATTATGTTTTAGAGTTAGTACCTACGTTAAAATGATTGGAAAAGAACGCTCTATGATCTCCGTCGCCAGATTATATTTTTCTATCAGAATAAGTTGGTAGGTAGGTGCCAGAATCTCACAAACTTAAGTAGGCGGTAATACATAATTTTTTAAAATCATTGTTTACGTATTTTATCAAATATATAAGATGCGCCACGAAAATTTCGAAATCGAAAAATTAGGGATGACTAATGAGTGTTAGGTAATAGGTAGGTGCTCACGATCAAGATTTCTACACGGGTAAGGGATACCTACTGCTCCGGACCAAAGATTGATAGTCAGTATCTCTTCTACGAGTGATTCCCTCTAAACCTAATGAATCTCTTCTGCGTGTACATAAACCGTTATGAATTCCACTAAACGGCGTCTATTTCTTAGCGTCTATTTAGCTACTCCAACCTCGACACTCCATTTGACTCAGACCTGTTGTTGCGTACGTGAATTTTATGGGTGAGTGGAAGTAAAGTAATTTGATGTGGATAGGTATAGCTAGAATAACTTTATGTAGCGATACCTAACTAAAATAAGTTGAAATCAAATGCAGGCAGTTAAGTTTTATATTGGCTTAGGAAAGGGCAGATTGGTAGCAGAAAAGTAAAGCTTGGTTCACATAGGTGCGTAATGTCCGTAATCCGTAGTGCGTAATCGGATGCTATTGGCTGGAGCCAATTGATGGTGTGAGACTGATCTTTGCGGATGTTGACTTTTGGAGCGTAATCGCGTAATCATTCAGCCATGTGAACGCTCTTTTTTGCATTACGCACTTTCTGCATTACGGAACACCCCCACTCTTCTTTTTGCGGATTACGCATTACGGACGTCTGCCAAGTGGGTGTGGCACATAGCTTCCTCGTATCCATAACCCGATTGTATATAATATATACAATAATATCATATTACATAATAATATATACATAATATCATATTATGATCCGATGCATAGTAGTTAATCTCAGAACGCCAATCTATAAGTACCTGTCACTACCCTCATAGGGGACCATCTACACGCTAATCTGAACAATCCTGAGAAATTTCGTCAGAAAAATGTAAGTGTTATGGCTGTTACAAGTATTTTACGTTAGGGCATGCGCAGAGGCTACTGTCAATGGTCTTGATTTTCATTGGGGACGCATGGAAAAGACGCATTATATGCAGGCGGGTGATTAATAAAGTAAAATAATAAACCATTGTGTAATCATTTGCAGCGTTTTTAGGCTCCCATCATATGAAGACCTGCTCATCATATGTAATTATAATTGCGAATACTTATCCTTCGTGTGATTAATATTCCGATTACGATTTGGGCGTCCTTATGCGATTAATCTGGGGTGAAGGAGGACGACACTCAACAGGAAAAAATTAACCACGTACTTATCTGTTTTAGGCCAATCTGAATCCAAATCCACGAAAAAAACCGTCGGTGTACGTCTGTGTGTGTGACAAAATCTTGTGTACTCTGCCCAGGGCTTACACTCCAACCGTATTCGTGTTTCTTTTTTTGTTCGACGCAGAAATCTACCTGGTTGTGCACTACAACGTCGGAATTTTGAATTTTCCATTTAAAGGGAGAAAAACGGGGGTTAATGCTTTAAAACCATGATTTTTCGGGAATAATCTTGTGGTATTCCTCCCAGGCCTCAATTTCCAACCGTTTTACGTGTTTCTTTTATTGTTCGGATAACTTCCGAGTTCGTATAGTAATCAATATTGACCAGTAAGTTAATGTAGTAGAGTAGGTAGTAGTAAGGAAGGGCCTCGGTTCCTCTTCCCAATAAAAGCGCGTAGTTAATTCTTATTTAATGTTTTTTCTTTTTTTACAGACACGAATTTGTAGGTCACCTTGATTATTTCTTCAAATGATAGATTGAGATAAGGACTGCCGTCATCACATTACTCACTTACCTAAGAAATAGTGGCACGTAAGCTTGGCCTGGCGGCTAAACTAGACGAATTTTTTTAAGCAGGCCTGAAATTAGTAATAACTAATCAAGAAGGCCAAAAGTAACAAAGACGAATCTGCAGAAATATGTATATGTCGGGAAAAACCCTATTCCGTCGTAGCCCCTATTAGTAAGCAGGACGCCCGTCTAGAGGGCGCTAGTTTAGGCGCTAGCTAGGAAGCCGGTACCGGGAGAGCGTCAGTCTACATTGTAAAGGCGAAGCCTAATTACACCCCTCTGAGAGTTTTGCCGAAGTATTGCTTTTATTTCAAATAATCAACCCTTTACCCACATCAGAAGCGGGATCTGATTTATTAGTTAATCAACGTACCTATTCCCCACAAAGTGAACTGCGAAGAAAGAAGAGGAGACAATGGACGAGGAAATCAAGGAGCAGGAGCACCTAGATACAACGCCATCTGCATCTGACTCTACAGGTCAAATCTCTCACTTAGGCAAGCAATTATTTTTTGTATTTAATATTGGTTCTGAATGAAGTTTATTATACCATAAATTACGACCATTCTTTTCAGGAAAATATTATGAAAATATGGTAATTTTAAAAGGAATGTATCTCAGCTGAATGTATTTCGACATGTTCGACCAACTGAATGTATTTCGGTCGACCTTATGTTAGGACGCGATCTGTTACAAACAGGCCAATCACCTCAATGCCTGTTCACCTCAAGAGGTGACTCGGGATTACCTACTACGAAGTTAGGCGCGAGGGAGAGAGAGAGAGAAAACATGAGAAT
Organism: Apolygus lucorum; assembly: GCA_009739505.2. Classification (NCBI taxonomy): domain Eukaryota; kingdom Metazoa; phylum Arthropoda; class Insecta; order Hemiptera; family Miridae; genus Apolygus; species Apolygus lucorum. Next base: position 6,555,060 of record CM019168.2, on the reverse strand, counting down.
AAAGGGCGTATGGACACAAAACTCAGGTAAGAGAAGCTGAGCGACCGGACCCTTCGGGACTCCACCGAATTTTCCTTCCTTTTAAAACAACGTTGCCAAACGTCATAAACCTCCTACCGAAATACCCTTTGTCCCATTTTTGGAACGAGTGATTGACAGACTAAACTTGAATCATCCAAGGTTCTACTCGAAAAAAAAAAAAAAAAATTGTTTTTGTCCTTACGTTGAAAAATTAATTGAACTAACCGAACCAGAAGATTTAGATCATCTCCGAAAAATGCTAATTCAGTTAAAAGAAGGTTTTAAGAGAGGTCTACCCCTAAAAGACATGACATCTTACAGCAACACTCAAGTCTGGATCTCTCATTTGGTGGGAAAAGACCTCCGCTCAGTGTTTGTAACCTGTTGTCTGCCAAAGTCACACAACCTCCTCTTTTCCCAACCTTGTCTTCAGACTACAAACCAGTAGCAGTCAAATCTCGACGCTACTCACCAGAGGACCTTATCTTTATAAAAGAAGAGATTACTAAACTTCTAGCTGAAGGTGTTATTGAGCCTAGCAACTCCCCATGGAGAGCCCAGATAGTAGTGGTTGATAAGGGTGATAAAAAGAGACTTGCAATCGATTATTCTCAGACTGTAAACAAATTTACAGAATTGGATGCCTACCCACTTCCAAACATAGAAGTTTTTGTGTCAAAGCTCTCACAGTATAGTGTGTTTAGTGCAGTAGACCTCCAGAGTGCGTACCATCAAATACCCATCCGAGATGAAGATAAACACTTCACGGCTTTTGAAGGGAATGGAAAATTGTACCACTTCAATAGGATACCTTTTGGTGTGACAAATGGTGTAGCCTGTTTTCAGCGAACCATTGACCAAATTATTGAAGTTGAAGGCCTCAAGGATACTTACGCCTATTTGGATGATTTAACCATTGGGGGCAGAGATCAAGCTGAACACGATTACAACCTTAAACAGTTCTTGGAAGTTGTAAAGAAATATAACCTAACACTCAATCTAAATAAATGTAACTTCTCTGTCAGACAAATATCTGTGTTAGGATACATTATCGAAAATATGTCTGTACGCCCGGATCCAGATAGGCTGAAGACCCTCTTAGACTTCCCGGTACCTCAGAACGTAGCTAGCTTGAGAAGAGCGCTTGGGATGTTCTCATATTATGCAAAATGGATACCGCGTTTTTCTGATAGAATTCGGTGTCTCACCAATTCGAAGACATTCCCCTTGAGTGCTCAAGCTATATCAGATTTTGAAGAGATCAAAACGGAAATAGCTAATTCTTGCATCTTTGCAGTCCAAGATGGCATTCCATTCACAGTCGAAACAGACGCCTCAGATCATGCCCTTGCTGCCACCCTCTCTCAACAGGGTCGACCAGTGGCATTTTTCTCAAAAACGCTTTCTAATTGTGAACAACGACTCCCGGCGATTGAGAAGGAGGCATATGCCATTGTTGAGGCTTCGCAGAGATGGAGACATTTCCTGATTGGGCGTCACTTTAAACTGATTACTGACCAGAAATCAGTGTCTTACATGTTTGACTACAAGCACAGTGGAAAAATAAAGAACAGTAAAATTCAGAGATGGCGATTGGAATTGGCACCATTCTCATACGATATCGTGTATAGGCCTGGTAAGGAGAATACAGTAGCTGATGCACTTTCCAGAGTATCCGCCGCCCTGTCGACAAAAGATACTGAACAACCACGTCGCCTACACAACGAAATTGGACATCCTGGTGTTGTCAGAATGTATCATTTTGTAAAGAGCAAGAACCTCCCGTTCTCAGTTGATGAAGTTCGACAAACCATTGCAGCCTGCCCCATATGTGCTGAAGTGAAACCACGTTTCTTCAATAAACCTTATACACCACTGATCCATGCTATGGCACCCTTCGAAAGGCTCAATATTGATTTTAAGGGTCCAATTCCATCTTCCACGAAACATAAATATATATTAACCATAGTTGACGAATATTCCAGGTACCCCTTTGCTATACCTTGTTCAGATGTATCCGCTGCTACAGTGGTCAAGAGTCTCTCACTGATATTTTCAATGTTTGGAATGCCAGCCTACATTCACTCCGACAGAGGGAGTTCATTCATGTCAAATGAATTGAAAACCTACCTGACTTCTCAAGGCATTGCCACTAGCCACTCGTCTCCATATAACCCTAGGGGCAATTCTCAGGTTGAGCGATATAATGGTATTATATGGAGGACCATTTCTCTCATTCTTCGATCGAAGGGATTGAAAACAGAAGCATGGGAAAGCGTTATCCCTGAAGCGTTACACTCCATACGTTCACTGCTGTGTACGTCGATAAATACCACACCTCATGAGAGGATGTTTCATCATCCCAGACGTTCATTCTACGGAACCTCTCAACCCAAGTGGCTCATGCAACCAGGTCCTGTCCTTGTCAGAAGACATAATAGGCAGAGTAAATATTGTTATGGATTTGAGAAGTGTTGCATGTGACTGCTACTTGGCGATGGTTTTGGTTAGCATAAATAATAAAAAATAGTTCCTGTTTTGATGTCATGGGTGTTGTTTCTCTCTTGAATGTAGAACTTTAACAGTGGTGTCAGAAGTGGGATAACGAGCTCATTGGGTAACGAGGATGGACTGGAGACCATCAGGGGACCTACGAGGAAACGGTAAACGAGTACCGAGGAGGAGGCGGCCTAGGGAACAATATGAGAGATCTTCCGGACAGGCGTTCTCCCAAAACTGGGTAGAGGAGGATAAAAGTTGCTGCATCGAGTGCGGTTTGCCCTATTTCCACTCAGTGTTTTGTTCTCAAAACGTGGAAGCAGCAAAGGAACTGGCAAGTTATGAAAAAGAAGAGGAGGAAAAGCGACTTGGAGATTTGAAATTTACCAAAAACGATTCTAGTTACTTGACGACAAACTACTGTGGCACACGGTTACGTCGAGATGAAAAGTTGCCAGGTTTCAACAGCACAAATGAAAAATTAAAGACGTCCAACACAACTAATGAAAAAGAGCAAATCATCAGAAACTACAAGACAAAAATCGAAGCAATGGAAGTTAATTTTGAAGAAGATAGGAGAGCTTTGATGATGGAAGTGAGCTCTTTGAAAAATGCATTGAGTGAATCTCAAATCAACGAGGACTTCAACAGAAAAACAGTTCTGCAGTTGAAAAATGAACTGAAAATAAAAGAAGATCTTCAGGTCCTACAAAATAAGCTTTACGCCGACAAGTTCTCAGAAATGAAAACGGAAATGAGTGTAAAAGAAGAAGAGAATATGTCATTGGCAGTCAAAGTGAGAGCAATCGAAATATATTCAATGAATATGGAAAAGAACCATGAGCTATTGTCGAAAAAGGCAGCATGTGAAATCGAAATCATACGAAAAGAGAATTCTGAAATTTTGGAAAAGATTGAAAACGTCCTTAAAGAAAATTCTGAAATTTTGAAAGAAAATGAGCAATTGAAAAACTGCTTGGAATTTACGAGGGCGAATCAAAGTCAATTATTGGATAATTTGGTAGCCAGAAATGAAGAATACGTTTCAAAACTTGCGGAAGAAGTTGAGAGGACTCGCACGCTGCAGAAGGAGAAGTTAGAGTGGAGACGGAGCCTGGAGCGAAAAGATGAGGAGCTGATCATGCTCTACAATGAGATCGAGGAACTAATCCATGTTCAAGGAATGGGAGAGTCTAGACTCGAAGAACTGATGGAAGACAAAGCTGGAACGACTACCATCGTTTCCTCTCAACTTGAAAGAAAAGAAGCAGTAGTTGTTAACAGAAGCGAGCAAATCAATGCTTTGACTACAGAGATGGAAAACGTTAGAAAACAGCTAGAGTGTGTCTCTCATCGCCTCACGCCGATTGGACGTGTTCAAGAAGGAGAACGATTAACTCCGTTTCTGAGTGATCCTTGCACTTCTAAAAACAAGGGATTGATGGCTAAAAGAAAAACCGAGGAAGGGATGGTCAAAACTTTCAATTTGTTCGCCGATAAACTGGAGGGTTTTGCGGCTGATTCCATAGTATCCGGATTGATAAAGCGAAGTGCAAAGCCCAACGTCACAAGTTCAAGTCATCTCATCAAGGCAACGTCTGTTCTTGTGTTTGATGTTCCTGAGCAGGAAAAGTATTGTGCACCTAGTCGAGATCGTTGTCGTACTCTGAATTCATGTTGTGGGAACTATCCGGCTCTTGAGACATCAATTGCGAAGAACAAAAAACCTACTAGTATAATAGCTGGAGCAGCCAGGACGGATGCTGGGAAGAGGGGTAAGGACAGTAAAATTCATGATTGGTGGATTGTCATCCTGAACACCACCGAGGGAGGGCATGTCAACGCAGGAGGATAGCAAGGACATAAGAAAATTTCTTAAAAAAAAAGAAGGGAGTAGTGTTATGGATTTGAGAAGTGTTGCATGTGACTGCTACTTGGCGATGGTTTTGGTTAGCATTGGATGAAATAGAATGGGGTAGCACTATGTGCAGAAACCAATTATTCTAATTTCAAATTTAGTTATTTTGAGTAATAGAGTTAGGCCTACAAGGGTGGTAGCAATTTGCAACAAACCACCTAGCAAATAGGTACCTACCTATTAAGTGAAGTAATACTCGAAGGACCACAGCCTTGTATGGCTGAAATAAAAACAATGAAGAAAAGGCAAGTGAAATGAGAAGCTAGTGTTTAGTTTTCTTAAGAATGGTATAATGAAAATTGAAGGCATGAGCACCTAGACTCCCTACCTACCTACAACTCCTATGGCCATGGAATGAAAGTATTTATTATAATTATGTATGGTACCGTGATGCTGAGGCTGTATTGGTAGGTGTCCTGTCCCGAAATTCCACTCCAGAGATCCAGAGAGTTCGTGGTCTGGCAGAAGAGGGAGTGTGAAGATGTGAGTTGAGTAGGTGAAATATTGCAACACTCTTCAACCCTTGAAAAACGTCCTGGAAAGGCTGGATTCGAGGTTCTTGTGCAAAACTGGTCTCCACAGTGTTCAAGTGGCAGGTGAAACGGGCGGAAAACTTGTAAAATTAATCCGGATCACAATTTTTGATTTTCTTGTTAAGAGAGGCTCTCACTTTTTCGTTTTAAGGAACTGTAATGGCCTCCCACCACCAAGAGCATGGATCATGGAAGACCGGTGAGAAAAACGGTAGATCCACCGAAGAATGTAGGAAGTTGGTAGCCCTGAACGCCATGGAAGGGTGCCTCAGTTGGTGAGATGCCGGTGTGAAGTGGAACAGACGTGATGTCATCATGGAAGATCACGAGTTGCGAAGATATTAAGAGTAATATAAAAGAAAACGGAGGATGTACAACGCTACGAGTAGTATGATAATTCCTCACAAATTCTCCTACAATACTGAGTACGTGTGTGCAACATGATAGAGCACCTAAACCGAACATTAATTTGAATTTCAAGAAGGCCATGTTCCATGTTCTATTTGAACAGCTGACTTCCACGAGGTTTGCCCCCTAAAGTTACGTGTATTTCGCACTGGTTGGCATTCCTACTTATGACTGATAACAAGAGTCCCGCGTTCAGGGGAGAGATAAGAGAGAGAAGAAGCAAACAATAGTACTTTAGTGAAATAATGCATTGTGAAAATGAATAATAAGTGGTGTCATGCAAAATAGGAAGTGAGACGATCGTGCATGCAAATGAGTCGTAAATCCATGCAGGTATGTGCCATTTCTGATCATACTCCCCCCATTTACGACTCTGGACAGCTGGTTTCCTCATTGGTGGGTAGAGGGATGAGCTTCACTGAAGGCCGCTTAAGTGTTCCTTTCTGGGTCTTCAGCGTCACAACGCGGACAACCCCATCCTGCCCTGGATGGACATCGAGAACTCTTCCCATAGGCCAGCAGGATGGCGGAGCGTTCATATCAGTGATGAGCACGAGGTCCCCGATCCTCAGGTTACTCGGACGACTTAACCATTTGTTTCGTGTCTGTAAAGTGCTCAGATACTCGACACGCCATCTCGACCAAAAGTGCTGAACCCTCTCACGTATCAGCTGCCAGCGGTTCAGGCGGTTTGCCGGAATATCAGAGAAGTCAGGCTCAGGTAACGCATTCAAGGGTTGGCCAATGATGAAGTGTCCTGGGGTGAGAGTTTCAGGATCATGTGGGTCATCTGAGACAGGTTGGAGAGGGCGAGAATTCAAGATTCCTTCTATTTTGACGAACATAGTGGACAATTCATCTTGGGTATATGCTTGGCTGCCCATTGTTTTGTAGAGAAGACTCTTAACAGACCTAACTCCAACTTCCCATCCACCTCCGAAGTGTGGAGCAGATGGCGGGTTGAAACTCCATTGGATGCCAAGATGGGAGGTTGAGCCAGCAATAGATGCTTGCGTTTCTTGGCTCGTTATCCAATCTTCCAGGTCGCGCAAGTAGTTTGCTGTTCCCACGAAATTGGTACCGCAGTCAGACATCATACGATTGGGAACTCCTCTTCTTGCAGTAAACCTGGAGAGAGCGTCGAGAAAGCTTTCAACTGTTAGTGAGGTGACAAGTTCTAAATGGTATGCACGTGAGGACATGCATACAAAGATGCTCAGATAACATTTATGAGTGAATGCCTTGCGGCGTGCTGTCTCTCTACAAAGAAAAGGACCAGCAAAATCCACACCTGATATCAGGAAAGGCCTGACACCTGCAAAGCGAGTATGTGGTAAGTCTCCCATGAATGGCGTTATTGGACGTTTTGAAAAACGAGTACAAACTGTGCAGCAATGTTTCACTAGTCTTACAAGATTTCGGGCCCTTGGCATCCAGTAATTCAAACGAAGCGCTGCGAGAAGTGTGCTAGGGCCAGCATGATGATTGGCTTTGTGTAAATGTCGTACAATCAGCAGTGAGAAATGACACTTTGCTGGTAACAGCAAAGGATGTTTTTGGTCCATAGGAATGGGTGCCTTGCTGAGGCGGCCTCCCACTCTTATCAATCCATGTGAATCCACAAACACTGCCAAGCGCCGAAGCTCCAGAGGCAGTGAATCATTTGAGGAAGAAGTGAAAACATTTGGGAAATAAGCGTGCTGAACCAGTTGAATGCAATGGTGATTGGCAGCTGTAATTTCCCCCGATGACAGTGATCCAGAAGCACGGCTACTCTTGAACTTCTTCAACACACGAGAATTAGCAATGAATCGCTTGATGTATGCAATGACTCTAACTAATCGCAACCAGGAAGAATGACGTTCACAATATTTTATGAAACTCTGACAGTTATTGACAGATATCAAGGCGAGCCTAGTTGTACGGAGTTCGGGCACTTCAATACTTAGCGTGTCATGTGATTGTGGCCACTGCTCAATGGGCTTGCATGCCCAAGTTGGACCAGTCCACCATAGTGGATGGTTTTGGATTGCTGAGGGTAGAGCGCCTCTGGATCCCACATCTGCAGGGTTCTGCACTCCCTTGATGTGGTGCCATTGTTCTACCTGTGTGGATTGAAGAATCTGTTGCACCCTGTTTGCCACAAATGTTTGCAAGAGGTGAGGCATTGATCTGAGCCATGCAAGGACAATCATAGAATCCGTGAAACAAAAAACTTCTGTGATGCCGAGTTCATCTTTCAGTGGTTCAATAGATTTCAGAAGTTCGGCAAGGAGCAATGCTCCGCAAAGCTCTAGACGAGGAATGGTCACCATCTTCAAGGGCGCAAGGCGAGTCTTTGCCTTCAGCAATGTCAGCGTGACACTAGAGCCCTGTGATGCGCGCAAATAAGCTACCGCACAATAGCCTCTCTCAGAGGCATCTGAAAAACAAAGCAGTTGGTATGTTGTGTCTGTCTTAGGCAGACAGCGAGGTATGGATATTTTTGAGAGGACATGAAGTTCAGAGGTATACTGCTCCCAGAGATTCTTGACATCAGCTGGAACCTCCTCATCCCATCCCAGGTTGGATTTCCAAGTCTCCTGCATGCAGCACTTAGCATAGAAAACCACCGGAGCCAGGTAGCCTAGAGGATCGTAAAGACGTGCAATAGTTGATAGGATAATCCTCTTGGTGAAGCCTGGTGTGGGATCTGAAACTTCATAGGAAAGAGTGTCAGAAGTAGGACACCATTTCATTCCCAAAATCTTTGTAGGAGCTAACTCTTCAGCACAAAGGTCCACTGAAGATGATGGGGAAGCAACCCCCTGGAGCAGCGAAGGAAGGTTAGAGGCCCACTTACTAAGGTGCATGCACCCTCTTCTCAAGATCTCCACAAGTTCACTCTTCAATTCAAAGAGCTCCTGCTCCGAATCCCTTCCCACAGCTATGTCATCGACATAAACATTGTTGAGCAAGGCGTGAGCAGCGTTAGGATAGGAAAGACCCTCGTCGTGTGCGAGCTGATGAATAACCCGTTGAGCAAGGTAAGGCGCGCTGCGAGTTCCATACGTTACAGTATTCAATTGGTAGAATGTTACAGGTTTACTTGGATCATCTCGCCAAGCGATTTGTTGGTAGCATCGTTCATCAGATTTAACATCAATTTGGCGAAACATTTTCACGATATCGCATGTGAATACATAACGATATCGTCTGAAGTTCAGTACAATGTTGCATATGTCTGCCTGTAGTTTTGGTCCTGTAAGCAGGTGGTCGTTCAGGGAACCACCTATGGACCGACAACTGGCGTCAAAAACCACACGAATCTTCCTCTCATCTCCATTGATGCGGTATACAGGATGATGAGGGATAACATATTTGGCTGGAGCAGTTGTTGCACTCATGTGTCCCAATTCTTCGTACTCACTCATAAACTTGATGTAGTCCTCGCGTAACTGAGGATCTTTAGAAAGTTTAGCTTCAAGCGAGTACAGACGCGTAAGTGCCTGATTGACATTGGGCACCAAGTTGGGTTCATCTGACTTGAAAGGAAGTGAAACCACATACCTACCCTCTGTAGTGCGGGAATAGGTACTAAGAAAATGCTGTTCACAGCGATCATCCTCAGGTGAGAGGGCTGGCGACTGAGAGGGTTCTTCTAGCAACCAAAACTTTTCGATGAGTGCATCAGTATTGTTGTACGCTAGTAGTGAAATCGCATGCGAATGGCAATTCTCACCATAAACTCTTCCAACCACCGTGAATCCAAAGATTGTCTCAATGAGGCGTGGCCCATCTTCGTAGATAACAACTGGTGCACCTGTGACCACCTCTGGATAAAGGTCGGCACCTATCAGGAAAGATATCGGACCAGGCTCAGTAAAGCCTGGGTCACTAAGCTGGTATGAACGATATGGTGACCCAATTTATATTTATTAAGCATTTAATAAACGAAAGCCCACTCAAGGGGGCCAGCCAAGAGGAAGGGGGTAGCGCCCCACCTAGACCAACACGACCAAGGAGAAGGGAAGCCCTAGGGTAGGAGATCTACCCCCCTCGGGTATATAACCTCCAGCCCTATCCTTCAGAGCCATTCTGTTCACAGTCACCACTTACCACTTTTAACTTGAGCTACCTTGGTCTACCCCTTGAGTCAATCTTTCATATCATTCCAAAATACTTGCGTTATTTTTTACTCTACCTTCTGTCACTTAGAAAAATTTCATTCAAGTCTGAATTGTTAGTTGTAATGAGACGTCCGATGCTCTGTCTCTAACAACACACAAATCAGAACTATTTTTCTAAATAAATTCGGTTAGCTAGTACCACTACATAAAATTCGCTCAAATTCCAATTGTTAGTTGTAATGAGACGTCCGATGCTCTGTCTCTAACAACATACAATTTTCACTTATCTCTCCAAGTATTATTCATTGAAATGGGACGCCCACAGAGCTGTACCAATCAATAATAACACTTGGATATTTTTTGCTCTTATTCGGATAGAAAAGGAGACTCCCATTGGATGTATCCAGCTATCCGTTAAGAAAGGCTACAAGTAACTTCGCTCAAAAACTATATACGTACTCTAACCGAATTATCTTGTCATTAAAATTTGGAGTCAGAACAGTGGTAACCCCGACTAGTCAAAAATGGCGCAAGAACAAACTATAGAATCTCTCGCTACCGGTTCGGCGCGACTTCCCGCCTTCCACGCCAACGACCCTCACTTGTGGTTCATTCAGATCGAGGCACAATTTGCGGCCGAACGTGTGACAACGGAGACAACAAAATTCAATCGAGTAGTCAGCCAGCTACCTATCGACGTACTCCAGCAAATAACGGACCTCGTCGAGACTCCAGGAACGTCACCGTATACCCAGCTAAAAACTCGCCTCTCCAGTCTATACACAGACAGCCAGGAAGACCAACTCCTCGCCCTGCTGCACGACACCCCAATTGGCGACCAAAAACCTTCTCTCGCCCTCAACCGCCTCCGCTACATCGCAGGGAAGGACACTCCACTCGCCATAGTAAAAACTATTTGGATAAAACGCCTTCCTACCTCCATCCAGCAGAACCTTATGACCGCAGGGGAGTCCGATATCAACAAACTTGCAGCTCTAGCGGACCGCCTCATCGCCCTCGAGCGCCCCTCGGTAGCCGCCCTTAACACCTCCACCGATCTCAGCACTCTCAAGGACCAGGTAGACAACCTTACGAAGGAACTTCGCCGGCTCACCTCAAGCCGACAACGCGCATATTCTCGCGATCGTTCCTCCTCGCGTCACCGAGATCGTTCGATCGACAAACCACGCGAAAAAGGGCCTACACGGGAGTTCCGCCGCCAACGAGACCTCACGCCGCACTCTACCAGCTGTTACTACCACCGGCGTTTCGGCGATAAGGCTAAAAAATGCGTTCCCCCTTGCTCCCATCAACAGGAAAACTAATGGGGGCGGTCCTGACGGCGGAGCGGACCCAACCCCACACCAGCAACCGCCTCTACATCCGATGCAGCAGGACACGGATTCCGTTTCTCATCGATACGGGAGCCACAACATCCGTCATTCCGGCCGACAATTTCACTTCTCTGCCCCCCCCAAACGGCTACCTTTTCGCAGCAAACAACACGAAGATTCCTACCTACGGCACCCACGCCGCGTCTATCAACCTACATGGTTCCGACTACAAATGGAATTTCCTCGTCGCTCGCATACCAAAAGCCATAATCGGAGCAGATTTCTTAGGCCACTACTCTTTCTCGGTAGACATCAAACAAAAGTCCATAACTAATGGACGAACCAACAAACTTGTTTTGGGTACGATAGGGGAAGTTTATTCAACTAACCTAGCGCCCTCCATCTCCAACCCGGACATCGCCGCTCTCGTTCACGACTTCACTTCGAAACAAGCGGACTCAGGGAACGCCTCCTACAAAAACGTAGGTATCTTCCACCACATCGAGACGACCGGACGCCCCTGCACAGCAAAACCTCGTAGACTACCGCCCGAGAAACTAAAGGCAGTTAAACACGAATTCGACCTCCTAATGAAGCAGGGAGTCATCCGACCTTCAAAATCGCCGTGGTCCACGCCTCTTCACGTCGTAACCAAGCCGGACGGCTCACTACGGCCCTGCGGCGACTACAGAGCGCTCAACTGCAAGACCCTCCCGGACAGGTACAACATACCTAACATCAGGGACTGCAACACGCTACTCGAAGGCACGTCAATTTATTCGAAATTGGATATTCAAAAAGCCTTTCATCATATCCCCATCGCACCGGAAGACGTTCCCAAGACCGCGATAATCACCCCTTTTGGACTATTCGAGTATTTACGCATGGGGTTCGGCCTCAGAAACGCGGCTCAATCATGGCAGCGTCTAATGGACCAAATATTACGGAATCACCCCTACACATTCGCCTATCTCGACGACATCCTAGTGGCTTCCAAAAATGAACGTGAGCACATACTACACCTCCGCGCCGTTCTCAACACGCTTGCCGAATTTGGTCTAAAATTAAATTTAGACAAATGCGCATGGGGCCAAAATAAAGTTGATTTCCTGGGACACACGATCTCCGCCGCAGGCATAGCCCCGGTTCCGGAAAAAGTCGAAGCAATAACCAAAATCAAACTACCTACCACCGTCCGCGACCTTAGACGGTACCTAGGTATGTTAAATTTTTACAGAAGATGCATAAAGAACGCAGCGGCGATACAAAAACCCCTTAACACGTTTCTCACTAACTCGAAGAAAAACGATAAACGGGTAATTCCTTGGACGCCGGAGACTATCAAGGCGTTCAACGATCTGAAATCCGCACTAAAGCAGTCAGTGCTCCTTCCCCACCCGCGTTCGGGGGCTACCTTAGTCCTCGAAACGGACGCTTCCGACACCGGCCTGGGTGGATCCCTCAATCAGCTAAACGGTAACACCCTCGAACCACTCGGTTTCTTCTCAAAAGCCCTTTCGTCGACACAACTCAAATATAGCACATTTGACAGAGAACTCCTCGCTATTTTTGAGTCACTGAGACACTTCCGCGACCTAATCGAGGGCAGGAAATTGGTCATACACACCGACCATAAACCCTTAATTCATGCAATGACGCAGAACCCCAAAACAGCGTGTCCGAGGCGAATACGTCAACTCAGCTTCATTAGCCAGTTTTCCACGGACATACGATACAAAAAAGGGGAAGAGAACACGGTAGCGGACGCCCTCAGCCGGATAGAGGAAATTATTATGCCGACTCTCGAGGATGTCATTTTCGGTGCACAGCAAGAGGACGCCGAACTACAAGAGTTCGTAAAGACTCGAGACAACATATCCTACAAACAACTCTCACCTCAAGGGAAACGACTACTCTGCGAGACTTCCACGGGACACCCTAGACCTCTCATTCCCGAGAAAATTAGGAAACAGGTTTTCAACACCTTACATGACGTGTCACACCCTGGCATAAAAGCATCCCGAAAATGGATAACCACGCGATACTGGTGGCCCTACATGCAAACCGATATCAAAAATTGGGTAAATGCATGCTCCGCATGCCAACGTCATAAAGTCTTTCGTCATGTCAAAACACCATTACAGGAATTTCCACGAGCGGAAAAATTCGAAGTGGTCCATATTGACATAATTGGGCCTCTTCCTTCATCTCAGCAACACACGTACTGCCTCACCATGATAGATCGCCATACCTCCTGGGTAGAATGTGTACCGTTGAAACACATTGACTCGGACACAGTAGCTAAGGCTTTCATATCGCAGTGGGTTTCCCGTTTCGGAGTACCACGGTCTCTCATTTCTGACCAAGGCCGACAATTCGAATCGGAACTTTTTCAATCCATCATGCGTGTCCTCGGGATTGACAAACGACGCACTTGCGCATATCACCCGCAGGCAAACGCTAAAATTGAACGTTTCCACAGAAATTTAAAAACGGCCTTGGCATGCCAACTCCACAATGAGAATTGGTTTGACAACCTCCCCATCGTTATGTTGGGACTCCGAGCGGCCTCCAGCAGCATCGATGAACTCTCCGCGGCGGAACGTACCTACGGGACACCGATAAAACTTCCTTCGGACATCATAGCCCCTTCAACGCCAAAATTCGGAGAACGCTGCACACAACTACGACAATCCCTCCGGGAAACAGAAAAACATTACGTCCCGAGAAGCTTACTACAAGCAACACACTGCTATGTAAAAGCGGGAATTCCGAAAACTGGATTTAACCAGACATACGAAGGACCTTTTCGAATTTCAAAACGGACGGACAAAACGCTCACAATCGACAAAAATGGTACCTCCACGGTCATTTCGATGGATCGCGCTAAACCTGCATTAGTTCTCAAAAACGAACCAAATTCTTTGGCCGACCAGGGCGCAGGTAAAATTGACCCGCCTAATCCTCAACTAATCAGCACTCGGACCCTACGGCCGAGGGACAACAACAAGAGGGCAGTAACCTTCAAAACAATGCACCACGAGGTATCCTGCAAAAGAGAAAGGCCAGAAAAAATCATTCAACCAAGTACTTCCTAATAGTTCACACCTCTCCGTATCATGGCCTCCCTACAACTTTGTGAATTGCTGAATATCTTTCAGGATGTCCTTCCCACGAACTTCGAACTATTCCCAGTTCCAGTTCTACCTCACAGAAGATGGAACCCGGCTAAACTGAGTGTCTCTCCACCACCCAAGATCACTCTCTCAGAACGCTATATGGCAGCCTACAACCAGGAATACCAGATTCCCGATGGTGAGTCTCGCGCTCTATACACTCCGACCCCAACCACGGAATCAGGGATGAAGAAGCCCGTCCGAATTGCGTTTTCAATTTTCGACCCCATTCCTTCGGAAAATGAAGAAAATGAGCCACCAACGGACGTCCAGCCTGGAAAAATCAGAAAACAACGTTCCAAGAGAGCCCACCGAGCCATCAAGCCTTACAAAAAGAAGTTCCTCAAATCAAAGAAGGAATCCGCCACCAACACCATCGAGCAACCTCTCCACAACCTGACGTTGTCCAGCACCAACCAACCTAGTACGTAAGCAATATTATTATATATATATATACAAAAAAAAAAAAAAAAAAAAAAAAAAAAAAAAAAAAAATCATCATATAACCATATTTTTTGACGATCATGTATAACATAGGAAATTGCTGTAACTACCACTCATAAGCATAGGAAAAACCTGTATTGTAAATTCACTTACTTATCTTGTCCTTAACAACCAATTTCCATACTGTAAACTAGATTATTTCAAGTATAATACCAAATTTGTAGCTTTCATTATCTTAAATGCTTGGGGGAGCTATATGGTGACCCAATTTATATTTATTAAGCATTTAATAAACGAAAGCCCACTCAAGGGGGCCAGCCAAGAGGAAGGGGGTAGCGCCCCACCTAGACCAACACGACCAAGGAGAAGGGAAGCCCTAGGGTAGGAGATCTACCCCCCTCGGGTATATAACCTCCAGCCCTATCCTTCAGAGCCATTCTGTTCACAGTCACCACTTACCACTTTTAACTTGAGCTACCTTGGTCTACCCCTTGAGTCAATCTTTCATATCATTCCAAAATACTTGCGTTATTTTTTACTCTACCTTCTGTCACTTAGAAAAATTTCATTCAAGTCTGAATTGTTAGTTGTAATGAGACGTCCGATGCTCTGTCTCTAACAACACACAAATCAGAACTATTTTTCTAAATAAATTCGGTTAGCTAGTACCACTACATAAAATTCGCTCAAATTCCAATTGTTAGTTGTAATGAGACGTCCGATGCTCTGTCTCTAACAACATACAATTTTCACTTATCTCTCCAAGTATTATTCATTGAAATGGGACGCCCACAGAGCTGTACCAATCAATAATAACACTTGGATATTTTTTGCTCTTATTCGGATAGAAAAGGAGACTCCCATTGGATGTATCCAGCTATCCGTTAAGAAAGGCTACAAGTAACTTCGCTCAAAAACTATATACGTACTCTAACCGAATTATCTTGTCATTAAAATTTGGAGTCAGAACAAACGATAATCATCCCACATGCTTGAATGTAGTGATGTCTGAGGTAGAGGAGGTGTAATGGTGGGAACTACAATGGCCTCTGTCTTCAACGTGTCATGCTGTTTGCTGAGGTTGAATGAAAGAGGGACTTTCCCTTTGATATTGTGGAGTGGTGAATTATTCACTCCAGCTATGGCACCCTGGTAAGGTTTACAAACCATATTAAGTTTTGCTGCACATTTTGTGGTAATCATTGTGTATTGGGATCCAGCATCCAGTAAGCCTCTGAAGCTGTGTAGTCTACCCTGAGCATCAGGGATTTGTGCGACCACAGTTCCCAAAAGCACACCAGCCACTTCGGGAGAGACGCTTGTCCCAGAAAAGCCTGGCTTTTTGGAAGAGTCTGAGCTTTCAGAAGTACCAGGAGTTGGTGCTCGATCCTTAGGCGTCAGGTGAAGTGTAGTATGATGTTTACCATCACATTCGCGACAGACAAAAGTTGACGAACAATCCCTTGTGCGATGAGCTGGGTGCAGACAGTTTCTGCAACCTTGAAACTGCTTCAAGGCATTGAGACGATTGGGTGGATCCATTGCAAGGTACTGAGGACAAGAAGAAATGAAGTGTCGTTCACTGCACAAAAAGCATGAAGTGGTTGAATCCCGTGGCTTGGCTTTGTTCTTCCCCAGATCCTGCTTAGCATTGTGAGCCAACAAGGCCTGTCCCTTCTTGTTGAATTTATTGGGAGTGGGCTGGGCTCTGGTTGGGTTACTAGGTTTATCACCATGAGACTTAGGATTTGTGTTATCCGTGATTCTCAACACATGATAGCGTGACTGTACAAACTCCTTGAGAGTATCGAATTTTGGGAAAGAAGTACCAACATTCGCCAACTCAAAGGCTTGACGTGTTTTTGAGTCAAGTACACGAAGAGCTAACTCGCACAGTAAGTAATCCTCCAAATCTCCGATTCTCATGTTCTTCAAGGAAGAAATGCTTTCTGAAACCTGTGAGAGATACAGCTGCAAGGAATCAGCAGTTGGTCTGCCTGGAGGAATCTTAAATGTAAGAAGTCGCTCCAAATAAGAGGAAGCCAACTTACGTTTATCGTCATAGACACGAACTAGTGCGTTCCATGCCTGATCAAAATTGACACCGGTCACAGGGATGTGTTTTATGGAACCTAGAGCAGGTCCTTCCAGGTATGAAACAAGGTACTGGAAGCGTTCACCGTTGCTGAGTGTTTGCTCTTCTTTGATGAGTGAGCAAAAAAGTTGTTTAAATGTGGGCCATTCTGCCCAATCACCTGAAAACCGTTTGATTTGAATTTTGGGTAAGATGGTTCTAGCCTTAGGTGCAGGCTGAAGCATACTAGATGAATTCATTGATACATCTAACAGCTGGGCTTGAGGTTGAGGCATGAGTTGCAAATGATAACTCTGACACAGATCATAATGATTCAGAGCTGTGGTGAGCAGGGCATCATCAGCCTGTGTTGGAAAAGGAGGATCGATGCTATACACCTCAGCCACATCAATTGCCTTATCCCACTCTTCTCTGAGGCGTTGAAGCGTAGTATCCACTGTGGTGAACATTCCCATGAACAATGGTTTGTCTGCTGCATTTTGAAGAGCAGAAGCACCCTTCTTGGAAATACGTTCAAGGTCACCAATAAGCACATTTATGCTACGTTTCAACTTCGCTAGTTGCCTGACACCACTATCAGAAGAAGGAGGAGACATTGGGAAAAACAGTTGAGAGCCCAAGAAAGACGAAAGCGAGAGACAAAATGCACACAGAAAAAAGAAGAAATGAATACGCTGACTTATTAGCAATACTCACCAATGTGAGTAAAGAGATGCCCAACTGCAGAGAAAATATTATACAAATTGTATATGTTGAGAAAAAGTTATACAAAATAGTATAAAGTAGAATGAATAAATAAGTAAGAAAATATATAATTTATAGAGATCAACAAGAAAGTAGGTAACAGTTCAATAATCCGGCTCGTGTCGGACCAATGGATGAAATAGAATGGGGTAGCACTATGTGCAGAAACCAATTATTCTAATTTCAAATTTAGTTATTTTGAGTAATAGAGTTAGGCCTACAAGGGTGGTAGCAATTTGCAACAAACCACCTAGCAAATAGGTACCTACCTATTAAGTGAAGTAATACTCGAAGGACCACAGCCTTGTATGGCTGAAATAAAAACAATGAAGAAAAGGCAAGTGAAATGAGAAGCTAGTGTTTAGTTTTCTTAAGAATGGTATAATGAAAATTGAAGGCATGAGCACCTAGACTCCCTACCTACCTACAACTCCTATGGCCATGGAATGAAAGTATTTATTATAATTATGTATGGTACCGTGATGCTGAGGCTGTATTGGTAGGTGTCCTGTCCCGAAATTCCACTCCGGAGATCCAGAGAGTTCGTGGTCTGGCAGAAGAGGGAGTGTGAAGATGTGAGTTGAGTAGGTGAAATATTGCAACACTCTTCAACCCTTGAAAAACGTCCTGGAAAGGCTGGATTCGAGGTTCTTGTGCAAAACTGGTCTCCACAGTGTTCAAGTGGCAGGTGAAACGGGCGGAAAACTTGTAAAATTAATCCGGATCACAATTTTTGATTTTCTTGTTAAGAGAGGCTCTCACTTTTTCGTTTTAAGGAACTGTAATGGCCTCCCACCACCAAGAGCATGGATCATGGAAGACCGGTGAGAAAAACGGTAGATCCACCGAAGAATGTAGGAAGTTGGTAGCCCTGAACGCCATGGAAGGGTGCCTCAGTTGGTGAGATGCCGGTGTGAAGTGGAACAGACGTGATGTCATCATGGAAGATCACGAGTTGCGAAGATATTAAGAGTAATATAAAAGAAAACGGAGGATGTACAACGCTACGAGTAGTATGATAATTCCTCACAAATTCTCCTACAATACTGAGTACGTGTGTGCAACATGATAGAGCACCTAAACCGAACATTAATTTGAATTTCAAGAAGGCCATGTTCCATGTTCTATTTGAACAGCTGACTTCCACGAGGTTTGCCCCCTAAAGTTACGTGTATTTCGCACTGGTTGGCATTCCTACTTATGACTGATAACAAGAGTCCCGCGTTCAGGGGAGAGATAAGAGAGAGAAGAAGCAAACAATAGTACTTTAGTGAAATAATGCATTGTGAAAATGAATAATAAGTGGTGTCATGCAAAATAGGAAGTGAGACGATCGTGCATGCAAATGAGTCGTAAATCCATGCAGGTATGTGCCATTTCTGATCAAGCATAAATAATAAAAAATAGTTCCTGTTTTGATGTCATGGGTGTTGTTTCTCTCTTGAATGTAGAACTTTAACAATATGAACCCATTGTGGAAGAGGCACAACTCATTGAAGCAAATCCTGACTAAGCGAGAATACAGTATCCTGATGGAAATGAAGCTGTTCTCTCGACAAGGCACATAGCAGCACCCCCTGATATTCCATATGCAGTGACCTCAGCTCCCTTGAACGCTGGTTCATGTGATAGAGCACCTTCACCTCAACAATCACCTACAGTTTCTGACATGCCTACGGAACATGACCAGGTGAGAATTGCTTCATCGCCTGAGTGCTCTCCTGGTCCTGAATGCTCTCCTGGACCAGACATGTCTGTGTTGACTCCAGATACAGGGCTCCGGCACTCCTCAAGAATCAGACAAGCCCCAGTCTATCTCAAGGACTATGTTTTGAAATAAAAGAAGGGGTGAATGTCATATTATGTTACCTCCATCAAGACTTCCATGTTTATCCTATGAAGACTGATTCTACGTCCATAGTACAACCAAGACTGTTATCTATTTCTTATCGCCTTATCTTGTCTATTTCATGCAAGTGTATACTATGCTCTCGTTTCGTTAATTAAAACCCTTTATTCAGAGGTCTAGTTTTATTACATATTCCACCCCCGCAGCCTCCCACCACAGCGGTGAAATAGTAACAATGAACTGTTATCTGTGCTTTTGGTAGGTATTCCGCAAGAGATGCGGTTTCTTGAATCCTGGCACCATGGCGACACCAATGATTTGATCCACGGTGACCCAAAGAATAGTTCATAGAAATCCAGAGGTACCTACATAGGAATATCGAAAAATTGTGTATTTTGTGAATATTAACCCCCATTCTCACCCTCTCCATGCTAATATCAATATTTTTCATATTCAATTCAATATTCAATTCAACATTCAATTTCTTTATTCTTATTTTTTTTATAATATAGAGCCTTTTGTGGATATTGAAAAATTTTGTGCTCACCAAGATGAAGTAAGGCCTGAGGACTTCTCAGGTTAAATAATATTACAGATAGGTAGTAAAAGAATAACAAAGACATGATGGAAAAGACGCATTATATGCAGGCGGGTGATTAATAAAGTAAAATAATAAACCATTGTGTAATCATTTGCAGCGTTTTTAGGCCCCCATCATATGAAGACCTGCTCATCATATGTAATTATAATTGCGGATACTTATCCTTCGTGTGATTAATATTCCAAAGTCTTCATTTTGTAGGCATTATCGAGAAGCTGTCTCAATAAAACGTGCGATGGATATCACTTTCAGCTCATGTGGTCGTTTGGAACCTGACCGGTGAAAACGGCGAACTCTGTTTTTACGTGGACCACTTTTTATGACGTCCCACAGAACGATTTGGGCGTCCTTATGCGATTAATCTGGGGTGAAGGAGGACAACACTTAACAGGAAAAAATTAACCACGTACTTATCCGTTTTAGGCCAATCTGAATCGAAGTCCACGAAAAAAACCATCGGTGTACGTCTGTGTGTGTGACAAAATCTTGTGTACTCTGCCCAGAGCTTACACTCCAACCGAATTCGTGTTTCTTTTTTTATTCGACGCAGAAGCCTACCTGAAAACCAAAAACACTACAACGTCGGAATTTTGAATTTTCCATTTAAAGGGAGAAAAACGGGGGTAAATGCTTCAAAACCATGATTTTTCGGGCATAATCTTGTGGTATTCCTCCCAGGCCTCAATTTCCAACCGTTTTGCTTGTTTCTTTTATTGTTCAGATAACTTCCGAGTTCCACATTATTTCACCAGAGTACCTATCAAAATTATCATGGGGAGGGTGCGAGTGGTGGGGGGGGGGATATTCACAAAACATGCGATTTTTCAATATTTTGGTTCCTTTATGGGTAATACTCAGAAAAAGCTCAATCTTCCATGCTCAAACTTTGAGTAAGTGAACCTTTACCAAAAAATTCAAAAAAATTCATGAAGTTTCCTGGGAACATAAAGAAGAATTTGTAATGCAAGACAGAGCTCAATTCACAGTTTTTAGTCTCAAATTTCAATTTTGAAAATTTATAGTGCGGCGGTAATGAGAACTTGATTTTTTTTCAAGTCGTTGGTATTGAGAATATTGTGTTAGTTTCACAATTCTGTTTAAAGAAATTCATGAAGTATCCTGGGAACATAAAGAAGAATTTGTAATGCAAGATAGAGCTGAATTCACAGTTTTTAGTCTCAAATTTCAATTTTGAAAATTTATAGTGCGGCGGTAATGAGAACTAATTTTTTTAAAGTGATGGTAATGAGAAGCGCAGTTGGTATTGAGAATATCGTATTAGTTTCACAATTCTGTTTCTACCTTTCAAGCAATGAGCTTGTCCAGTTGGTTGGATAAGATGATTATATTGAAAAATCTCCATTTCTCTTTTCTATGGATTGATAGGGAGGGAATAAATTAACTGAAATCAATGAAAATCACAGTAGTATCAATGTATTCCAAGCAGGTAAAGAACTGTAAAAAAAAATTAAACACTCAGTTAAATGACATTCAAAAAACTCTTATCAGTCTACAACATAATATATATCAATCTTCAACTCTTTATATTATTTAACTTGACAATTTTGTTAATATTCGTCACATAATTAACTTAATTACATCACAGATTTGTTTCATTAACTGGATAGTAAGTAGGCAAATATTTTTTAAGAAACTCTCGACCATACTCTCTTCTCGTCGATCAGCCTCCCTTTTTTGTTCGCACAACTTTTCAGCTGCGTAAAATGTAGGGCGAGTCATTTGTGAGGGTTACCTAAGGGAAGGTTAAGAATTTTTTCATTCTAAGAGCTTAGGGCAATATGGAGATAATAATATCAGAATTCGAAAACCTAAAATCGTTTTATTTTTAAAAATTGTCAATTGATACCTAACGTAGAAAATAATATTTATACTTCATCTTTAAAATACTCAACTAACAACATTTTCTCGTTACCACACGCCTATTATCATTACCACCGAACTTTATTAAGTTACTGGTAATGAGATGGTTTGATGTGTGGTAATGAGAATTCCAAATTTGAGAGCTTGCCATTATCGTTCTGTACATACCATATTCCTCATTCTACGCCGTTTGAGAAGGCAATTAGTGGGCTACAAAAAAATGGGATCTAAAAAAATTATTCACCAACATTGAAAGAAAATCATTGAACTGTGGTAATGATAACAATAAATATACGCACCTGACACGTGACCTTAAACAACCGCTCCTGCTTGGCGGGGCCCCCCTAAATGGCGGTGGCGAGTTCCCTGGCGCTCTGCAGTATTGCCACTACGATTCTCGTCGAAAGTTGGCCAAAATGTCCTGTTGGTCGCTATGGGAGGGAAAATCTTGATTCTTGTGCGGTAATGAGATTTTTTTCAGATACACAGTTCATTATCACTTGTTGAACCCCCAAGTAAACTTAAAAATAGAAAAAAGCTGTTTCTGTGGAGATTTGTTGGTAGGCTTCCAATTTCACTGAATCTTTTCAACATAAGGACATTTCCCAAGGCTTGGGAGAGAACTTTCATCAGTAAAACAAAATAGTTACAGGCGGTGGTAATGAGAATTGAGTCTTTCAAGACCCAAAAAAATGCATACATACCGCAAAAATAAATAGTTTCTTCAGCGAGAAGCGCAGGGAGTGGTGAGATGAACACAAGGGGAAAGAAAAAAGCAACCATAGGACTAGTTTGTATGGAGAAAACCTCGAGATACACTAGGCTTGAGCTTTCTGTGAGAATCACCCTTATAGCATACTAATAGTAACCAAGCTTTGTAATTGAGAGAACACCTCTGAATTTTACATGAATTATTTTTTGAGTCGCCATGAAATAAATCAGTGATGCCAGGACACTGGAAACAGCTTTTTGTGATTTGCATGTTGGGTATCGTAGATCATAAATTGTAAGGGGGTGTCAGTTGGTCATTGTTCGTTCCTCGCTCCGGGTCAGTATTTCCCTAAATAGAAGGGGCACAAACTTCAAAAGTTTTACGTAAATTTGAAATGTTCGAGGATTTTTGAAATTCATTCGTTCGTGGGTAGGGATTTGAAAAACTGAAAGATTGCCGCTGTAATCATCAAAATCGAACAATTTCCAGAGAAATAAGGGAAACCCCGTTAATTCAGTTTAGTTTTCCCATCATCATCAAAATCGAACAATAATTCATTGACAGAGTCCCCGAGCGCAATGGAGTCGCAGTGGACCCTTTTATCAGATTGCAATGAAATTCAAAGACATGAAATTTATTCATATTTAATTTAGGTTTCGGGGAGTTTGTTTTACGAGAATTAGGAAGTGAGAAATCGTAGTTCCAACAAATTCGCGGTTACGCAAGCGCAACCCTTTCTTTTTATCAACTTTTATACTTTTGTCTCAAAGAGGACCGTCTAATAGAAGGACTGCGATTGTGTAAGAGGACGGTCTAATGAAAATGCCATCACCATCGGTCCTAGAATTTCACGCTAACGTGATTTTTCTAAAAAAATTGAACAAATTTGGTGGATAGTGTAACCCCTTTTTCTGATAGGGAACCCTCGGAAGGGAGCACGTTAGGAAGTTAATGATAATTCCTAACCAAGTCTTGTGATATTATTTAACTTAGCTGAATGCGGATCTCACTTACCGTAGCTGTCTGAGTGTCTTCTCTGGAGTAGTACTGCCACCACCTACTGAAGTAGTAGGACTTAGTCAGGAGACTAAGTTAGAAAGTTATGATTTAAATAAAAGAATTTACTAGCAAATGAAGTTACGTTACTGTTATATTTGCAAGAATAAAATGAAGTTAATAGCATGAGTTTACTTTACTTGTGTTGTGTACCTGGTCAGTGGGAGTAGTCAAAGAAAAGGTATAAGTACTTCCGTACGTGAAATGTATTTACGGAAAAATATCAAACAACCAAAATAGATGTTTGTAGGTGTTATTCCTACCTATGTAGTCGACTTTTAGGAACTTAGTCTTACTAGAGAAGTATCGTGGTGGTCACTGAAGGTGGTCACCAAAGGTGGTCACTGAAGGTGGACACCACGAGGTAATTTTGTCAATCACAAAATACAAGAAAAGAATATTAATTTGGACAATGAAAATTATACTTAAAATTACGGGGGGGATTTAGGAAAGGGCCATTCTCAGTCTCTATCTATTTTCAGGTATTCTAAGCGCCTGCTTCGCAATCTTTGAAGGAAAGAAAATCACTATCCCTAATTTATATACAGAAAAGTCACTCCTACCAGTTGCAATAGTCCGTGGGGGGTAGGTGCTGTCGTCGTCTTGTAGTCTTGAATGTTGAGGAAGTCGGAGGCAGTCGGAGTCGTTGGATCCAGGAGGTGGACAGTCGGTGATCCCAAGGGTGAACAGGCAAGTATCGGGGGGCCCCAGTCTCGGCAGGCTT